>CM052722.1:97623202-97705723 GCA_028551405.1 Uromys caudimaculatus
GAGAGGGGGGGGGGGAGGGAGAGAATATGCATATACTATGGCACGAGGTCTTTCCTTAATTCCTTTGATGACTACTTGCTATATAAACCAATGAGAGACTTGATAGTTGACAGTGCTAGAAGTCTATTCCCACACCAAAGTCCTCATTCTTAAAACAAAGACCATTCTTAAAATAACAGCAGTATCAAAACAGGATCAAGTATTCTCCACAGCCTTTCCTAGACCATGAAAGAAAATAAGTTATTTTATTAACTTATTTTTGCAAAGTATTTTGCAGTATTTGTCAAGAACTGGGTGGTCAAGTTTCTCCCATTCATTCCTACTTGCTGATATGCCACAGTTTAGCCCTGTAATCTAGCAGAAAATAAAATAAAAGGTCATGGTTCAGGAGATGGCTCAGTAAGTAAGTGTTCTTGCTCTTTAAGCAGAAAAAAATCGAATTTGAATCCAGTATCCACGTAAAATGCCAAGCATGGCTATACATGTCTGTAACTCCCAGCATCGGAGAAGAAAGACAAGTGGATCACAAGAGCTTACTGGTTAGCCAGCTTGAGTGAAATGGTGAGTTCCTGATTTAGCACAAGTCCGTCTTAAGGCAATAAGGCAGAAAGCAATAGAGGAAGACACTCAACCTCTACTGGCCTTCTCATGCTTGTACATGGTTGTGTTCAACTACATGCTCATGTGACACACACACATACACACAAATTTCAAAACTTAAAATGTCTCCTTATTCCATTTTGAAACACCCATAAGGTTTTGAGACAAGAACACAAGTCTTTGAGAACTAAAGGAGTTGTTTTGCATATCCCCACTTCTGCCTTTCCAATTCTCAGAGAAATCTTGGCAAGGCATTATAAACACGAGAAGGTTTGGCTGATCGCTGGAAATCAGAAAGAGAATTCACACTGCACATGTGTATATAATTTCTCAGTTGAAATGCAAAGTAAGATTGCAAAACATGGAGAAGAGGCGCCTTCACTGTAATTAGCTCTCTGTAGATCTCAGAGTTTGCTCTGTAATGTGGGATGCCCCAAGTGAGAGTCTAAGCCATTCCAGGCGCAAGATGAATACAGATTTCCCATAAACAGAAGTAACAAACTGTCAGCCAGAAAAGATAACAGCTCATTCTTGGAACTAACACCTGGTCTGAGGTCCATCCAGCCCAGCTATGTCACAAAGGAGCAACAGGAGCATCTAGGGCAGAATCAAAGTGAGGTAAGGTATCATTCACATGTTAAAATTCAAGTGGTTGTCTCCACACTGTTGACTGGAGACTGTCCCACATAAGCCCAGTTTCACTGTTAAATTGCATTGATCTTTAGTGTATTGCACGGGCCAACAAGGTGGCTCAGTGGGTCAAAACACTTACTGTTCTAGCCTTACAACTTGAGAGGCCACAGTGGAAGTGCAGAACCAACTCCTAAATGACGTTTTCTGAGCTAGAACAGTAAGTGAAACTGGGCTTATGTGGGACAGTCTCTAGAAAAAGAATGAAGATGTCAGCCAAGTACTAAGACAGGTTGACTGGACAATATGGCGTCTTGAATGCATACCCACCAAGGTGTTTGTTCTTCATTTCCATATTTTCAGGGATGGTGCAGTCCAAACCCAGAGTTACCTATTGCTAATCCCAGGGTTAATTTGGTGGGGTCATTTATTTTTCTCTTAGTCATAGTGACTCCCTAATTGGAATTCTGTCTCACAAAGAGAAAAGCTAGAAGAATTCTGCCTTCTGTACGTATAGGTGGCTCAACTGGGCCAAGTTTGTAAATTTGAAGACTTCTCAGTTTAATCCTGAAATCGCATGCTATCTAAAACTAAAATGGGGGGGTGAGGAGAACAAATGATAGGTGCAAGTGGCCCTCACTAAGACTGGGTCTGGGAAAACATTCCTTCAGTGGATTGTATTCAGGAGATAAAAACAGAAAGGAATTGAAATTGCTCTTATTTGCAGAGAAAACGGCCCCCTTAATTCTTTAGAAGGGGAGAGGTGGGTACACCTGGACAGTAGGAACACTGACTACCCAGCAGACAGAGAAATTGCTCAGGATTTCCAGCATCTATATTTTCCTTTTGTTAAAGTGTCTCCAATGATCAAGTCTCATTCTCTGTCAGGACTTTTAAATTTCATGAATTTTCTTGTCTAATAGTAAAATCTTTTCCAAGGAATATAAACCAAATCTATAAAGATAACAGTGATACTATGATGTAGAGACTACTAAAGACTAAATTAAATAAGAAACTCCGTAAAAGACATTTTCCCTGCAGATGAGATACGAGTATAAAGCTAATCTTTACAAATGACATAAATAGAGGGCACACATGTCTTCGGGCTAAAGAACTTTATATCATTAAGTGTACATTGCTGAAGAATTTTTTAAAAATCGAGTTCAGCACTATTCCCTAGTCTCATCATCACATTAGGTCAGTAATGCAAGTACAGGTTAATTATCACCCGAGGTTACTAGTTGCTTCCTGGTTTATATTAGCCTTATTCCTTCTGCAAATATGTTATTTCTTCTCTCTCTTCTTTTTTATCTTTTGTTCCTAGATAGTCTGACACAAAAGCTGTGACATCAAAATACTTCAGATGTAAAAGTAAGAACTTAGCCGGGCAGTGGTGGCGCACGCCTTTAATCCCAGCACTTGGGAGGCAGAGGCAGGTGGATTTCTGAGTTCAAGGCCAGCCTGGTCTACAGAGTGAGTTCCAGGACAGCCAGGGCTACACAGAGAAACCCTGCCTCGAAAAAACAAAAAACAAAGAACCCCCCCCCAAAAAAAAAAAGAAAAAAAAAGAATTTAGAGTAACTATTCTCCATATCGCAGTGTTTCTTATACTCTCAGAAGGCATTAAAAGAAAGAAAACTCAAAAATGTTTAACTAACAAGAGCTTAGTATTTTAACTCAGTGGTAAAATATTTGCCATACATGAGGCTCTGGTTCCTATCCCTTGGACTGCAATTGTTTTCAGATGACAGACTTCTTAAAATGGGCAGGTGGGGTGGCCTACTCCTTTAATCTCAGCATTCAGAGGGAGGGACAGGATGATTTCTGTGAATTCCTGTCCAGTCTGATCTACATAATGAGTGCCAGGTAACCAGCACTACACAGCGATACCCTGTCTCAAAAACAAACTAACCCCACAAAAGTGTGTTTGATTTTTTTTCACACTCATTCACTCTACCACTCAAAGTAAAAAGAAAAGTAACGGAGAAGCTAATGAAACATGTACGTGTTCAGAAACCCACCTAAAGCTTAAAGTGATTTGAAAGCAGCATCCTCCATAAGCGTCTACCATCTATGAAAGTAGTTAATATGAACAGAACACAATAAAATAGTCTGCTTATTCAAACACCTTGGCCTGGAAAAGTACTCTTTTGATTAAGTTCAAACTAGACCTTCTGATTATTTCCTTGCAGCATTAGAAGACATATCTGGTGCAGTTACATGCACTTCAAAAATTATAATAATGAAGAAAGCAATACCATGGCTTGTAGGAGGTGCTCACATATTAGAGTAAAATGAATGAATTGGCACATTATTAAATATATTGTAAATTAAAATATCCATTTTAATACGGGACCATTGTTATTAGCATATATGTTACTTTATTATTCAGGAATGGATTTTCTTTCTTTTTTCATGCTATCATAACAATGGAACAAGTCACTAGGGTGCTTGCTCATCAATTTTATCTAAGAGCTGTATTTGGCTTGTGGGAGTTTTCTAAGTACTATATTTTCTTTTCTTTTTCTTTTTTCTTTCTTTCTTCCTTTCTTTCTTTCTTCCTTTCTTTCTTTCTTTCTTTCTTTCTTTCTTTCTTTCTTTCTTTCTTTCTTTCTTTCTTTCTTTTTTTTTGGTTTTTCGAGACAGGGTTTCTCTGTGTAGCCCTGGCTGTCCTAGAACTCACTCTGTAGACCAGGCTGGCCTCGAACTCAGAAATCTACCTGCCTCTGCCTCCCAAGTGCTGGGATTAAAGGCGTGCACCACCACTGTCCCGTTATATTTTCTGTGTGTGTTAAAGTGTAAGCTTTTTAGAAAGCCAATACCAACTGTCTTTTTTTACTGACAATTAAAAAAATTTCCATAACAGTTAAGTACGTTTTCATGATTCTGCTTAATACTCTTGACCATTCAGGATGACAAATAAATATTGTTTCTCCAGCGTGAGGATGCTACATGGAGCCACTAATCCTTCCAGCTTCATTCATAGTTTCTCCAAGGGCATCTATCACCATACAAATTCAGTCCATCCTCCAGGGTGGAATGCAATTGCATTCTTGCGTCTCATGTCAGAAAAATTACTTAGATGAGAAACACGCTGTTTGGGGGCATGCATTTTATCTTGTATTGTGAAGAAAAGAGTTAGAGGAAAAAGGAAGGGAAAAAGAGATGAGACATGAAGGGGGCTTCCAGTATGTGCCAGTCTTCTAGGACCTTTCCATGCCTCACCTTACTCAACGTAACCTTGTAAAACACCATTCTCGTACAGAAAAAGGATCTGGAGATTTTGTGTTAAGTGACTGTGCCAAGGCAACACACAGAACTAAGATGCAAGCAAGTTCCTTTGCTGCTAGAATATTCCTTTGCTATACTGTATTGTGAATACATTTTATTCACCAACCTCATGTCTTAAGAGGCAGAGTCCACTGGAACAAAAACTCCGCAAAGGAGGTAACATGCATTTGTCTTTTACCTATATCCCTAGCATGTAGTGTTTCTGTAACTCAGGCAGGTGTTGAGCTTTCTGTCTCAAATTCCAGAGTATCTAGGATCTTAGGCTTGTTTCACCAGATCAGATTAATATATATTAATATCTATCTATCTACCTACCTACCTTAGGAGGACTTAGGAGATAGCAAAGGAGAAGGAAGAAGGGAATGATGTATTGATATATGAAGTTCTTAAAAATTATACAATAAAAAAAGCCAAAGAAAATTATAATTGTTGAGAAGATGAAGGACTGAACAAAGAAAGAAAGAAAAGCACACAGAGCCGATGGCTTTCAACCTTCCTAATGCTATGACCCTTTACTGCAGTTCTTCATGTGCTCCTCAAGCACAAAATTATTTCATTGTTACTTCATAAATGTAACTTTCCTACTGTTATGAATCAGTGTATATATCTGACTTGCGGCCCCCAAAGGGGTCTTGACCCACAGGTTGAGAACTGCTGGTCTAGGGAGATTAAGCTGCTTTCCATAAGTTAAGCAACTAGTCAGCAAGAAGACTCAGAATTCTATTTCAAGTCTCTTCTATACTCTCCTCTTTGCGATGCTTACAAAACTTGCACATCTTTAAAAGCAAGTTGTGGGCTCAAAAGCATTCTACCATGTAGATATCACTCTGTAATTCCAAGCTAGTATTCTCTGCACAGCACAATGGAGATGAAGAACCATTAACCTGATAGAACAAAACTCCATAAGGACAGGGCTGCTCGTCTGTTTTGTTCAATTCCAGATGCCTGGCACTTAACGAGGTGTTCAATAGTTGCTGAATAAATGAATATATATATATTTTTGGTCAGTCATGAGCAAATTCTTTATAAACATTGGCATGACAGATACTATAGATTATATTAAAAGTCCTCAAATGAACAAACATTTCAGCAAATGGTATTCCTATTTCCCCTCCTTTTATTCTTTTCTTCATCCTCAGCATTCATTCCACAGGATTGTTGCAAAGAAAGAGAGTTAATATATACAAATTACTTCGCATGGTGTTTAATGCACAGTTAACTCCCAATAATTGAGAGCAGTCAGCATGAATATGATTGTTTTATATAGAAGGAATAATGGTCTATCTAGTGACAAGATAAAAATAACCAAAGACGAAAAAAAGTTCATCGTATGCTTTATACTTTGTCAAGTATTCCTGAATATGTAGTTCTGTATGGGCTTCAAAACTAGCAAATTCTCTGAGAGCTACAAGTTATAGGTAACATTTGGACCATCATAAATAAATGATTACAGGTATGTTTTGTGGAGAATGTTTTCCTATGAAGTTAATGAAGGAAGGGAATCTAATCGATCTTCAGATACGATTAGTTGTCAAATGTTGCTATATATAACTAACTTTCACAAAAAATTACCTCTCCACAAGTTCTTGTCCGTTCCAGCACAGGGTATCATTTTCGGCCACGGGACTGTGGCTGCAGACGTAGCCCGGCAAAGCACTATAGAAGCTGATGAAAGACTTCAACTTCTGAATCAGTTCCCTGAAAGAAAAACAAAACATCTGTGCATCAGAGGCAAGTAAGCACAGTGTGAGGAAAGTTTCATTTCCTTATCAGCATGACAGAAAAGCTCTGCCAGGCTGATTAGAGCAATAAATGATTTTTAAAGACATTCTTAGCTACAAGGACACAATTTAGCTTAAAAAAAAATCAATAAAATGATAGTAGGGGTGGGGGAAGGTTGCCTTCCCCAGAAGACGCTGTTCCTATCAGGGGGATGATTTAATTCCAACATCCATTTTCTCACACGTACAGCAGCCCCCCCCCCCTTTTTTTCCATTCAGAATGTTGTTACCTACATTCTCAAAGGTGCTGATTACGAGGCACACCAGAGCACTACATATCTTTTGGTTTCTGAGCGTAATTGAGTACATTGATTGTAATTTACAGTGCTATTACCCTAGAGATGGCCTCTTTCCATAAAGGCTCTGGCTAATGGCTGCAGATCCAAATGGTAGGGTGCTCAGAATACTATAAGCTCTATGAAATTCTCCTGATTATATAGTCAGAGAAACTCCCATCTGCTAAGAGGGGGAAGGTTGCTTTGTTCTTTTGTCTGTATATTGTTTTTCCTGTGAGGCAGAGCAAAGTGGAAAGGGCTGCAGTAGTATATATTATTATTTATTTGCTTTCATTTATATGCTGTTTATGATAATAAAAGTGGGCCCAAGAGACTACATCTAATATGCAAAAGTATAGAAACATACAGATAAAGATTATAGCAAGACTTTTTGTGTGTTATCTTGTTTCAGTTGTACATGTATATACAACATAAATCATCAGACTGTATACATGAATATGCTTGCAAAACTTACTTAAATATTTTATAATAGATGTCCAGTCACAAGCAAAAAAAATTTTTTTTTTTGGTTTTTTTTTTTTTTTTTTTTTTTTGGTTTTTCGAGACAGGGTTTCTCTGTGTAGCCCTGGCTGTCCTGGAACTCACTCTGTAGACCAGGCTGGCCTCGAACTCAGAAATCCACCTGCCTCTGCTTCCTAAGTGCTGGGACTAAAGGCGTGCGCCACCACTGCCTGGCAAAAAAAAATTTTTTAAAGCCAAAGCAATGGCCCGTGATAGAAAGCAACAATGCTCTGGTCAGGGAATTTTCTGGCAGAGGAGCAATTATTCAACTGTCTCTACAGGCTAAGAATGATGCACAGGCCTTAGAACGATTCACAGGTGTGACTTCCATTTGAAGGGTAGTGAAAGTCATGAGCCCAGCAATGTTCTCAGATCCAGCTGAAACTGGAACACTTGTGGAAATGATCTTGTAGTTCATGCTATTTTGTATTTACCATAAAACTATTATTTCATCTAATGTATGTGTGTGTGTCAGAGGAAGAGATAGTTTTCAGTACAAGTCTACACAAGCTTAGGTCACAGGAAAGCCAGAGTGATGGACAAAACAAGCAGAAGAGGTTATTGGGACACAGAGAATGACTGATACTCCAATACTTGCTTCCTGCTGTTCGCACGCTCACCTCCCAGCCTATGCCTGATATCTGAGCACCGTCAATCTCCAAAAAGAAGAGGCTCAACACAGAGCTCTGAAAATAAAAGTCTACATTACAGTTTCTCAAGAGGAGAAAGATGGGTTCAATTAATGGCTAATAGGAGAGGTGCTCTGCTTTACAAGGTAATAATCCAGTTCCCAAGAGTGGAAGCTGAAAGGCTAAAGGCTGAGGCTGAGAAATTCCCCCTACTCCACGAGGAAATGGAACGTGGGCATTCGTCTGGGGGAAATGATGGCCTTCTTTTTAATGAAAGAGTTTCCTTTAGGCGTCTTCCTACCTCTCCACACACTCTTACGAACATGGAACAGAGCAATAAAAATGGAACCCATGCCAAGGCCTTCCAATTTAATATCCCTAGAAGTTGAAAACAAAGGGAAGCTGAATTTTCCCCTGCCTTTCAACCCTTGAAGCTTTCTTAACTGCTTATAAAGGTAACTGACACGTGGGGGAAGATCCAGATGAGGTTCTACCTAATGTCCAAGGGACAAGGGCCTGCAATAAACCTAAGACACATACACACACACACACACACACACACACACACACACACACACACACACACCCTAAGATGGTTTCTAAGGAAACTGCAAAGAATGTGGAGAATAACAGAGTGGGAATGGGCATCACATTCTAGAACTGAGGGAGAGGTTTTGAAGCTTGACGTCACTCAGAGGAACAAGTCCTCTTGCTTCACATATCAGTCATTATCTCCTTCAACAAGGATGGACATATGAGAGTGGGCTTTTAAAACTTCCTTTGAAATTAGTCATTGTCAACCTGAAGACCATTTCACTCAGCAGCCATGTTATCATTGTGACTTGGTTCTCAGAACAGTCCCTTCAAATGGTCTAGGAGTAGTAGCTCAGAGCTTGGGTGTTGGCATCTTACCCAGCTGAGTTTTAAGTGTTAGCTTGCTTTCACTTATGCAGAAATGCAACCTTAGGCAGATTCTAAACTTGTCTGAGCTTTGATTTCCTTTGTCATGAGATGAAAGTAACGAGAGCATCTATGTGGCAAGGTTGCTGTGAGGATTCAATGGACAATGAATGTGAGTTGATGACCTTCTTAACTCCTACCACCACAGTGCCCACACAAATAGTCATCTTCTTAATGTAAGTCATGGCCCACCCTCCAATTACCATGAATCTGAAGGGCAGCATGTATTACATATGAAATAATACATTCTATATAAATTCGTATAGTTTTAAAAATTCAACTTCCAGGTAACACCTTTGTACAACGTGATTAAGAACTCACATCTTTTGAGGTGAATCTAGGGCCTTGCAAGTGTTCTACCACTGAGCTACATGCTCTTTTGGCTTTTTGAGACAGCCTCACTAAATTCTCTAAACAGATCTTAAACTTGTGATTCCCCTGCCTTCGCCTCCTTAGCAGCTGAGATTACAGGCAAAGCTTCAACTTCAGTTCTGTCCATTTCTTCCTTTGTCTTTTAAAATAAAGTCTTTTGACTTTATTATTGTAAAAGAAACTCATGTTCACCTTGAGTAATTTAGAAAATAAAAGAAGGCCAGGCAGTGGTGGTGCACGCCTTTAATTCCAGCACTTGGGAGGCAGAGACAGGCGGATTTCTGAGTTCGAGGCCAGCCTGGTCTACAGAGTGAGTTCCAGGACAGCCAGGGCTACACAGAGAAACCCTGTCTCGAAAAAAAAAAAAAGTAGAAGGAAAAAAACCATAGACCCATTAGCCAGAGATACTATGTTGATATGTGTATTTACTATCTTCAGTTCATGGTAAGTTTATCACTAGGTTTTTTCTGGTTCTCGGAATATATATTCTTCAATTGATTCTGATTGTTTACAGAGAAATCTCAGAATAATGAAACAGGCTAGGGCTGTGGCTCAGTGGCAGAGCACCTACCTAGAATGTGCAAGTCCCTGAACCGTGAGTTTTTGACACAAGGTCACAAAACAGCTGCTCTTAAATAATCTCTACCTTTGTGAGACAAAATGCTATCTGTCCTTCAGGGAATTAAGACTGGGTCTCTAGGACGAATAGTACACTGACCACCTGAGAGCCCCAAAGGACACTGTTAGAGTATCGGATCATTGCTTTGCACAATATTTTTTTATTACCATGGTTTCCAAGAAACACTTTGACCTTGAAAATAGATGCAGTCATACTACTTTTGAAGGTGGAAAAAAGACTCTGTAAACTGTGGGAGAATCAATGAGCTTCCAAAGAACAGTGACAACAGGTAATAATGTCCTCTGACTCTGTGGCAGCAGAGTGTAGCAGGAGTCATTTACCTCCTACTGAGTTTGCTGTGTCTCCATTTCTCCTCTTCTTTGTCTTCTGTCATCTCCTCAAACTTGCTCTACTATGAGAGCTAAGTATATTTTACTTTTATGTTTTCTTAAATGAAGCTTTACAGCATCTTCGTGTATATAATTTTAAAAGACAATATGTTGACGATTTTTATTTTTCCTTTTTAAAATAAGACACTTGAAACTAAGAGGCATGTTAATTTTCTCAGATTTTTGTTTTTGTGTTGGTACTCCATGACAGACAACAAAAGAGTCTCTACTTATGACCTAAGGCAGCCTGTTCGGCTGAGATTGGAGAAATTATTTCACTTGAAAGGAATGTTCTCTGATTCTAATCTATGAATAGGACATGTCATTGACATAGGAAGGGTACAGCTTATGGCTCTCACTTGTGACACCCCAACATTTGCTTATGGCAGTCGTCTTAGGAAAGGCTCTCTTCATAGAAGTTTTCATTTAGTATGTGAAATGTGGAACTAAAGGATGGGGCTCCTTTGCAGGCCTGAGCCATGTGGAAGTGTTGGAGCTCGGTGCATGTGATTTTCCCAAGGGGGCACCCATCATTCCAGAGAGGGCATCCCCAATTCCAGGTGTGGAGGAGAGGGCTGCCTTTACTTCCTCACATTGATCTCCTTGGGCAGGCAACAAAGCAGTGCTAATTGGAAACCACTGCAAGTTAAACAGAGCCTTTCATCCCCGACTACACACCTGAACTTCCCTCTTCTCAATAAGGTTGCTTTACTTACTTTCTTTAAAAAAAAAAAAAAAAAGATGTATTTTATTTATTTTATGTATGTGAGTACACTGTAGCTGTCTTCAGACACACCAGAAGAGGGCATCAGATCCCATTACAGATGGTTGTGAGCCACCATGTGGTTGCTGGGAATTAAACTCAGCACCTCTGAAAGAGCAGTCAGTGCTCTTAACCTCTGAGACATCTCTCCAGCCCGGTTCCTTTTTCTTAGTGTAAAGTAATATGATGTAATTGTTTTGTTTTGAAGTTGAAAAGGCAGAAAAGTACAAAACCTAAACGAAGTCAAATTTGAATGGTGTGAGATCATACTTAATTCTAACGGAGGGAAACTTTTCCACTTTAACCTCAAACTACATCTTTTTGTGGCTATAGACACTACCATCTTTCCTCTCTTCCCATTCCCTTTGTCTGAAACACCCTTTCTGTCTTTTATCTGTTGAATTCCTGCTTATCTCTTAGACTGCATTTAAGAGCTACCTGATCCAAGTAGCTAGTTTTGATCTTCCCAGAAAGACTAAGTTTTCCATCTATGATATTGTTACTGTGTTATAGGTAGCTCTGTCAGGTGACTCGAATTCAATATAAGATATTATTTGTTTGTATGTCTGTCTCCTTGACTGGACTGAGTAGGGGTCCTTTACTCATCATAGCCTAAGTCTTTTTTTTGTTTGTTTGTTTGTTTGTTTTTTTGTTTGTTTTTTTTTTTTTCTGAGACAGGGTTTCTCTGTGTAGCCCTGGCTGTCCTGGAACTCACTCTGTAGACCAGGTTGGCCTTGAACTCATAACCTAAGTCTTACACTATGCTGAGCACATAGATATGGTTGAAAACTTTTTATTATAAAGAGTTGTGTGGGGTACGATAATGTCTACCAGACTGGAAACCCATTTACTGACTCATTCAATTTATAGTCTATTGCTTCCAGCAGAGGCTGGAAGATACCCCTGAACTTCCAAGGCTGCCTGGCAAAGGCAAACTTGTAAGGAAGTGTTCTGAGTGGAGGCAGGAATTAGCCTCAGGTTTGGATCATGGAGAGATCACTTTTGACTTTTTTTTCCTGTGTAGCTTTCTAGTGTTACCTAATCTATTGCCCCTTCAGACTAAGTCAGATGGGAATTACAGGAAGCAGGAGGCTCCAATATTTAGAGGGAATTCTACAAGGGTGGAGGGATTCTATCACAGGTTGGTGGTTGGGCCAGAAGCTTGGTGTATAGGTGCTGGCTGGACTATTCAACTACCAATTCTGGATTTGAAAAGTAAAAGGTATTACTCATGTGTTCTACTAAACAGTATGTGGGCTATGCAAAGGACCAGGTATGCAGTATCACAAGTGAGGTAATGGAGGAATTAACAAGAGCAAAGAGGGAGGGACTGAAAACCCTAATGTACTGAAAATACCAGGGGTGGAAAGGGCTGGGATGAGCATATTTCTTCTGTTTAGATGCATTATGAGTGCACAGTATTCTGCCTTCTGTGTTCTAAATTTCACAACAGATATTTTCAACATGTATTCCTTGAAGAACACTTGAATCTTATACACAGACCACTGGTGGAGTATAAAATTGTCTTTAAACCGAGCTAAGCTATTTCTAAGACTAGCTGTGTGCTGCAAAGTACCCAGTTGGGGGCAGACAAAACAAACAGATGATTTCTGAATACTTCCAAAGGAATTCTGTGTTTCTTTGTGTGCTGTTACTTTATTAAAGCAAAGGTCTTTTCAATTTAGAATGAGACCCGGAGCTTGCTTGCAGCCTGCACACACTGAGCAATACTACAACAGCACTCCACTCTAATTGTTCTGTTTGTAACCCCTGATAGGTCTTGGGCATGGGTACTGAAGCTGATAGATGCACACATCCATTTTTTCTTGAGAGTATGAAATGCTGAAGTGATCATAGTAAGAAATGTATACAGGTACTAACACTCTTCCAAAAGAAACCCTTCCAATAGCATTCACCCCAAAGGACCCCGCCATTAATTCAAATCTATAGCTTCTTCGTTTTCTCTTACTGTCATTTATTTCATTTATTTGGAAGTTGTCTTCAGGTTCAAAAATAACTCTAAACAAAATAACGGATCTAAGTTTCGGGGGGGGTTCCTTTATCAATTTCTTCTTTCCCTACAAGATCAGCATCCAAATCAATAGCTCTCCCAAAGTAAAGTAAACAGGAAGAGATGACACAGAGCCCAAAATAGATAGAAGCCATGTAGCAGGGGCTTCCACAAACCTCCCATTTTAAAATGTGTCTGGATTGACAAGTTAATTTAATTCAAAAAATTTAACCTGTAGCTGATAAATAAAAATTGTACATAGCAACGGAACAATTTCAAGATGGAGCTGGTTTGCTATGTTTATTTTTAGAATGCTCTATATGTGACTGTTATAAATTACTAAACCATTTCTTCCATGGAGCCTTTCCTGAAGATTCCCTTATCCAAGGGATAGTCTTTCTGTAGACTGATGTGTAGTTTGGAAACTTTTTTGCTTTTGCCTGTATTTATATCTATTTTCCCACTAGACTGACCTAGAGATCATATCTTTGTGTTTTCATTGCCCCACATACATTGTAGCACTACTGGGTATTTGATGAGTTACTGATAATTGATGAGCTGACTAATGATAGACACATGTACATAAAATTAATACATAAGTATGTCAAATATGGGGAAGTTTCTACTAGTTCAAAACCCATATCCTGCAAAGACTGAAGTGAATTCCTTCTGTGGTTCAGACCAAGAATGAAAACAAAGGAACACAATGAATGATGACAATATAAAGACACAATCCCTAGAGGACTGGGCATGGTGGCTCGGGCTTCTAATAGAAGCACTTAGTGGGCAGGAGCAGGCAGATCTCTGTTCGTTTAAGGTCAGTCTCATTTACACAATGAGTTCCAGGACAGCCAGGGATATATACAGAGATTCTGTCTCATAAAAACCAAAACATTAAACAAACAACATCTCACATCTGAGATGTTACTTATTTGATATATTAATTTTCTACCTGTAGGCAAATCTCTCAAAACTCCCTAAAAATTCAACAAGAACAACAAAAGACTAATGCCTAACTATTATTGAGTCGGTGCAGGTTGGTTATAAGGATAATTCTTTGAGTAGCACAGATTTCTTTCTTTCTTTCTCTTTCTTTCTTTCTTTCTTTCTTTCTTTCTTTCTTTCTTTCTTTCTTTCTCTTTCTTTCTTTATCTATCTATCTATCTATCTATCTATCTATCTATCTATCTATCTATATTTTTTTTTTTTTGCCAGACTCTGCCCTGGGGAGAAGTAAAGAAGAAGGAAATCAGAAATTCATATAGCAAAAGCAAAAGGGAGGAGAGATAGGGACTGGAAGGGGAGGAGGAGGGGGAGGGAGGGGGAGGGATCCTGTATACATCTTTTTTCTTTTTTTTATTGGATATTTACTTTATTTACATTTCAAACGTCTTCCTCTTTTCTGGTTTCCCCTCCAGAAACCCCTATCCCAGCCCCTTCCCCCTGCTTCTATGAGGGTGCCCTCCCCACCCACCCACTCCCGCCTTCCTGCCCTGGCAGTACCCTATGCAGTTTTCTTAAGTGTTGTGCTGGGCTTCTCATGTGATTTCTACCTCTTAACTACAACCCAGAAGCTTGAATACTGTTGGCGGGCACCTGCGTAAGGGTGGGGATGGATGGGAAGTAAGGGTGTGAGAGCCTGCATTCTGGCTCCTGACTGATGCTTTAAGAACTGTGAAAGACATACTCCATTTTATGTAAAATTTGTCATGTGAGTATGTTGAGAGTGTCTCGCTACCTTCCCTCTGGTGAACTTACTGGTAATAATGAGAATAACCACAAAATATATCATCGAACTCTAAGATCTTGTAAGCAGAAAAATATATTTTTTAAATAAATAAGGGGTCCTGATTAGGAAGTTCATTCTACCCTGTGTTGCCCAACTAGGCATTTATACCTGGGAAGTTTACACTTAAATATGCCTTAATTATCAGTAACAGTTTTCTTTAACAGAGACAAATTACAGATCTTAATTAAGCACTCTACTTAGAAGAACTAACTAACATGTATATAAGAAACTTCCCTCCAATGAGTTTTGGCCTGAAAATCCAATGGCTAATTGTATGCTGAAACAGAGGGGGGGGGGATTCTCTCACCTTCTTCGGCTGGATAAGGTTTCTTCATGTTCGACATGAGCGACTTTTAATACCTTCTTGTCAATAAACAGATCTTCAGGGTAATAAGCAGATCTATATTGGCGCTGCTGGGAGTGGGCACACAACTTGCCGATCTGAAAAAAGAGAGAGAGAGAAAGAAAGATGTAATATAATAGTACAATGATCCCATGGACATGATGGCAGAAATAGATTTGGAAATGCACTACAATTTCCTCCCTCAATTTCCTTTCAAAGAGAACAGAATCATTAATAGAGTCAAATCATGAAATAAGGTTTTAAGGCAAAGAATCAGAAGTAGTGGACCCATTCTGAGTGCCGTCTACTCAGATGCTCAAGTAGAAAGGGAAAAAACACCGGCCTCACTCTGCTGATATCTGTCGAAGGCACTTGCTGTTTGTATGTATGCAGAAGTTCACAGAAGGCAATTTAGAAAATTGAGACGCTCTGAAATGGGAAATGGAATGGTTTTTGAGGTGAGACTGAGTGGCCTCTTGATAGAAGAGCAGCCTTCCGGGCACAGAGTATGCCCAGTTCTTACAAGTGTGTCCTTACTAGACTCAAGTTAAAGTGTTTTGAAAACTGTCAGTATACGTACTCATCTGGATTTCCTACAAAGGCATGAGGGAAGCAAGCACAGCAACCAACCTATAGGCAGTGTCATTAGCTATGAGTCGTGTATCAACAAAATAACTGTAGGATTTTATTAAAAGAGCACAGGCACTTAAGAAAGCCAGATTCCCTCCTTCCTGTCTACTACTTCTCACTCAGCCATTCAAAAACATTTATTGGACACCTCCTTCACACCTATATGGCAAAGAATTTTAAAATAAGATACCAGGTTCCTTGCTTGCCTAGCTCCATTCTAACTCATTTCTGTGGTTAAATTATTTGCAGACTAATGCTTAAAACAACTTCCATATAAATATGCATATAAATAAGTATGAATATCAACTTTATTATATTGCTCCCTGTGACAGACACTATGTTAAATACTATCACCTTTACTTTATAGATGCAAACATTGAGGCTCAAGGAGCTTACAACATGACGCCTGCTATTTATTTGCTTACATTTTATTTTGGAAAGAAAGATTACCAATCTTCAATGACACATCACCAAGTAACATAGCTCAGGTGAATGTACGGGCTGTAAAGTTCAGGGAAAATATTGGAAGCATCTTGTGAAGATGGTTTGTATGTGTGTCACTTCTATGCCTTCACACAGTTTAGAGTCGACTTCATATTCTTCTAGGCAAATTAAGTGAACTGAAGGAATTTTCTATTACTATATCAGGCTCCAAACACCAGTCTATCACTAAACCATTGACTCTGTGTAGTCATCTGGCTTCTGGATATTTCAGGACGGCCCAATAGCATTTACTGGATTATCTCTGTGTGAAAAGAGGCATACATGCCATTTAGTTTCCATAGCTTTGGCAGACTTCCCACACAAATTCTTGAGTTAAAAAACATATTCAATGAGCAGCAGAATTACTTCCATTTATGTTCAAACTGGCTATCCTCAATCATTTATTCTAACATAGAAAACAAAATGAAGAGCCTGGAAAATACTTCATCTGACTTCGGAACGCAAGATATTGCCATCTTTGCATGTGCCTATGCCATGCTATGACTTGGACTAATTCTAACACTACGTGTAGAATCTGCAGTCTCTGAATCCATTCTACCTGGGGCAGTCCGATACGGTATTTTAGGCTAGGGGCTGCCTAGCTGTACTTAGGACTCAAGTTCTATTCATTTTCAAAGCATGTACTTCAGACACAAATCACTAGCAGATTGTACATTGCAGCTTTATGTCCACAGGCAAATATGTGTTTATGACTATTTTTAAACCGCAGGTAAATGTCAGATAATAAACCCTTATTTTTGTTCTTTAATTGTCTATATATTGTGACATGAGCATAGATCAATGTGAGGGTCTGTTTTACCAGGTTCAAAATATCATCACATTCAGGTACACAGGCCACGTTCTCTTTAAGGATATGTATCCTACATACAGCACCCAAATGAAAATCTATTACACTATGCTGTCTAATTGAAAAATATAGCTGTAAATGACCCTCCCCAAGGAAAATTGATCCCTTGTGTCTTAAAAGTATTTGCTCCCACCCCTGACTCTAGCCTACTAGCATGTGGAGCAGATGAAGCAAAAGTATAGGAAGTTTAACACAAAGAACAAAGTATCCAGTCAGTAGTCTGATTTTTCTTCCCAAGTTCCCAATGTGCCATTATCAACAAGACTTCCCAAGGCATTACTTGGGATAAAAGACATATGATGGAGTCTTGCTAACACCCCCAGCTCCTGTTTAAGATGTACCATGCCTTATCAGGCAGACTGTATTTTCTCCCACCATGAAGCCAAGTCTTTCTACCATGAAGCCAAGTCTTCTCTCGCACAAAGCCTTTGCCAGAGATGGCGCACATGAGGACTGATAAACATGGCGGTCAAAAAAGTGTGTTTGATCCTCCGAGGTTGGAGTTTCAGGAGGTTGTGAACCACCCAGTGTAGATGTTTTGAACAGAAAGCTCAGTATGTGCTCTTAACTGCTGAGTCATCTCTCCAACCCCTCATCATTACGAAAAGATTTAAATTCAGACAAAATATTTGGCTTGGTGTAATTTCATACTTGCACCATTTAATTGATATGTCTGGAAATGTAAATATTCCCTTGGTTAAAATCTATGAAATATCCATTCTTATGTGTTGCTTCTCTCTTCATTGGCTGTTAGCTCTGGGAAGATCCTCAGACTTAGTCTTTTGTTCTGGGTGGCCAAGGAGAAGAAGACAGCAAATATTCTAACCTTCCTAACAATATTAAAACTTCACATTTGGACTCTAGCCCAGTGTTTCACATATAACCATGCATCTTTCTCCATTGTCTCTGGTGAGTTCTAGTCACAACCTTCTGGGGTGTTTAAAGCACATATCATCAATCCTTTTTGTTTGTTTGTTTGTTTTGAAGATAAGGAAACATGTGCACAAATGTTGAAAACCTAAAGCAGAGTCACAGTTCTAGCAATGAGCAGAGCTGGGGTTTTGACACGGGTTTTTCCTACTTCAAAGCATATTTTTATCTTTCGTGGACTGTTCTGTGCCCTAATCATCACGCCCTCACCAACAATATTGGCTCAGGGATAGCCCAGTACTGGGTTTGGCCAAGATCTGACATCTTTCGAAAGCATTATCCACAATCTGAGAAGAGTGCCAACTAAAAAAAGAAGTAAAAAGCACACTGCAATGAAAGGGTACAGTTATTTAAGTAAAACAGAAAATGGGCATCCAATTTTTAGCTTGCCAGGTAAGAGTCAGTTAGCAGCCATACTAAAGCATTGAGTTCAAGTTCCACTGAAGAGGCTGCTCCCAAGAAAGCTCCATTTGCTGCCTCAAATATGTTCCTGGACCCTTGTTCTTGAAGAAATCAGATTCTTGAGTCAGCATCCCCCCCCCCTAAAAAAAACCAAACCAAACCAAACCAAACCAAAACAAACAACAACAACAACAAAAACCTTTCGTAAATTCCTATCATTTAACTCATTCTAGGCTGATATCTGGCCTAAGTGAATCTTCTAGTTTTATTCCAAATGGAGATTTCCAGCTCACCCTATGATAACAAAAAGTCAGCAGACTCAAGCGTTAACTGTGATAATCTAAAGTACAAAATTGGGGCTAAGGATGCTGTTATGGCATGAATATATATTTCTCTGGCTCCCCCTTCTCTTTGTTGAAGCCACATACACATGAATATTTATTTGTGTAGTGAAATTGTGTGCATGCTACACGGCACATACATGGAGGTTTGCGAACAACTTGTGGGAGTTATTTCTCCCCTATTGTCTAGTGGTTTCTTGAGATGCAACTCAGGTTATGGGGGTTGGAGAGGCAAGCATCTTTACCACTGAGCCATCTTGCTGGCTCTGAATCCACTTGGTTTTATTTTACTGGGTCGATTAAAGTTATTTTTTCTAAGTACAGTCTGCCATTCTTAACTAATCCTAAGGAACCTTTGGATTTGATTTCTTAAGAAATTAAGTGGGAGCTAGAGAGGTGGCTCAGTTATTAAAGTGCCAGTGGTGGCAAGAACAGGGACCTGAGTCTGGATACCTAGCATCCACATGAAACCTGTGTGTATCTCCTTATCCCCAGAGTTAGAAGACATGCACTCAAGTATATCCCTGAAGCCCATTGGCTAGTCAGCTTAACTGAATTAATGGAGCAATGCATCCCACAAGAGATCCTGTCTCAAAAATTAAACTGACAAGCTATTAAGGCAGACATCTGTCATTGACTTCTGCCCCACCCCGGACAGGAAATATGCAATATAGGATGTATATGTGTATAGGTTATCTAAATGTATGTGTTCTAATGTAGATAATTATTTACAGAAAAGAAAAGAAAGGATGTAAGAGAAAAGGGGAAAATGAGGAAGGGAAAACAAGCAGAGATCAAAATGTTTATGAGTGACTGAATAGTGGCTCAGAGAGCCATGGACATATTGCATGGTCCTTGGAAACCTGACAGCTTGCCAGGGGATGAAGGCTGTACTTCTGGACTCAGCAATCAGAGCAAGTCCTTTTTTAGAAGCTGTCCCCAAGGCCACCAAGACTCTTTAGCCTCTGAAGGTATCTGCAATTTTAGTGACTTACAGAATAGCTTTTATGCTGGTGCCCATCTGATAACTGTGGTCCCAATGAATATTTTCTGAGAACTGTTGCTAAATATTTGTTATAACTTTAGTCTTTGCTTATTTGCTGAGTCATTAGAAGCCAGAAGAACTGAAAATGAAATTTGCTATAGGATAATGCATATTAAATATGAGCTGGGTTCTTATGAACTACATTGAACAAATATTGTCCATGAAATTTGTTTGGAGGTATCTTGGATCAAGGATGAGAATTCTAAAAGTTTCCAGTTAAAACACTGAGCTTTCTTCTCATAAACTATATACTGTGTTGTTGTTGTACACTTTTGTTTAATTAAGTCTTAAAAGATTTCAAACAAAATAGACATTGAAATTATCAACTTTTAAATAGTAGTAACCATACCCATTTAACAATTCTGCAGGTATAATAAAAATGCTAATGTATGTTAATGTTTAGTCTGTGGTTAATGTTTTGTCTTGTTAATTTCCCCAGGGCTTTTATTACTGATTTAAATCTGCCACACTACTCAACTGATTGCACTGCTTCTGCGAGCTGCATGGAAGTAGCTCAAATGAATCCTGATGAACAAACATTTGGCTAAGCCAACCTTTCTTATTACATGTGTATAATTGTTACATATGTTTTTGTACAATGAGACGGGCATGGCAGGCGATTTCTCATTCATTTTCTGTACAAAAACTATGCATATGAGCATTAAATTAATTTATAACCTTGTACTTGAGGAAGCACATCATTATTAATTAACTATTGATTGATCTGGATATAGAGCAGAAAGGATAATGAACAGACCCTGGTGACAATGTGGTTTTTTTCCTACTCCATAGACATTTTACTGTGACTCATTATTAATTGCCAGGCCATTAAAGTAAAAGCTCCTTAATAATTCGCAGTGTATTAGGAATCGAGCTATTTTAAGAAATCAGATGGCATTAGCTGAATGTTTTTTATAAGTCATCTCTTGAAATTGGAATCTAAGGGAACAAAAAAAGAACTGAAAGTCCTAAGGATCACTTTGCCTTTAATTTGAGGCACATCACCACATTAGAGTGAGAAGGACAGTTTGAAATCAGGATGCCTAGGGTTTTAGTCACAGCTCATCCTCTGACCATTTCAAAGTATCAGGCAAGATAGTTAATTTCCTTGCATCTCTCAGTTTCAGCATCTTTAAAATGGAGACAAAAGCAATGCCTGCCAAGTCTGGCTTCAAGACAAGGCTGAAGTAAAGCAATGGTCCAAAGGGTAATGCCACTCCTATCTAGACTAACGTATTGTGTAAATTGAGCCTACTTACCTTTGGCAACCTGCCTCACTGTGTCCCAGTCCTGGCTTGGATGGTCAAATACATCCATAGCTATTACTAATTCCATTCGGAGGAGTTCTTACAGTCATATTTTATGTCTTGGTGTGTTGTTAATCTCTTTTAAATCGCTTCCAGTGTGTTTCTTAAACTTTAATATAAGTTATAAAAATAAAGACTCAGCAATGTTAGTCACATAGTCTATTCAATAGACTTAGGGCATGGTCTATGATAAGTAACAAGACTCATAGGCAGTGATTCTCAAAGTTGTGGTCCTAAAACAAGTAGCACTATAGTCTTAATGGGCTTCTGTGAAAGGTAAATTTGGGGGACCCAAGCTCAGACACATGTTATTTTAAACCCTGGGATTGGGGTTTGGCCATCTGTATGTTCTATGTTGGCTTTCAACTCATCATTCTCCTGCTAGCCTCACAGGTACTAGCATTACAGATGTGCACAACTATGTCTGGCTGTCATCATTTGATAAATTATTATTTTAAAGTATATAACCTTCAGTCTATCTGTGTGGAAGTACATACATCTGTAGTTTATTTTTCAGTAACACGTCGTTTTTAAAAAATTATCTGTATAATAATTACCATTATTATAGAGGTTCATGCCTTTAAACTCAGCACCCAGGAGGCAGAAGCAGGCCGATCTCTCTGATTTCCAAGTAAGTTTGGCCTACATAGAAAGTTGTAAGCCAGCTATGGTTACATATTGAGTTTCCCCATCAAAAAAAATTGTCATAGAAGAGAGGACTATATTGATTACAATTGTAATTATGAAACAAAGTTATGGGGGTGGGTGATTATAGCTCCACAGTAGACCACTATTCTAGAATGAATAACTAGGTTTAATTATCAGAATAGAGAGTGTGTGGGGAGGGGAGGCAAAGGCTGTCGCCCCCTTAATCTTACAGATATAATTTATTGGTTTTGCTTATGAGACAGAAAGAACATAAATTTGGGTGGGTAGGGAGGAGGGGGAGGACCTAGGAAGAGTTGTGGGAGGGGAAAGAATATGAACAAAGCATATTGTATCAAATTCTCAAAGAATAAATAAACACATTAAGAATACAAGTAATTTAAATTATTATGTTTTCTATAAGAAAACATTTAAGACTAGTATTACCTTCCAAGCTAAGCTGTAGCGGTACCTTGAATTCAATCATTTTCAGCTTAAAGAAAATGGAATTCAATATTTAAAATAAATGTTATGAGTTCTCTAAAAGTCAAAACTGTTCATTACAACTTCTCAAAGTAGAATTGTAAAAGTCAATGAAATATGTGTGAGATGATAACTCACTGTGTTATATTTGCCAGAACAGTGTACACAACAGGGGAAAAACTAATAAAACTCGGCAGGGTTCGCACTGCTCCATGCCAGCTCAGGGACAAGTCAGTAGATGGAGTCTTGCGACTTTTGAACGACAGAGAGGGAGAGACTAACATCTGAACTGCAAATGTCAAAATGAAGTGAATATATTCTCTGCTTTCAACCCTGCAAATGAAGGAACCCACAAACATGGGCTGGGGTTACTATTTGGTTGATATTTATTTGTATGCAGCAGTAATTGATCTTCCAAGGTCTAGTAGATGATAACTAATGAAATGGGATGTCTAGTCAACACCCTGCCCTCACATGCTGAGGGATGATAGTCAACTGGAGGCAAAGTACATGTACCATTCATTACGTTATGATAGGAACTAAAGATTCAGGTCATGGAACACTGTTTTTACTTAGAAGACTGGCACACAAACCGTCTTTCAACTTGAATATTGGCGGGCATTTTCTCAGAGCTGAATGTGCAAGCCCATCCCTTCAAGGAGAGCACTTGACAGTGTTTCCAGCCAATGACCACATGCAAGCAAAAGCTGCATGCTATAGCCAGATCCATAGGAGAAAATGTAGATAGCTGGGAAAGTTCACCATATAAATTAATATAGAAGACAAACCGATAACAAAAAGAAGGTAATAGTTAAAAGTGAAAGAAAGAAATACAGTATAAAGCCCCTAGAAATACAGTTCACAAAATGAGAGCTACAAATTCTATTTTATTAAGTCAGTACATTAATGGCACGTGCATTGAATGTGCCAATTTAAATTTCATTTAAATCCAAAACAACATGGTAAAAGTCTATGCTTTTACAAAGAGAGATAATTTGCATTGAAAGTAAAAAGACGGGCAAAGATACAAGCATTAGCAACTGTAAGCAAATGAGAGCTGGAATAGCTATGGTTATATAACATAAGATAGTCTGCAAGTCAGACAAAAATTATTAAGAGAGACAACAAAAGATTAGAGTGTCAACTCTTCCAAAAGATAACACAAGCATATATGTACTGGAACTAAGTCATATGAAGGAAAACTGTTCAATTTTAAGTGAGAAAGAGACAATTCAACAGTAATATTTAGTTTCAATTCTCTCCTTAAATAATGGCTAGAGTAACCAAGCAGAAAAGCAACAAGGAAATGGAAGACTTGAAGAAAAACTTCTAAGATGACACAGACATCTATAGCACACCCAATACAACAACAAAACTTACTATGTACGAGTGCATGTGAAACATTCTTTAAATATTTTATTATATTTGTGTGGGCGTTTTGTCTGCAGGCATGTCTGCACTGCATGCATGTCTAGTGCCCATGAAGACCAGCAGAGAACATTGGATCCCCTGGACTGGGGTTACACATGGTTGTGAGCCTCCAAGGAATTGCTGCAAGTTAAAGCTCCGGCTCCAGGACGTAACTGTTCTTTCCTGGTACCATCAACCAAGCCTCTCTGCGCCCATCATGCTCTGAAATGACCTGAAATTTCTGAGCTCATCAGCAAACCAAACAACAGTGACAAAAAGCTAACTAACACATACTATATATAACAGTTAACTCAAAGTCAATATCAACTTACATTTACTTGTTAAAAATATCTACAAAACTGTGGGAGGACACAGAGATCTAAATTTTTGTAGGCTTAAATCTGGCACTGTTTCCTTAGTAATGGCAGCTAAGGGGAGGAGGGCAGAGGACAGATCAAGTGGACGATATGCAAATTAAAGACCTTTATGCTTCAAATTTTCAATTAAGAAAATGAAAAGAGCTGGGCAGTGGTGGCGCACGCCTTTAATCCCAGCACTTGGGAGGCAGAGGCAGGTGGATTTCTGAGTTCGAGGCCAGTCTGGTCTACAGAGTGAGTTCCAGGACAGCCAGGGCTACACAGAGAAACCCTGCCTCGAAAAACCAAAAAAAGAAAAAAGAAAAAGAAAAAGAAAAAGAAAAAGAAAAAGAAAAAAAGAAAAGAAAATGAAAAGACAACCTACAATCATAATTGAAACTCATCTGATAAGGGTTTACTGTTCTGATTATATAGAGAGTCCTTGTAACCCAACAATAAAATAATAACAATAACAATAATACACACATGGCCACAGTCTGATGAACCCCCTTTACTGTTTGTGTCATACCTGGTACAAATATTGTGCCTGTGCTTCATTTTTATAACTTTTTGCTTTTCATGCACTTATTCTTATTTAAACTATACACAATTTATACTGATTTGAAAGTTTCTAGAAATCCATGGCATATAAAAATAGAGCAGAGTAACATGTGATATTACATACAACCTTATCAAGTATCATCTCTGTCTTCCTAGACTATAAGAACATCACCCTCTAGTCCAGGATGTCAGGACCAGTCAACTTTGAATCTTATTTTCTTCACTGTGATTAAATTCTTACTGGCTGAAGGAATACTAAATAATGAATTAAGACGGAAAATGTTAAAACACACCTTAGACCATGGTCATAATTCTTTTGTATGGAAATAATTTTAAAAAGCCCACTGTATTCAACAACACACCATTCCTAAAACTGTATGAATGGCAGTACACCTGGTAGGCAGCACTGCTGTTGCAAGATTGTTCTGATTGTGACTTCAGCCAAACTGATTAGCCACCATCCATCGAAATGAAGACATCCTAGCTGACCAATACCTTGGGTCTTTGCTGATTGCCCTCCATAGCAGATAGACCTTCAGTGATTAGTTTTAGACAAAGTTATAATCAGAGCCACTATTGAGATAAATTCTGAAAAGAACATGATTGAAAGGAGTGCGAAAAATCAGGTGAATTGAGAAGCATTGTGACCTCGGAACAGAAATAGCTCAAAGAGACTCATCTCATGCACATCTGTGTCATCTTAGGCATGGCCCTCTGAGCACTGGACATTGCCACCATCTCAGCTCTGCTCCTTTACACATGCTGTTTTCACTGTTCAATTTCTTCTTCTGATGAGCTCCTTAAATGTCAGTCTTGATTCCTGATACCCAAGACTTCTCTCTTTGCCCAGTCTATTAATGAGGGGATACCATCATGAAATCCTGTCATTTTTCCAAGTATTTACACAACTTCAGCTATACTGAATGAATTTTCAGACAGGGACAGAGGACCTATGTTCTTCAGTAGTGTAACTACGGGCAAGGAACACGTGTTCCTGTAAACGAACACCCATATATGCTCCAACAAACAACCTTCATGAAACGTGTTGGTTCACATATACACACAAAACCACAAGGAAGTAGAAGTGGGACTAGTTGAGGAGAAAAAAGGAATTACTGGAAGTAGGAAGAGAACAAGATAGAAGAATAGGGACAGTGAACATGATCAAAATATATTACTCATATGTATGAAAACATCATAGTGGAACTTGTCATTATATATAGTTGATATAAGTTAACAGAACAGAATATAAAAAGTAGGGCCTGTTTTATTTTTAGTTTCTAGTAAACAATGATGGTGTCTTTGTCTGAAATATATCATAAGAAGCCGGGCCATGGTGGCGCACGCCTTTAATCAGCACTCGTGAGGCAGAGGCAGGCGGATTTCTGAGTTCAAGGCCAGCCTGGTCTACAGAGCAAGTTCCAGGACAGCCAGGGCTATACAGAGAAACCCTGTCTCGAAAAACCAAAAGAAAGAAAGAAAGAAAGAAAGAAAGAAAGAAAGAAAGAAAGAAAGAAAGAAAGAAAGAAAGTTATCTTAAGAGTCCCAAACTTGAACAAAGTCAATTATTATTCTTTTTGTAGTACAGAATTAAGAGCAGAGCTGCAATGTGAGATGACATTCTTTTAGGACACTCTCTAGGCCTTAGTTATGTCAGCCACACGGCAAAGAGGATTGGATCAAATGATCACTTCCAATTGCAGCATCTTAAAATTCTATGGACCTCAGAGCAAAACTAGAAAAGACTGGGAAGTAATTTCAAGTTGCCTTTTCCCATCACCCAGGAATTTTTGTCTCTGGAGATCTTTCAGCAGCCATAATAAAATGTGTAACACCTGCACAGCGACTTAGTTCTCTGAGCTATAGTCTTATAAAGGCTTCATAATTGAACATTTGGACGTGAACAACAGTATTGTAAAATAAGCAACTTGAAGGCTACGCCTGAAGGGTGGTGAGAAGCACCGTCAGAGCAGTTGGTCTGCAATGTATTAGGAGAACGCGTCACCTCAGGAGCTGGGTGAGATGTGAAATTCGGGCCATACAGTCTTCTATTGATTTCGAGTGATGGCCAGAATATTGCAGCTAGAAATAATGTCAGTGTGGCTACTTGCACAAATCATCTAGCCTCTTACAAGAGAATTTTCTAAGCAAGTTTCTTCCCAAGGAAAGGCACTTTCAATAAAAAGAAAGTCCTTCCTATAGTATCATGTAGGGGTTGCTTGCACCGAGCAAGTGGCCTTGGTTAGAAAAGGTTGGTAGGGAGTTAGCATGGTTACATGGATTATATGGTATTGTAAAGTCCCGTTTGGGTTAGGGACACATGAAACCCACTGCTCCACTTGAAGAATCAAATTACCTCATTTTGGAGTCAATTTATAGGGAATGAGAGCAAGGCTTCAAAGACATAGGTTCGGAGAACGACAAGCGCGACAAAGAACTGAATTACTGTGAACATGCCTGAAGAAGAGAGGGAAGAAAAGGGATTCTTGGCCACACAGAGCTGGTGTTAATATTATTCCAGCTTTTCCAAGGAGTTAGTCTCCAGTCTTTTATCACAAGGAAGAAAAAGAAAATGAGATTCTCACCCTTTACAGAAAGGGCACCAGTACTACTGTTGGTAGCCACAGAGAACAAGCAACCTACACACCATTAGTCCTACAGTCACAAGGAAAAGAGACAAGATGATGATTAACCTCCTGTGTATTGACTTTTCTTTAACAACTTTTGATTAACTGACAAACCAGCATATCTCTCTTGCTAGAATCACAAAATCACATACATCTGGCGCCAAAAGAGGGGGACTAAGGCCAGACACATGAGTGCTCTATCCATTCAATTTTATTAAAAACTCATTGCATGGTGCTAAGAAATATAATAAAAGTTTGCTTTTTCTAATAAAGGCAATCTCTTCATTCTCTGGTTTCTTATCTAGGTTTCACTAATATATAAAACAGTATCTGACTCACGTCTTGCAACCCAGCTGGAGCTAATAACACACATGAATCAGAGAATGGATGGTTTTGATTTGAACATTGCCAGTATGGTAACAACAACAACAAAAAAAAACACAGTAGCATTCGGGTTATTATTGCAAAAGGACACTGGGTAGAGCCCCTTAAGACACTGTTTCAAATATCAACACCAGGCTAGGGAATCCAAATTAATGAGTCATCATAAACATTCAAAAAGCAAAGAATTCAATAATGATCATAAAGACATACAAAGAAGAAGCAGTGTCTGCAAGGAATTAGTATTCAGTCATGTAGACCATGCCATAAAAATATCCCTCATACAAATGTCAAGAGAGCAAACCAGGTTGGGAAGAGTTCTCTGGAGTGGTTTTTTCCTGTATTGCCTAGTCATTCACTTTCCTAACTTACTCATCTACCTGATATACAACCCCCAATCCCTCCACCTACTTCTCTCTCTCTCTCTCTCTCTCTCTCTCTCTCTCTCTCTCTCTCTCTCTCTCTCTCTCTCTCTCTCACAGCAGGCTGCCACATGCCTGCCATCTCTCTACCTCCTTACTTTTGATTCTGTGTTCAAACGCAGCTTCTCTCTCCCACCCCTCTACCTCCACGTTCATAGATCTTTCTGCTTGCCCCCACCGATCATATCGCCAAAGAAGACACTCTCCACCTGGGTGGGCTTGTACATTACCTCTGTGCTAGGTTACCCAGTGTTCTCCTTGTCAGGAACTCCCTCCAGCCCTAGCCTCCTCAGCCCCTCATCTTTGTATTTATTGCCTTCATAGCTAACATATACACTCATGGAGTTTTCTCCTAGGTTCCATGCTTGGAAATGTGGAAAGGCAGCAAGGTGTCTAACTTAAGCTCCAGAAAGATTGCTGTATGGTCTCACTCCTCCTGCTTCTTGTTAAAGGGAGAGAACTACTTTATTCCTCCAGGTCTCTGCATCTCATCCAGAAAAGTGGGGGAAAAGCAGCTCTGCTTTATGAGACTAAGGAGAGGGTTATATGAAAGAACACGGACAAAAATGCTAGGAGTGAAGCCTCCTAGTAGAGATACTTCATTCATAAGCAGCCATTGCTTTTCATGGTCTCTTCTCTTTACTACATCCTATCCTGTAACTTACTAAAAGCATCAGGGCACTTTTTAACCAACTCTCTCTTCCAACTATGTGATGTCCTGGCTGCCTCATGATTCCTCTAGTCTATACGCACTTCTCTCATTTTCTTGTTGGTGAAACAATGGGGTTATACTAAGGATTTCTAAGGATCTTGAAAGGAACATTATAACCAACAGCCTGGGTTCCAGTGGTTTCCAGGCAACCCAGTGTTGAAAGTATTACTTCCTCTCAGAGACAGTATGTTTTATAACATTTCTTAAGGGCATTTCACTTTGTACTTATTTGTTTTCTGATCAGGGGGCAATGCATGAGAAATAAAGAAAAGACATTTGCCATTTCAATGAAAATCTCTACAAAGCAAATACTTATTACTGCAGTCTAGTGAAGGCTCGGCCTTTAGATTAAAAACATGAAAGCGACATATGGTGCCTTCCCATCCCCAGAGAAGCACGCCTTCTAGGTTCTATTTATTGGCTTCTGAAAGTTTTATTGAGTTTCCACTTTGATTCCTGCAACCTATCCTAAAGGCAAGAGAAAAGTGTGAAGTTGCCTCCAGTTCTCCCCACATGCAAAAAGTGGCCCATGGGGCAATGTACATCCCCTTGGCTTCACTTCCTGAACAAACATCTGTTGCTAGAGACAAATCACTCGGTAGCAGCTCTAACCTTCCAATGAAATAGGAATTATCTGTTTTCAATCATGCATTTTTCTTGAGGGACAGAGATGGGGAGGAAGAGAGAGGAAGAAAAAAAGGAATGAAGGGAAGGAGAAGGAAGAGAAAAAGAGGAGGACTAGAAGGCTATTTAAAATAGAAAGCATAATTAATTACCTTCCAGGATATACTACCCTCAAATGTATACCAGAACTCATTATACCAATCTCTGCTACTGACAATGAGTGAGTTTATTCAAAACCATCTCCAGAGCAGGGCATGTCACATTTGTCTAGGAAGCACAAGGTCCTGAGTTTGCCTCTTAGCACCCCCTGTACACCTTTCTTGCCCCATTCAGTGAGTTTGTCCAAATCTATTCCAAGTACCTTAAAGCCTAAGAAACAGCCTAGTCATCTCTTTGGATTAACATCTACCTTAGCCGTGTTTATCAAAAACAATGATTAGCTACAGCTTGGTTTTTAAAACTATGAATGCACCCCGAGACAATAAGCACATTTTACTGTGGAAGCTAGCAATTAGCTATTTGTAGGCAATTTATGCTTAACTAGAACCTGAGCCTTGAAGGGCAATACACTGAAAGCTGCACATTAGCTTTTCTACAGGGGTTTCATGAGAGCTTTTAAAGAAAACAGTACTCATAAAACTCAAGTAGGAAAATTATTAATGATGTTAAGGTCTCTTAATGAGTTCTACACTGCACTAATAGCAATCTAAAAGCAGTGATACATTTTTATAGAATTGCTTTCATTAGAACCAGGTTTTACTTTTTTGTCTTGATTTTCTATAACTAGTCTAGGCCCTACCAAGCATTCAAATTCCTGCGCCTCAACAAACTCCCTCTATATGTAGGAGGCAGGTCCAGTGTGAGTTGCCTGATCTTTCCAGCCATGCTGGAGCCTACTGGTTGCCAAAGTAGCTGGAGAAAAAACAGTATTTTTTTTTTTTTAAAAAAAGCCTTTCTTTCCAGAATCCATGTAAGGTTCGAGGACGTGGGTGGCTTAAGATATATGTCTGGGCTATTGAATGAGCCTGAATCACAGAAAGAAAAACCCTCTTCTGGTATTATTCCCTGGTTTCTAGTCAAGCCTTAAGCTTCTGTTGTCCTTCAACACCAGCAATGTATCTCTTAGAGATCCTTTGCTTGTCATTGCAATGGTTGCAAGATTTTTCATTCATGGACAACTCCCCTAGGACACCTTTTCTGACCTTCTCAAGTGTGGCTGGATAATGCCTGTTGCTCTCTATGCTGCTGTAATATTGTGCTTTGGGTGATCTCTCTTTTGGTCACTATACCCCTCACTGGATTAGGAAGTCTTTTTGAGAGCAAGTGTTGGTTGCTTCTATTTCTCTATCCATAATACTTGGTACAGAATATATCAAAATACTGACTGAATATCTGTGTGAAATTGTGACCTTGATAACATTGGCTTATCCACTTAGCCAAGTATTTGCTACTAGAGAAAAAAACCTTATCAAATGAAATCTGTTCTCTGAAAGTACCTAGGTAACAAAAGAATGCTTATACACATTGTCAAACGCTTAAGAAAACCACTTAAATGTTCATTTCTATCTATATTTTAAGCATTCATTTAATTAACACTGACACTTTGAAAGTCTCAGAAATAATCACTATCATTAGTGTCAGTCTGACAAAGTATGAGGAAAGTTTCTGTAACGGCACCCAAACTGCTTTCATAAGATTGTCTAGAAATAAATAGCTCACTGTGAAATTTATGCCGTTCTTTATATATTAATCAATGATACAGTGGAACTCTAACAAGGTTAAAAGTGTTCTCTGATTTCCATTATAAAGATAAGTTCAATCAAGCAGCCTACCAGTGTACCAATGCAGGTCATTCAATAATTCAATTGTACTAATGACTATGGCATGCATGCAAACACGAGAATGAAACAGGCTGAGACACAAAACCTGGGAAAATGCTTTCTAAAAAATAACAACAGTGATTTGTATCACACTTTTCCAAAACCCCTTGTAGCATGCATTGCAAATGAAATGGAATCTATTCCTCACGACCCAACAGATAGCTTTTGTTCTTGCTTATCCATTACATGTAAATTACACCTGCTGACCTTTAATTGACTGTAACTGAAACACATTTTGAGCAACAGTTTTTCACTGATATGCTTAGATAGATATGTGCAAGAGTCAGAAGAGGCAGAGACCAGACTGACAGTTTCTATTCACCACCGCTATCATGAATAGTACCACCACATCTCTGAGTTGTCTTGGTCTCAACTGCATATTTATACTTCATTCCCTCCTCATCAGAAATTTCTCAGGCAACTTGTGAATACACAGATGCAAAACTATCTTGGCATGGAATTTCATCCTCTGCCTATTTTATTTCTGTTCTTCACAGAAGAACACTCATAATGCCCAGTGTGATGGAATCTATAGTAATGATGTGTCTATTGTGATCTCTAGGAAATCTACAATCAGAACACAAAGCAAATCAGGAAGTAACTTCAGATGCCAACTCGAATATTTTAGGTAGGAGACAGAATCATTGAAAGAGATGGGTGGCACAGCACAAACAATACTGGCCTGATGGGCAGAAGCCAGAGGTTTTTGCCCTGATTTACCTTTAACTGATACATCTTTTGCAAACACCTTTCTTCTGATCATATTCTTCAGTTTCCTCATCTTAAAAGTGAAGAGACAAGGCTAGGTCTTTAGAGGTTTTTCCAAAATCATTCCCTGATTTAAATGTAAGAGGAAGAAGATGACTTGAAGAAAAAGAAGAAAAAATACTCTAAGGTTTTATAGCAATTGCAGGACACAGGTAAGAAAAAAGAATCATGTAGTAGGCTGCAGGACCAGACAGGGGAAATAGAGTTGATAACATAAAAAACAAAAGCAAAAAACCAGAAACAAAAGTCCCAGCCCAAAGTCAGCATTTCCCTCCAGAGCTCCTAAAAACAGACCATTGAGGCATCCTTGTGAATTGGGAGGTGCTTCCTGGAGCATCTCTGACAGAAAAGAACTTGAGCTTACAAAAATGCCATGGGATGGACTGGAAGAAGAACAAAGTTCAGGGTTTTGTGATACAAAGTCCAAGGTTCTATGATCAGTGTATTACTTTATGCACACCTGTATATATTTCAGGATGGATTATTATCTATATTTATACACTTAAGTATTTCACAATCCCCTGTAAGTTGATTTCTCATTTCTCCAATTAGCCAAGCAGTACAAAGCAAACATACTGAAGTATTTATGGATCTTTCCTTTGATCCCAGAACTCACAGATGCTATGTAGGTACCTACTTTGTATTTGTTTTTTTCAGTCTTTACAACAGGAACATAAAGTTTTGGACTCGCTTTGCTTAGTTCCCTATATTTTAGCTCTCACGTTCCTAGATTGTTGGCTTGTTTCCCACTGTTAACCAATTAAATCTCCTTACTCTGGCTTGAAAAGATAAAACAAGGAAATGTCTTTCCTCTCTGTGTTAAGCCTTCCTGGCTGCTGGACTGATAGATTTGTTTTCTTTTTATCCACTAGCTGCTTTCATTTGGCAGAGTAAAGCTTCCAAATAGACATCCTTACTTGTAGCCTCTTGAAATTTGCAGTTTATCTTGAGTATTACATTTAACGAGTCTTTCTTTTTCCCTCTTGCATTATCTCTTCAAAGTTCAAGATGGAGGGACCAGGAGAGTTGGCTATGTTGGGTGTGGGTAGTGATTCTGGCTGTTTCTTGGCACTGTGAGGTCTAACTGCTGTAGCAAAAGATGTTGATGAGGAATGAAAGAGGAAATAGAGTCATAATAGAGCTTCAGGGAAACCTGCAATGTCCAGGGACCCAGACAAGAATCTCTGAAACAAACACTAGACCACGAACCTAATCACTTAATCTGGGCAAGAGGTAAGGTGTCTCTGTAGTCTGTATGACAGGATGAACCAATCCATAGTCACCGTGAAAGTCAGACAGTAACAGGTGAGAATGCAAAAATTAGATGAAAGAACAAATGGTAACTCTTTAAACAGTAAAGGCAGGTTATATTTAGGCATGCATATATATGTATATATATTGCATATACATGCATGTATACAATAACGATTAGTGAAAAATAGACCATGAATTTGAAAGAGAGCAAGAAGGGGTGTGTGGGAGGGCTTGGGGGGAGGAAACAGAGAAGGAAATGATGCAATTGTATTATAATCTCAAAAGTAAAAGGAATCTTAACAAATGAAGGCAAGGCTAATGAATTTTCAAGTGATAAGAAACATTTAACCATCCTTATGGTGAGTCCAATAAGGAAAATTAGTAAAGGGAGCTATCAGAGAACACAAGCAGATGACTGCACTGGTCTCACTGTCTTCCAGCATCCAGCATTCCCCCCTAAGAGAATGAAAAAATAGACCAATTAGGAGGAGGTGGACTTTACAGAGCCAGTGTCACCCACAGTGGCTCAGATTCCTCTTGTTTCTGTATCTTTCTACTTTTCTTCTCATCCTTTGCTTTAACATTTTTTCTTTGACAGGGACCCATCTGAGATTTATGGCATCAAAACTTTACATTTTAATTGTAGGAGAGGCATATTTTCTTTCTGTCCTATATTTCAATATATCCCCGGGAGAGTCTTGTATTTAATCTTTCTTTTCATCAGAGAATAGAATGGTAACCCAAACCTCAAGAGTCAGAAAGGTAACACAAGGGAAAAAGAATGTGTGAGCAGAGTAGATCGGGACAGAAGAGACATTTTAGCGATAGAATAAAAGCTTAGCATTTAAACCAAGAGGATATCAATAAATTATCCCAGAGATATATAATAGACATCTATTCATTTTATACCAACCTAAGTTTAATCATCATTTAACAGTGGTATCCAGTAAAAAGCAATTTAGCATTATAATGCATAAACAACACTTCCAAAACAAAGAAGCCATAGGCGCAGCTTGAGTCCTTCCCCTATTCCTGGAGATTTCAGCACTAAGCCACAGCAAAAGAAGATGAATGTTCAACAACAGGTTAACAAACCAACAAACAACCTCTACCAGGGATCCAGATCCATTTTGCTACCCTTTTCTCATGAGTCTTCTGGGAAGACCTAGGTGAGCAGCCAGCAAATTTGTAGATGGTCCAGTCGGTCTGCTTGGTTGAGAATTGACCTTACCATTTGGGAAAACATGGCTGGCCTTCTTGGTAGGGGTTGGGCAGGTAGAGGAAGAGTCCTATAACTACAGAGACTAACGATGCTTGTTTTAAAGACACATCAAGCTCTAAATGCAGCAAGTAGTGAGAATTTCAGGTTCTAGGAAACATGTGGAGAACCTGGTCAAGCATCTTTATCTGAAAGAGCAATGCTAACATTAGGGGAAAAAAAAATCCAGAAATTCTTCTGCAGGCCAATTGGTTTATCATCCCCAAATAGATTCTTGATATTTGTATTGCCACCTCCCAGCAAAATAAATAAATGAATGAATGAATAAATAAATAAATAAATAAATAAAACAAAACAAAAAAACCCAACTTTTTCTTTGGAACTCAGTAAATATGGTACTGCTACATGGTGACACAAAAAATGAACACCCCACCATGAGAAGGAAGACTTTGCTTCACAGTAGGTAAAGTGAATCATTACATTTAAGAGTTTTTCCCATTGCCTTTAAGTGCTTGGCATTGTTGTCAGTGTTTTCATTCTCAGTGTATATATGAAACAATGAAAGCTTGTGGAGATGAAACATGTTCCAAGTCATATACACTTTTCTTTCTCTATTCCATGAAAGGACAAATTAAGTGTATTCCTTTATTAGGTATAGCCTCATTTTGCTGTGCAGGAAGCTTTGCTTTTGATAAACCTTCATCCTACATACAACTATGGACTGGGAGAAGAATTAGCCTCTTCTGTGGATAAGCCCCCATACTGGTTGTCCAGTGCAGAGTGATCAACCTTGAAACCATATACACACAAACAACAAAAATGTGTGTGTGTGTGTGTGTGTGTGTGTGTGTGTGTGTGTGTGTAACAAATAAGAAGCTATCAACTTGAGAGTAGGGGGCATGGGAGGAGTTTGACAGAGGGTAACTGGGAAAGGCTAGAAGGAGGAAAGGGAGGGAGAAATGATGTAATTCTATTTCAGAAATCAATTTTTAAAAATGAAGCTTTGTTGTAATTTCTCATTCCTGGTATCTCACACCGTCTCTGGCCAATAATAACCAGAGCTGTGACAGTTCTGAATGGGGCCTTTCAGAATAGAGCACTTTGAGTCACACATTAATTTTTTTTAATCAGAGCATTACAGATTCAGGAGAAATGGTGAGGGAGGAAATAGACTTGCAAGCTTGATAAACACAGATGTGTGAGGGGAGAGTCCCTTCAGGGTGTTCTTTTGCCCTCTGAGATCCAAGGAAGGCTGACATCCTTTTCTGAGGAGCGGGCTACCTAACGTGGACTCTAAAGCTCCTGTCAGGATTATACCAATTTGTACCAATTATTACTTTATTCTTAATCAGGTTGAGGACCCCAGTTTAGGCTCCTAATATTTTGTCTAAAGTATGTTATGTCTAGAAAACTTGTAAAGACTGCTAAAAGATGATTTAAACATGTTCAAAACTAAAAAGAACTCAGCTAGGAGGTCATTATAGTCAAGACACCCATTCATTTTGCATTAAGGATTAGTTCAGGGGAATGAGCAGTTGAATCACTCAGAAATCCACTCAGAAATCCATTTAATAGGGAACTCCTTCCACGTTTGGCAAAAGATAATTTCAAGGTTTAGTGCAGAATAAGAAAGCCACAGAGCTTCGTATTTCACCATGGATATTTGAACTGAAAGGGAGAAAACATAGCTGCTATATAGCTTTAAAGCATTAAAAAAAAAAACCTAAGCTCATCAAGAATACATTCTGTTTTAAAAAGGTAAATTAAATGGCAACAATCCTGGGGGAAGCCTGAGCTCTAAGCAGACTTTGAAAAATCTAATTAGGATTAATTAATACAAGAATGAGGAAGAGAAGTGAGGCCCACTGGAAGTTCCCAAGCAATTCTCAAGGCCATACATAGAAAACAGGATGAGTAATAACCAAGAAAGTTGGCAAGAAGGAAAGACCCTGAGCAATTTCTGGCTTCCCTTCCTTCCTTCTTCCCGCTGAGTCCGTGCACAACCAAGGCGTAGCTCTTACCATATTTTAAAACTGGTTCTTGCCACAGGTGAGGGATGTAGCTCAGGGACTCCTGCTCTACATAGCAGCTGAAGCAGCTGTACAGCTAGCACCTACTTCCAAGTCTCTTTACCTCTGTTTTTTTTTTAACCAGGAAGATGGCAATCACCATAATCCTCTTCTTCTCATGATTATCATAAACCAAAGGAGGCCATCCATGGATACAGCTTAGATCTCCATAAGGCACACAGAAAGTTCTAACAATTGTTGTCTCCTCCTCAGTTCTTCTCCTGCCCTGTTCACATCCTTCATCCTTATACAGATTCAGAAATAGATACTGAGAAGTTGCTTTTTTTAAAAGACCATTAGCCTGAGGCGGCTCAAGGCTGAGATCCTATGTAAAAACTCTGATTTCTGATCTAACATTTCTCATAACAGGAGATTTCATAAGGTGCAGCATACCGCTCAGCTGTTTCTCCCTACAACTGGATGGCATTGGCTGAGAGTCACCTTACTTCCTTTTTAGAAGACTTTTCTAGCAAAAAAAAAAAAAAAAGAATTTCTCAAAGGGAAATAGATTGTTTTTCAATAGAACAAATGTACTAGTATACTAGCAGAAGCAGAAATAAGGTCCCTGTGATGCTTGAACTATGATCCAACATCATCACTTTAGACACAGAACAAGGACTGAATGAATGAGATGCAGAGTACTATATAATCCTGAGAGTGAGAAGGGATGGGCTCAGAGTAGGGCTTGGCTAGAGGTGTGAATAAAAGGGTTTCCATCCTGGGTTTACATCCTTCACCAAAGAGCACACAGAGACCTCTTTCAGAAACACTGTGCTCATGGGATCTGACCACTCCTAATTTCCTGGGAGAATAATAAGAGAAATTTACATCTAGAACTGAGAAATGTGTACATGTTGACAAGTTGGTCTCCTCCAGCTCTGCTACATGAGATTTTATGATACATATAAGTCATGGCACAGGCTTGAGTTGAAAAAGAGCACCCTATCTATTAATTGTGAAAGAAAAGCAAGAAGAACTTTAAGAATCATAATACATACATACATATATACATACGTATGTATATTTCCTTTTGAAAAAAAGATAGCACATTAACTTCAAGCAGTGCTGGGGCTGCATATTTTATGGGGTTTATTTGTACTACACATCTTTGATAGGCTCTATTTGTAGCTGAAAATACAAACATACTGATTATAATCATTCTTTCTTACATTTAGAACAAAATTAATTACCTGCAAAAAGCAGAAAGGCTTAGATAGACTCTGAGTCACTAAATGATAATAGACAGCACCCAAATATAATGACTCCGTTTCCTATTTTATCTGGTTCAAGCATTCTGAGTGGAATGAATAGGCAAACTTAATTCGCTTTCTGCATATTCTTCAGAAAGGATCTGAATTGGGTAATAAAGGACAGCACTGGCTATTTCCTTCCCCCACCCCAGACCCCACAGAAAGCAAGAAAACAGCATTGTGGGGTCATACACATCCCAAAGGGAGATTTTTTGAAAGGATATGATGAAATCTGTACTTTCACAGAAACAAAACTCACTTGTTTTGTCCCACTGACACCCCCACACAACAGAGAAAGGAACAGAAAACAAGGAGGCCCACTCTAGTGCATAGAGCTCAGCACTCAGCCAGGCTTGATCTCAGAAACGCTGCGGCACACTGGATGATACTTGTGCAGACTTAGCTCCTGTTGGTCCTGTAATTTTTTTTTAACTGAAGCTACCATTGCAATTGCTTACTCTCTTAAGGAAATGACTGTTCTACTGCCCTACCTGTTTAAAACCAGTTTCTGTGGTGGCCAGAATTGGTTTGTTTTCCAATTTTGAGGGTGAGGGGAGTATGAGGCTTGGCTTCTGAAGAGGAGAGCCAAGGTAGAAAGAACTTTGGCCTGAATACCCAAGCAAGATAGCAAAATGCATAGGCCTAAGAGGTTAACGGGCCAAGGCACCTTGTGCTGGGTATGGGGGGCATCATTAGTGAATGACTGGCACTACATTAGCCAAGACAGACTTTAACTCCAGGCGAAGGAAAAGGCATAGCAGAGGAACCACACTGTGAATTAAGGCTTTTCAGGTTTTGTAATGCATAAATATCCAGAGGCTACTCTGCCTTCATAAAGTAAAGGCTGCTTCCACCCTGTTCTGACTCCCTGAGCAGCCAAGATATGAAAGAGGCATTTTGTACTCACTCACTGTCACCCTGAGAGCACGTGAGTCCTTACAGTGTTGGGCCATGGGGGTCTCTTTCTTAACTTCTGCTCTCTTGGGCAAATGGCCTTGAATTATCTAACCTTTCTGAATATCCTTTGGGAACAAATCCATTCTCCCTGTCACTACCAGCAGACATGGATAAGTGTCAGCTAACTACCCTGTGGTTATTACGTCTGCCACCCTTTAAATGTGATAAAAGAGAACTTCCCCAGCTTGTGCAGCAATAGAAAACTTATAACTCTGTACTCTCAAAAAGCAGGAAAGAAAAAGATAGATGTTGGGGGGGGGGGGGGGAGGAGGGAGGGAGGGAGAGCTGGAACACCAAGCCATACAGTTTTACTGCTAATGAGAAGCAACAATATCAAGTGCTCCTTTGGTAGGGTTTTGTATTCTCTGAATGGCTGACAACACTGTCACTGTTTTTGGTCTTTGTGTGTACCTTTGGCTATGCTCCAACAAGTGGCACATAACCTGCCTTATGGCTAACCAGACAAAGGTGAATTAATTGTTCTTTAGCTTCTAACTCCTTGGTTTGATCCTCCAAAGGCACTGAGAACTTGAGAGAGTCTTGCCATCATCCAAAGGTAGCAACTTGCAAGAACATTCTTTGTAGATAGCATGTGCTTCTACATGTCTTACAAATGGAAACACTGACCACTGTTTGTTGCAAACTATCTCTTCCAAGTATCTTGATGTAGTGTCTGTATAGCTTGGATGCTATAATATCTCCACTCAGAGAAGTGAGCACTACCAGGGGTGAGAAATAAGTTACCCAGGTGCAATGTTGAGAGTCCAGCCAGTAGAATTGGTTTTATTCTTGTGGTACTAAGGATACATTTGAGTTCTCTAGGCTGAAAATGCTCTCTACTAATGCACCACACAGTGTTTGCAGGAGTTATCCAGCCCTCTTTGCCTTGCCCCATGGGAACTGAGGCTAGAGAATCTGATACAAATGCTGATCCTCTGATTACTGCCATTGCTGTGAGAAATTAATAGTTCTGCATATCTAATTTATGCCTTTAACTGGTTTCCATAAAATGGCAGTAGACTGACTTATTAGCTTGCAACTGAGGAGAAGTCCCAGACTTTGCACAGTTCTTGAAGACATATTCTCATCTTATCAGTTCATTGGTCATAGAAAAGAGGTTTAGAAATGTATTCCTAAAGACAGAATGAAAAAGCACCTTGTCACCACACTGTCCCTCACCTAGGTAAAGGCAAATAATTTAAGATTTTCACAGAGCCCATTTTTTTTTTTCTAAAATAACCCACAATCCGCATGTAACATCAGGATGAATCATTCAAAAGCTTTCTTCATATGACTAGCTTTGGAAACTTCCTGTGCAATTAACACTCAATAGTGTCAATTCTTCCTTTGTAGTCTTTCAATAATTAAGTCGTCTATGTTTAATAACTGCCTTTCTCAGGCTGAGGCAGTAAGATCATAAGTTCAGTGCCAGCCTGCACTGAGTGAATCCTCAAAACAGAACAAAAGACCAAACCACCGCCTTTGTCCGATGACAATCACTAAGACTATTTTTATTGTGAATGGTAAAAAAAGATGACAAAATGTAAATTTTCTGTCATGTCAGAAATGGACCTCATTTGAATAGTATTGCTTATTGCAGTTTAGATGCGGGCCTGCAGACACTAATAAGGTACTGGAATACTTGCAGGATTTTTCACTTCTGAATCCCTTTGGAACTGAAAGCAGCATCTATGAATTCAGAGAAGGTATCTCTGTCTGAGTCTTAAAAAGATGAAGGTGCAGTGATAGCATACAAGGAGAAAAGCTCGAACAAACTGACATCTGAGAAATGGACTCAGCCTTCAAAGGCAAAGATGAAAGGTAAGGGTAATCTCAGAAATTCTGACAACGTACAGTCACTCACACAGACAGGAAAATGCACGAATTTGATAGAGTGAATTATTATTCTGGCTCAAAAGGAGAATCTGCCTCAAAGCTTCCTACCATCCATAAATAAATACTGACTGTATTGCTTCTTCAAACATTCTAGCCAAAGAAATGGGTGTACTCAGATATTGGCATGGGTTAGGCTCTCAGTAGGCAAAGTTACTGCCTAAGAAAATTCCAAAGTAGACATCTGAATAGAATCTGATATTCAGAATAAATTCCAGATATCATGAAAACTGTCTGTTGGGGCTGGTTGGAGATATAGCTCTGTGTTAGAGCACACACTTAACCTGCACAAGGCCCTGAGTTCCATCACTGCAAACACCAAGATGGCAATCTGTTGTTCCAGTGGGCGGGGACTCAACACTGCAACTGGAACTTAATAGACTTTTCACCATTGACAATACTAACAGGCAGAGCCTACACAAATACTCTCTTAGAAACTATTCTGTGCCTTTAAGTGTTAGGAATATGAAAAAAGAAAAAGAAAAAAAACAACCTCAAGTCTTTTAGTTCTTCATTGGGAAATAGTAGAGCAAGACTCTCCAAGGAGAGAGAATGAATTCAAAAACTGATTGTGCAGCTGGAAAAACAGTAGGGAGTAATACAGGATATTAAATAATATAATAAAAAAACAATTTAGGCTGCGTTTGGGGAATGAAGATTCTAGTGAATAGAGAATGGAAGTGTTTGAGAGAGCAATATAGAGTCATGGTAACAAGCAAGAGCTTTGGAGTCAGACAGACCCAGCTCTGAATCTGAGTTCTGAGACCTGCTGGCTTAGTGACCCCTATATGGAGCAAAAGAATCTTTCATGCTAGCTTCCCTACCCTCTTGATGATGCCCAGTGTCCACCACACTGCTTCCACAATGAAATGTGCAATAGACATTTGCAGAATCTCTTCCAGGGAGTGCTAAAGTGAGTCACAATGACAGAAGAAAGGGAGAAATGGTGGTAATAGAAAGGGTTGCAATTTTGTACAACTTTCAGTGAAACAGTCTAAGTTGAGGGAATAGAATTGTGGCCAGGAAACCCTAACACAGGGGTGTGCTAAGGAGAGTCAATAAAGTACACTAGCAAATATGGAAAAAGAAAAGGACCAACAGTCAAGCAAGTGTGTAGGAGCAGGGAGGGGTAGACGGGAGGAAAGGGAAAGGAGAAGCAAACATCAACAACAACAACAACAACAACAACAACAGAGTATATGAGCAATTACACTGTGGACTAAAGACAGTCATTGAGATTAGCCCCAGAACGTTTTGGCAACTTTTCTGGGAGAGGAGGAAGAAACACCTGCCATGTAACAAATGAATGAGTTGTGCATGAAATGCACAGAATCTACGTGTAAGTATACAGTAATGACAATCAAAGTGATTTTGAGACCAAAACAATAAAAATTTTAAAACCTGTTTGATCGTGCCTGCGAACGGTAGAGTGATTACCTAACATGTACACAAGCTGGGTTCCATCCTCTGTATTGGGAAAAAAGAAGCCATGCTGAAAGTAAGTGCATTGTAAGATGTGCATATCTACATTTGCTTCAAGGTATAAAATGTGGACTTCAATAACATGCTGATCGATTTTCACAGTGAGAGTTTTTTCACCCAAATACTATCAAAGGTTCAATACTCAACTTGGGGGCAAGATATGTATCCTTGTTTCCAAATGTATTTGAAGATCAGAATGGATCTATTATTATTAATACCTTTTGGGGGAAACTTTTCAGTATAGATGTTTGTCTCCTCCACTTTCTGTTCCCTTGCTCTTACATATGCATACAGATATCTTTACTCATTTATTGGCATTTTAATTCCATTTATTTACACTAAAATAATATCAATCAATCATACTCTAAGATAAGTGTATGAAGCTAGGGTTCTGACTCAGTAATAGAACACGTTCCTGGTACATGTGTAAATGGGCTGGAGGAAAAGCTCGGAGCTTAAGGGCCCTTGCTACTCTTTCAGAGGACCTTAGTTCTCTGGTCCCAGCACCTATATAACCACTGAACTTCAGCTCTAGGGGGTCCCATGCCTCTAGCTTCCAAGGGTACTCACATTCACATGCAGATACATGCACATGAACACACATCTACATCATTAAAAGTAGTAAAAACTAATCTTTAAAAAGAGAAAGGAAAAGTCATTATTCACTGGGCACTTGGTGGTTTGGACTGGGGCTTAGTGAATATTTGCATTTTCTAAACTTAACAATTCATTTAACATCTAACATAGCAGCCCCCTTTTTAGAGATAAAACATCATTCTACCTCTGTCAAACCCAGCTTATAGTATCTGCGCTATTCACTTCCCAACTTCTCAACCTTCTTTTTATCTTTCAAACTAGATAGCCAGATGTTCCTAAGGGAACATGAGGACCAAGAAGGACACTATTGAAATGGCAAGTTCTCTAGCCTCTCCATAAAGTTGTATTAGCAGAATCTCTGGGCTTGGACTCCAGCAATGTTAAACAAGTTCCCCCGCTGACTGGGAGATGAGTCAATTTTGGGAACTGAGCATTTGCTACATTCAGGGGTGCTGTGAAGAATAAGATCCCAATATTTGCCCACATGCCTTCACCTGGTAGTCTAGAGGATTGAGAACCATCCTTGGAGAAACTAAAACACCAACAATCTATACTTATGAAAGCCTAAGATTGTTACACCTATGTAGAAGGCCCAAACCACCTTAAGGATGTGAGATGGATTACAGCGACCAACACCAACACAACTGGACAACATCTCTGGGATGGGACCTCATCTCATCCCTTATATAGCTAGTCAAAAAAGCTGCCAGTCCCCCACAACTCAGGAATGACATGATGTGAAAGAGAGATCCTAAGCAAGGTTTTACTGTGGGGCCTTCCCATCTTGTTGACACAAAGGAAGTGAGGGTGCTCCAGCAGAATCTTGTTAACACTTAATTTTAAACCAGCTTTTGGTTTGAGGGATTCTGTCTGTGGGATGGTCAGCATGAACAGAATGCTTCAGTCAATCAAACCCATAGTTCTCCTCACCCTAATAAAGAGCCCTGCCTGCTTGTAGCCTGTACAGAGTATGGGCTGGAACACACCCAGTCAGTGATTCCCTAATCCTCACCAGGTGATACAGACAACTTAGTCTTGGTGATCACATAACAGCAACGAGGCAGCATACATATGCTTTCTGGCTTAGTTCAAGCATTCCCAGGGGATGGCAGACTTCACGCTCTCATAACTAGATGGGAGCTGGGAGCAATCAGGCCCTTAATGGCCAAAACAGAAAGGGACTGCATCACTGAGCACTTCCTGACAGCCAAGGCCTTTCCTCCTGAACGATAATGACACAAAATGTACTCCCTCTACTGTATATTAGGTGTGTGTCTGAGCACACACTTACATGATACATACCTAAAATGTAGCAGGTCTAAAAGCCTGAAATAACTATGCAATTTATGTCTTTTCCAAATCCTAATGATACTTTTAGAGTGAGAGTCTAGAAGGATCTACTGGGGAACAGAGTGATATGGCAGAAAGAATATTAGATTGCAGCAGAAGAATACCTTGGATTCTGCTTCTGGCTCTTTTCTTAGCTAAAAACCTTTGGGTATGCCTCCTGAGACTTTATTTCTTCATTTTCAAATGGGATTCGACTAGCTCAATTTTCACACTGCCTTTCCAAAGTTCATATCACAGCAAAATGTTCATTATGGTGGGATTTATTCAGCTGCAGGTCCATCTGCCAGTGAAACTGTGGCATGTCAAGACTTCAGAACTGTCTTGGGAGGCTACGGATGCCTAGCACCTGATAAAGTTCCCTGCATAAAGCAGATGTTGATAAATGTTCACTCAACAAACCTGCATGCCTAGACCTCATCAAAACAGTGTTCATAGTTTTGTTTCTTAATTGTTTCTTTTCTTTTGTTTTTCTTCTCTTTTTGTTTGTTGTTGGAGACTGGGTCTTAAATTAGTCCAGACAGTCTATTCAAACTGCCATTCCTTGTGCCCTAATCCCTGAGGACTGTGGGCTATGGGCATGTGTCACTTACACACTCTAAACTTACCCTTTTGTTTTTAAAAGTACTGGGGGAGGAAGTTTCATTATGCTACACTCAAAAAAATGTGCATGGATAACCTTTAAATACTCATGCATCTTGCCATTAAAGAGGTCTTATTTTCTTCTTACTCTAGATATTCTCACACCCCGATGCCCTTGGTTGGGGTGGGACTCACAGTGGACCTTCAGTCAAGGCGAGTGAATGAACATATGAATGCACTTCCTTTTCATTTTTCTAGTTCTGTGCAATTTACTTTTGCATAAGGCCCCAGAATATGGCCTCAAATTATAAAGCAGTCAAGGGAATAATTAGCCATTGAAGAACACCATCGTTAGATAGGGCATTTCTGTTCATTTTACTATAAAATATTTTCTCAGCAAATGGGTTTTAAATGGCCAACACTGTGAATGGGGCAATTAGAGCAGCTCCATAAGTAGCCATGCTGAGGGTTGTATCATTTATGTCCTCCCTCCTAGTTTAATTCACCCAAGAAACCAATTACCCCTATCACTTGCACTTCCAAAGTTTAAAGACAAGGCTAACTAGCCCATGCTGCTCTCTCTATGTTCTGGTTAAGTAATAGCTCAGAGTACATAGCAATGTACTGGAAGGAAGTTAAGAGCAGGAGTCAACAAGGCCTGGGTTTGAATCACTGCTCCTACCATAGAACAATTTTGGAAATCTTGGAAAGATTTACACTCTCTAAGCTTCATCCCTCCTGTGTGCAATGGGTATACTACTGAGACCCATCTCATGGATGGCTGATCTATCTATCTATCTATCACCATCAGAGCATCTGAGATGCAATCAGGAGCTCAACAATCGTAGTATACTGTACTGCTCTGGCACATCCTCCTATGGAGCTGAAAGCAGTTGAGATCGTTGTCTTTAAGGAACATAACTCTTGGCTGTATGGTCTGCGCTACATCAGAAGTGGCTTTCTCTTGTGGTTCTATGACAGAATCTCCTCGAAGCCAAGCAAGCTGCTACTGCCCCTGCAGAACTGTCCTTCTCCTATTACAAACCCCATCAGATGTAGACTGGTATAATTATGGCTGCAAACAGGAATGGGGAGAACAGATGCTTTTCTTATGTGCTCTTGTGGGTTTAGTTAGTAGACACTGACTCTCTTCTCTTTAAATGGTATTTTACATTCTCTTCAGAATGGCAATGCGATGTATGTGAGGAAGACTACAGAGCGAAGTCAGAATAGAAGGTGATGATGACAAAATTAAAAATTCAGTTTCTGAATCATGTCTCTTCCACTAACTACGGAACTGGATGTTCCTGTGCAACATACAATTCACTAAGCTTCAGTATCCTTGTTTATAAGGGAGAGGAAATATTCCCATAAGGATACTGATAATAACAATAACAACTAACATTTAATAAAGACTTACCGTATACCACACAGATGCTACGTGTCTGAATACAAGCTATTCTTTTTTCATGAACTCAAAAAGTGAAAATCATAAGGATAAAATTAGTTCCCAATACTCGAGAGCAAGGAAGTATGGGGAGCTAAAATACATAGTCTGGTATTATGACTCTATAGCCAGTAGTTTTAACATGCTATCTATCTCTGAGAGTTCATTCAACCCATCTGCATTCTCACTTGCTTGTCGTTTTTCGTTTCTCTATTTTTCAATCAGTATCAGCTGGAGAGGTCACCCACCCACCACCACAATGAAGGCCAGCTCCTTTGAAATCTGAAGACTGCTACTTACAGTGGTGGTCAGCTTGCCCCCGTTCTTCTGCACATACTGGATGGAATCGTGGATGGTAGAAAACAGTCCGAGCAGCACATTCTCCATGTCGTAGATTCTGTACATGCCGTTCACGAGCTCTTCAAGAGACAGAATGTATTCTCTCCAGTACTTGTCGATCTCCACCACACCAGCCATACAGCCTTGCATAACGACATTGCAATAACCACCGCAAGGCTTAACCATCATCAGTCCCTGGCAGTAAGAGCAGTACCACATTCGGGTGAGCATACGGCCACAGTCCTTACTAAACTTGAGGTGGTCGGTAGTGTTGATGACTTCAATTCCGAGATTCAGGGCCTGAAGGAAGATTCTAGTGACTTGCAGTGACTTGGAAACCTGGGTCATAATAAGCTTGGGGAAACTGCCAAATACTTTCAGGTCACGTCTTGCTCCTCGGAGGCACTCATTGATGTCTAATACTGACTCGGGCAGGCCTGGGTTCATCATCTGGGTATAGATGACTGGAAAGAGGCTGTCAAACAATTCATTGACCATATCATCCACGTTGATATCCGAACCCAAGATGTAGAGAGATACATCTGTGAAAAATTCACCGACAAACTCAAAAGCTTGTGGAGTCAGGCTGGGGTAGTTATTCTTGAACATGGCATTGGTGTAGTTCTTAGCATGACGAACAACAATTTCAAAGGCCTCTGTAAAATAAGAGAAAAAGACATGCCACAAAATTAAAACATGAAATCCAGTGTGTAAATGAATTCGATATGTCTCTGTTACCTTGGTGATTAAGATCTATTTACCTTAAATAATTTACTCACATTCATGGCTGGTATTATATTTCTATATAATATTCTATATTTCTATATTTCTCTAGCTGTTGGCTCCCATAAATCAATTTTCCTTTCTGAATGTGAAGTCTAAACCTTGATGTGCACGTGAATTCTTAGACGTACACATTGTATTTCAAATGATAACTGCCAGGATTCAGTTAACATTTCAGTCTTTCATGAAAATATTGATCAAAAATTGGCTAAATGAGAAATTATTTCTTTTTCTTCCATTGATTCACTCAGTTAAAAGATTGTATTTAAGGACACTTCATTTTTAGATAAAGATAAATAGTTCACAACAGACCATATACTATAGAAGCAACTATACAACAATATAACAACTCGATCCTGTTCAAATCCAGAGGAGAAGCAAGTTATTATCTAAGAACAAAAGATTAACCAAAATTTAATTATTTGGGGTAGACTTTCTTTAAATAACTTTAAAGGGAGTTTATCTGACAGATTGCTAGACCTGGAAAAGGTGTTTATTCACTGAATGGGTATCTGGCTGGAAAGAAAAATCCATACACCTATCTATACATTTGATATTGACAGTAACTGCAAGCTGAACATCTGGACGAATAACTGCTAAGCTTCTCTGGTAAGTTCAACTTCCACAGGGCTTGGAAGCCTCATCCAGTCTACAGAGACCTCAAATTCAAGATTACATCTGCTGCTTCGGCCCTTGGCATAAAGCCCAATTAGTGTCACTGCTTTGAGAAAAAAAATAGCAATGTGCCATCCCATTTTCCCCAAATCAAAATATTCTTGATTACACATCATCACAAATAACTGGAGTGTGACATTTTTGTGTGAAAAGAAAAAGAATCACAAAAAAAGATTTTTTTGAAAAAGAAATGAAAAGGTTTAAAAACAAACAAAACTAGTCAAGTTTCCTGATATTTTACCTTAGTACTTTGAGTTCCTTCCAAAATGCAAGAGTCCATGACAGATGTACTCTAAACGATGCCAATTCATGAGCCTTGAAAATTCAAATTATGACTACCTCCAGACTACTAGAGAGACTGTATTCCTTGGGATCACTTAGCTCAACATTTCAGTCATCTGTGGCAGAAGTGAGGTCTAGACTGAACCACTGCCATCTGCCTCACAAGGTAGAACTCACTCCTTAGCTTCTTCCCCAGAGCTCATCACATGCCCGTCACTGTTGGAGAGGTGCCAGTATAATTCTAAAGAGTTTCCAAAGCCACTAGAGACCAAAAATGAATTTAAATTAGAACTTAGCTAACTACAAAGGTTTTTGAGAATGTGTGGACTGCCTATTGGTCTGAGGATGGCTTCTGTACCACTGAGAGGTACTAGTGTTTGTTGATCCCTTCCATTTTGCAACTCTGTGATGCTGGAGCAAATTTTCCCTTTATGTCAATCACGTCATGTTCACTTGTTTGCTGTCTTTTGTTTAGAACAGCAAATGATGCTGAGAAACTTTATATTATAACAGGCTTCCTAGCTACACTTGTTACTTCCCTCTCTATCCTTGAATCTAAATGTTGAATGCAGCTATGTGGCCATCTAGCCCAATGCAAAGGGCCAGTCACTCAATTGTTTAAAACCACTAGAAAATTTGATATTCTAGATTATTTACTCATTTTAACTTTTGGTAGAAATATAGTATTGCATATTAGGTTCACTAGGTGCTATGGGCACGTAAGCTAGATGGAGATCACTGATAAACATTCTTGTCTCAGAAATATTCACAAGCAGCCAAGCACAGTGGCTCATTTTTATAATCCAAACACTTGGGAAACAGAGAATCCAAGATTAGCCAAAGTTACACAGTGAGACCTTATCTCAAGAAGAAACATTTACAGGCGATATAGAAGATTACAAGGCACATAAAAGAACATTTTGATGGTCACTTTTTACAACAACCTTCTGAATTTGGTATTATCAACCCTGATTTAATGATAATGAAACTGAGTCTCAGTAGAATGGACTTATTTCCCCAAAGTGACACAGTTGCAAAGTAGACATAATCAATTCCAACCAGTGTCTCTAAGTGATGGGTACACCCTAGCTGCCCTCAAAGTTAGAGTCTACAACATATTCTCAAAAATCTTTGTAGAAAGTTAAGTTCTATTTGAAACTCATCCTTTTCCTATCGACTTTTTCATCTCTGAATAAAAATGTACTAGAAGAAATTGAAACCCAAAGACCAATAAAGCACCTTCACCTTTGCCTTGAGGCAGCATGAAGGAAGAGAGAGAGAAGGCTGCTTTGCAGACAGGTTACCCCTATAGCGCTCAATCATCCAGGCCACTCTAAAATGAATTCTCTGGGAAGTGAAGTTTACCTGAATTGTGGTACAAACATTCTCTAATATACAAGATACACGACAGGAAAAACCCACAGATTCTCCTGCCAATAACAGTTCTTTGTAAAAGTTCTCTTGCCAGCACGGAAGGATCAATAGAAAAAGAAAATTACAGAAGATTATGAACTCATCTACAGAAACAACAACACATACTGCAGGGCGAAAGGGCTGGGGTCCATACTGAACATCCAGCACTTGTGTGCTATCTACAGCAGAGTCTACATGTCAGAACAAACTTAGCACAGCTCTGGATTTTGCCCAATTCTCTCACTTCTGTATCACATGGCAGCAGACCAAAATACAAGGCCTCAAGAAAAGGTTTCACAGGGGCCTCATAGTAAGCAACTCTAGGTGAAAAGTGATTCTTGGCCTTCTTCAGTCTCTTGAGGGTTCAAGAAACAAAGTCAAGGGTAGGAATAAATGCAAGGAATTGTAAATCCATTGACAACATAGTCTAATAATCATGTATACTTTAGCTAGAGATGATTTCCATCTTTTTCTTTCTTTGGATGAAGTGAACAGTTATGTCCACTCAACACTAAAGCAAATCTAGTGGAATCAGAGCTATCATGAAGAATTTGCCCCCTGAACATCCACCGACTTTATAATCTACAGATGGAAATAAATGGATTTAATAAACTGAGATGATATGCCCAGACAAGAAAATCTTCCATGTTCTTTTTGTTATTGCATTTTTTTGTTGAATTATTGTGCATACATGTATATGTATGTGCACACGCATGTGGCATACTTGTGGAGGTCAGAAAACAACTAATGGGAATCGGTTCTGACATTCCACCATGTGAGTTCTGGGAATCAACATCAAACTCAAGTTGTCAGACTTGGCAATAGGCTTAGGCATCTCACCCCTCCAGTCCCTAGATTTGTAAATGTTCGCATCACCATCCTGATCCCCGCAGATGCTACAGTTGTCAGTGCTCTTCTTAACTTTTGATGCTCAATGACAGACACTGTTCTCCAGATATAGTTCCATGGGGGAAGATTAGAGACTCTCTTTACATGGTTCAAGAACCTCTTCTACTGCAGAATGGCTATCCTTAGTATGTGGTGTTGGTGTTTCTGCATTTAGACCTACACTAAAAGACATGGGCTCTTATTTGCCTTCTCAGTAGTCAGCTGAGTATATTTTTTTTAAAAAGAAGAATATACTTGGGGTTGAAAGACAAGAAAAATAAATGAACCATGGAATCCCTTTCAAGGTCTGTAGAATAAGTAATTGTTATAGAAACCAGTACTTTTTTCAAAGCAGTTTTCTCAGCGCTGCGAGGATGGTCACTGCTTTATGAGATTTTTTTTTTTTTTGAAGTTACAAGGATGAATACTTCATAATGGCCTGGATTGAAAACAAGCCTTATTTTGAAGTACAAGTACTCGAATGGAAAAAGAAAACTAACCTTTTCCAGGCACTTGCAAGGTACATGTCAGAATCCATGGTAAACATGCTTATATCTACCGTCTATGTAACTGTGACATAATCACACATGTTTGGAATCATTTTTATTTAATGGGGAAGAAACTGAGGCTATAAGGTGATATGGTCCATTTCTATTCTACAGGTAATATTTCTAGTCCAAGCTCTCAATGTAAAAGCAGAGACATTTAGTCTTGGATAATTGCTAGAGGCTGAATGTGCATTAGTTTGTGAGGTAAAAATTCCCAGAGGGTGAGGCGACAGCTCTGTTGGTAAAGGGCTTCCCATGAAAGCATATGAATCTGAGTTCAATCTCCAGAACCTATGTTAAAAAACAAAAACAAAAACAGGCATAATGGCATGAGTTTGTAAGCCCACTACTAGGGAGGTAGAGTCAGTAAGATCCCTGGGGCTTGCTGGCCAGGCTGTCTTGGTTACTTGGTGAGCTCTAGACCAAAGAAAGACCCAGGTTTCAAAGAAGGAACAAAGAAACAAACAAAAATGCTACAAACAAGCAGACAAACAAAAAACCCACAAAAGTAATATGGATGATGCCTGAGAGATGACGCCACACATGTTATAATCTCCTGAGGTGCCAGACTGGGTTAAATGAGTGAGTGAATGGATAAATAAAGGAATATATAAATACAATTCAACAGTACTCAAATCAACAACCCTCTCGGAAAATAGGCAAAAATAGCTGAACAGCTGCTTTCCCAACAAAGAGTCACAAATCCCAAACAAATAGAGAAAAGACTCTCAATACCATACATCTTTAGGAAATTAAAAATTAAAGTCACACCGGGCAGTGGTGGCGCATGCCTTTAATCCCAGCACTAGGGAGGCAGAGGCAGGTGGATTTCTGAGTTTGAGGCCAGCCTGGTCTACAGAGTGAGTTCCAGGACAGCCAGGGCTACACAGAGAAACCCTGTCTCGAAAAACCCAAAAAAAAAAAAAAAAAAAAAATTAAAGTCACATTGAGATACTACTATGTAGGCATTAGAATGGTTAAAAGTCATACAATTGACAATACCAAATACTGTAAGGGTGTAGAGCAATGACAAATACTGGGCTATCTAGTAGGAATACAAGATGCTACAACAATTTTAGATGATGAATAGGTAGGTTTTTTTATATTAAAAAAATTTTTTTAATGTTATCCAAAGATCATGCTCCCCTTACCACCTACTTGATTTTTCTTTCAAATTTAAAACTATTGGAAATAAAGTCTATTACGTTTCGAAAGCGCCAGAACTTTGGAACTCAGTCTTGGATGGAGTAGGGATGAGAATCACTGAGCACACTCAAGTCACTCCCTCCTTTTTCCTTCAAACTTCTTTGACATTTTGTTCCAGAAAAGGGAGTGTTAGCATACACTAGATGTCATATGACATCAATGTAATTGGAGTTGGAAAACCCACTGCAAAAAGCTAATAGACCAAAACACCCAAACAGGTAACACATTTCAGTTATTTTTGTATAGTAAATGATTTTTTTTTGAAAACCAGCCACAGAGAAACAGAAAGTTTACACAGAGAAACAGAAAGGCTTCTTTTTTTTTTTTTTTTAATAGTTGCTAGAGAAGACACTAAATACTATAGCTCTATTGTATTTTCCTGGTGCTTTACAATGCACATTAATTTAACCAGAACTGACTAAGCTTAAGAATAAATTACTATTAAATATAAGCCACTTATTTGTGCAGTTTATAAACCCACATAATCTCCGTTTTTACGTTTTCACACAGTGGGGTTCTAAATATAAGATCAACTAGCAGTAAAGAAATATTTGAATGAAAGAAATATTTTACATGAATCTTTAGAGATAAGTGAAAGCTAGGCAGACAGACAGACAGACAGATAGATGGATAATGATGGATGATGGATGGATAGATGAAAGGATAGACAAATAAATAGATGGAAGAATAGATGGAGCATGACTAAATAGAGAGGTAGGTAAATAGGTGACATAGGTGGTAGGTAGTAGGTAGATAGATAGATAGATAGATAGATAGATAGATAGATAGATGGATAGATAGATGGATAGATAGAATTTCCTCCAAAGGCTATTACAAACTAGAGAAGACAATTAGAATGATTTATTGCAAGGGCCCTCAGAAGCAAGAAGTGAAAATCTGTACTAGAAAATTTATGAGCCTGCAACAGTTGACCACACTTTTGCCCCATTAGTCCAATTAGTTCTTATCATTTACTGTCCATTAGTTTTCCTGAACAACTAGTTTGCTTTCACCTTCTGGACTCTGTGAGTCATGTAACTCATAATTTTCTCCTCCTCACATTTATGACTTGAAAGCTTACAGCTAAATTTATAGCCTCCCTCTATCAAGCATAATAAACTTCATGTCATGTATTTTGTGTCGTAACCTTACTCCATCCTGTATTTTCCACTGGCTTAAGGGTGCCTGGGTAGTTTAGCTACAGTGCACCTCATAGTTATTATGGGCAATCTTAAAAAGCACTTAAAATTCTTTGGGGAATAAATAAGTAGGTGAATAAGGGCACGGAGAAAGACAGACAAAATATCATTGCAATCATACAATCTCATGTCTGTAGTGGCAATCACAGAAGCGTTCCCACTTAGAAATGGGTGGTGCCCTTTCAGGAACTCATTAGCAGATGCGTCCCTCCCCAGCAGCTGCCAGAGTCCTCTCTTTACACTTCTTTTCCCCACAACTTAAAAACTGGAGTTAAATGTACCTAACAACTTTAACATGGGATTGGGTTTAGTATGAGTAGCTTCAACAGGGCTAACAATGTGTATGTTCATACGGGATACGACATCCCTGGGAAACCAGCTAGAACAGTGTAGGTGCGACACTCAAGAAAAGAGGCACAAAGGTCATCTTAGAACCTTCAGTTCATTCTTTAAAACAGAAAGTCAAATGCTACCCAAAGAAGTAAAGTCTTACAGGTTCTTCAAGAATTCACATAGTAAATGTATAAAGCCTGCTCACTGAACCTTAAAGACTCTAAGGTAAAGGCGCTTCTCCAGAAACTATGGCAGGGCACATGGGTACTGGGTACAACTAAATGGCTTATGTTTTAACTGGACCAAAAAATCCATTATGCCATATTCTAGGTCTGGTTCTTGTCTTCTCGACTTTTGAAGATTTTGGTCTATGATCCATTATGATTCAGGAATCACAGCTAAAGAGTTTCTTTCTTTAAGTACTACTAAGCTTAGAAAAATAAAAATATGGCTTTTGGGGGAAGATGATACTTAATGAAAGGTTGTGTTCCATTAAGAGGGTATAGTGTCATTTAAAGGTTGGCATGTAAGCATTCTGGTAGTGGCTTTAGCTAATGAGAATCTGGTTTTGCTCAATGTAACTTTTTTTTCCTTTGAGACAGGGTTTCTCTGTGTAGCCCTGGCTGTCCTGGAACTCACTCTGTAGACCAGACTGGCCTCGAACTCAAAAATCCGCCTGCCTCTGCCTCCCGAGTGCTGGGACTAAAGGCGTGCGCGACCACTGCCCGGCTTCCAAGTAACTTAAATTATTGACATAAAGAGCAAACTATTTAGAGGATCTTCTGTGTTGTTATACCAATTAGCATGTATGTTTTGCACTGTTTTATTCTTTAATTGTTTAGGTCAATAGTCAATGATTTATGCAACTCTTTCTTGTTCTTTTCAACAAAATTTTCCCTTTTTATTTTATGTATATAGGTTTGCCTGCATGTATGTCTGTGCACTGTGCATGTGTGCCTGCTTCCCACAGATGCCAGAAAAGGCCATTAGACCTACTGGGAATGGAGTTCTAAACAGTTGTGAGCTCTGGGAATAAAAACCAGGTCCTCTGAGTTAAGAGCAACAATTGCTCTTAACCATTGAGCCACCTTTCTGCCCATTCCCAACAATACTTGTTCTTAAAGAGAATTTTGTCTGTAACTTGCTAGTGAGGATTTCTATAGAAATTTACATTTCCACAGGTACTTTACAGCCAAAGCTTTAGTGACACCAAAGCAACAGACTGCTCTTCCCTACAGGGACTGGAAAAAATAGTCCCCTCTTTATTCCCTCCAGTAACCAAAAGTATAAAATCTGAGTTGCCTTAAAAGCTACACATGCATACCTTCTGGAGGAATAATTAATTCAACAGGTGTCTCACTGAGCCATCTATATAACAATATTCTATTCAGTTTTTACAGAGAGCCACGAGACTTGTTTGTTCTCTTATATAAGAAGAGACTTATTGGTGATATGGGACCCCAAAACCTAAAGTGTATTGAAACCCTTGTTGCTCCTCCTGTTCCTCAAGACATGACCAATCTAAATTCCAACTCTTTTGTCACCTAAAGGACCACAGGCCGCTGTCATTTTGTGATGTTAGCAATATTAAACAGATGCTCATTTGTTTAATATTGCTCAAAGAACATTTATGAGCTATTTTAGTTGTCTCATTAGACTGACTACATTATTGGTATAAATATATGTTCATTTAATATTTACTGAATGCATTCTATCTGCTAGTCTGTGGGTAGAGCACAAAACTGAATGGTCCCTAAAGGCTTGTAATAGTCAGCTGTGATTAAAATAAGACATGGCCCCTCTCTGTTAAAAAGCACAAAACTCTGTATATATATATGAACAGTGTACTTGGTTCTATGAATCTTTCATAGCTTAAATATACACAGTATGTAGGTTACTAAGCCACCATGACGTATCTGTAAAGTACTGCACACCACTTCAGATGTTGGAAACTTTCTCCCTCCGTCTCCATCGCTGAAAGGAAGTGAGTGTGTGCATGCGTGTGCGCTGGTGCATACATGTAGCCAAGGGAAACATCATTATCCCAATTTCACACATGAGCTAGCTGAAATTAAGACTGGATCCAAGCCATACATCTATGTGGTTCATGGTAGCAGTAATGGAGCACAGGACTCTTGGCTATGTGTACAATGCTAGTACATTACGCTCATATCCCTCAAGGATGAAGACTCCATGCCACTTGAAGGTAAGCTTCAGGAATGATAAAGAAGGAACTAGCAACCTTGGATCAGACAATGTTGCAAGCATTTTTTAAAATTTTTATTTATTTATTTATTTATATGAATACACTGTAGCTGTCTTCAGACACACCAGAAGAGGGCATCAGATCTCATTACAGATGGCTGTGAGGCACCATGTGGTTGCTGGGAATTGAACTCAGGACCTCTGGAAGAGCAGTCAGTGCTCTTAACCCCTGAGCCATCTCTCCAGCCCTGTTGCAAGCATTTTATGCGAATTAATTCATATCATTATCAAAACTTCCTCATAAGGAGGTGTCTACTGCTGTCTCCTCTCCAAGGGAAGAAAGTTGAGCCAAAGAAGCTGAATTAAGTAGAAGGGCTGAGATGTGAATTCATGCAGTCTTGAACCCAGAGATTACCACGAAAACCACTACGCATTACTGCCGCTAAAGAAATAAGAGAGTGCTTGCCACTCAGACATAAGGACCTGAGGTCAGATTCCCTAGGATTCACATGAAGCCAGATTTGGTAGCACATATTTGTAATTCCAGTGCTCTCACAGAAAGAGGGAAGGCAGGGCCAGGAGAATCCCCAGAAACTCATGAGCTAGCTCAACTAGAGTATGCAACAGCAAACAACAAAGAGACCCTATCTCAAACGAGGCAGAAAGAGACAGCCTACATGTAAAGTTGTCTTCTGACCTCCACACATATGTCATTGCATGCTTATCTGCTCCCTCCCACATGCAGATAAGAGGATGAATCTATTTGTCACAGACTGTATACATTTCTTTTTTCTTTTCTGTTGGTGGAACTCTAAATTAGTTAAGTGCATCAGTTGCTTGGCTACACTGAATCTACTGAATAGATAAAAAAAAAAAATTCCATGACGTGGGTAAAATGTAAGAAATACAGCAAAAGCTGACCCGTTCCAACTACTTATACTACAATCACTTCTTCAGAAATGTACTGCCTGTCACGCCTTATACTTACAATGAAATGGAAATTAGAAGAAAATCAGCAAAAAAGGGGGGAATTATTGGTAGGAGCATGGAAATCTCAGAGCCCTGTTATAGCCATAAAATTATGGTATTTAATTGAAAAATCTAAAGGCCAACTAACTGTACAGCTTTCCTGTGAGCTTGTCAAAGAGAAGGAATGTTACCTTAGAAAAGTGTCCTTCTATTCTATAAACATTACTGTTCTTGCAGAGGATCAAGATTTGGTTCCCAGGACACATAGGATGGCTCACTGCTGCCTGTAACTACAGTTTAAGGGGATCTCATGCCCTCTGGTGGCCTTCTGGGAACATCCAGGCACAAAGTACCCTCACATATGGGCAGGCAAAATACTCATACATCTTAAAATAAAATGAAGAACATCTTTTTTACAGGTCAAATTTCTCGAAGCTGAGAGTAGAGCTGTGGATGTAATATTCTGTGTGAGAGCAAAAGAGAGATGCTGCTTAAAGGGTACAGACTTTCAATCATATAAGATGAAAAAGCCCTAGGAATACAACATAGAGCATATTGCCTGCAGGAAAACTCATCAAGAAAGTAGATCTTTTGTTTTAATTATAAAATGACAGTAAATCAAGAATGTAGAAAAGGCTTTTGAAGGAATGGATATACTTATGGTATAGATTGTGGTCATGGTTTTATGGCTGTGCACTTATATTCAAATTAAGCCGCAAAAAATGCTTCCTATATGTCAACTATGAACCAGTAAAGAGGAAACGTAGTACCATTGTGATTGAGAAGTTAGGCCATCAAATCCATCTAGGCCTGAGTCACATAGTAATTGGTACTTCTTCACACCAAATCAACAGAGGTTCTGCTACTACCTGAGTTAGTGGCTGTAGTAATAACTATCAGAGGTTTTAGCAACTGTTTAAGCAGCCTAAGAAGCAAGTGTAACAATATCAGTTAAAGGCAGGCAGAATGGTTCATACCTAGAATCCCAACACTTGGGCAAGTCTTCCTCAACAAAGTGAAAAGTACAGATGTCATCGTGATCTGGGCAGTAGATCACCTAATCTTAATAGGCCTAAATAAGGACGTCATTGGTACATATTATAGCACCAAACCTACAGAATTCTGAGGCTTAGTACCAGCTGAACTTTGTCTGCAGCAATTGTTAAGGCTTTAGTCATCACCAGAAATAGCTTGAAAATGACAGAAATTTCTCAGAAATGAGTTATCCAAAAATGCAGGTTTGATTGCTCACTCAGTTGCAAATATATAAAGGTCATGCAACACTTCTATGAGTAAATGCCCTATGTCCTGCAGATAAGAGCACACAATCGCCCCTGCCCCTTGCCCTCCTGCCCCCCTGCCCCACCGCCCCACAGCAGAGATCCTCTGTCTTTCAGAACTATAAAGACTCTGAACTGTAACTCTAATGAGTTATAAACCAGATGAGCTAATGGAGCTACTGGGGTGGAATTTCAGGAAAAAGAAAAACATCTCGCTGTCAGGACGATCTGCTGGGCTCAGTTTTGAGACTTGTCAGAGGCACTTCCAAAGTCATGGTCTTTGGTCTTATACAAATAATGACTTTGAGTTTCTTAGAAGACTTGCCATACACAAAGCATATGGTTGTACCTTCATTTCCTCCCTCTTCACTACCTGATTCCTCCTCCCCCATAAGCACAATTTAATATTTAAATCTTAAGCGAATAGGGAAAAGGAGTCAATCAGGGAAAACTAGTTCAATCCTGAAAGATGGACAAGGAAAATTTTATCTGTGGAAAAGGAGATTCAACTATTGTTCATGGCAGCACCAGTTCTCAGTGCACTGACATTTTCTGGGTTCAAAGGCAATAGCTCCCAAATTACTGAAAGACCTGGGCAATGTTTTAAAATAATGCTTGGGGTGAGCTGATGTCTAGAGTGGCTTTCTGCCAAGAGGACCTTTGCCATAGTTCTGTGATCAAGGCGGCTTATTTTAAATGGGCATTAAAAAAATGGCCCATTGCTGTAATCTGGCAATATGCCTGGAAAAGGGTGATTTTGAGATTGGGTGTTTTAAACAGAATTGCTAAAATACAGCTACAGTTGCCTTCCCTAATGAAGCCTTCTGCTCCGGTTGCTTAGCACTTTCTGTAACCATGCCTGGGGGCCCACTTGTGCAGGCTTGGGGGATGGAGCATCCTTGATTCCAGCATAAAAGGAAGATAAATAAAAAAGGAGGAAAAAAAAATAAAAGGAAGATAAAATTGACTGGTGCCTCTTCAGCGGACAGCACTAGGCCAGACCCAAGCTACCTCTTCCAAATCATGGGATCTGTGGTAGTGGAGTTGACATCATTAATAATTCTGTCTTGATTGAAAAAACAAAAGCAATCCCTTCAATAGGTTATTGTTCAAGTTAGAGACTAAGAGATGAACTGAAATTCAATTTTGTCGTTTCAAACAAAATGTCCATATGGGTGTCAAGAAAACCAGTACCTCTTAGCCCCGAATAACCCAAACCAGAGAAGTCCATTCCATTGTTTTCTATTCTTTCTTGGGATACAAATCATCTGAGCACAGAGGACAATAAGAAATAGTGGCGCTGTCCAGTTCTCCTTCACTCTGACACCAAGGTTTCACTGGGATGTTGATGTAAATGATGTTCAAATCACCCTTGTAATGGGCCAATAATTACTTTGTTTGCCCTGGATCTTTGAACTTTTCCAGACTGTTGAGAGTTTTCACTATAGAACAAGGCATTGATGTTCATATGCCAGCACATTCTAACAGACTTCTTTTCCACATGTCCCTTCGCTCCCTTTGCATTGACCTGGCTGTCCTTCCCCTGTACCTCTGAGAGATAGAGGGCACTGAATGCTTCCATATAAAAAATAATAAAGGTTACCTATCAATTCTCAATGCTTGTTAAAGTACAATGGCGTATGGTACATTTTTTTTTTTTAAAGCCAAGGGGGTATGTGGGTCAGCTTACATATTGGCTACTAAACTTGCTTCAAAATATAATCAGGCCAGGCCAGAATGCTAATTTGTTTGAACATAGGTAAGTGAGTATTGACGCCAAAAGAAAGACTGCTGCATGGTGTCAGTCCATCCAAACATCAAGAAGGGCCGGGGACTGGCAAGCAATCACTTCCTTATTGTTCTTCCCAACATAGTTGGACTCATATTTGTTAATTACTTTGTTTGGGCTGACACTATCACCATCCACCATCTCTCATACACACTATGTACCTTTCTTTTTTACAACCATCCAATAAATGACTATGGAGATTTCCCCTCCCCACTTTATGGATAGAAAAATGGAGGTACAGAAAGCAAAATTAAGCTGTCCGAAGCGTCACAGTTCCTAAGTGGTACAAAGCTGGAGATCAATACAAACCATTGAACACTCTTCGTTAACATTTAGTACGAGAGATCAGGCATTCTCCTTGGTGAAAGAGAGGAAGTAGTACCAACTGGCATATTCATTATTCATGAAATTCCAAATAATATAAAGAGAGAATAGAATGTATGTTTTTATTAAGTACAAGGCTCTGAGGGGGTGGCTTAGTTGGGATTGCCATACAAGCATAAGGACATCAGTTCAATCCTAGACCTCCTGTAAAAATTCATATACTGCGGCATACACGAGCAATCTCTGCTAGTGAAGTAGACACAGGGGAGCCTTAGGCCTCATTGGCCGGCCAGCCTAGCCTCATCAGTGAGCGGCATATCCCAGTCTAAAAACATTAATCAGATCTCTCCTGAGAAATGGCACCTGAGGTTGATCTCTGGCTTCTACACACATACATACACACATGGACATTCACCCCTCTACAGACAAACACGCATAGCCTCTGGCAGACAGTGTGTAGAAGTTAGTAATAAGAGCATAGAGCCTGAGTGACTCACAAATGATAGCAGAGCCAGAGCACCAATGTAAAATCACACCCTATGACTAGTCTTCCTCTCTTAACTGTAAAAACAAAACAAACAAAACAAAACAAAAAACAAAATCCCCCAACAAGAACATCAAAAACAAAATTCGCAGTGTACAAGATTATAACAAAGCTAAGGAGTTTATACATTGACTAAGAAATTACATAATTGTGCATAAACAATTTACTATGAGAAGGCATTGCCAGTGCTGAGAGCATCATTTTCAAAAGTGGTACCTTGGAAACAGAACCATAATCCATTAACAAAGGACCTCTACACATCTAGAAGAAGCAGACGTATAACTTCTGATAACTCCAAACATTAGTATGTAGTCATTTACAAGTGAAAATGGAAAAGTTTAAGGAAAGATTCATAGCCAGAGCTGTTTTTAAAGTGTTATCTGTAGAAAGGATAAGACCAAAGCTAATGGAAAGTGAAAAGCTTCTCAGAAGATAAAAATATTGGTGTGCATGGCAAATGTCAATGAGTAAGTACAAGGAATAGTGGTAAAAGACATCTTTTCTGGCCCATCAAAGAGGGCTTTTTGCATCCATGGTACATTGAATGTTTAGAATTACAGGTGTGGAATTATTAGTAGCTTATTTAAATACACCATTAACACACACATACTATGTCTGCTTGTGTGTGTGTGTGGGGGGGGGAACTGGGGTGATATGGTAAGCAAAATACATTGTTATTTCTGAGGAAAAAAAATCTGTGTTGCACCACAGTAGCAACCAAATGGTTGGTGCCCCCTCCTGGCCTTCTGAGTAATGACATAAAACATTCCACAAATCCCAGTTCTTCACAGAACCCTTCTCAGGCATGTGTGGTCCATCCTTATGATGCACAGAACTCCCATGAGCCCTGTTGCTAGCATTAATGATCATCAACTGTATTTTGAGCTTTCAACTGGTGTAGCAAAATGTAACTATAGAGGATGTGGGAATCACTGAGAAAAAAGCGTCACCATTATATGTAGCCAATGGCGCCTAATCCCCTTCACTTCCATTCATTATTCCTTGTTAGCAGTTCATCTCTGAGTCTTTGGGACTGAATATCTCAAGATATTCCAGGTCTACCTCCATCTCCTAATCTCTGTGTCCACATTGTCTGGCTGATGTGCCTCTCTACCAGAGTTGCTTCCTTCTTAAGCCTTTCCTAGTGATAGTTCAAAGGCCAGGAAAATGCTAAGTGAGGTGTGTCCCCACCACCCCGTGACTTCAGACATTCGTAGTCCAATCATAATCCAGCACAGATTCTTATTCTCTCACAGCAATGAGCATGCTAAAAAATTAGGGTGTGGCCTGAGGGATATCAGTGCATAAAAGCATCACAGCTCAAAGTCCAACCTGCAGAACACACATGACGTTGAAGGGGGAGAAGTGACCTCACAGGAGTGTCCTCTGATCTATCTACACCCACTAAGGCATCTGTCACTCCACATATATACCCACACAACATACCTGTACACTAATAAAATATTTTTAAATTGGTGCAGAAAGTGGATATAGTATTAAACTGACTCCTAATATCTTATACCCATGAATTCATTGTACAAGAGTCTCAAAAACTTAACAAAAACTAAAAGAATAGACAATCTTATTTTCCTGCTCTCACCTCTTCGCCAAACAACTTTTGCTCACCATATTCATTTCCCTCTTTCTTTCTTGAATTCTAAACCATAAGTAAATTTACAAACCTAGGTGTGCTGTTGCTCCTACCTATTGATGACCAAACCAACATGACTGCCTAAGCTACCACAACTACTTGATGAGTCTTCTTAATGGAGACTACAGAGGGTGAACCAAAGCCCAAAGCAGAATAGGAAAGAATGACAAAGGGCTAATAAGTAGGCCCTTGGCCTGTCACACATCCTCTGTTTAGCCGGCTGGAGTTGACCTGACACTTGCCATCCAAATAGAGTCCCATAAAGCTGTTTTGAAATTACAGACAAATTTTGGGAAATTAAATTAGTAGTGGACTCACCTAGTGACTAATTGAAAAAGAAATAGATTATTAGCTATGATAAGCAGCTAAGAATGTAAAACAGTTTCCAAGTATTTTCCTGCCTAGCAAGATGAATATACAATGTATTCCAGTATTAGAATAATCTCCATGATAAAAAGAAAAGAAAAAGTTCACTTCAGACATATGGCAGTATCTAAGAGATGCCAAACCGGAAAGACTAGTTTGCCTACCGGATGTCCTAGTCCCTAGGTAACTCTTGAGAATGTGGTTTGAATATAGCAACAGCAGACGGATCTGTGAATGATTAGACAAATACCAGGTGAGATTCTTAAGTCATATAAAGATGTTACATAGCATTGGTTATCCAAGACAGCAGACATGATATAAAAATATTTGCATGAGAGTTTAGGCATGTGCAAATGTCATAGGGCTCAGAAAGCCTGGTCTGGCAGTTATTTGCAAAACCATAGTTTCTTTTCTTTTCTTCTTTCTTTCTTTCTTTTTTTTTTTTTTTTTTGTTTTTTCCAGACAAGGTTTCTCTATGTAGCCCTGGCTGTCCTGGAACTCACTCTGTAGACCAGGCTGGCCTCGAACTCAGAAATCCGCCTGCCTCTGCCTCCCAAGTGCTGGGATTAAGGCGTGCGCCACCACTGCCTGGCAAAACCATAGTTTCTTAAAGCCTAAGCACCTATAATGCATCTAAACATTCAATTTAATAAAAAGGAAAACTGGTACTAGAAAATGAAAACGACTTTGGCCTGTACTTCTTACTCACTCTTGTAGGATGTTTATAGTAAATTATACATGCTGAAGCTTAATGAACACCCATACTTACAAATCCAGCTCCTCAGCTACACTATATTGCGTTGAGAGCAAGGGCTATGTGTCTCCTTCACCTCAACTCCAGGGTCAAGATATGTCATGGGTATGCAGGAGGTCCTTGGCTATGTTAGCTAAATTAATGCATTAGGGAATAAGCAAAGCGATGAAAAGTCAGAGGATGCTATATAGCTATCATGAATGGTTGATATTGGACGCCATTAATTTTTAAGAATAAAACTTCTAGTTAATCCATCCATTAGCTTGTTCCCATATATCAAACTAGCAATCTGCTTGTTTGTTCTTCCTTCTAAAACTTAAGGATATTTCTTATTATGTTGCAACCCGGTCAGATTTGAAGACCATAAAATACCTTAGAGAAACGCAGAAGACTTGAAAATTCATAAATGTTCTGTGTTTACTCTTCTAACTCCTAGAAATATGGTCGACAATTATGGTTGGTATTTTGAAAAACATGCTCATTATCAAAGCACATCACAAGGAATTTGGTAACATGATCTCATTAAATCATCAAAAGATAGCCATAAGGCAAGAGAAGTGTTTCTGATGATGAAACAATTGCTAAGCAGGCCAAGGGTCTTACCTAAAGCTATTATGTTTAAGTCTGACTCAGTTCATTTGCATCACAGTGAATTGTTTTTAAGAATGTACTATATGTAGTGAGCTAAATTCACACACATTTTGGTGGGGATTTTTTTTTTTTTCCTGCACAGAGTATAGTAAAGAGCACAGACTCTGGAACACATATCATTTCAAATGGAGACTCAAATGTGTTAAATATGTGACCTTGGCTCTTAACCATTCGGCTGTTTGGTATGTGTACCTATAAAACTGGATCAAATATTGTCCCTAGCCATTAGAGGTTTGATGTGATGGCGACATTTATAAACACATACGCCATATCCATGTGTATAATAACGTCCGGCATCTAACAAGCATTTCGCCAATGCTAATTAACTTACTACTAACATTATTTCGCATACACTTTTTCATGTAGTGTGATGTTTCATTGTGTTAATATATGACACACTGCTTACCCAATTTCAGTTTGCATGGTTTTCACTAAGTTTGTGGGAGTTGGAAACTCACTGAAAAATATAAAGTGGTTTGTACCTATCAATTTTGCTGTTCAATGTCTTTCTTCCCTCTCCCACCATATCCGTGTCCAATTTTCCCCCAGGCCATTTCTACAATCATTGCCAGACACTCAGCACCTCATAATTTTTTTTAATGGGGCCCAAGTAGGGCCATGGGGAACTAATAAAGCCCCTACCAAAGGGGAGTAATGTGGTGTTAGATCACAATACACCTAGCAATGTCTTACACATGGTGTCTCTCTATAAATGCCATATGGGTGGGTGAAATAAAATGACTATGGAGACCGTATGGCAGAGGAGGTTGGGGCCGGGCTGGCCAGGAACTTAGATGCGATGCTAGGGAATTCAGCCTTGATCTCATAAGCTGTGACGAGCCGCGAAATTTTTCTAATCTTAAAAAGGTGGGACTGGAGAGAATGTTATTTGGAGGTTAGGACTTCTTTATAGCTTTCTAACTATTCAACAGCACAGTTCATTTCTCTTTAACCTTAAGAAATATTTTTAGTAATATTTGATATTTTTTAAACTGTCCCTGCTATAACTATTTCCCAGCCAACTGTTTCATTATTTGTCCCTCTCATGAGGAAGCTTGTTTAAGAATATAATATTTGTATTCTGCTTGATTTTAATAACATATCCTTTGTTTTTAGAAGACCTGGGCAAATCTCATTCTAACTGCCTTTCTGTTTTATCACTGTAATAGAGAAAATTTAATAGAGAAAATTTATACTTTAAATATTTACCTTCTCTCAGAGGTGAGTAGCTGTTGGTGTCCTTGGAAACATGGTCTTGAGCTGATTTTGAGTTTAAGCTAGTTAGTCTCACAATAATTGCCAAAGCTACCCACTTGTTTTCACAAGGCTGGCCCTGCAGACTCAGGCAGCTACTGATCAGAATTCTGGTCCCGTAAGAATGAAGCAAGTTCTGTTGTTTTCTTTCTAGTAGAAGATGAATGGGTTACCACCTGGGTCAACCTCTGCACAGTCTACCTATATGCAATTGTTAGCTCACAGGCAGGGAGAGCAACAGATCTAAATACCTCAATTAAAAACTTCCAAGAGCAAAGCTCCAAAGGAGTTCTGGTTTTGTACGATTACAGTAGAGTCCTAGTGAATAGCAGAGAACTCGTCCATTCTGGCTTATCCCAAATAGTAACTCTCCTTTTCTCATCATCTCAAGCTCTATGGAATTGCCTAACACTCACTGACTTGTAGAAAAAGATTTCAAAGACAATGCTTTTGCCAGAGATGCACTAGACTGAAGAAGTGGAAATCTGATGAAATATGTCTGGTAGGCAAGTTGGTAGTGAGGGCACTGGACAAGACCAGGGAAAGAGCCAAAGCTATTTCTTTTTAGGAGAGGATGGATGGATGACATTACCACCTGGATCAACCCCTTAGCTAAACCACATCACTGCTATGCTCACTGACTGCTGCTCTGGACCAGATACCATAATAAGAGTTGCCAAGAGCTAAAAAGGATTAGCCACAATTCTTATCCTGATAGGACTCCTGGTCTTTATTTTGAGATGAGATCTCACTAAGTTGCTGAGGCTGCCTTGATCATTGTGCCTTCAACACTTTTGTTTGATCTTTCCTTTGTGTGTATATATATATATATGTTTCCTGGGAGCTTCACTTTTGCCAGCATTTCTGAGAAAGCACATTCATAAGTCTTTTTTTGGGTCACAAGTACCAGCGTTTACAAAGACCTCCATTAATCATGCAAACCTCAATTGTTCATTGGAGAATCTATTCACAAACTAACAAGTGTCCCATGAAGAGAAAGCTCTAAATACTAATAAGAGAGAGCTACATATCGAACATTCCAGAAATTCTCTTCTATCTCCTTTTTGGTGACAAAACACTAACCCTAATACCCTGGTCCAGCATCACACCCGTTCCATAGCTAATGGCATAGCCTCCAATCTCACATTCTCTCTGAGGGGCTGGGACCATCATCATGACCATTCCTGCTGCTATGACTACTGCTACCTCCCAAGTCTGCAGAGAGTACATATAATAAAGGGGTTCCTACACAAGAAGCATTTCTTAGAGTAATGGAAGTAGAAATCAGATTTTATCATTTATTGTAGCAAAGGAAAAACAGAATGAAGACCCTGGTGTGAATGGAGTGTGTGTGTGTGTGTGTGTGTGTGTGTGTTGTGTGTGTGTGTGTGTGTGTGTGTCCGTGTGTGTGCACATTGCATTGCTAGGGATTAAGTCGGGAGTTTTAAGTATGCTACACAGTCTTTTCTTGAGTTATACCTCTAGCACTTTCTTAGTATTTTTACTTTTAGACAGGTCTCGCTATGATTCCAAAGCCATCTTGAATCAACTTGCATTGTGCCTGCTTCAGGGCTTCCAGTAGCTGGGGTTACAGGCTTGCACCCCACACCTGGCCCCTGTTTTAACTTCCAGACACATCTGTCCTCTCAGTATGTCTCTTCAAATTTCCTAATCCACATTTCTACCCCTCCCTCCCCCTTTCCTTCTCTCATGCTTTTCATTTCCTGCATTTCCTCTTCCTTATCCCCTCCTAGGACCTTACCATAAAACAAGTCAGGACCAGACTCTGTGAAGTTTCAGGTTATATATGACTGCCTGATAGATTGCACATGTCTGTTCAAACTCAAACACAAATGAAGTTTGGATCGCCCCCTCCCCATCAGATTACTTATACCTCTGCACCTTTTGTGACTGCCACTGACAGAGAGGAAGGAAATGACTACGAAATTTAGACAGGTGAGCTATCCTGCAAGTTTCTCTGTTTAGCTCTCGGGTGCAGACAGAGATCTGCCACAAGTTTAGGTATCATGTATATGCAGGGAGATTACCAAAACATTTCATCTGGGCAGCAAGGATATAGATGAACAGATGCAAGTTTGGCATGTATCTAAGGGTCATAGGAACAAGGTGACCAAAAAGACCTGAGTGAGACTAATGAATATCAGCTTCATAAACCTCCCTCCCCCACCCCTGCAAAGCCCAGAGTTCTGTTGTCCTAGGACTCAATATAGTTGAAAAAGCTGAAGGGAAATAAATCTAAATAACCAGGCCTAGAAGTACTGGAAGCACAGGGATAAGCCTTAGGTGTAACCTCTGTTTCCCGAGGAACTCTCAGCTAGCATCTCTAGAAGTTATTTAATAGCTGCTGCTGTTTGCAACAACACAAGAAAGCATCAAGCCGTTCTGTGCCCAGGAATAATTTGCAAAGCTCTTTGGGGAGGGTTCTTTAAAATGGCATGGAAAGTCCATCTTACAGATAGAAAGACAAGCCCAGCATGTATCAGTGATTCTTGGGGGAATGATGTGGCTTTCAAGTTCTTATCAGCAAAGTGAAGTAAAACAGATGACAGGACCCAGTGTCCGAGCATTCCGTTCGTTGCCTTGCTTTTCCTTTGAACTTCTCTGTGCTGGCTGCAGCTCAGCAGAAGACCCATCAAACACGGAAGCCTGTTGTTTTCTATCTCACACAAGCCCCTTCTGTGGGGAGAGGGTGAAGCTATCATTCTCCAACATGCTCAAGACTGAAGAGGATTTCTGGAGGGGCCTTCAAGGAAGAGATGCTGGATTGCTTTGTCTTCATCTATCCTTCACTTGGAGGCATCCCCAGAGGCAAATGTGGACCAGCACATATCTCAAAGATAAAGACTTTAACCCAAGGGGAGCCACTCCATTGCTCTTCTCCGCTACCATGGATAATCATGAGCTCATTGTAAGCTATTGCACTTGGTCCTCAGAAAGCAAAAGCAAGTCATATAAACAACTTCCTGGCCACTGTTTTAAGGGGAGAAAACCTGGTGTTGGTTTGTATGACACTGAGCCATGTTACAGCTTTAGGACACATTAAACAGCATCTCAAGTCAGAGCAGACTGGATTCATTAATGGAACTGGAGTGCCCTTTTCAACATCAGAGCAAGTTTTTTAGTAACAAGAAACCCTACACCCTCCACTTAGTTGAGCTGGAAAATTAATGTAGTGTGCTTCTGAAGAAACACATAATGAACGTGAGGAATTTTCATCATCCTGCTGGAAAGTGATTCTTTATGCTCTTATTCCAAATTTACAGCAAGTAAATTTAACGTTCCAAAGCTGCTGAGCCTTTTTAAGACCTCACTATCAATTTGTGGGGCGCTTTAACTGATCCTGACCTGGAATTGATTAGTGCTTTCTGAAAAACGCACGTGTAGCAAATTGCTGTACTTCAAGATAAATCAACTTGTTCAAGGGAAGTTATACTTCTAACTAGTCACATTTCTCATAAGGCAAAGAGCAGCCTTTTCCTTAGTATCCTACAGAGAAGGAGAAACCCAAACTGGCTCTCGCACTTTTTATAGGAAACTTGTAATCAGGGAGTAGAAAATCTGCACTGGAAGCTAGGAGCCCATACTGACCTTGGCAGAGCTGATTTCAAAGCTCTGTTCTTTAGTCAAGGGTCATAGGCCACGAATGGCATCCCAGAGCACTGTGAACCCCCGAGGATATGGATGCTTTAAGCAGACATTCCATTTCCAGGAGTTTTCTCCCTTAACAGCAGACTCTCCATAAGGCACAGACATTAAGGAAATTGCTAGAAGAGGAGGTGGAAGGGGAAGGGGAAGGGGATAGGGCACTCAATCATCACTGCTCTTTAAAAGTTGACATATAACACACATACCATAAATGTTACTTCTTTAAAGCAACCTATATACACAGATGTGCAGTATCGCCACTATTAGATGCAAGAACATATTCATCACCTCCAAAAGAAATTCTGTACACATCAGTGGTCACTTTGCATTTCCTGCACTCGCTGCTCCAGCCCTAGGCAACTACTACTGTATTTCTCTATGTGTTTGCTTGTTATGGAAAGCTACTTTTGTGGCATAAGGGCTTTGCTTCCGACTTTGTTCTGGAGTATCCACTGGCTTCTTCCCTGTAAGAAACAAGTCAATAGGAAATGTTGAGGGGGCCCCACTTAAAATGCAGATCTCTCAAGTATGGGGACTCACTAAGGATGGGGAACCTTCCTTTAGGGGGCTTCACTCGCTTTCACACCAGGCCTGGGTCTCTCTTCCTCTGTTCAAAGATAGAGCAGATCTGAGTTTTCTCACAAACTCCGTTCCTGTCCTTTTTCGAGAAGCTATAAAGCTGTGTATGCTCTTGAGCTAGGTAGAAAACAGGGTCCCAAGTCTCAGCTCCACAACTTTTTAGGGACACAGGGATATTGACTACCTAGTTCAACTGCCTCGCTGAGCCTCTTCTTCCTAATCTTCTGTGAATGGCAAATCATACTATTTATTTCATGGGCATTTTAAAAAATTATTTCATATTTTGAGATTGTACAATAATTACATTCATCTCTCCTCTTCCTTTCCTCTCTCCAAACTCTCCCACATACCTTTCCTTGCTCTTTTTCAAATTCATGGGCTCTCTTTTCATTAATTTTCTAAGATCTTTTTTGAGAGAACCAAATGAGATGAGACAGACAGATATATAGGTGCTACCAGATGCTAGAAGATGTCAGTGAATGAGTCTTTAGTGCTAGGTGCTAGTTTTCACATTACTCATGTCTGATTGACTCATAGGCTTACCTCATCAAAAGGCAAGATAAGGCTCTGAATGTGGGATTCGTGATGCCCCTGAAGGATAACTCTGTCATAAGATGGCACGATGTCTGATCAAGTGTATAAGATCAATATTCCATGAGTAAACACTAGCTTCAGATTAATGTCTTGACAGGCACAGTAAGTTGACATTCTCAGGAAATTAAAATTCCAACATGTTCCCCCCCACTCCCCGCAAAAGACTTCTACAGTTCATGAGACTCAATGTTTTACCATGACTATATGGCCGTCAGTGTCTCTAGCTGTAGACTGATACCTATACCTACAGAGTATAATATGAAATCAATAGATTGATAAGACCCTTGGTTTACAAACTTAACAGTAAATCATCAGGAACAAAAGAGATCTAGAAAAGATAAATGTCTTTAATCAAAAAGCTACTTTCAACATAATCCTAGCAAAAATAAAGAACACATATTTCATACAGCATGTGTGATAACACAGACAGGATTTTTAAACACAATCCATCAAGAGCTTTATGACCACTACACAGGTATTGTGGTAAGTGAACCAAGCCAACGTCTCCTCCTTGGGATTGACGCACAGCCCTTCCTAGTTCTTTTTTGGAGTTGTTTTGTGTGGTTTTGTTTTGTTTTTGTTTTTTCCAGACAGGTTTTCTCTGTGTAGCCCTGGCTGTACTGGAACTCACTCTGTAGACCAGGCTGGCCTCCAACTCATGAGATCCACCTGCCTCTGCCTCCAATGTGCTGTGAATAAAGTCATAGAATCGTTTTTGATACAAGGATAGCAGAGTTCTCTTTTCCATAAGATTTTGATACCGATGCTCTTAGATAGAACTGGACAGACCCTCCAAAATGATCTCTGTTGTCCTCGTCACCTGCCATACTCGTGACACATAACTTCTTTGAGTGTGTGAAGATCGTCCAGAGATATCTCTCTGCTTTGACTTATTATAACTTGTTTGGTTAGCAGAGAACAAACTGCTTCTAGGGTCATCAGAAAACACGGGCTACTTCTATAAGCTATAAACTGAAAGCAAATTTCCTGATTCAATATCTGATAGGATTTCAATAGACTCTACCGCACTTGTTAGTCACCCAACAGAAATGCTCTTATGCCTCTCCTAGGGTTGTTGTTGCAGGAGAAAGATGAGACAAAAGCAAAATAATTTTAAAGAGCTGGTGAGATGACTTAGCGGTCAAGGATGCTTGCTGCCAAGCTTAACAACCTGAGTTTGATCCCTGGGGCCTGCATGTGGAGGGGCAGATCAAAACTCCTGTAGGTTGTTTTCTGGTCTCCACGTGTATACTATGGTAGGTGCAACACACACACACACACACACACACACACACACACACACACACACACACACACCTCAAAAGAATTTAAATGCCTTTTTAAAATACTGTGCAAACCTAAGTGATTATCATTTTAAATCATCACAAATGGGTTATTTTGCTCTTCTTCAGCTTTAGTAAATGAGAGCAGAGAGTACTTAAAAGAAGAATTCTCCGTCAGCTAACGACTTGGGGAGCTCCTGTTGAATACTGTTTTGTTAAAGCTCCCCAAGGCGAATTTCCAAAACAGTGCTGCTCCAAGTCATGCAACAAAATGAGGTCAGTGAGTGCAGATCCCCCGTCCCTGCCTGCTGCACAGGGTAGAGAAACCAGTGGGCCCATAAACATGCAGTCAGTTGGCTGAATGGCAGGGAAGAAGTGGAAACCAGCCCTCCCAAACCCAAACAAATACCAAAAAGCCTCACTCCAGACTCACTGGCTAATTTACCAGGTAAGGACAGAAAGTGGGGGAAGTAAAAAAGAAAAGGAGAGAAAGAATGAGAATAAATTTGAAAGCCATGGAGGGGAGGGAAAGTACATTTAGCAGAGGTCCTGGTGATCAGGAGGCACGAAAGGTGAAGAAAGATAGAATTTCTTCCCCTCTTCCAACCATATGGAGCGGGCTTTTTTTTTTTTTTTTTTTTTTTTTTAAAAGAAGAGAGGCGATTGTTTTCTCAGGAGACTGATGACAACTCCAAGAGGCCCTAGTAAAAACTGACCTCAGGATTATACTCATCATATTTTATTGTCTCCTGTGATGTCCTCTAAATTGGTTGAGGCAGTGAAGAGTATGAGATTGTAGTATATAAAATATATTTATCACTATCGTCTCACACATGTTGATTTTTTAAAAAATCCCTAGATACAACCCATCTTTATATATGTGACAGTGGATTACATCATGGTGAAATTAGACCTTAAAGGTGAATGGGAGAAATTCTCCCAGCTAGTCTTTGAACTGCTATGCAAAAAGGAAGCATGAAGAAAAGGCTATTTTCTTCGGAAGAAAAGTCCTAAGAACACTATAGATAGCCTCATGAAAAGAAGGGAAGGTGGGAAGTAAGAGCTGAGAGGGCAAAGGCTTGGCAAGGTGTGGATGAAACGGGCTCTCAACAGAGGGCGTGTCTGTTCTCACTGACGAGTCCTCCATGTGCACGAGGGCTCCAGTTTATCAGTGTATTGACCTTGTCTCTGAATTAGATGACCTTAGAGCATCACCATGGTCATTTGGTGAATAAAAGAGACCATCCGTCCATAGAGTTCTCCTGGCTTGGATCCCCTCAATGCAAACCAAGATAGCTTCTGCTCACCCCCCAAAATGAAGTCCAGGAAGACACTGGGGGCACCATCATCCTGCTACAGCTAACAAGATGAGTGCAGCTTCTCTGGAAACTCTTAAGGCATATAGCCATGGTATCCCCCTCCCCCGACACACACAACCATCTAGGCCCAGACAGCAGAGTATCCAATAGCATATTTAAGCAATAAAATCCCCCGCATAAGGGCGACTGCTAACTTCTATGTATAAGATGCTTTCCAGACACATATTTCACTATTCAGATCACCAACCGGAGGGAAGTCATTTGTGTTTGTGTTGTGGTTGAGCTATCTGCCTGATACTCAGAAGCAGCCGAGCAGTGATTTGGGCTGTTGTTCTACCTAGATTCATATCAGAGGTAAGAATATTGGCTTTGGAATCAGGAAATATGTATTCTAATCTGATTTTCACCACGAAAGGGCTGGGAGGCTTCAGGCCTTTCTGTCTCCCTATCCACACTTCTCAAAACCACTTGGAAATTTTTTTTTTCTCATCGTTCCATCACTACCACACAACATCTCTCTTGAGCTCCAATTTTCATTTTCTTCAGAGCCTTACTGTACGTAAGTTTAAGACTGCCATTATTGTTACTTTCTGACTTGGTGTCTTCTTAAAAGGGCCTCCTGATTGTCCCCATCCCCTGCCCAGTATAATTTGGAGATTTTTGTCATTCTTTTTTCACTGTCATATGCTTCATGTGAGGGCACTGTGTAATTAGCATAGAGTAATAAAACATCCTGATTTAAAATTTATATAGTAAATTACATAGTAGATGCTCAATAAAATGTATGTGAAATGAGACAAGGAAAGTAGTATGATATTAGGATTAAAGTCCTTCCCAGCATTCAAAGTCTACACACTGTACCATTCCCATCTTAGGAGCTTTCGTGGTAAGGCTCTGGCATTCAAAGAGACTGTTCCCAAGGACCAGAAAACCAATGGAAGCCTTTTTCTCTAGAGTTCCTAGAATGCAAAACTCCAGCCTTCGGCAGCTCCCTGAGCTGGACACGAGAGGGCAGTACACCCACACTTACTGCTTCCATCCAGTAGAGGGCCAGAGATAGGGGACTCCAAATTCTGGATAAAGGGCAGTACTCTGGTGTCAAATTGGCATGTCAGGACCGGCGCCTAACTGCCCCCTGATGTGAAGTGCTGCAGACTGCAGGACAAAGGGTTCAGTAAAGACTTCATTCAAAATTTGTAACATGGAAATCAAATGTGAACAGCAGACCCTAAAACCATCTGTTCTTGCCAAAGCCAGGACGGACACCATGGCCAGCTGCCAGAATGGTCCTGGGTTGTTCACACTAGGGAGGGAGGGAGCTATGTTTCCTTCCAACAAAAGACCATTATGCAAAGGACTTCCAAATGCATTTTCCTTTTGATGTATTCTCTTTAACTAGAGTGATGTAATAAAATGATAATGATTATCTTTTGGTTTGTAATTAGCTTGAGTTAAAATATACACACCAGGAGAGGCGCGCGCGCACACACACACACACACACACACAAAACTAACCCCTCCTGCCATCAAACTAAGCTGACATTACAAGCTGATTGCCTCTCCAAGAAATTTTTCATTATGACTTAGTAAAAATGCATTTTAATTAAACACTGCACATATTATTGTAAGTTGGGGAGGTTTTTTTAAAAAGAGCATAATTAAATAAAAGATTTAACACCTTGTTACATATTAAAGGTACAAACACACAAAAATGTATCAAGGAAAAGCTATTACAGTTAACATATATGAGCATGTGTTTAAAATTTCTATTAAGAAATTTAAGGGCTTAAATGAGTATCCAAAAGTATTGAGTATGTGAACTTCTGTTATGATGGCATATACCATTACCCTCCAATTCCTAGCTAGGATGATGGCTAAAAATAAATTTAACAATGCCCTTCTGTGGAATAAAAAGGTTTAATGCTTTTAGTAAATATATTCCAACCCTTATAACCGAACAGATTTTTTTCTTCAATTTTCTTCTAAGTCACCACATTCAGAAATATGCCACCTCTGAACCCCGAGTGATATCCTTTTATGAACTGCATTCTAGCACACAACCCCTCAGGCTACCACTTCCTGGCTGCTCACAACACAAATAGCTTATATATTTGTATGTGAAACCAACAATGTCTAGCGCCAGTACCAGATCACTGCCTTGAACCTCTGAGAGGTTTTGTATGGTATTCCTTCTGTAAACCTTCAGAGCTTCACTGTAAGCTTGTGATGAATTAAAGTGTTCATTTGGAACGAGATAAGCTTAGCAGGCTTGTCCTAGCAAGTTCTTATTAATAAAGTTGAAAGTATTTAAACCCTCAGGAGGGGAAAAGAAAGAGCTGGTCCATCTTGAGCTGTCGGAGCTGATCATTTTCAGTTGGCCCCCGAGAACCCTTTTAGCATCACTTAAATGAAGCTAATGCAAGAGGTTTCTCCTCTATCTGCCCATGAGACATCAGAATGAAAGAAAAAAATAAACAGTTCTAAACTTAACAGAAAAAAAAAAAAAGAAAAAACGAAAAAGAAACCTCCACAGAGCACTGGAGAAAAGCTAAGCCTCCGAAGCACTTCTTTCTTTCTTTGAACAAGACATTGCAGAAAGCTGGCCCCATTTAGTCCTTTTGTTCTCAGTTGCCCTGGATTCCCTACACCTGGGCAGAGTAGTCACCAGTAAGCAACGTTCGGTGTCTGCTCCTTTTTAAGCTTGTCATTTCTACAGAGCTTTCTAGTTTTTAATCAAGAGAACAGGAAATAAGCTGAAAGCAATAAAACACGCACCAGAGCAGGGTCTGTGAATTCCAGAGTAAAAACGTAAGTGCTTGAAAATGTCCCGAAGCACAGAGGTGTCCTCGTTTGTGTAAGTTGCTATGTAGAAATTTGAGGACTTGACAGTTAAATATAGCTTCGCAGAAATACACAAAGTCTACACCAGGGTCAGGCACCTTCTTAGTCTCGAAGGCACATATGGAGGGGTGAGCTATGCAATTTTTACCTTTGCCTTTGTCAGTGGAATGGCTTCTGTAGATCTCTCCCATTCTTTTCCCTCACTTTGACAGACCAGAAGTAACTACTGTGAATTGGTGTTGTAAACCTACCTCCCCTTCATGGCCTCAGGCATCCCAGAGCCTAACTTTATCTAGATCTCAACAGAATACAGGTTGTAAATATTCTCCCCCCCAAAGCTCTGTTCCCCAAAACTAGGTTGGCCACTTAGTGGCTGAATATGCTAATGGATTCTCAAGTAGAAGGACAGATCTGAAGAGGTAGGCACAGTGGTTTTGGGCTGGTTCCAACAGCACTCCATCTGAGCTCATCACAATACACTGAAAATACCCCTGTATCCCTCTGGTTTCCCTCTAGCCTGTGGGCTCCTATCTTCGCGTCTTGGTATTTATCTCACAGCCCTGACACTTCGGAGGACATTTAATAAACATGTGCTTGAATGATCCAATCCCTCTATCAACATTCAATAAACTGGTGGCTTCAGCTGAAAAGCATCTGCTATGTGAATCATGGAGAGTTTAAGAAAGAAAGAAAAAACTTAGTAGCTACAACACACGTGGCGAACACAGCCCGAAAACAACTGATATAATCAAAGGAAGCAAGGAACATAAAAGCCATTATATTCTTCAGGAACAATGTCCTTTGGAAAAACTATTCTTTATCTGCTTGTCAGGGAGCATGTCCTCCCCTTGCGGTAATCCACATGAAGTGGTCATAGCCATGAAAAACTACAAAGGCACAGAGTCTGCTTATGGTTTGCTAGGATTAGATATTACATAAATGGATAAGGGTCACACATGGTCCCAATTCCAAATTCGTGTTGCAATGCCTGGTCAAGGTGGGGTGAGACAAGAGAAAATTTCCAACTTCTATTCTGAATAGCATGGCTTAGATCCAATAAGATAGAATGTTACAAAAAAAAAAAAAAAAAAACGAAACCAAACCAAAACAAACCATCCAGCAAAGTGCCACTTTTCATTCAAAACTTCAAAAAGAAAGCAAAAATACCGGTAAAACAAGTTTACTATCTTGCATGTGTATTTAAATACTTATGGACTTAAAATATGTTTTTAATGGTTATATTACAAGTGCTATAAATTACACTGAGACTTTGCAAAGCACGTTATGTACTAGAAGACTACTCTATCTCCCTGGACAGCTATAATATGAAAGCAGGCCAACCCTTTCAGAAATGCCAAGTAAACAATCAACAATCGTTATCAACATAATACATGGATTCCAGTACATTCCACAGAGCAAAAGTCCTCCTGGGCAGTGACTACAGTCATTTTTCACAGTTTACTATTTCCATAATTTAGGTTCCCCTTTAAAACATTAAACACAACATGAGTAATTTTCAACACACCACAATGAAAATGTTATTCCTGTGTTCTGCAGTGTAAGCTCAGCATCTATCATTAAAAGGATCACGTGTTTTTTGTTTGCTTGTTTGTTTAGCCCTGTTGCATGATAAGGCAAAAAATCTGTACAAAGTGAACTGGGCTACCAAGTTAGACCTGGGTTTTCAAAACTACCAGGAATGGAGTGAGCTAACAGGAGACAGTCTATTTTAAAAGAAAGTAAACTAACTAGAAATTGCATGCATTGTACCCAGAGGGGTCTGGGGGAGGGAGAACACGTGTAGCTTGGGAATGGATAGGTGGAGGCCAAAGGACAACTTTATGGAGTCAATTGTCTCCCTTCCACCTTTACATTGATTCTGGGCACTGAGCTCAGCTCATCAGAGCTTTATGCACTCCCTGAACCATCCATCTTTTCTGCCTAGCATATCTTCTCCTAATCAAATAGAAACTACTTTAAAGGCAGCCTTTTCTAAGTTTGATATATTCTGTTTCTATGCGTCAGTTTACCACTTGTTGAGATGAGGTTCACCATCCACTGCCTTGATAATTTAGGGGAGTTGCTGCTCAAATAAGAATTCTAGAGGACCTGTTGTTTCAAAATAACCCATAACTCAAGGAGTGCAGAATACAATCTATCAGTAATAAAGGTTTTCTTTTTACTTCCTTATTCCTCAAGTTTTTAATAAACGGAATGGAGTTCCTTTTATAAAAGGAGCATATTTATATGTTGAGCATATTCCCACATATCCACAATTATCCCTTATCTCCCTTTCCCTTCATTTATTCCTCTATACAGTTTTGTTTCTGCTTACAAACACACACACACACACACACACACACACACACACACACACACACACACTTTTATCCATTCAAAAATCTAGGAATCGCAAGTAACAGAAAAAATATGATATTTCACTTTTTTATCCTCAATCAATAAACTAAATACGACTGTCTGTTTTCCTGAGAATGATATAACTTTATTCTTCTTTATGGTTACAAAAACAGCTGTTGTGTATATACACATTTTTCTTATCCATTTATCTGTTGTTGGACACATATGGAACATTTTTCTTTAGTGTTCTGTAAATCGTAACACCTTTCAATTTTGTCTTCAGCAAAGCTAGAAAACCTTCATCACCTACTATTTTCTTGAGTGACTACAAATGAGATGCCTGATAGATCCCCTTGGGAACCTCAGCCAGATCTCATGGTAACCTTGGAAACTGGAGAAGCTGCTGGACAGCATAGTACTCAGGGTCAAATCTCTGGGGGCTTCTAGTTTTGCTCTGACACTTTATCCAGCTGCAACATTGGTGTCAGTGGCATTAAGCTTGGCTTTTTATGATTTCTATGCCCTAGTCAGTTATGGCAATCCATCCAATCTTGACACTCTACCTTGCCTCACAGAGTCTTTGTCTCAGTTTCCTGGACAAAACTCTGGGTTATGTGAACTCCCTTGCTGCAGGTTAGTAAGGGCCTTCCTCTGAGCCTTGGATTAGGAATTCAAGTTCTTAACTCTAGCCAGATGTCCTCAGCCACAAGCAGATATTCTCACTGGATCGCTGTCTACCTCCTCAGCCAGATGTTTAGTTCATGAGTGCAGATCTTATTACAGTTGTCCTTTAGTGTTGGTGGAAAAGAGTTTGTTCCAGGCCTCCTGTGGACACCCAACTCCTTCTTATAAACTGTGATGTCAAATTTCTAGAACCAATAACATAACAAATAATCTTTGCCCCATATATTTCATTACTTATTTTAAAATGTTGTTGCATGTGTATCTATCCGTGTTAATGGAGGTCACAGAACAACTTGTGAGACTTGGTTTGCTCCTTCTATCCTATGGCTCCTGGGGATTGGATTTAGGCTATGTGTCTTTGAGACACGAGTATTTACCCACGTAAGTGCTTCTTTGCCTTTACTTGTACTGTTGTGTTCTAAATTGCTGTCTTAATTACTGCTGGCCAGAAAGGAAGGAATTGCAGTCTTCCCACAGCTACCAACAAGATGACTGGGAATTGCGCACATGCATTTGAATAGGCTTAACATGCTAATTTTAGAAAGACTGGCCCATTCATCTAACTCACTTATTTACTGTGGTAAAGGAATGCAGAAACCATCAGACTACTTTTGATTTGTGAATGGAATGATACATAAGAACAGGCTTGGTAACTAGCACAGTTCAAATGTCACCAAAGTTTCTGGAACATTGCAAACACCTTATTTTTTCTTAATCTGCCTTAAAATGCATTCTTCTGAACATCACCTGTCACGTTAGTTTTGCCTGCTATCCTTTTTTAGAAGGTAATTGGTACTTGAAAGGAAAATCCATTAAATACTCTAAACGTGGGCAGAGATGAATTTTATCTGAGGCTGCCTTCTCTGGAACACAGCTGGAGTGGCATGTAGAGAATGAAAAGGTATAAGAAGGATAGGCTGCCGGTTTGATGTCAACTTGACACAAACTAGAGTCATTTAGGAAGAGTACAACTCACTTGAAAAAATGTTCTCACAAAATAGGCCCGTGGGTAAGCCTGTCATGCATTTTCTTAATTAGAGATTGCTGGGGGAGGACCCAGCCTATTGTGAGTGATGTCATCCCTGGGCTGGTTATCCTGGGTTCTATAAGAAAGCAAGTGAATAAGCCATTCATTAAGAGGAAGCCAGTAATCAGCACTCCTCCATGGCCTCTGCATCAGCTCCTGCCTCCAGGTTCCTGCTCCATTTGAGTTCCTGTCCTGACTTCCTTTAGTGATGGACAGCAATGTGGAAAGCCAAATAAACCCTCTCTTTGACAACTTGCTTTTTGGTCATGGTGTTTTATTACATCATCATAGAAAACATAAGACAAAAAGGCAGTGGAAATTTTGTTTTACGTTAAGGTGATACTTGTTAAGGCAGTATGGGACAAAAACAGAGTATGCCTCATAATTTCTTAGGCCCAGTGCAAATGAAAATGTAGGCCCTTCTTCTAAAATATGAAGAACTTTAAGATAGTAAGTGTCCAATATTTGAAAGAAAGTTTTGGACCCCTCTTAACTTCAGGACCTCATGGAAGAAAACAGGTTACCCATTCTGATGAGTGCTAAGTCAGATGGTGGTAGCACACCACTTTAATTCCAGCATTCCGGAGGCAGAGGCAGGCAGATCTCTATGAGTTGGAGGCCAGTCTGTTCTACAGAGTGAGTTCCAGGGCAGTCAGAGCTACACAGGGAAACCCTGTCTTAAAAAACAACAACAACAACAACAACAACTAAACAAACAAACCTCCTGAAACTAGTCCAAGGCAGAGAACGTGAAGTTGAATATAAGATAAAGTCATCTTCATTACTGATAAAATGAGTCAGAATAAGTATCCTACTGGCTGGACCCTCTACAAGGACGGGGCCTGTTATCACACTCATTTTAGCAATTTGGAGATCTAGTGCCAAATAGAATTAGAAATGCTATTTATTTTTATGCTTAAAATGTCTGTTTTCATTCCCATATCATTTGTTTATCTTCTACATCATCCTATTAGTTGTAACTTCAATTTAACTATTTCCTTTCCTTGCGAATTTCTTGTCCCCTTCCCTCTCCTTCCCATAGACTACTGTTAGGAACCATTCTTACAGGATTGAGACCACTATCTCTCACATTTGTTTTCTGTAGAAAGGGATTTCACATAGCTTCAACTTCACTGGAGCCCCAAAGATAAAAAATCTGAAACTATAGAAAGAAAGGCAGAATTTTCTGTTGGTTTCTTATCTAACCCACCATGTGTAAGAAGTGGTTCTCTCAAGTTCCTGGTGCCTTGATAAATTAATATATGTCAACCCAAAGGAACACTCTGCTTTCTAGTTGGTGTGATAGGAGCCACTGAAGATGGTAGAACTGTTGTGAGCAGTGACAGCCAAGTGAGCTACACTTTCTTTGGAGTGGGGTTCCACTAATTTCTTCTTTGGGCATCTCAAAGATTAAGTACCTTGGAGGGTAGGAGGAAGGAAGGAAGGAAGGAACGAAGGAACGAAGGGTGGAAGGAAGGATGGAAGGAAGGAATGAAAGAAGGAAGGAAGGAAGGTTGGAAGGATGGAAAGAAGGAAGAAAGGAAGGATAGAAGGATGGAAGGATGGAAGGAAGGAAGGAAGGAAGGAAGGAAGGAAGGAAGGAAGGAAGGAAGGAAGGAAGGAGAGAAGAAAGGAAGGAAGGATGAAAGGAAGGAAGGACAGAAGGAAGACCCAAATAGACTACATTTAGATGAAGTAATAGTTATGCTGTTGGGTCTGTTCCGAAAATATTTTGCCTTCATCTAAATTCATTCAACATCTATGCATTCCCAGAGATAGGGAGCTTTACTAAGTGTTCTACAGGAATATCTGTTTCTACAACACAGGGAACAGGCAAGGTTTTGTTAATTTTAGACTAGCTTTTTAGATACTAGAGATTAGAAACCAGGCATTAGAGTTTCTGTGGAAATAAAAAGTCCAAGTTTCCCTCTAAATCTGATTTATTTGAGAGTTTTATAAAAATCAAGCATGCACAACGTAGAAGCATAGTTATTTTGATGTCAGGAGACAGACAGTTTATGAATACTGTCAATCTAGCATAGTTTGGCTCATTTTGTGATGAAATCTCCTTTGTTGAACATTTAAAGAAACAAAATAGAAAAGATTGTGTAAATGGCTTTGCAGATTGTAAAGCAGGCTGCAGGTTCAAAAATCAAAATAGAAAATGTGCTAAGAGCATTCTGGAAACATTGCCTGGAAAAGACGTAATCGAACTGTGTGCAGTAAGTGGGTCCAGTTTGATAGAAAACTGACCAGTAGAACGCTTGGAATAGCCACGACGTTAAAGAGCATCCCATGGTCTGAAAAGGACTCCCAAATCAAAATTTTCTCTTGTGATGGGAAATATGAAATGAACATTTAATGACAGAGGTAGGCACTTTGCTTAAGCAAATTGAATTAGTCACAAATAGGCCAAGCTGTGATGTTGCCACACCTGTTTTCATTTGAAATCTACTCATGTAAAACCAGCTTCCTCACTAGCCAACTAATTGAATAAAACCAGAGTCCCCTCAGCAAATGAACTAGAAAAACAAAGCACTAGTAATCAAAGGTCGGGAGGAAAGTCAGAGTTGATCATGGAATTTTGAAACTTTCTTGTAAGACATCACACACAAACTGTGGTAACGAAGTTCACAAAGTAGGTGGGTTTATTCAAAGAAGAATGTTAGGGTAAAGGCACTAGCTGGAAAATCCTAATGGGTCTGTTCAACTGTTCAATCCCCAGAACCCACATAAAAGGCCGGATGCAGTATCCCGCTTCTGTAATCCCA
>CM052722.1:97705823-97871540 GCA_028551405.1 Uromys caudimaculatus
GAAGCAGAAGAGGCAGAGAGAAAGAGAGAAGAGAGAAGAGAGAGATGCGAGAGTTACAAGAACTTTGCAACTAAAGCAGCCACAGAACTTGGTAGGTAGATCTAATGGAATCAGCCCAACTGGTTGCATTTTTGGTTGTGTTTTTGTTTTTTAAGTCAGGTTCAGTTGAGAGGACATTAAGCAATGGCACTGTTGCTTTCCTCCTTCTTACTCCAGTAAATAGAAAATCCCAGGTCTTTTATCAGTACATGCTTGCTAGCAGTATATTTATATGTGCATCTTTTTGTTTGGGAACCTAGTAAGGCCATTTAAAGCTGAATGTAATTTAATAAAATTGTACAGGAAAACTAACTGAACAACAACAGAACCCACTTCTGCCTCCCCATTTAGGGAAAGAAATAGCAAGTGGGGTTTAGGGGTTTTGTTTTTTTTTAATAAACTGCCAGCAAAACTGGTATTGTCCTTAACAAATGCCAATGGTTGCAAACCAACAACATCTTTTGTCATCTCTTGAAACCTTGATTTCAAGGAATTTTAATTAAAAGGTCACGAGCACTAATATACTACATAACATGTATGAGCACACTGCGGTTAAACAAAGAACACTTAAAGATACATTCTGTCAAGGCTGTAAAGATTCTTTATACCTCAGGCACTCAAGTGAACTTCACTAATAGGTCTCTTAAGCTTTTGGTTTTTTTTTTTTTTTTAATGTGTTGTCTCCATGAAGTCTGCATTCTAAGTTTAATTGCACATGAATGAATTAATTATCTAGGGGTGTGTGTGTGTGTGTGTGTGTGTGTGTGTGTGTGTGTGTGTAAAGATAGTGAAAAATGTGACAGAGGAACAGAAAAAACGGGTCTGGGAAGGGAAAAGAAACCTTTACTGATTTCTCCCGTGCACTTTTGGCCATTTTCAAGAGACTTTATTATAAACAATCATGGCTCTGAAGTCTTAAAGCTCTTCAACATGAGGGTCAGTACAAATAGAGCTTGCAGATGAATAATTAGTGTACTGAAGGTCCGAGCATGGACAGCATTTCATGAGGCAGTGTACTCTAGTCTTACGTACAGCACGTCTTCTATGGGCAAACGCTCTCTATTATTTACAGAAACGTCAAAGTCCTTTCATTTGCATACACCCTCACACCAGTACAACATAATATATTGAGCCAACTCTGTGACTCCATGCTACCGCCAACAAACTTGAGTGAACTATGTGGTTCTCAAGACCACACAGTTCTTTGTAGTTTTCCCCTAAGAGAAAATTCATAATTGTGGCGATGATCCGCCTGCAGGCCTGCAGACCTGTTGGAAAACCTGTACAAATGCTTTGTCCCTCTTCCTAGGCCTCATTCAAAAGAAAAATAAAACAACTGAATGGCAAAGATGTACCAATATCATTTCAAGTCTCAGTTTCATGTCTACCAATTGTTGGTATTAACCCCCTCCTACCCTCTCTGTTTTATAAGGATAATGTAAGATGTAGATAACAAAGCATTTCTGAAAACTCCTCTCAAATATATGTAAATGGCATTTTCTCAACATTAATAAATTATACATTAAAAATTAATGATTAATCTTTTTGGAAACCATTCCCCATTTCTCGTCCAATAAGAACTCCTACCTAGACAAAAGGCAATATATCTACCTCTGTTAGGAACCACCTATCTAGACAGGTTGGGGGAGTCAAGACTAAACTATGTAAAAGATGCAATATCACAGTGGAAGATATTTTAAAAGTGAAATATGACTCTAGGAGGGGCAAGCCAAGGCAAAATAATGGACTGATGTGATAGCCAACACAGATATAAACTGTTTGAATTACACAGCTAGGAAATTAGACTGAACTTAGATTGTGAAATTTCCTATCCAAACCCACCACTGTCCTTTCTATACTGAACTTATGGTTCAGCTGTTCACATGCATTGTAAAGGATCCTAACTCTTTGGAGCATGTAATAGCCAGTTCTCTTACTATCATTCAACTGGACTACATGGCTACCCCTAAAAAGGCCTCCTATCCTCCCAAAAGATAGGTAAGTGAAGAAAATGCTTCGGGCTTTATTTGTCTCAAATGAGTAATGGATCTGATTCAGGAAGCCTGGAGTGTTAAGGGGTTATCCTCAGATCTTTATATAAGTCTTACAGTAAAATATTAAAAAGTTGACCTCAAATATGGCTTAGCACTGGTACCTCATTCAGGTTACTCAAACAAGAACTATCATTTATTAATATTACCATCCAAAGGTGAGATTTTTCTCAAAGTTCATATACAACTTTTCTTGTCTGTAAGGTCATATTTCTTGAAATCAAACAACATTTTCCAGTGAGGAAGATATTAAAATTGCTAAGTATATTGGGTAAAACTAAAATTTAAAAAAAAATGAAAAATTCTTTATATGATGTTGAAAATGTGCAACAATCATCCATTCCTGTGTTGGGGTTAAATTCACACACACACACACACACACACACACACACACACACACACACACACACTGCTCCCTTTTCTATAAATAGATAAGCCAAAAGCAAAGACCACAACGGAAATGAATGGCTCCATTACTTCTGAAGTTTTCATAAATATTTCCTTAAAATATATCTCTAAACTTGCTTTGTTTTGGAAACTACTCTCTTTTGAAAGGACAGGAGAAGACTCCTTCACAATTTATGATCCCCTTTGGAGGCAACAAAGCAACAGCCAAGTGCTGAGTTGATGGATGAGCCAATGAACTAACCTGGCTGCAAATCGGAACAGCCTGGGGAGCTTGTTAAATAAAGGGGGCTGGCCCCATCCCAGATGTGCTGAATCAGAACTTCCACAAGCAAGACCAAGGAACCTGTATTTTGAAATAGCCTCAAAACATCTGCATTGGCTCATCTCATCCACAGGTATCATCCTGGATCTCTTTTGGGGATTCTGAAATCTCTTTCTAGCCCTGACCTTTCTCTTGCATTCCAGACTATTCTTATGGTCATCTGAGGGATGCCTCAATGGCACCAAAACCAGTGAATTCATCTATTTTCTTCTCCAAACGGTTTCATTTGTTAAGTCTGATTTCAAATTGTCTTTCTTAACAGAATATATTAAAAAATAGACTCTGTGTCAAAATGACTTGCATTTCCATAAACTAGAGTGCCAAGCACTTCCAATTTTCTATGTCTCAACATTCCTTTAAACATATTTTAAAACTGACTAAAACTTTTATATACTTTACCACTCTGGACTTTTGACTTTTTTAGTTTGTCTGTTTTACAGAGGAAAAAAAGTGCTCTTTTCTGTTTACATAAACCTAGTAGGTACATTATATTCTCTTGTAAGTGTACATATACAAATGTGTGTATATGTGTGTGTATGAATGTATGTATGAATGAATGAATGAATGTATACACACACACACACACACACACACACACACAGGGAATATTACAATTAGATGCTATACAATGTCCATAAGACTTGTTCCTGACTAACATATCAATGGAGTCACCATTAGACAAGTTCTTTCATCACCTCTGCAGAGAGAGTGCTTATTGACCAGAGCGCACTGAAGCAGGTATATCTGGGTCAAAACTGGCCCTGGAGTTGTGGTGAGCATAAAAGCAAAGATTTTAAGCCGCAGCCTTTAATTATGTTGATGTGGCAAATCAAAGGAAAATATAAAGAGGATAAAAAAATTTAAAACACAGAAGGTCATGGGAGTGTCACTAAGTAGGCCATTTATAGGGATTCAACTTGGCCTACTCCCTAAGCCTTATTACTCCCCATCTCAATCACATACAATACAGAGAATAAAGGTGAGTGGCCTGTGCTCGACTTCAGTCTCCCAAAGTACCTTGGGAAGATAAATGAACTGGTAAAAGAGAACAGAAGCAGTCTAGGACTTAGGAACCATAGAATATAAGCCAATTTATAAGGCAAAGATACAAGACTGCTTCTGTCTTTTCATTTTGGCCACTAGTGACATCTGCCTCCTCTGCCTCACAATACACAATTTCTTGTATTCAATTAGAACTTTAGAATCATGACAGAATTGGAAAAACCCCCAAGTTTGAAAATCACCAGATCTGAGCCGGATTAATGTATAGGACTTTATGTGAGTTGCCTCACTAATTTGACAGCAGCTTCTCCTCTATCCAGGATCCTAGGAGAAAGCAACACTACCAGATCCAAGATAGTGGTCCACAAGAAGCTAATGGTAGAGCTTTGAGAGCTACACAAATGTGGAATGAAAACCTATCAGGATAACACAGCTGATTTACCGAGTTAGCAGAGGCTATTGTTCTTGATGACTTTTCATTATATAAGGGGGACCTTCAGACTGGAATTCCACTTTACAGCGGAGTTCCTAATTAAACCACTGAAAGCCATATTTAAAGAAAAGGAAAGGGGCAGATTTGCCTATTGGTAGTTAGTGCTGAAAATGGAAAAAGAGCAACTAAAAGCAGTCCCATCATCTAGTCCTTCACAGCACTGATGGCTGATCTTAGCCTCAGCCCTGATTGTGGTGGACCTAGCTGAAAAATGTAATCAATGAAAAAGGAGGCCAAGAATTTGAAAGAGCATTGAAGATCAGGGGGTAGATTTGGAGGGAGAAAAGGAAAGGGGCAAATGATGTGATTGTGTTATAATCTCCCAAATAAAGACTCTGAAGAGTATAAAAAGATCTGTACAAAAGAGGACGAATTTACAAAGAAACATGGTAAAAAGTGACCTATGGACTAAGACATACTGAGAATGAGCCAAAGTAAAAAATGTGAGCAGAGACCTTGAGTAATACATTCTGATATCCCTCAAAGGGAGAAGGCGGGAAACTGACATGTGTCATAGCCTGGCATTTGCTTGTGGCTGCTCCTTTCTGTAGTTCCTAACAAAATGTGCAATCTGTGCAAGGACAGCTGCAAAGAAAAGATGAAAAGTATCAGATGATGATGATGATGATGAGAGAGAGACAGAGACAGAGACAGAGAGACAGAGACAGGATTGAGTGCTATTAAGCAATAGTACTAACTCTTAGGGCTATTGAGAAGAGTTTGTGGCCATATTAGGTAAAAGGGCACATAGCAGGACCTATCCAGTGGCTGTTGTTATCTTCAGCATCATATTCGTTATCATCATTTTCATTATTATCCTCATTGTAAAGCTTCCTGGGGTATGATGTTATATTTCAATTTTAAACTCTATTGCCTAACAGTATTGGGTAAAATAATATTGAATGGGCATTGGTGTCCATTTAAAGTCAAACAGTAGCTATTTTATGTAGAGTAGCTTAATATTTTAAGAGGTATGTCCTGTGAAAAGAGTATACTGTGCTTAATACCTAGTTAGATGTAGCAATGCCACAATTTGGTCCACTTGAGTATAAGGAGGGTAAAACGGGCTCCATGTGGTGCAAGACTGGATGTCCCAGCACTTAATGCACATGCAATCAGCACTTATGGTGCTCTAAGCTGTAGGGAAAAAGAACAGTGTATAGAGAGTTTTCTGTCATGCTCTCAGTTTTACTACATTGGCGCCACAGAGAACTAGAACAATGAGAGTTCTCTGCTTCTGCAACTAGACAAATATGGAGAGTTACTCTGCTTACTGGTTGAACTAAGCCAGAGGGAAAAGATCACCAAAAAATATAACTGTATCTTTGAGTTACAAGTTTTGGGGTCCAACTTTGCCGAAAAGATAGAACTGAGGTAATAGAATAGTCCTTTGAAGGGCTTTTCAGAGTCAGCCACCAATATCAACCAGAAAGTCATATGTGGCTCAAGCTTGAAGAAACTCCTGGTCTCTCATCAATGCTCTTGTTCATTTATCATTTAATTGATTTTTAAAATGTGGAAATAAGTGAATTGCCGAAAATGTGATAACTTATTTTGATGGAATTCTGGGGGCTGGTTTTAGGGAAGCATACAGAAGTGTGGAGCAGGGTAATCTGATTGCATGTTCCCAGTATCAACAATCCAAGGGTAAGAAAAGTGAATTCTCATCTATCATGACCTAAATCACAGCATGCGACAAAGGCCTAATAAATATAAGTCTCTAGCAGATGTATTCAACCTATGTTCCAAAGCCTACATATGCTCAAGGTCAGCTATGAATGCGATCCAACACAAAATAGTAAAATTACTTCAAACTTTTTAGAGTTGGGTTTTTTTCCTGCGATTTTTTTGTGCATGGCATAATTGTATGGTTCTCCAGAAAGAAGATTGTATATGACATCATGTCCCAAAAGCATAAGTTTGGACACACCTGATAACTGATAGAGGGTAAATTTGCCAAACTGGACTAGGGTAACTTTAGTGCTTTTACAACCACCTCTGCAATGGAACAGACACAAAGACAAAGTACAGAGACAATGAATAGGCATCAGTGACATATATTGAGAATTTACTCTGTACCCAAGACACTGTGCTTGAGTCTGGAAAAGACAAAATCAAGTGGTGAAGCTACTCTCCCATTTTTTCCCCTACTTTCATGAGTCTCAGAGTGTGGTCTCTAGACTAACACCACTGGTACCACCTAGGAGCTTGTTTGCAGTGTGACTTGCTGGGATCCATCCCAGGACTACCAAATCCGAAAATCTAAGAAAGTGTCTAGAAATGTGTGTTTTAATAAGTCCTCAAGGGGATTCTGAAGCAAGATCAAGTTAAAGAATTCCAGTGCACTGCCATCTCCAGCTTGCTGCCTGGCCTTCTAACACACCAGCGATTAGGAGGTAGCTCTGTTAAGAAACCCAGTCAAGTACTGAAGACTAAGGCACTACAATCACACTGCCAGGACCTGGCCATAGAATCACCATGTATTCATGAAAAGACCCTGACATTAGGAGAGACCATATCTGTAAAACACAAGCACTGTAAGCCAGGGCCCAAATGTTTTTTGTGACAAGAAATGCAAAGAGCCTAATGAAAAGCATGCCTGCAAGACAAGGAGAAATTTAAAACATTCTGCCCTTCTTTCTTAGTCTCAAATGACAGTTTGATATTTTTCAAAGAAATTCATACGTGTTGGGGAAAGAAAATGGATGGGGGAGATTGTCCAATCCCCAAATACAAATCAAAGCTAACAGTGCTTTATAAATAGAAAAATGACTCAAAAGACTTTGGGATATAAAGAAATTGAATATGAGGTCAGTAGGGAAATACATGTGGTCCTTTTTTGCTATAATATCAGAAAGGGGAAAAAACTCAGAATCATTTACACTTGGAAGCAGTAGAGCATAATAGAGAGAGACTGTGGCTTTGCGGCCAGACAAATCTCCCCTCAACTCTCACTTTTACTACTTATTGGATAGTAGACATATGAAAGATTGGTTAAGCATTATAGAACCAGAAAACAATCAAATAGCTACCATAACTCGCACAAACTTGTAATACCTACAGGCTCCACTGTATACCTAAACATATCTCCCACCCTCTCAAAAATGCACAGCACAGGATACAGAATTTCATATACAATGAAGAAGATGCTTGTTGGTTTCAGAACCTTCAAATATAAATGCATATATTGTATACAGATGAAGAGATGTTTTAAATGAATTAGTTCAAGTCATTTTTTTCTTTTTTAGCGTTCTAAGGTTAGGGGTATAACTCTTTGGTCGATGGGTTACCAACATGCCCAAAAACTCAGGCTCTACTCACAGTATCATATGAAAGGTAAATTCAAACCTCATCTTTCAAATTATTGTTTTGGGGGCTGCAGGGGTAAAAATATCAAATTATTATTTTGTTCTGTTCACATTGTATATTACAAGTTACAGAGAATGAGGAACAGACAGAAGATTTTGGTGAAAAAAAAACAAGAACAAAAACCTGCAAACATCTAAGAGCTAGGCAAGGAAATGAATCAAAATAAGGAACAAGTAATGAAATATCAACAATGCTAAGTGTATAAGAGAAGTATGAGGTCTACAGAAAAAAATGGCTCAGGAATATATGACTAACCCACAGCCATAGTTTCACAATTGTATATACCCCTGTCAACAAACTTTCTAGAAAGTTCACTTATAATAGTTATCCAGTGTACCTTTTCAATCTTTTGTCAAAACCTATAACTAGAAAGGCAAATAGCTGGTTTTCCTGGACATCTAGTAGTTGATTAGGAGAAGAGATGAAATATGAAGGTAACCGATTCACTGGGTGGGAAATAGTAACTGGGAAGAAGAGCAAGAGGGAGATAGTGATAAAAATCTACAAACATCGCCATCGCCAACGAATTGAGTTGTGCTGAGGTGAACCTTCAAAGCCCAGTTGAACTCATGATGCAGTTCCCACTAAGGCAAAGCCTAGCGCTAACACTCCTGACTGCAGCGCCATTAGACAAATGAAAGGAAGAGCTCCTCGCACCTTAGGGAATCAATGGTGGTATCCAGCAATGCTATCAAGTCAATAAATGATTATTGAACTATACATAAAAGGGAAGTATGATATTGATCTTAGCGTTAAGGGCTTTGTATCAATGACATCCCCATTTCCATTAAGGTTTGATCATGTTCTTTTTCTATAAATCATTGTTTCCCCGTGACTTCAAACTCATCAGTATGAGTTCTGTTATTTCTGCTATGTAATGAAGTGTTTCATAGCAAATTGTGTTGTTGCAGCCTAGCCTCTTCATATGGGTCTGGTGCCTGAGCAGAGATGAGTGAGCATGTGCAGGGAAGACCAATGGGAGACAGTGAACATCACATCTACACAGTGATTCCTAGTCTCTGGCCCATTTTCTTTAGGCTATATTCTGTTCCTATTCAAAACTTAAGGCAGACAACAACTCATTCTCACCCTTACCCAGAGGTGTAAGCCAATGCTCATTATCTCAGGAGATAACCTTACCTTGTTGGTTAGTAGGTTAAAAACCTCGAGTACAGCTTGTCAGAAAAGTGTGTCTCAAAAATCAATGAAAGATTCCCTTTCTTCCAATTAAAAAAAAAGAAAGAAAATTATGTTTGAATTTCAATGGTCTGAATGTTTCTATAGTGTCTTTTTGGCTTCACTTTTTCTGGGTGTGCCATTCTTTCTAAACTACAGCAAGACAGAGAAGAGGAAATGATTTTGTGGTCTGGCTTCAACCAGTACCAACTTATGTGATTTGTTGTAAAGCAGTGATTGGCAGGACAAAGAGGGTGGTGAATCTCATTACTGAAAAGTTCCATATTCAGAAAGTATTCATCAGGAGGGGGAAAAAAAACTAAAGAAATACAGGTGACTTTGTGCTTGATGTCTTTCTGGAATGCTCAGTGGTGAAGCACACTGTGTAGTCAGAAGATAACTGGGCTCCAAGATGGAAGGCCTGGGTCAGCATCAGGGAGTGTTGGTATGTTCTTAGCTTCATCTACTAGGGATAGACTAGGTGGTCTTAGCAGCCTTGTATACCAAGCATACTAGCATCTTTGTGGATAGGGTATCATGAATGTAGATTAGTATCCTAAAGGCTCAGTTTATACACCTTTTAGAGCAAGAAAGCTGCTCATTATTTTTAGCACTTCCTTCTCTCTCAAAATTGCCCTGGTTTGGACAATAAGTTGTATTGTCGTCAATCTCCCTGTGAGTCATCCATAATTGGGAGCTTTGTACTTTGTATGCAGCTCTAGCTAATTAGATGTCCTGGATGACATACTTTAAGTTACAGAGTGTCATTTCTGGAGGAAGAAAGGAAAAGAGGAAGCAAATATGGGAAGGAAGGGGGAGAAAACAACATGATCAAAAGAAACAAGACTGAGAAAAGAAGAACAAAGGTGAGATTCATGGTTCCTCTCAAAATATATGCAGACTGAAATACTCAGTTACTCTTCCTTAGTTTTTGTTTAGCACAGCATAAGTATACAGGAAACACTCCTATGCAATTTATCTCATATGATACGATTTGCATATCTAGGAATGGTTACTCCTATTCTGCTTAATGTGAAACTCACCTCAGTTTTAGTATCAAAGATAATTTACATATAGTATAGATCACCTAACGTAAACTAAGAGAAGTCCACATTGAAAAAACTAGCCACTTAAAAGTCAGACAATCAACGCAGGTATCCACAAAACCACTCCAACAGACGAATCACACAGTTTAGATAGTGAGTTGTCTTGAGCATTTTTCGGGCTTAGCTTTAATTTTGAAGCTACTTAAAAGAAATTGTAGACAAGTATACAGGTTTCTTTATAATAGATAACCCTTACAGAAGTTTGTTACTTAAACATCAATAAGAAAAAGAGATTTTGCTAAAATAATGATGAAAGATTTCAACCTTCCTCTTCTATAAAATTCTTACAAGATATGGTGATGACCCCAACCAAGCCATATTAAAATGAATGACATAGTCCAGGATCTGAAGAAACATTCATATTACTTGGATAAAATCTTGCTCAAAATTTATTGAATTCTGCATACAGCATTTCCATTTTTTCAAGTCAAAGACAGATATGAACATAACAGATCAAAATGTTTAGATACTCTGATGACAGATTCATGTTTTCTCAAAATCATTTACCATTCTAGCTAGAAGGACTGACTTTGTTCACTCCAAAGCCATCTGGGAAAAAAATATGCTGTTAATATTTAAATTCAAATGAGTTTGGATCTCACTGTAGTTGACTCAGGCTATGTATCCAGATGTGTGTGGAAATCAGTGGGCATGATTTGCATAAGCCTTATGAAAAAACATGGGCAATGGGCAAAGGGAAGAGGTTGCAGGACAAGTAACGAGATGAAGAGACTTCAGTTCAGATCTCCCTGGCTTGACATTTCACTGGTCTTGCTGCCTGGGGTTAGCCCTAGATATCTTCAGATCATCTTGCTTTTTTTCACATACAAGGCCTTATAGAGCCCAGGCTGGCCATGAACTTGTTTGTATACCTGAGGATGACCTTGAGTTTTTGATCCACCTTTTGCGTTCTGGGATTATAGCTATGTGGCTCAATGACTGACTTTATGAGCTCTTCGGGACAGAATCCAGGGCTTCATGCACACTAGGCAAGCACTCTACCAACGGACCTCCATGCCCAGCCCAATAGACCATGCCTCTTGCAGCTGGACTCCTGCTCTTGGCTGGGTGCCCACTTGGCAATATAGTCTCTAGCCTCAAAACCCTGTTCCCATTAGCTATATAACTAAATCTACTGCCTTTGAATAGGTGAGACTCAGTGGTCTTAAAACTGTCATATATGAAATTCTCAAAAAAAAATTTTTTTAAACAAACCTTCTGTGGGAAACCAAAGAGGAAAGACATCCAAGAAAATCAACACAGAGCAACCTGGGTCCACATGAGCTTCCCTGTCTTAGCAAGGTCACGATGTTAGAGTCTAGGAATTATGCACTGACAACCGGGGAAGCTATCTTTCCCAGTGCCCAGTCCTCTAGGACTTTGGAAATTTACCTCCCTCTTCAAGTTACTGTATGGTAATCAAAGACTTCTGGTTGAAGATATCCCCAGCCATGAGCACCTCTGAAGATTAGTAAAGGAAATCTCCTGAGAATGGATGTATGTTAAACATTTGACCTAAGAAATGATCCTTCAGATAAATTCACTTGTCAACCTAAATGGCAGGCTAGCCCCTGACTGAGGCTTTGGTTTTGTGAAACTTGTCCCATGACCCAAATATATTTAAGTGTAAGATTTTCCCATTCTTGGTACAAGCAGTGCTTCCTCATTTTAGCCTCTCATATCAAATCTATAAAAAAGTACTTTGAACACCTTCTAATTGGTAGCTGCTTAGCAATGCCTCTGTTAGGGCAAAGAATGTTCAAGAAACAAGAGCTGTCCCCGTTCCTTGGCTAAAACGAATATCCACCTCTTTTAAAATCGATCACCCTTACGATAATACTGGGTATGGCAAGGATCAATAGACCTAATAACCCTGTCCCATATACTCTGAGGACAAATCTATGGGGAGCATATTACTGGTGGGAAAACTATATGCAACATTAAATATTAATGACACACTCAGGTTTCTGAAAGAATAGGTAAAGCCAGAAAATTAAAAAAAAAAAAATCTTTGATTCTCTGGCTAGCAGAACAAAACCACCTTGCCTGTAAATGTCAATATCTCATCAATAATTCTGATGCAGAATTAAAGAAGTATGATGCAGAACTCTCTAATATTATAGAATATCATGTGATGTTCTCAATGAGTTTGAGTTATGAATGAGGGTTTAAGGATAGTCCCACCAGAAGACAGCTCTCTGATTCAAATGTTGACAGATGCAACAGTGTTTTGTTTCTAATCCTACTTTACTTACTGGAATGTCCTGCCAGTGCTAATTGCAGTATAATGTCCACCCTAACTGGGCACTTGGTGGCAGTGGTGATTGACCAGCATCAAGAGGCTCTTCCACTATGCAAAAGCTTCTCAGAGCATGATGGCCCATGGTACATAAAAGTGACTCCCGAGCTCCGGGATGTTCATGAGTCAGTCATTAAAGTATCAGAAACATAAAGGAGCCTAATATGCTCTCATGGAAAGCAATGGAAAAAGAAAGATCTGCAGAATGGTATTGTGTGATCTGTTGGGCCAAATATCAAGGGACAAAGGATGGAGAGCAGACAGCTGTATTTAAGGGGACATTTTCAGATGTAGAGGTCACTGGAGAAATTTATCAGTTGGCGTGGTTGAGTTACCTCATGCTAGGCAAAACGGGATCAAATTTTTGGCTGGTTACCCAGGACACTCCAGGATACCTCTTCTATAATGTGATCTCCAACTCTCATACGCCTTCAGCAAAGGGAATATTTGTTTATGCACTCTTCGCTTTTCTCTGAAGCGTGCGTACTTTGCAGGCCTCCTTGTCAGAAACAGTTCCCCGCCCTGGAATGAAATCTGCTGATGTGGTTTCCTAAAACTCAGCCTTGTCTGCTCACTAGGAGAGACAAATAGTTTCGATTAAGGACAGCACATAAGCTTTGTTTGAGATACTATGTACTGTCAAAACCCAAGCAAGCCAGAGCGAAGGCAGATAGCAGAGTTGAGTGTTACTTTCATCGAGTCTTAAGAGGTCAGCACTGGATAAGATTCTGAGAGCTCATCAAGCCTGACTTGCCTGTTTAACAACATAGTTCTGAGAGTGAGCTATACAAGGTACTGAGAAGAAGGCAATGATGTTTCCCAAGTCTCTCAGCTTGACAAGAGATTCCAGGTCTCCACAGAAAGTGGGTTACAACAGCAACAAGTTTTGTTTTTTGTTTTTTGTTTTTGTTTTTTTGGTTTTTCAAGACAGGGTTTCTCTGTGTAGCCCTGGCTGTTCTGGAACTCACTTTGTAGACCAGGCTGGCCTCGAACTCATAGATCCACCTGCCTCTGCCTCCCAAGTGCTGGGATTAAAGGCGTGCGCCACCACTGCCCGGCAGCAACAAGTTTTTAATAGCACATCTTCTGACCCAAAGTTTTAAAGTTCCATAAATGAGCCAAGTAAACAAACAATTGTATGGTTACCACAAACTCTTACGAGTAAAAGAATATTGTTTATTTTCCAATGGTGCTTTGATTGAATAGAAGACTACAACATAATATGCCAAGAACAATAGATAGGCAACTTCAGATTTTGCAACATAAAATCTCCTAAGTATAGACCATGCAGGATATGGCATTACAGACAATGAGTAAAAAACAAACAAACAAACAAAACTAGGAAATGGTAAGATCCATTGTGACTATAACCACTAAGGAAATATAGATACGGGGGCTTGAAGGAAGGCAGAAGGATCTGAGTGAACTATCTGAGATGCAATCGCAGAAGGAAAAACTGCAGACAAGGGACTGAAGCAAGCCCTGAGATGCCATCTGAGATAAGGATTCAAAACATTTCTCTTGTTAAGAGCAGAGTAAAACTGAAAGCAGTAGGGTCCAGTGTTGGCAAAGCCTGAAAGTTCAGAAAGATTTTATGTTTTGTAAGGTATGTATTAGGAAGCCATTTTGTTCTGTAAGATATGTATTAGGAAGCCATTTTCTGTTCTTGAGAAGAAAATGATAGCTGTGGCCTGAAAGCTTCCAATGTGCTGGTAGCTGCTAAGTAAGCTCCTTCTATGTGTTTTCTCACTTCATTTTCCCAAGAAGCCTCTGAGGTAGAACTCTGTATGCCCAAATGGGGAAAAGAAGGATCAGAGACATCAACCAGCTTCAGGAGGGTGATGCACATACCAAAAAGGACAGCAAAGTTACAACCCAGATATGAGTTATTCCATTGCCTACAAATACTACGTTCTTATTAAATACTCTGCTGGATGTGTGAAAGGTAATCTTTCAAACTTAACGTTGGCAGTATTATAAACAAAGGTGGCTAGAAATTAAGGACCAACCAAGAGCAATCTCAAAAATCAAATACCAGGAGAAGAGGTCCTAAGAGGAGGACGTAGGACTAGAGGAAGGGGAGATCTTAGAGCCAATAATGACATGCTAGAGGTAGGACAGACAGGAATGGATAGCCTGTAGAAGAATAAAAGGCTGTTCGGGTGTTGAAAAGATCCAGCAATTTACACAGAGATTATATGAAGGAAGGAGGAAAGTTAAGGGTTTTTTTGTTTGTTTGTTTGTTTGTTTTTTGTTTTTGTTTTAATGTTGCCATCAAGAAGTTAGTGGGAAATGTCCAACGAAAAGTATAAGCTATGAGCCTGGAGATACAAGACACTTGGCTTTGGCTATATGTCCTTAGGAAAACCTAAGAACCTACTGTCTAGAAAATGAATATGTGTGAATATACGGTACTTTACCTCACACTTCCGAGAGTCACTGGCTCTTTAACACCAAGCCACAGAATCTCTGATAGTGTCAGCAATAACTAATGGAAGAGTGCACATCAGAGAATTGTATTCTTAGGAGACATCACAAGAAGTCTGCTTGGCTTCCAGAGTCATACAGCTTCCCTTTCTTACTTCTAAGTTTCACATTTCGTTCGCTCCATTCTTTTGGGATAGGGCCGTACTATGAAACCCCAGGCTAGCCCTGAAGTTGCAGTGCCCCCCCCCCCCAGTTACTCAGTAGCTGTGAATGCAGGCACTCACAACCACACCTATCACTTTTCTATTTCTTCTGATGACTCTATGGTCACTCTGCAGCAAAACTGAATGTTGGACAAGAATATTCCTGACTTTAACCACCCTTAGGAGACTCAGTTGATTAACTTTTATAGAGATTTTTATAAGGCTCAAATGAAACAATATAGTATTTTTAAACTTTCTACTATGTATCTTTTCATAGTTATAGCTGCCTACACAAAACAATGATCAAAATGATTGTTAAATGGAAGTAATAAATAAGTAAATAAGAAGTAAGTAAATCCTAAGTTTTAAAATTTGGACTCTTCTGAGTGATGCGATAACGATTTGCAGCATCCAGTTCTGTTCCACCCAGGACAGAAATATGTTGGATATGCTACCGTCCAGTTACTCATGTAGTGGCATCAGTTATCAGGACAAACTGTTGCTGGTGCTCCATTAACCTTTGTTTTACTTTAAAATGGCCTTAAAGCATGAGAGTAGAGATGCTGACAATTTGGGTATACCAAAGAGAAGCTATAAAGTGCTTATTATATATGAAAACGTGAAAGTTCTCCATTTAATAAGAGAAAAAATAATCTGCTGAACTTGTTAAGACATATAGCAAGACAAGATATTTTTGAGATCAATCATATTCACATACCTTTCATTACATTTCTAGATTTGTTGCCGTTCATTGGTACTGTGCCTAATTAACATATTACATTTTATTATATGTATGTATATGCATTAGCTACTTGTTTCTGCTATAAAATAACCAATGAAAACAACTTATTGTTTTTTGAAGAAACCAATTTTTTGAAGAGTATTTTGGCTCAAGAATTGGGAAGAGAAGCATTTCAAGACAGACGTGGCAAGACTGGAAAGGCCACATTGCAGCCATGGTCAGAAACCAGAGAGAGATTCTGGGTCTCAGCTCACCTCCCTCTTTTATTCACTCACTTTGGGACCCTGGCTCATTGGATGGTGTCACCCACACATATTCCAACAAGTTCACAATGGAGGTTTCAAGTGGAACTCTCTGGTTCTTGGCATTTCTCAGAAGCTAATTCTCTACTAATCAGGTCCCATGCATTTAGAACAACTTCAGAGGCAAGAACTTCATGCAAGGGGGGCTTTAAATGAAACAGCATTCTCTTATCAGTTCCCAGCCTGATCTCCCCCTGTGGGACTTAAAATGCTTCTCAACATACAAATAAGTGTCACGCTCTTGTATTTGCAAAGGAACAAATGAGGTCTCTCGAAAAACTGGCAGGATTTCTTCATGTTCCCAGGAGCACAGTCCTCTCAGCTTTCCAAAACACGTCTGGCTACTTTTAGAGATGGATTAAAGGAAAATAAAGTTCTTCTGATTGACTTGAAGAATAAGGGTCAGAACTATCAGATCTGTTCCTCAGTCATCTATTAGATGCCAGCAGGATGCCTAGGCAGGAATATGTTTATTTTTCACCCAGAAACTGGGTATTATCAGCAAAAAGTGTGTGTGTGGAAGAGAGAGGAAGTGGAGAATATTTGAAACATTTCTGTAAATAAACAACTCAGTGGGTATGACACATAATTCTGAAAACTTGCATCTGTAAATTTGCATTTCAGATTTTGCCAAAATTATAATGCAAGATAGGTGGCTTTTCATTGCTGCTTCCTCTCCTTCTGTGATCATCCCCAATCCCAGCCATGATTCACTAAATATTTTCCCCATTGGAAATTATAAAATGATATCCTAGCTCATTGTTTCATTTTCTATTGAGCTTCATTGGGTTTTCAGACATTTACACTGTCAGCTCTCCTTCCCTTACTGTAAAATCTTTTTTATTGACAATTCAATCATGTCAAGTTTGGAACAGGAGAGGCACTGATTTGATCAGCTATCATTGGATTTACAATATATAAATGACAGCACCATATCTGGCCCTCGTCTAAAGCAGCTGCCTTTTATCGATTTATATTCCACTAGCAAGGAAGAAAAATTGCAGCACAATGTAGTGATATGGTCCAAGATCAATACCAATTTTTTTCTTAATGACACAAAGGCCATGATAAGGACAGCATAAGTCAAAGCCAGACAGATCAAATTTGCCCGATATCCCTTTCAATTACGGAAGAACATGCACAGGGATGTATAACATTAAAGCAAAGGAGAATATTATTCGAAGTGGTTTAAAATTACAACCTCCAACAAGATTGCATAACATCCTCCCTGAGATATGGAGTTGAAATGAGCTGAGAATGGAGGCCCACCCACTCCAATGCCTCAGCCTAAAATCAGCAGGCTGTTTCAGCATTAGTCTGACTACAAGTGAGTGCACCAACTGCGTTGTAAGTAAAACAACGTGAAGTTAAATTAGTACCCCAACAACAAATGTCCTGGTTTCCTTAAGTAAAAAGACTGAAGTGTATCTAGGGTTCCAATAAAAAAGTGTGAATTGCAGGAAAGTAAACCACAAATTAATTAACTTAAAAACCCTGACAAATCTAATAGAGGAAGGGTCCCTATACTCTGGGCAAGTTGTAAAGTTATAGCTACTTCCCTATGACAATGAAAACAGTGTCAGTCTTCTGACGAATCTGGGAAGCTTCCCTGTTTCAGAAGACAAAAAAGAAAATGAGCGAGGCTTGGGTCAAAAGAGGGCTTTTCTGGTGTCTCTCTGTCTCTGTCTCTCTCTGTTCCCCCCCCCCCCGTGTGTCTGTCTGTTTGTTTGTCTGTCTGTCCAGTAACCATGGCTTAGGGAGTCTTTAAAAAACTTTCCTAGGCTGCTTGCATATCTATCTGATAGTCTCTTCTCTTACACTAGTATCGTCCTCAGCATAACACAAATTTGTCAGGCACTTTAAATGACAGCAGTGTTATTTCACCTTGGAGTACAATCTCAATACAGATTAGGTCAATTATAGATAAGCTGAGGTGTTCAAGAGAAGCATAGTGAAATCTTGGCAGAGCTTTTGTTGCGATAAGTTGTGAACGGAATTCAAATAGCTCGTCAGTGGCATAGTAGATAGCATAGACGTTCCTTCCAAGCCTGAACATTTGTATTTCCACGTGGTAACCGATCAAATGTTCTAGTTCAAAAAACAACAGAACAGAAAGATCGTTGGAGTCAAGCCAACTTGAGTTCTAGATTTCACTCAGCCACACACTAGCAGTATGATTGATTTGGATCAAGATATTACCTTCTGTATGTGTAATGTACAGGCATAGTGATGCCTGCTCCCCAATATTGGACATCTTATTTGTTTCTCATAACAATATTGGGGTGATATTTCCACATTCAAGATTTTAAAAATGAGATTTAATGAGTTTAAGCAACTTTTCTCATGGTCAACTTCAACCCAAAATCTCTATCATTTCAACACCTACTTTTAGCATTCTTGGCACCATGTTACTCTAACCCTAGCCCTGAAGCACTTTCTGACTTTTTTTGTCCTTGAGTTTATCAGTCAGCTTTATGTCACCATAATGATGTTTCTCTCCTCTCCACCTCTAGGAGGTATGAGCGCTTCCCAACGGTATCACTCTGTGTGTATCTTTAGCAGAAATTCTGCATATGCAGACGACCATATGGCTCTGGTTGGGGCAATAAACATACTCACAAAAGAACTGTTGAATCCCATCAGTGATATGAGCAACCAATGACAACTAAGAAGCCTAGTCAGGAAATGCTTAGAAATAAAAAAATTGCATTATAATGAAACTCATTATTTTGTATAAGTAATATATGCTACTACAATTTTGAGAAATTAGAAGAGGACAGAAAACAAGTATTGAAACATGACTTGTTCAAGTTATGTTTGTTATCAATGTCACCATGAAAACATATTTAACTGAAGTGTTATAACCCCAAGGACAAAATGGAAGTTATACCGAGAATGCTAAAGGCAGCATCAGACATACATCTTAATTCTCAATCCTGCCTTTATTTTCTAGTAGTGCTGCTAATGCATTCTTATCTTCTAAATTAGTGTAACATTTTGCAATCACCTCATATGATGGTGCAGTTTAATTATGGTAACAGAAACAATTCAATGTCACATGAAAGGATCTGAAAGTCCCCACTCAGACTTTGAGGGGCCTTAAAACTTGGGTTGCGAAATGGTTGTAAGACTGGAAGTTTTTAAGACCATGCAAGTGCATCAGGATTCCTTGGTTAGGTTATTAGGATGTCAAAGAAGCAATATACAGAGAGCAGAAGTCAAAGCAAGGAACAGGAGTCAATGTGGGTGACAATAGCTGAGATGCCTAACAGTGGGGACGTGGAACCAACATGAAGAGGCCATCTCTCATAGCCAAGCAGGATCCCCAGGGGAGGGATAAGGACATCAACCCACCCACAAAACATTCCACCCAAAATTTGTCCTTTGTAAAAGAAATGCAAGGACAAACATGGAGCAGAGACTGAAGGGATGACTAACCAATAACTGGACCATCTTGAGACCCATCTCATGGGCAAGCCCCAATCACTGACACAATGATAGTCTGTTATTCTTACAGACAGGAGCCTAGCATAACTGTCCTCTGAGAGGTTTTACCCAGCAGCTGACCCAAACAGATGCAGATACCCACAGCCAAGCATTGGAGGGTGGTTGGGGACCTCATGTAAGAGTTGGGGGAAGGATTGAAGGCCCTGAAGGGGATAGGAACCACCCAGGAAGACCAACAGTGTCAACTAACCTGAATCCCCAGGAGCTCTCAGAGACTGAGCCAGCAGCCAAAGAGCATACAGGAGCTAGATCTATGCCTTCCTGCACATATGTAGCATAGGGCTGCCTTGTCCTGCCTCAGTGGGAAAGGATTCACATAATCCTGTAGAGACTTGACACACCGGAGGGCCAAGGGAAGAATTCTGTGAGGGGTGTAGTGGTATGGGAGGCAGTGTTTGGGATGCAAGCAAATAAATAAATAAATAAATAAATAAATAAATAAATAAATAAATAGTAACTGAGGTTGTGCTTGGGGTGTAACAAATGCAAATCCATATAAAAATATTCATTGGGGGACTTTGGTTGAATCTTCTACTCTCATATACACCTTTTCTCCTAGAAATAAATACTGTCTTTATTCAGTGAGCAGCAAAGAAGGCAATGACGTATGTTTGACACATGTTCTTGAAACTACAGGGAAGGCTGAAAACTGTGGAGTAAAAAAGATACAGAAGCAAGGAGCTGGTGAGGGGGAAACAGCTCAGGAATGTGATTAGGTACTAGTCTCAAGCAGACTGTATCCAAAGGTGTGACTGAGAAAATGCATGCTGCAGACTTAGTCCCATGGGCAGCTATAGTAGGAGCTCAACACATTTCTTTCTTATTACTGTCTTCATTTTACGTGCATGGGTATTTTGCCTGAATGTGTGTCTCTGCACATATGTTTCTGGTGGTGGTGGAGGCTAGAAGAGGGTGTCAGATCCCTTAGGACTACAGTTACAGATATTTGCAAGCTACCATGTAGGTGCTAGGAATGGATTGCAGGTCCTCTGATAAAGCAGGTTGTGCCCTTAACTGCTGAGCCATCTTTCCAGCCTCTGTGATACAGTCCTTAGACTATCACAAGGGCTGTGCTTAAACATTAAAGAATGTTAGCTTTCAAATATATATAAAATGATGTCTATAGACTTATACCTATATGTCAACATTTTGGACATAATTTTTCCTACACACATAATAATTGAAAAAATGACAGTAAGTTAATGGTTAAAGAAAACTTCTAACTGGATGATTTTGGAAAGATAAATGAAACATAATTGGATTACAAAGGTCACCAGCTAGCAGCATTTGTATTGCATTAACAAGCTTTTAAAGTCTTTTGGAATGAACAAATAATTTTGGTTAATATTATAGCCAATTATTAACATTTCAATTTTCTATATAATTCTGGTACATGCTTCACTGGGCTTTATGTAAAGAGCAACAGTGTCACAATATTTACACAGTCAATTATAATTGTCCCTTGGAAAGACTAGCACCTTGAAACTCCAGTCCAAATTGTGGTGGAATGGCTAACTGTCTTATCTTTGTCTCTTTAAGCATTTATTCCCATTTGTCTCCAATTAGATATAGGATAGAGGTGTCTTGAGTCTAATATTCAGAAGACCTGGTTCAACCACTTACTACACAGCAACATCTGTGACCCTCAAGTCGCTCATATACACAGTAAAAGTATCACTACCTACCTTCTCCAGTATGAAGCTGAAAAATTGTGACAAATAACAAACAGATGACCAAGGAATGCTTGTTGGTTGTGTTGAAATATTTCAAGATATTACCACTGACACTAGAGTTTTGTGTTTAACAGGAAGGTACTCACTAAAGATCAAGCAAAAAATGTTTTTTTAAAAAGGAAGAACCTGTCTAAAATTACCAAACATGTATGTTATTTTATGTGCCAGAATGTTTTCCTTGCATGTACATATGTGGATTGTGCCCAGGCATGATGTGTGAGGAAGCTAGAGGAGGGCACTGGATGCCCTGGAAACAGACTTGAAGTTTCTGAACCACCACATGGGTGCTGGGAACAGATAATGGGTTCTCTTAAAAAGTAGCAAATGCCTTTACCATCTCTCTAGCCTCCATCCACATCAAATATTTTAGTAATGCTACAATTGCCACCCCATTCACAACCTGGTGTTTGGAACAGCTTGCTCAGGAAGACCAACTAAAATGGACCTCCAGGAGCTCTCAGAGACTGAGCTTGTTTTGGCAGGATTTAGGGATCATCTTTGAATTCACTTTCTTGATTCAGTGGGGCAGTAATTGCATAGTAAGACTCTATGCATTTTTACCTTTGGAAAGGGCATGCATGTGCCTAACATCTATACATTCTAATTATTAGAGATTATAAATAAAATGCCTATAAATAACACAATATTTAGGATATGATTCCAAATGACTTGGCTGCATAGACAAGGAACAGGAGCGACCTGAACTCTTATGAACAAATGGATTCAACACTTCCAACACTCAGAGGGACCCTGCAATGGAGAAAGCAGATATAGCTCTTTTTAACATAGCTACTACAATTCTCCAACAAACAAGAGCAAATAATCACAAAAGGAATAGAAAGATAGGCTGTCTAATCAAAGAAACCAAAGCTATAAATAGGGACAAAATGGAATCTCAAGTCACTAATTGACAGTGTCATCATAACTAAACTTGCAGAGTCTCACTAGATTGGTTCCTACCATGTCACCTTTGCCTAAACCCAGAATAGATAATGAAAACTCACACACACCAATGTGCTGAGCAAAGACAAAAAAAGGAGTAATACAAAATATCTCCTTGGGGAAAAAAGACTAGATATTACAGAGAACCATGCTTAATTATTGTTTTTGAAGTAAAATTGACCATAAAAAAATAATTAGGTGGTACTGTCTAAATCTAGTGAGCTCTTCAAGGTCTAAATTCATTTTTGGAGGATAAAAAAGAGCCAAATATATTTTCTTTGAAGGGAAATGGATCTTGTGGATTTTTGTTTATTTAGGATATATTTGGATTATGTCTTTTGATGTGTTCAAAGTAGTCCTAAAATGAAGGGGTGCTTTCATGAGTTGGGTGGTGAACGATAGTGATTAGAGGTTAAAAGACGTAGAAGGGTAAGAACATACATAAATGTCGCATTCAACAATCCTGGACATGCTCAATGACTAGTACCACCCCATGTTAACATATCATAGCCAGCTGCATGCTTGTAAGGTCCATCATTTGAAAACTAAACTACCTCTTTCTCTTTCAAATATATGATTTTGGCAGTGATTTGAAAGCAAGAGTGTAGAAGTATTGGTGACTAGGAAACGGGCAAGAGGATCTGATTAAAATCAGCAGTATTCCACACTGGTGATTCCTTCAACAAACACATATTGAGAACTTGCCAAGTGCCAGACACTGCACTAAGTACAAAAATGTATATATGGATACCACTCTGCCACAAGAGGCAGAAACCAGGGAAATTCCAGTGGCCTTCTGTGGCTGGAGTTCACATGTGTGTAAGATGGGATTGAGAGCTATCTAAACAGGAGAATGATTCATCAAGTACTGAAGGACATTGGATTCCATGACAATGTGTTTTACATTTTATGTTCCATGTGTAAACATGGACAATCCATGTTTTCTGTAGAAATCAATCTGAATTCAAAATAACAGAAGACCTACTAACATTGCTCCCACCAAAGCTGTATGCTCATTTTATGTGTCTGTCTACCTAGGTCTTTGCATCTTGATAAGCAACTAGATAGATTAAATGGATGGAGATATATCTATAGATACTTACATACATAATATATACATTCATAGACAGATGAACAATAGGACAGATAAACATGTATGAGGCAACCATAATATACCTATATACACATGCACATGTTTTTCTCTCAATTATAAATTATCATGGATAATTACTCATGCAGTTAAATTTTCAACATCTCTTTAGCAACTGCATAGTATCCTTTTTCTTATTGGTGTTTTATAATTTAGCAGTCCTTATTAATGGCTGTTTGCTAGTACAAAACTAGTAGGAGTTAATATTGATATGTATATATACAAAAATATATTATATATTATATGATATATAATTTTATATTTTGTATATATAAATTATATATATACATACATGCACACTAAACTTGTAGGAGTTAGTTCTTGAAATGCAATTGTATTTGCATTCCTATAACAGCTGTTTTCCAGAGACAAGGTAAATACAAATTGTATAAGGGGAGGCAGATAAATAAACTGTATGGTGCATTAAAAAAACAACATAGATTTGGGGCTCAAAAGATATCAACAGGTAAATGAGCCTACTGCCAAACCTGACAAGCTGAGCTCCATCTTGGGATCTACATGGTGGAAAAAAGTGACTTCTGCAAGTTGTCCTCTGATCTCTCTCTACAAGTTCCAAAACACATTCATACCCACATCCATAGAAACACCCAAATCAAGAAAAATAGATTCATGGATAGTGTGTCCTAGTAGAAATAGTCACTTAGAAGGTACAAAGAGTCAGCAAATTATTACTCAGTCCAAGTTTATTGAATGCCTACTCAAAATATGGAGGGCGGGGTTCGTAGCCTGGTGATTGAGAACTTGCCTTAGATGCTCAGTTCCTTGGACTCCATCTCTAGTACTGCACCAAACAGCAGCAGCAGCAACACAGCACAGACTCTAGGTCCTAGAGTTACTAAGCCAAGGTTTCCACAATATGATTCCCACACAAATCATAACCCTTTGTGATTACCTTTCAGGCAGCTGACATTCAAGAAATAATCAAGTGGAAAATGTAGTTAGATTATCAGTCACATTTTCAAGCGCTAGTCTTTATCAAATCATCAGAAACATAAGTGAGACCACATAATCACAGCCTCTAAGGAAATGTCGAACCTGAATTACAGTTTAATATCACACTCTAGCCCTTAATGTATAAGGTCAAGACAAGAATTATCTATTTCAGAAGGTCTGGTGTTCCTTTACAAAGCTGTAGTTGAAGATGTCTGCTATAACCTGTTATCCCTCATGCAAGGAACATATAATAAATTTCAGGATGAAATTTGTTTGGGGGAAAGCATACATATTTTCTTCAGCAACAATAAAAGCTATGTAGGCCAATGTAATTTCCTATTTACTTTTGCTGCTAGGAAACAGACTTGGATGGACTTGTCTAGACACTAAGTGCCAGCTCCCCTGTCTACTCCCTTTCATTGGTCTCCTTGGTTCTTACATTTTTAAAGGCCCTATATTTTACACTGTTGAATTAAGCATTCTTTTGAATTTATATGGAATGAAATAATCTTAAATAAATTTGGCAATATAAGCAATTTTTGTTGTAATTACCTACCTGTACGAAAAATTGCCTCATAGACTGTCAATATCTGAGGGGGGGGGGTGCTCTGAGATGACACATAGAGTTGATCATTTTGATTAGAAAGCCATTAACTACTCTCCATGTGATTAATTCCTTTCCATATGCCATTCCAATTTGTTTTCATGGCAGATAAAGATACATGCTATTAATACAGCAGTTCACAATATCTGTACTTCTAGAATCCTCATTAATTCATACCTTTAATGAAGTCTCATAAACTTTTAGTGGGAGATGGGTAATACCAGTTGAACCCAAGGTCTCATGCAATTGCTGCTCTCCAACAAGCCATAACCTTCACCCCATGTAGCTTTATTTTGGTATAGGATTTCCTCTATCTAATTTTATTTTGGTATCAGGTCCAAGCTTGCCTCAAATTTGCAATCCCTCTGCCTTGGCCTTCAGCATCACTGATATAGCAGGTGTGAAATACCAGACCCAGCTTTGGACTATTCTTTTTGTATGCTGAAAACAGTGCTCTTCTCTTTTCTCTGCCTCTGCTGTGAAGAGTACAATTGCTTGAAACTCTCCAATGGCTCTCCATCAGATTCAGGATAAACTCCAACTGCTAAGGTGAGATACACATTCTACTTTTTTATTTTTTTAAGATGGAATTTCTCTGTTTATCCCTGGCTGTCCTGGAACTTGTTCTGTAGATCAGACTGATCACAAACTCAGAGGTCTCCCTGTCTCTGCCTCCCAAGCACTGAGATTAAAGGTGTGTACCACTACCACCACCTGGTCATACTACATTATTAACTAAAAGGCATCTTATCAAAAAATATAATCCAACAGTATTAAAAATCACTCCTTTAAAAAATCTATATTCCTTTATCTTCTCCCAATTAAATATGCTACTTCGTTATGAAGAAAACAAAAAGAGTCATCCTTTCAAAAAGTTCAAATACTTACATATTCTAGAATTTAGAGATAAAAGAGGCATGTCAGGGCTAGTAGAGTACTAAATATCATTGGATGGAGAAGGCACGTGACTGCTGCAAAGTCTCACAGCCAACCAATTAGTGCCTCATCTGACCCAAGTTTCTCCTGCTCCTGCTACCTCTGTGAGAAGAATAACAATGCCCTTCTAGCTAGCATCTCAGACAGCCCTGAGGTCCTGGCTCACTTCCATGGCCACAGGAATATTTGTAACTTTAAAAAGAAAAAAAACAAACTTGAAATGTAATCTTGCAATAACAACTCTGCCAGATTGGATTCCTAAATCAGACAAGAGATAAGAAAGTGAAAGTGCTTTTTGCACAAAATCGTTTTTTAAAGAAATATCATTTTGGACTTTCCTGACTGATAACTGTACAACTTTAATCGTTTTTGTTAATTTCAGATTTCACACCTTAGTTATTTTAAAGTACCCTTTGTTTCTACATGAGGAAAATATGGCATAGAGACAGAGGTCTTTTGGCTAGCCTCCTGGCCCCTTAGTCCAGAATCTTACTAAAGGCTATGTCAGAAGATGGATTTTTGCACAGGGACTAGGAGTTGGCCTGAATCTCCAAATTCCACATCTCTCCTTCCAAAAGAATTGTCTTTCCCTTCAATGATTTAAGCCTTTGATTTGGAACTACAGAAATATTAAGTCAAATGAGAGTTTTTGTTTAGTTTGGTTTGCTTTGCTAAGGGAAAATGGTCGTATGGTAACTTTTGGACACCTGGAACCACCAACATCAGGTCATGGCACATGATGACAGTCAACAATATACTCTCTAATTCCCCTAAGCAAGGAGTCAGTGTGGAGCATAGACTCTTGCTTTTGGAGAGATGAAAGAGCTTCAGGACCAAACTCTTGCAGGAAAGAAGGATAGCAAAGATGGTAACAGCTATGGTCCTCCGTCCTGTTAGCAAGTCCTCCTTCAGACACCACCCTGGCACTGGTCTGTCTTGGCAAACAATTCTCCATTTAACTTACATTTTCGCAATCTTATAAACCAAAGCACTGAATGAATTAGTTCCAGGATAGATTTTTTCAAGACCATGTGTATTGTGTTATCACTATGAGCCTTGGATGAGAGGCATAGGACCTCACTCAGAGTAAAGGACAAATGTGCTCATGGCCTTGGAAGACAGGGATCACTACTATTCGGTATACTGTCATGTCCCTGGAGTTGGAGGCTGATGTGGTTACTGATGATGATAAAAGACATCACTTCTGACACAGGGAATGCCCATAAAATGTTACCCCTGGTTGTAACAACATGGCCTGACCCTTTTCATATCATTTTGACCATTTTGATGGTTAGCAGGTTCAGAGAACCAGGACCAAATTGCTGATGGTTTTGCTACTGCTACTATCCCAATAAATGTTCCTTCAACTCTTCTCCAAGGGTTTGCGCCGCTTTCCAGCATTCAAGAAACTGTCTCACTCTCAGTTTCTGGCTTACAGGCAAGGTAAAAAAATCCCAGACCCTTCACATTTCTTGACAATCTTCACTTCCTGACTTTATTACAAAATACCATGGAAGGAATCAGAAAGGAAAGAGCCTTTGACACAAAGGTTAAAAGATTGCTATTGCAGTTGGGCGGTGGCGGCTCACACCTTTAATCCCAGCACTTGAGAGGCAGAGGTAGGCCGATTTCTGAGTTCGAGGCCAGCCTGGTCTACAGAGTGAGTTCCAGGACAGCCAGGGCTACACAGAGAAACTCTGTCTTGAAGAAAAACAAAAAAAACAAAACAAACAAACAAACAAACAAACAAAGATTGCTATTGCAATAATAATCATTGTTATGTAACAACTGCATGTGTTTGATGAGTATTATTCAATGTGTTAGTGGCAACTAAGGCCTCCAGGTCACATACCCTCATTCTTGATTGACTTGGGGTGACAGTGATCAAAGAACACATTAGACTTAACCCAATACGTCTTTGACGGCAGGTTTAGACAGAACCTCAATTGTCTTCAAAGGCAGGTTTCAACATAAGCCAAACTACTTTGTAAAGAACTCCTTGGATAAATCCAAATGTCTATGTCACTTCTCAGGTCTGAACCTGGGAGACCTTTCATTTAACTATCAGAGTAAACAACAACAGCTTTTTAAAAAACTTTTCATTCAATTTTCATGGTATTACTGTTAGAGCAAAACAGTATTCAGAATGGCGAATTCACAGTTGAAGGTTTCTGGCCTTTTTACATTTTCCCCCAGCTCATTATGAACCACATGCTATGCCAATGTATTCTTTTAGTGCAATTATACAGAAGAGATATGGTGCACCACTGGAAGCCTTTATTCAGCAATGGCCATGTTCCAAAAACCAACAGCAAAAGATGTTACTTCCACTCCAAAAAACAAGCAGTGATTCTCAAATGCCTACAGAAAGCTGAGTGGATTTTTAGATTATGGTTTTTCTGTTTTTAAAAATTCAGTAATTACATCTTAGCTAGGGGAGGCAACATTGTTCAAAACTATGTCATTTTAACAACCTCTCCCCTAAATCCTAAAAAAGTAATTCTGCTTTTCACTTATACATATTGTTATTTCTGCAACTAATATGACTCCTAATTTATTTTCTGTTGAAGCAACAGCTTGTTCTAAGAAATCTTCATTTCTAGTTTTAAAGCTGAAAAGAGGGAGAGGGATATTCCCATCTTCACCTCCATGTCTTGCAAATAACTTAAGGTCCCCCACTGACTTTGCTTCAAAGGCTCCCAGAAGTATTTTGTGGAAACAGATGTGATGTGAGTCTCATACTGAGTACTTGAATCTTCTTGCTCCCTGAACACATTAACTTGACATTTGAAAATATTGTGTTTGAAAGTTATTATCAAGTACACATTTCTTAAATATTTCTGATAAAGAAAAGATCTGCGGGCTGTCAATTAAAATAATAATTTAATTAAATTTTACATATGGAGGATGCTTGCATCTCTCCACCTTGTTATGTACACTCTTGGTGGTTAGCCAAATTTATGTGTCCAACATGGATTCTGAAACTCACTCTATCTGTGAAGGCCATACCACTGTTCTTCCTCCTGGCATAACTGAAATACAGGTTTCATTAAAAAGAAAACAGTGCTACTGGATCTACTCCTGTGGGAACATGCCCCCCACATCTACCATGATTTTCAAATGATGTAGTAGAAACCTTTATACTTGGTTCTCTTTAACACCCTGAGTAGGAGGTGGTAGAAACTGCTCCAGCAGGCTGATGCTGCAAACTTGCTGACCTAGTGCTAAGCAAACAGATGTCAGCCTGCAGCTGATCCAGTTCCCACATAGTGATGGAAGAGCATCTTTGCTGGACAAAGTTGTAACAGAAAAAAAGAAACAGGTGATGAGAATACACTAGCATGCGATTGCTGGGAAGGGTTTTATCTCCCAGAGTCAAGTTTCGTTGGAACCATCCCTTGCCCATATACACATACAAAGCCACTACCGTCAGAATCAACGCCATCTGCGTCTCCCTTATTGAGACTGTGCTGGGAGGGCCGTTCTATACACACAGACCAAAAAGGAAATCAGACTTTTAGAACCCAATAATCTGTTCTCCCTTTCTAACTGACCCCTGAAGCATTTTTTTTTTGCCCCCTTGTGGAAACAATTGTACTGTTTGCAAGAGGCCCCAGACTATTCTCAGAAGTTCAAATAAGATTTATTTTCTTGCATTTTAACATCTATTTTTGAGATTATAATGCAATTACATCATTTTCCCTTACCCTTATTCCCTCCAAATCCACTCATATACCCTTCTTTGGTCTGTTCCACAATCATAGCCTCATTTTTCATTAATTGTTCTTACGTATATATGTGCATATATCTGTGCGTATATACTCCTAAATACATAACTATATCCTCCTCAGTCTGTATAATGTTACTTGTATGTATAATTTCAGGGATGACCATTTGCTACTGGTATTTGGTGTGCAGTCCCTGGGGAAGACTATTTCTGCTATTCTCAACTTGATTCTGATTATTATTTCACAATATATACATGTATCAAGTCAACATGCTCTATACTTAAACATACATCACTTCACAAATATACCTTGACAAAGCTAAATTTGAAAATCTACTTAAAAGACTCAAAGGAGTGTTGAGAGGAAGACAAAGGAGTCATCAACATTTGGGGGTAATTCTCAAGCACAGAAACATCTCCGCCCTTTGTTCTCCCTATCTAAAAGCTGATAGAATTTGCGATCTCTCCCAACAGCCATGTGCTTCTGCTGGCTAATGATGATTAGAAATGTGGCGCAGCACTCATAACTCTCTGCGCTAAAAGAGAAAAGAAACAATGAATTGGGTATTAAGAGACCTAAATTCTAATCCCAGCCCTGTCACAAACTTGCTAGATGATGTTCAGAGAGCCTCTTAGCTGCTTGAGTCCCCATTTCGTTATCATTGGTGATAATGGCTTTTGTAGACACTTCACGGAGCTGTTGAGAGTTTCAAATTAGAAAAACCAAAGAAATAGCAGAAATTATAGAATGCTATATCTAGCACACATACATTTGTAGACTACTTGTATGTACTTTATCGTTCCTTCTGAACTAATGGTTCCAGGCAGTGTCTTTTATGGTGGCCATTAAGGTAAGCGAGAAGAGGAGTGAGAGGTGGGGATGGGGTTACAAAAATGTCTTGATTCAGATGTCAATCTCAACTTTTATCCAACTGTTATTCACTATGTAACCCTGAAACCCTCCTTTTCTCCTCTCTAAAATGGGCATTAAAATTAGTCTCGCCTGTCCTATGGGGTTGCTGTGAAGGGTAACAAAGAGAATTGGTGCAGATCACTCAGTATGTGATCTTGCATACAGAAAACTTTGTAGATGCTAACGACCACCATCATAGGCACTGCCACCACCTCCACCATTGTAGCCAGCAGCAGCAGCTTTCTCTCATCTTCTGTCTTCAACAATGGAACGTTTGGTGTAAACCTCTCAGAACCAGGGTACTAAAAGCACGTTGTGGATCAAAGCAAAAAGCAAGGGCTCTTCTGTAGTAAGAGTTGTTTCCAAGTAACTCTTGTAGTAAGAGTTGTTTCCAAAAGTCCACATTTGTAGGGTACCAAACAAAAATCTTGAAAAGACCTATCTTTGTTTCCATCTTTACGGCACCCAAGACTATGAGACTCTTTGGGCAGCATTGCATATTAAGACTTCAATGAATACTTGGCAATTGTCACACATTCCTCTCTGTTTAATAGTGTCCCCCATGACCCATAAATATTTTGTCAATGCAAATTATATAGATGCTTATTATTGTTTTGCCCCATCTAATCCTAATGTACTACCTATACTTTAAAAAATTGTAACAAAATTACCTTATACTTCATTATTTTTCCCTGAGAAGTAATGATGCTTTTAAAAAAAATGGAGATTTCATTGAAACATCCCAACATCCAACCTGTGTTAGACATCAGGCTCCTCAGAGATTAGAAGCTGTTCCTATTCTCAGTGGGAACACAGGCAAGTGAGGGGGCATATCACTCATCCATACAGAGATTGATCAGTTATGTTTATATCCTAGAAACGTGATGAGTTATAGTATCTGACAACTACTCATTATATCTATCTTAAGATAGAGCATTTTATACCTATCTTTTGGCAATGGCTTTGGGGATAGGAGCCTATAATGAAAGAAGTTTAAGCCGGGGATGCATACGTGAGGTCTTAGTGCTAAGGACTCAGGAGCTCTCCCAGGTAAATAGTGTACATAGTGAGAATGGAGCAGAAACAAAGATAAGCCCCTGAGAAAAAGGCACACTGAAGAAAGACATCAACGGAAGTGATGGTCAAAATCGAAGCAATGAGACAAGCAGAGACCAGATCCAAATATGCATAAGAAATTTCTACATGGAAATCAATAAGATGTAAAAGTAGTGGTTACTGTTATCGTTACTGTCCCTACACTTAGTACTTGGAAAGAGTTCTCCTCATTTACATAGATGATGTGGTAGCCGGTCTCCAAAGATGGCCTCCGATGATGCATACCTCCTGGTATTCACATCCCTGGGTGGTCCCTTCCACAATGATTCTACAATGAATCAGGCTTGGCCAGTAAGACCGATAAAAGACAACAGAGTGATTATGTGTGATTTCTCAGCTTAAGTCAAAAAAGGCAATTTCATTTTGTTTTGGATTGTTTGGTTTTTGAACAGCCAACTGTGGTTGTGTAAGAATATTCTAGTTGAACTACAGAGAAGGACACACAGACAGAAAAGAGATTCTCACATATAGTCACCACAACTTGTTGGCCATGTGAGCGAGCCAAATGAAAGCAGATCTACCAGCCACAACCTACATCTAACTACAATCTCACGCCAGAATCACACAACCTAGGCATTTCCAAAGTCCAGAGAAACCATAAGATAATACATTTTTATTGCTGGTTAGGTGTGGAGGTAATTTACCAGGCAGCAATAGACAACAAGTGGTTCTCTCACATAAATTAGATATTAAAAAAAAAAAAAACAATAACAACTGGAAGTCTTTGGTGGCAACTCTTCATTGTGTAGTGTGAAAAGATTTCTCCTACAAAAACACTACACTTTCCAGTGTATCCTTCATGTCATGTAATATCTCCGTACTGCATGTCCTTGGTTCATGTGACCTTTTACCTGGTGAAGCTTGGCTAAAGAAAAATCCATATGGCCGACAAAATAGACCTTTGAGGAAAGGCACCCTAACTGTGACAATTGAGTCTTCTAGTAGAGCCTTAAAACTATGGCTGGTGATGGGTAGAAGGGAAACTCTGAGGACTGGGAACAGTGGTGGAAAAGAACTAACTTTTACATATGAAATAGGTTCTGGAGTTCAGTATACATCAAGATGAGTACATTACTAATGCTATGTCATAGAATAAAAATGTGGTAGGAAAGAGAACTCCTTTCCTGAGGGGAGAGCATGTAGTCTGTGAGGTAACGGCTTCTTAACTTCATTGTGGTTAACATCTCACAGTATATGTGTAGAACAATTTAACACACTGTCTACGTGAAACACGTATACTTTTTAATTTAAATTATACTTCAATAAATCTGGAAGAAGGACCCATGATTGGATCTTCCCTGGTGAGGTTGGCTGTATTTGTTCTCCATGAAAACACCAGGAAGAGGTCACTAGCCATACAAATCTGGGGAAATATTTGTAAATGGCATCTAGACAAATGTGTGGCTGGACATAACTCTTTGCGAAGCTTAGTCTGACAAATATATTTTGCTCAAAAGAAACCAAACCAAAAAAAAAAAAAAAAAGGAAGAAAGAAAGAAAAATATAATTTATTCTTACAATTCAAAAAGAAGCAAACACGTTTCACAAACCTACTGGTTCTCCTCAGCTTCTCTGACCCTCATGTTTATGGAAAGTGGCAAAAAGATGTGGATGTCTGAGTTACAAGAACAACAGAGTATAGGGAATAGCCCCAATTTCAAATATGTGGACCCATTTTTAGACCATACTGCCCTAGCAGGTTTAGTTCAAAAATCTGTAGATAAGAGACAATCAATCTGTGTCACTGCTGCTGGGAGGACTTTTTAAATTGACTAATGTAGAGCCAAGGCCTGAGGGGTTCACTTCACAAAGCAGGAGGCTGTAGGTAACAACAGAAGGAGCAGAAATACAAAGTCCCCTTTTATATTCCTGTCACATCCTTTCTGGGGTTGGGCAGGATGCTGCCTTCCAGGTTTGGATAAATGATTTTACTTATATATGCTAATTTGGAATAGATAAGTTGCCAGTCCAGAGGAACATAAGCTAAGACTTAATAATCTGTCAGATGAACGGAACCCAGGTCTGGAAGGAGCTGAAAACCAGGAGGAAAGGAATCAAATGAGCAAAAGAAGTGTGAGGAATGGAAAAGTGCAAAGCCTTCAGTCCTAACAATTCAGTATAGTGAGAACTGGGCAGAAAGTGGGGATTCAGAGGAAACTTTCTTTCTTTTATCAAATATGAGAAACACTTAAGATACCTTCCAAAAATAAAAGACCTACAAGGAGAAAGATCGCTTCTCAGACACCCAGGAAGGAAAAGATGGTGTCAAGGCAAAGGTCTGTGGCTTGAAGTAGCCAACCAGAAATGCATAGGACCTTGCTTCCTCAGGATTTTCTCTTCAACTGAAAAGTGTCATCCTTCTGGGAGTTCAAAAGACCAGACACAAGTAACCCTAGAAGAACTCATAGATCGTTGTTAATGTTCATTAAAATAAAATTGAAACGGTACATTAAGCAAGAAGAATCATATCAAGTGTATCTGGTAAATAAGTACTAAAGAATGCTGTACAATTAACTTCCATTTTCCTTTATCTGCTGACTACAAACTTTCTAGGCCCTTCCACCCTCATTGTTTTAATGAGAGCCTTGAAAATTCACTTTTCCACTGTACAAATAAAACAGCAAGAAGCACTTTTCCCTTTCACCTTCCAAGAAACCATTTGACTTGAGTTTCCTCCACAACACTCCCTCTTCACAATGGGAAGGGGTAGAGATTTGTATAATCACGATCCAAAATTCTTGGCGTGGTGGGAAAAGTATATACGTGCAAGTCTGCGTGGGTTATAGTTTTGATGAAGGGATTTTGGATTTCCAGAAGAATTACTGGACATGCTGTAGTAAGAATTAACTGAACAAAATGTGGCCCAGCAAGAATTTTTGTTTCACATGCAAATTGCTATTTGAAATTAGTACACCAGGAGCTAGGTCTTAAGGGTTTCCAAAGTTTATTCTCTTAAGTGGTTTAAAAGCTCCCTCAGGCGATCTTATTTACAAATTAACAGAATTTCGAATTAATGAGGTCCAACTGCTTTCTTTTTAAAGAACTTCAAATACCAGCTAACGCTGACACATATGGAAATAATCCCCCTTTCACCCTAGTGATGTGCTCGACCTCCAGACCATAACTTACCTCAAGATATTCATTTTCCAGTGAAGTCAATGATGAATACTCTAATATTCACCTCCTTTATACATGACAGGGCGAAGGAAAGTACATATTTGTTTTCTCCACTACTCTTCCACATTTGTCTCCAATGGGATGGTTGGGTTTCACAGTCATCATAAATTTATTATACTGAACTTCTGACCCAGTCAAGATGAGAAACAGAGCAATATCCAACATAAAAAGACAGAATTCACTCAGTGGTGCAAAGCTGCCTTCTTTCTGAAATCCAAAAAAAAAAAAAAAGCTCCTTTGCCTTTTTATTTAAAAGCCTCCTTCTAACTATCAGCAGACTACTTTGTGTTTCTAGTTTAACCAGCCCTGACGGATGCACAGTGCTATTGAGCCTATGAGTTACATATGAAACATTCACTATCACTACCATTGAACTCATTTTACCAAACAAAACTTTGTTGCTATACCAGTTTGGCCCATAAAGCTCACTCAGAATCTTGGATTGCCCAATTTGCTCCTTTAGAGAATGAATAAATGCTAACTTTTTCTGAGATGGACTCTTTAAATGCCATTTGTTTTGAAACCTCTGCTATGTGATCCCTTCCATCCACATAGAGAAGAAAAGGCCAACACATTCAACTTAAGTGGAATTAAAGAATAAAATGATATGTGCCTGTATGTTTATACTGTGTGTGTAAGTGTGTGTGTGCGTGTGTGTGTGTGTGTGTGTGTGATAAAACATAGAGATGATAGAAATAAGGCATAGAAATCTAAAACAGTTTAAGATAAAATCATATAATTACATATGATACCACATACAGGCCAATTACCTACACTTTGCAAGGTGTACTAAGATATATTTTTTTCTCTCATCAATAAATCTAGTTTATCCTCTTACTTTAGAGTGGACATAGATATGATGTTTAAAATGCTTTAAAAACCAATCCATGCTATTTTTTCTTCGTCATTCATGAATTGAATTATTCACCGTGTCACATGTATTATGGACTTTATGCACTGTTAATTTCAGGTGCCACTGTACATGCCCAGATGAATAAGGAAACCAAGCCACCTCTGTGATAGTTTTATAAATGGAAGCAATTGCATTAAATTGGAATGATTTGAAGGACTTTCCCATTGTTTACTTCCCATAGCAGATCATCAGTTCAGGGCTTTCAAATCTGAAAGAAAGATGTTGTACAACGCTGCCAAGCCCTGGTACTTATCTACGAACAGGAAGAACTTTCACAAGTGATGTTCAAAATTAAGAAACAGCCATGTATCAAACGAGAAAGAGCAAATCCTCTGGGTTTTGCCCATCCACAGAGAGAAGGCACGATGCAGAATCTGACTTGTTGAATGGGAAGCAGAATCAAGGCTAATACTGGGAGCTTCTTTTTTTGGTGCATGCTTCTATGAATGTAAAAAAGAAGTTGCCCATGAGAAAGGGCATTTGTATTAAGAAATATTATTCTGAAAAGACAGAAGCAACAGCTGCTTGCAGAGTCATGAATCTGCCTGCTTTTCTGGAAATGGAAGAAAATCAATGCTGCCACTTCAATGAAGCAACAGCGGTGGTGGAAAGAGCAAAAGAAAACACTTGGATATTTCATACAGGAGTTCAATCAGTTTTAATCAAAAACAAAGGTGGGAAGAGATGATGCCAAGAATTCTACGAAAACATTCATGGCAGCCAAGAATTCAGAATTAGTTCATATTCGAATATAGATCAAAGTCTAATGGCACCATCACCGACTCTGTGCTTGCATGCAGGAAAAAAATATGGCACAGGCATGAGAGAAGAGGCTAGGGCCAGCATTTGCTGGGCAAGGAAGAAATGCAGAAAGACTTTATCTACCTAGAAGTCCATCTGGGAGCAGGAGAGATAACAGAGTGGTTAAGAGTACTAGCTGCTCTTCCGGGGGACCTGAGTTCAATTCCCAGCACCTATGTGGAAGTTCACAACTATCTGTAACTTCAGTTCCAGGGAATCCAACACCCTTTTCTGGTCTCCTAGGATCCCAGACACCCACGTGGTGCACATGCATACAGGCAGGCCAAATACACATACACAAAAATGTATAAAAGTAAAACAAAATAAAAATTAAAACTCTATTACATTCTCTACTTCTTAAAAGAATCCATTTCTACCCATGGAGCACACAGATAGAAAAGAATATGAACTAGGAGATACACAATCTTCATATAATCTAACAGAAGTGGTCATACCGAAGGAAGCCAGTAGTAAGGTATGCATGCTGATAATCTGTAGAACTATTAATGTAGACCATCTCGCCACAGAAAGCTGAAAGCAGCTGAAAATAGGCAAGAAATCTAACATTTCCAATGATACTACTCTTTTTTCCATGAAAGTTGTTAAAAGTGTAAAGTTCCAAAGATTAGATTCGTTTGTAGTATATAGTCCCTGGAGGGGTCACGTAATGATAGAACTCTAGACCAGCACGTTACATGGTACTGCTGTGAAGGGAAGGGAGTGAATATATTGCATTATTTTGTGTCATAGCTGATACACTCAATAGATGCAAGAGAGTGAAAGACAGGGAGAGACTGTGTCTGGAATAAAAAGTCACAGTAAAAGTGATATAAATGGAACTTTTTAAGGCAAGAGAAAAATGGAGGAAATTTCACAGCCCTTCCAATATATTTTACACATATCTGACCTCCATCTCTGCCAAAACAGAACAAAATGAAATGTTATTTATAAAAAGTAGAGTAAATATAAAATCTTTTCTATAAATTTCTTGCAAAATATTTGAGCAGATTACTACGGATAACTAAGGATGCTTTAAAATACAACACGTCCTTGCTGTACCGTAACAAACCAGACTGTACAATAGACTCCATGACTCCCTCAGGCTAAAGTAACTTTTTGATCCAGTATAATATGAACTCTAAAATGCAAATGTAAATTTCAGAGAGACCATAGAAATACATTCATCCTGATCTGTCAAAATAAAATAATAATGCTTATAATTCATCATCATATCAATATTCAGCTGAAAGAGGTAAATATTGTTATTTCATCAGTCTCGTTTTTAAACGTAAGCTCCTCTCAACCACATTCAAATCTTTTCCATCTGGCAAAAAAAAAAATAGTAACAGAAAAATCTCATTTCCTGTGCCTTGCCTGCCTGATCCCTGCTGGAGACAAGGCTCACTTAAATGTCACCTGATCCCCTGGACGAATCCTCACTCACCTGATCTCTCTCTCTCTCCCCACTCACAGCCACTCCTAACTGCAAAGGGCTGGGCTTGCTTCTTTCACTCCATTTGACATGTCCGACCACGAATTACTATTGGGCTGAGGCTTCCACCCTCCAGACTAGAAGTCCCTTGAGGGCAGAGGGCATGATGAACTCATTCAGGATCTCTATGACTGAGGAAACTGAGTACTACAATTAAATGAAGTGATCCTTAGTCATCTTCTGTTAAACATGCCACTCAAAATTTACTTCACTTGCTACTACTTTCTTTCATTTCAAGTTTGAATTATTGTAAGAACTATTTTTAATTTTTTTCGTTTTCAGTTTTATTTTATGTGCTTGCTACTACTTTCTTTCATTTCAAGTCTGAATTATTGTAAGAACTATTTTTAATTTTTTTCGTTTTCAGTTTTATTTTATGTGCATTGATATTTTTGCCTGTATGTGCCTGGTTCCCACAGAAGCCAGAAGGATGCGACTGGAGCTGGAGTTATAGATGGTTGTGAGCTTCGATGGGGTCGCTGGGAATCTAACTCAGTTCCTCTGGAATAGCAGCCAGTGCTCTTAGCAGTTGAGTCATCTCTCTAGCCTGTGCGAACTATTATAGAGGGTGAAATAATAACCTTCTCTTCAAGCCCTGAAATAATAACTTTAAACCCCAATACTATAATTCTGTTCACAAGATATGCTCGTCATTACTGTTTTTTTTTTTTAAATAAACCTAGCAGAACTCTTTCTTACAACTTAAGATGAAAAAGAAAAGTTCAGACTTTACAGTTCAAACCCAGCAAATTCACTGGATTCTCATTAGCTTCACCACAGTAACTTGTAAAATGATTTGAAGAGCAAAGGTCCAAAGCTTCACACAATTATCACAGCCTCCAAAGCCTGAGAAGTATGGGAAGAGATCACTGCTGTCAGATGGTCCGGGGTGGGGGGTAGGGATCAATAGTTAATATCACTCTGCAGAATTAGGCAGCAGTATTTTCTTGGTAATCCTTCTTACAACAGCTGACAGCCTGAAATAAACCTTCTGAAATTAGTCCAAAACTACAGCAGTGGGCTTAGAATCCTGTGAGTTCTAGTAGATGATTACCACAATGCAATTTCAAGTCTACATGAGACGTGTTCATTTAGTAGGTTTACCATTTCTCATTAGAGACAACCCCTCATCATGAAGTCCCAAAGTTACACCTTCTGCATAGATAGTCTTACCCACCCCCAGTGTTTTCTTTCTTTAGGCAGAATGTGCAATTGGGAGTGAGCCAAAAATATTCTTCAAGATTGAACATGTACCTTGATGTATCTACATAAGCTGTTCCAAAATGACTCCTTCAAGTGTCTACTTCTCATTTCTATTCAGCCATTCTCTTATATTTTTGGTTGTGAGCCTAGCGTTTAACGGCTGAGCCATCTCTCCAGCCCTATTCAGTCATTCTCTACTAAGAGCTTTGCCTATGGGAATATTCATTTAAAATGAACTCTTCTCAAATATGTGCTCGCCTTGCCTAAAGCCTTGGAAAGGAACCCCAGTCCAATAAGGATGCCATTGGAATTTTCCTTGAATTGAGCTTCTTAGCTCTCATGTCACTAGACCACTATTACAACCTCCCGGCACACAAGTCAGTATCTCCCCATATCTGCTTCTCTTGCCTATCTCCTAGTACACTAGTCATGGCAATATCCTATGAGTAGCATACAATCAATCTTGTCCTCTCAATTTTAAGCCTGTTCTTTCTAATCTCTTTAAAGTAGGCTCCCATCGCTTCTAATAATTTCACATTATTACCCTACAATCTTTCTCTCCTATTGAGTCATTTCCAATGACATACGTTCTTCACTGTTGTTTCTCTCTCCCTGTGCATTGCTTCATCCTTATTTGCATGCAAATCCATGATGAAATCAGCTATCCATTTTTCTTTTCTGCTTACATCCTTGCAGGCTGGCATGATTCCTCATTGTTTCTACTGTAATCCAAGTCAGAGTACTTTTCAGCAAATTTCAATGTCATGCATCTCCCTTAGACTTCTAAATTGTTCCTATCAATTGGGCTTAAAAGCATAGCTAGGAAGGAATTCAAACATTAAGAACTTCATGACCATGAAAGAAACATATTTAAACACTGGTACAGACTACTGACAAGGAAAAAAAAAACCACAAAGTATCTAGTTTTACAATTCTTTTTAAATGGAATCCAAAAGCCATTGCTCTTGTAAGATTTAGGTGTTGAGGGTCCTAAGAAGAGGATGAACCAAATGGCTTATTCATAGCCCTTTCAGGTCTTATAACCTACAATATACTCAACCTAATTACATTTCTCAAATTTTGCTAAGAAAGCTTTTGAATCTTATAAGATGATGATACAATGCATTAAGACAAACCCGAGTCATGATATTCTACTAAATGACCCACTATTTCATTCAACTGGAGCTCTCTTGGGAGCAGATGGAATTTGTAACTTAATAAGACCTTCAAAGGGTAGAAGGTTGAGACAGACCCATCTTCCTGTGTTCCCTTAACGCTGGTGCCAGACTGACTCAAGAAAGGAGGACAGAAATAATTATGTAACCTTCATTGGGTCTGGAACATTGTTTTGTCAGCTAGGTACAAAACAATTGCTGTGGATATTAATCTTAATTTTGAGAACACATTAGCTAAAAATGGAATTTTTGAAGATCTAAGCTAAATTTCTTTATTCTTTGGGAACTAGGTACATCCTTAAATTTTCAAATCCTGGAAAGCAGCAAATCACTTCTAATGAGCTGCCATTTGTTTTTGAAAGACTACAAATTGTCAGCTTTGCCAGCAGACAGATAAACAGCGATAATGGGGCTCACAGGAAGTTGGGGGGGGGCAAAAAATGTGACTGTGTAGGCAATGGGCTGAAGGTAGCTGAAGATGGTGTGGCCTAACTTTCTAACACTTCTGTGATAAAGCAAGATGTCTGGTGCCTGCCATCCTCCGCTTGCCATCTGAAACATCTTCATTGGCTTACAGAGTGTTTCACATAAATGCACTCATTCAATGGGCCACTGATGCTCAGGAAACATGGGAAACAAAAACAAAACTAAATAAAGCAAAAAAAAAAAAAAAAAAAAAAAAAAAAGAAAGAAAGAAAGAAAGAAAGAAAAAAAAGAAAAAGAAAAAGAAAACCCCATGAGGTGACACATTTTTTAAAGAAAAAAAACCACACATAAACAAAAGGTTTTCCTCTTTTTTATTCTTTTTAATACTGGTGACATATTACTTTGTGCTGAGAAGCTATGCGCAGAAGGAGACATAGTGTTGAATATGGATTTTGGTGTGGGACAGACTTCACTTTAGATTTCAGTTCTTAACTGCAAGAGCCTAGATACATCAGCTAACATTTCTAAGTTGTTTCTGTAGAACGAATGGAAACTACACATGGAATTACTGTGACATATATGTTCTTGTAAAACGACACAGCCCAGCTGCACAAATTAATGCTAGTGGTTAATACCCTTCAAGAGTACCTAACGCATTCGCCCTCCAGCCTCCTCAGTGCTCCCTAATCTTCCGTTTCCCTCAGCCTCTACTTGCTCAGCCTGTTGTTGTTTCTCCACAAAAGTTATTGCTGCTCATTCCAGATATAGCCTCAGTTAGGGGAAAACCTGAGCAAACACTGAGATTACAGGGGACAACTGAATAACTTGAAAAACTCATATGACTAGAAATAAGGATACTTTGAGTGATAAAAACATCATAAGTTTGGCAATCAATATGATGTCTATAAAGAATTTATGTTAAGCCGGTGATGCATCAGACACTATGTCAGATACTGGAGCTACAGAGATGAGGACCAAGACCCTGAACTCAAAGAATTCAGTGTACTGGGGGACACAGGCATAAGAAGCAGGGAATGTACCAGAGAAGGAGAATTAATGAAGATAGGGGTAGAGAGCTGACTCAGCAGCTGACAGCATTGTCTGCTCTTCCAGAGGACCTGAGTTTGGTTCCCAGCATCCTCATCAGCCTGGAACTGCCTACTACTCCAGCTCCAGGGAATTTGATGCCATCTTCTAAAGTCCTCAGACACCCTCACACAAGTAGCAGGCACACAGAAACACAGAGATACACGTATAAATACCCAGCAGTGTTTCACGTGTGCACACACACACACCCACAACTCCCCCAAACACACATGGGCATCCACAAACAAATAAACCAAAATAAAAATAGATCTTTTTTTAAAAGGTCAAGAAGAGAGATATATGTAATATAAAAAGCCAGCAAGGAGAATGAAGCAACCTAAGCTGTTTTACTACATTGCTGTGAAGGGTAGGGTGTGGTACTCAAGAAATATCCCGGAGAAAAAGATACTTATCTCAGTCCTAACTATATTCGCCTATGACTTGTATTGCCTTGGCCAAGTCAATTCACCATGCAGCATTACAGTTTCCCTATCAGACAAAATGAACAAACTACTCAATAATCTGTGCTAGGGTTTATGTCTCAATCCTCTATTTCCCAAGTAAGAATGTGAAAAGAAAATTCCCTACTACTTGGCTTTGTCCTGAGTTTCTTTGTAAACCATTCACCTCCCTTTTAACTAATTGGCCATTTGTAGTAGTTATATTTTTGCTTGGTCTATCATGAGAGTGCTATTTGTAGATTTGGTAAAATGGTTTCATATGGAGTTCTTTGGTCAAATGAAACTTCCTGGCATGGAAGGATCTGTTTCCTCATTACTCCTTGTAAAATGACATAAAAAAGTCAAGTTTCAAGCAATGGTTTTAAGGTTTAACTGTAGGGATTATTTTTTCACATGACAAGACTTCGAAATCTATTTTAATAACTTACCATTGACCCTCACAAAAGCTCTACCTCTTTATCCATTTAACAAACATATATTAAAGCTTTCAACATATCAAGCATTAGACTAAGGGCTATGGAGTATGCAGAAATGATTAAGATACGGGCCCAGCTGTCAGGGAACTTATGATTTATTTAGCGGCTGTGGCACTGAGCCCAGTGCTATATTAAAGCGTATTAGCAAGGCAATCTTTGTTCTGTCACAACTGGAGCCATGAGTCCTAAACATGTACACATGCTTTTGATGAGAAGCTGTGCATTCAGTAGGTGTTGAAAGCCACACGTCAAAAGACAAGTGTTTTATTTTCTTTTTTAAAGGTTCAACCCCATTAGCAAAGAAATGAAAGTTCAAGCAATGAAGTGGCATCATTCTTCCAGCAAATTGGCAAAGATAGCAACAGATAAAATGAGAAGGCAATGAACATGTGGTGACGTGTGTCCACTGATACACTGCTGGTACTAAATGAACTCAATAGCATCCATAATTAAATGTGGTACCTCCACAAAAGTTAACTGCTATATGGCCATTTAAAATAATGATTGTAGGTATGAATAATGATATGGTAAGGTACTTTTGATAAACTATGAAAATAAATTAGCAAAGCATCAAACTATGTATGCATCATAAGACCATTATAAAACATTAAGTTTTCCTTTGGAATTCCACCAGACTAAAAGACAATGTGCCAAGTTATTAACAATAAATAAAACATGTTGAACTGATTATAGGTAATTTTAGCGCTCCCTTTCATGCATTTTTAACATTTTTTATTTGTGTATGTGTATACCTGCATATGCCATACACACGTGTGAAGGTCAACGGACAATTTGCATGAGTCAATCGTCTCTTCCGCCATGTGGGTTTAAGAGATTGAACTCAAAATTCAGGAGGCTTAGCAAAACACATGTTTACACTTGAGCCATCTTCATGGCCTTTAAGATAATTTTTAAAAATCTGTGTATGTCTGTCTGTTTCTGCTTATCACTGTGTGGGTTAAGCGCATGTAAAAATGTACTTACTCATAGAGGCCAGAATAGGACAACTGTTCATCTAGAGTTGGAGTGACAGGTTTTTGAGCTTTTGGGAGTTGCCTTACTTGGGAGTTGTGAACCTCATTCAGGTCCTTGTTCCCTAGCCTCCCCCCCAATACATTTTTAATATGCCGAATTCTCTGCAATACTGGTCTATAACTTCCAAGACGTCAAAAAGATGAAAATGCATAAAAGAAAGAAAAAAATACACCCTAACATGTTAATAACAATTTTCCTCAATAGTGACAAGGTGCTAGGAATGTTATTTTCTTTATATTCATCATATTTAGAATTTTCCTCCAGTGAATACGCAGTAACTTGACACAAATGAAAGCGAGAATTCAATTACGAGAAGCTGGACTTCAGGTGGACTAGAAAAGTGTGACATGAACAGGCATACATTATTGTAATTAGCTAGTTCTACTGACACCGAGCCTTGAAATACTTTTAGGCAATCTCTCCATGGATTAGAGTTTGGAGCAGGTCATTTGTGTGTGCTTTGGAGAATCAATAATGCCTATGTGCTTCTGACAGATAGGGTGATAGCGAGTGTACCAGCACCGGGAATATGCTTTGAACCTGGGGAAGACAGATAGGAAGCAGCAATGGCTAGTTTAATTATACACTGGGTAATAATTCTGTTTAGATTGCCCTCAGCAATTTCTCCTGCTCTCCTTTCTTCAGTAATCATCTTTTTAACAGGGACCCTCAAAACTTTATCAACTCCTCTTATTAGGTACAATACTTCTGTCCTCTAAATTCCTCTCCCTCTGCCCCATTCTTCCCCCCCCCCCCAGTTCCTTTCTTCCTCACTATCTTGCCTGGACCACAGACATTTTCAGAACGACTTAAATTGATTATGAATGAATCATGAACTTCATTAACCAGTTTCTCTTAAATCAATACAAATTTGCTTAATGAACTTGTATGTGCAATTTATAGAACTATTTTAAATTCATCATTCTTTGCTTCCTGCTACACAGAGCTATCTATATAGATTTCGAATGTACACAGATGTCAAATGTAAATGTAATCTCCCTTTTTATTCAAAAGGTCAGCCCCAGCTGGGAGAACTGGGTTCTTCCAATCTTGACCTCATCCATTCACCCACAGTGATCATGGGTGAGTCACATTTCCATTCTGGGAATGTTCCTTCACCTTTAAGATAAAAGGAACAGAGACTGGATTCTCTCAAAGGCACAGATGATGGATACAAAGGTATCTCAATATGTTGGAATTTGGGAAGCACCAAATGAGCTGTACAAATGAGCTATCTGTGTACAAATGTGCTATCTATCCACCCATTCACGGAATCACTACCTATACAAGCATCAGGCACAAACCAGGAGCTCAGGGTATGATAACATAACAGTACAGCAGAAGAACCCACATCCCAAGACAGCATGTACAGTCTACTAAGCCTTTTGGCAATTATTCCTGAACAATAAAGCTGTCAGGCCTTGTTTTTAAGAGTACTTATAGATAAAGGGATAAAAGAGAGGAGGGGAGCTAGTCTTGCTCTAAGGGTCAGTTCACAGAGCTGGAGTGATATGTTAATCTGCCAGACAACGTTCTGAGATGGCCTGGTAAGTGGAAGATCAGATTGTTATCAGAAGGAATAGATATCTAGGTACACGAGAACCAGTCATATGTACAGCATAATAACTGGAACAGCAGGTAATTCAGGGAGAGAGGTTATGGAGGGTAAGCCTTATCAAGATCTCAAATAACTTCCCATCACTAATCTTCATTTGAGCCATCCTATCTAATACCCAAATTGTGCTGCTTTGACACAATCTCCTATAACTATATATGGACCCAGTCTACTTTCCTGTCTCCCACTCTTTCCCTCCCTCTCCTTCCTTCTCACAGCCTATCCGAGTCCCAGGGCCCAGAGCCCAGAGCCAAATTAATTTCTAATTGCTGTCCACACCTGTGCACCTGTCTTACCTGCTTCACTGCTCCCATCATACTGAAGACTAATGTAGTTTCTCCTTGAATTTGGGGTTGGAACTAAATTCATTCCCAGATGAGAAAAACCTAAGGATTTCAGCCAGCTATCTTAATGGAAAGGATATCCTTTTGAAAGCTTGAAAAAAGCATAGCTCTCATATGATGTTGGGGATGGGGGTACTATTTCTAAGGCAGTTTCAATGTTAACAGTTTGTCCTGGCTAACATTTCGTAGAAAACAAGGGTCTTTGAGTCCAGTAAGTTTAACTACATCTCTTTTGCAGATCAGAAGGACACATCTGATAACTAGGGTTATATTTGCCCCACTATATAAAAAAACAGAAGACCCTGCTCAGAGGCCCCCATTTTCCATTCCAGGGAACCTTCCTTACAATGCAGGGCCTTGGGGAGGGATTCCTGGAGCATAGTAATTCTGGGACTGAAAGTAGTTCTCTCCCATCTTCCTGGGAATTCCCTCAGAATTCCCAGGTAGGTTCTTGGGTGAAAAAAAAAAAAAAAAACTATTGTCAAGGACTTTTACTCTGTCAGGGACCTGAGGGCCCAGTTCTGGTGTGTGTGTGTGCTGGGGGTTGGGGTATAGAGGTAAAACAAATATTCTGATTGTTTCACATGACAGTCAGCAAAACAGGGTCTGGGGCTTGAGAGAGAAGAGCTAGCACATGTCTCTGCAAGCCTCAGGTTCCTGACAGAGAAATTTGTTAAAGAGATTTATAGACGCCTTCTGTACCATTACCTATATTCGTGACAAGATTTTTATTTTGACCAAGAGTATGGGAACATGCCTGTAATCTTCAGTCCTAAGGAGGCTGACTATGGAAGACTATGACTTTAAGGCCAGCTAGGGCTATATAACAAGATTATGTCTCCAAAACAAAGAAAACGAATTTGAGTTTGCAAAGCACTCCAGGAATTGTCTCATTAGGTCCTTTGCAATTCTGTGAATTAAGAGAGAGGAATACCAAGTGTGGGTGACTCACCGAGGCTGTCATCCATGTTAATCTAGTAAATAATTGAAATACTCCGAGCATCCCAATGAGGGGGCTGTGATTATTCCTTTTTCTATTGATTGGGAGAGAACATAAATGACTATAGGTACCCACAGAAGCAGGAGGCATCAAATCCCCTGGAAACGGACTTTAAAATGGTTGTGAATCACCTGGCATGGGTATTGGAATTCAAACTTGGGTCCTCTTGAAGAGCAGCAAGTGCTCCTAACCACCACCAATCAATCTCTATTATTCCTAAATCATGTTTTAAAAAGATTCCTTAGGATATCCATTTGAACTAAATTGGAAAAGAGTTTTATTTGTATAAGTACCAAGCTACCAAGGCCTAATGTTCTAGCTACAGATGGTTGTAAAAGACAAATCTTCATCTGGTCTGGTTCCCGTTAACTTGTTCCTGTTGGGGTTGCTGGGTTCTTAAGAACAGACGAAGAAGCTATGGCTGGGAGCACCAAAGCTTGCCCGGCTGGAGTTTGGGGGTGTATCATTCAATGGGGAATGGATCATAGATGACACTAAGCATATTTCGAGATACTTAAATAAGAAGCTACAATACTTGAGAAGCTAGAGTTCATACCAAACTTTTCAGCCCATTAAACAAAACTCATGGGAATATAAGATTTTATTTCCTTCTTATTAAGTGCGGTTTTGGTATTTGAGGAAGACATTTCTGCTGCCCCTCATAAATTGAAGAGTTTTGCTTAGTTTTCTACCTTTGGAGAATAGAGCACCTATTTAATAGGTCACCTCTGACTTCCTATCTCATTAGTACATGGCACAAGTCATTTTACAAAGCTGTTCTGACTGCGGGAACTGGCTGGGGAGAAAGATAAGTTGGTAAAGGCTTTGCTGAATAACAGTGAAGACCTGAGTTCATATCTCTATATTGCATGTAAAAAGCAGGTGTGGGTGGCACATGACTGTAATATCAATGCTGAGACCCACAGACAGAAAGATTCCTGGCTTGCTGTCCAGACAGTCTAGCTGAACAGTTCCAGGTTTAGTGAGAGACCCTGCCTCAAAAGGGAAAATAAGGTGGACAATGATTCAACTTCTGGCTTCCATATGCACACACACACATATAGACACACAAACAGAGACAGACAGACAGAATGAATGAATGAATGAATGTATGAATGAATGAATGACAGAGGGAAAAGGAGGGAGACAGAAAGGGGGAAAGGGAGGAAAGCTAGGGGGAGAGGAAGAGAGAAAGAAAGAGACTATTGTTCTTAGATGTCAATCTAGAGATGTATCAACATGTGGTTCATGGCCCATACAACAAAGGACCATACAACAAACAAGACACCTTTATGGTTAAAGTCCCATGTTGTAAATTATGGCTATTCAATAGCCATATATTTTTTAAAAGGTTCATGACTACATTCCTCTCGAAACAGAAGTTATCTGACTGTGTTAGGTTCCAAATGCGGTTATATCTTGCACAGGTCTTTATGCCTTTCACATGCACTGTTCTATGAACCTGCCAAGCAAATTGCTAATGATTGTACATTGCTGCCTACTACCTCAGCACACGCTTAAATTCCCTAAATGTCACCTGGGTGGTTTTGTTTTCATTATAGACATGCTTTAGTGCACACACCCTCTTAGCATTGAAATTTGGCTCTGCTTAGCCGCACTAGGAGAGTACATAAATGGCCACTCAGTTCTTAGTGGTGATTTCCACATGTTGATTTTAACAACATTCAGCATTTTCATTGTTTACAATACATTAATGAAAACAATGAGCAAAGCTGAGTCAATAGTAATTGTTCTCGCGTATAAAATGACAGCTAGTCAATTATTTTTGATAAGCCCCCAGACAGAGCAAATGGAACATGTGTCCAATAATTTCTTGTCAATAGTAGTCATAAATCTGGGCCTCAGTACTCTGACTAATGCTCTAAGGGGAAAAAACATTTTCTTTAAGCATAGTAACGGAAGAATTTTTGACAAACGATGTCATTTCTTCTTTGCTCCACTGGGCAACAGGAGCATTGTTAAAACTGTTGATTCTGGTAGACAGGAGACAAATGGATGCAAACATCTTCTACTCGGGAATAGCCTTTTGCAGACAGAGAAGAGGGGCACAAGTGATGAGAACCGAAGAGGCCTGAGAAGGCCATCAAAACAACAAAGGCTATAATTTATGTTGCATTCATTTGTACTAAAGGCACAACACACACACACACACACACACACACACACACACACACACACACACACACACACACACCCCTATTTGACACGAAAGCATTCCACTCCTAAGAGAGACACTGTTGAATATGGTCAAACTGTCCTTCCCATGGAAAGCGACTATACGAATAGGAGTACCCAAGTAACTTAGGTAGAAGAAACGAAGGGTAGAGCAACAGAGTCCAAACCTTGACTACATGTTATCTAGAAGGAGTACAACAGGATGAGAGCATAGAAAAGAGGAAGATAGAATGCTTAAGGGGGGGGGGGGGTGAAATCAGGGCAATATTTTAAAGGTGAAAGATACTGGGCCCCTTAGGAGGAGAGAGGAGATGCAGGGGAAGGTTAAAGGCCATGAAACCCAAATTGTATTCACTTCACGGTTTAGACTCAAACCATTCCTGATCTCATTTCACAGGGATTGACTTCGAAAAAATTTCCCATAATAGAATTAGGAAAGTAGGCTATTATTTGGTATGTGTTCCTGGAAGGCTCGCATTAACCAACAGTAGCTCCCGGGAATTTATACCAAATTTGTTCTCCAGCTGTTGGCATACCATGATGGTGGGTAGACACAAGCAGCTGCAATTCCCATTGCCTTCCTTCCCACCTGGCCCCATCACTGCTCAGACCTCGCCTTAATCTCTTCCAATATGTAATGCTCACAGCAGCAGCAGCCTTCTACCCAGAACTCAAGTGAAAATGAAAAATTGGCTGTTTCCTGAGTGTTTTTTTTCTCCTCCTAGGAAGGACAATTCGAAACTTTCATTGAAATTTTATGGGAAAGTATGTTACATTTACTCACATTCAATCGGATTCTCTTGTTACTGAAAGCATTTATTCTCAAAGCAAGGGAGGTTCTTATTAAAATTCAAGGGTGAAACACAGCTCGTTTATGCTGTTGTGTGTTTTCTGTTTTGTTCTTGCCTTTTTAGTTGTTTTGAAACAGGATCTCACTCTGTAGCCCAGGCTGGCCCCAAACTCGAAGAAATCCTCTTGTGTGAGCCTTCCAAATGCTGGGAATATAGGCTCACACCTATATAGGCAAAGCCAGCTCTTGAACTACAAATTAAATGACAAGGGTTACTTCTTCTTTTGTTCTGAAATTCGTTCTTTACTTTTAAACAGTCTCTGGAAGCTCAGTTGGCACTTATACCCATAAAAACTTCCCAGTTATGAAAATGATGCCTCTGTCCTTGCTGAACTGACTGGATGCAGTCTAAGGTTTCTTCTAGACACTCATGCTCGAAACATGGTATTGCTTTGTAGGTTTTTTTTTAACTGAATATGACCAGCTGTTGGTTGATTCTTAAGTTCTCTTCATTCAATAAAATCCAATTACAGTTATCTGTGGGATATGTTTTATATATATATATATATATATATATATATATATATATATATATATATATATATCCCCCACAAAAATATTAATGTCTTCTCCCTCTATATGTTTCAAATTCAATCCTATCATGGCAACTATAACTTCTTAAGGAGGTAACATGACACTATGTAACTTTTGAATTTGAATGTAGTAGCCATTATTCTTACTTTTTATGTATAAGCCACAAAACAATGTAATTAACAGACACAACTGAAATGGTATTTTGAAAACTAAATTACTTTTATAATTGTTGTCATAAATAGATGCATATAGACATTGTGATCTCATATTGGAAAGTCACAAGCAAGCCCCTCCATAAGGAACATACTCTGTAATTCTTAACAAATAAACAGGAAAAGAAACACTCATAGAAAAGGAAATCGGTTCAGATTCCAGTTGTTGCAAAAGAAAAATCTATATGAAGTTTGCTTATACAACAAGGTCCAGGAAGGTACAAATCGGTTGACTTTGTGGTCTCAGTAAAATGGAGTTCTTTTCATCTCTTCTTACATGGAGTAACTGGTAAACAACTAAGCTTACAGCTCCAAAAACGTGCAGCCCACAGCTAATGAAGCTCTAGCACGATTTCGGCATTGCATCTTAATGACAATTCTAGAAGATGAGCAATTGACAGCAGTGTGTACCAACAGGGTCAGCCAGGCCACTTCACATGGGTAAGCCCACTGGGCCTCACTGGTTTTAGTAGACAGTGCTACAGGGAAATCTCAGGCATTTTAGACCACTTAAGCAGCTTTGTCAAGTAACTATTAATTGTCATTTCTTACTTTTAAGCAGTAGCAAGGTACTAAAAGTACTAAGGTATAAAGATAATGTAAGTATAAGAGGTTGAAAGAGAAAAAAAAAGATGCTACACATAGAATTTTTTAGAAACAATCATCTCAAGCTATTTCTCTGCCTTCCACTATTTGAGCAATAATGAGAGAAGGAAGATGATACTTAAATCAAGAGAAACCAAAGAAAAATGGCTTCATGTTTCAGTAATCAATATAATACCTCATATATGTAAATGTGAGCTTCAACAGTGCTTCCATATGCAAATTGTAAATATGGAATGACATCCCTTTTAGTCCCCAGTTGGGCATTAGGTGGCAATTTATTTAGGGGAGTCTCAGTAAATGCATGTCTTAATCTTAATCTCTGTGTTTAAGGGAAGTGGTCCTCTTCCCTTACTTTAGCAGTTACCTATGGCAGCTCTTGATGCCCAGAAGCAATGCCCTGACCCTGGCAGTACATAATTCCACGTTAAGTGTTTAATTTTGAAAGTGAAAAATGAGGGCTACTCTCCTCATAACACTTTCTTTTATGATTGCCTTAGCTCGTCGAAATTTATTATTTTTACTAAAAGCACCCTGAAGATAATTGAAATAGATTTTCCAGATCTATGTCTAGGTTATCTTAACCTCCAGCAACATACCTACTCATTCACAATATTTTTAGCAAATGAAAGAACTAGCTCTTCTCCCACTTAAAAAAAAACACAAACAACCCAGTAACAACAACAACAACAAACAACCAACCTACTATTCCATTAGCACTAAAAAAAGTAATCATTTTCAAAGAACATATGTTCTATTTTACAACTCAAACTATGGCACCAAAACTTCTTTGGTCAATCTTCAGTACTAGAAAAGAAAATAGGTAAATAAGACTAGGAAGTCAGCCTCTGGGGATGAGCCTACTAAGAAAATGAACGACAATTCTGCTACTTAGTCCCCGAATGTGACCATTTACTCTAGGATCCCCTTGAGGCTTGCAATGGCTGAGTAGCTCTGAAAAAAGAAAGAGTTTTGTTACTGTCAGTGTCAGGTTCAGCAATGAGTCTTCACTGAACCAGATATTGACTTATTGGGTTCCTGGGCCTAGGGAATAAATGACTGAAAAAGAATTGATAATAGTTTTCAGGACAAAGAGAATATTAGTTAAAACTGCCCCTTGGGGAAATGGGAAGACAGTGGAATGAGTCACCCTCTAGCAACGAACCAAAGTCTTTGTTGTCTCCCTAGAAAAGCAATGGCTGGAGGATATGCTCCCATTTCCAATATCCTCAATTTGCCCCAAATAATAGCAGTCAAAATATAGTTTTGACAACAATAGGAAAAATATCGTAAGCTGCCTACATGTGCTGTTTGTACATTTATTCACTGCAATACATGCCACAGCGCAAAGCACACTCCCCTCAAGGAGTTCCCAGTCTAAGTGGGAAGACTAGGTATGTTTACAGAAGCTTAGTTATGGGATATGGTCCAAGCATTATACCATTTGGCAATTCTATTGTAAGAACATCATGAAATGTACTTGCCCAAACTATGATGGCTATGATGCCATTAGGCAATGTAATCGTATGTGTGGTCCACTATTAACCAAAACACTTATGTAGAACATGACTGTAACTACTAAAATACAAGATAACAACAACAAGAGATACAAGATACTAAAGACTAGAGTCCTTTAAAGGGATACAGACAGAATAGAGCAAGATAAAAAAAGTGAGTACCAGCTAGAGGAAAGAAAGACCTCGGAAGAAGGTACCTTTTGAAAAGGCTATTCTGTCCAGAGACTTTGCCAGAGTCACTCAGATTGACCCTCTCCTCTTCAATAGGCCCTAGGTGCTGGCTCCCCCCCCCCCCCGCACCTCCCCCGCCTCTACTGACAACACTTACTCTTTGACTCGGGCTTTGTCTTGGGCCGCTGCCAAGCAGAACACAGCTATAGAGTTTCCATCCTCCCCATCTGTATCTACTTAAGCTCAGAAACCTTTTTGAGGTTTTGTAAAGGGTTTTACAGCTAATAACTAAAGGGGAATAGACAAGGTTTAATAACACACACACACACACACACACACGTGAAAAGAAACCTAAAAAGCCTCTGGAAATAGCTATTGCAGAACCCTACTTGTACGGAGGTGAACTTTGACAGATTTTCCTAGTGACTTTCAGTAAGCTGAAGTTTTCTTCTCACCTCAGCTACCACCTACCTTTTTGTTCCCACCCCCACCCTCCACACATCCTGAAGACCTGAAGAGAAATGCAATGATAGGAAGCTGTGTGCACATGGAGGTAAATATGACAGCCATATATAGCTCAGAAAGTATAGGCTACATGTAATATTTTCTTGTGCTCTCACACAAGTAGCCACTTTACTTATGAAGATGCGTGGTGTGTAGGTAGAGCTAAGGCAGAGTTCTGGAAGGATCACCTTGCAAAATCAGCCTTATTTTAAAAACTAGCAGATGCCACAAGTCCAAATTCACAGGAAGTGCACGCAGAATCTAGCACTAACAATGGTTTGCATGTATTTTTTTCACTTAGGGTCTGTACTAAGTCATACCTGTTAGAGTTCACTGAACACAACAACTGTTAGCACAGTGAGACAGAGTCTTGACAAAATCTATGACAACACAAACACATTTCAAGTGGGAATGGCACAGCTTACTCTTGGAACAAGTACAGAATAGAAGGATGCACTTTCGAACAGGTGGCCAGAGGGGGTTACGTATTCTTCCTTCTTTGTTTGGAGTCCTAGGCAACTAGTCAGCACTTTATGTCCCATATGTCTCCAATGAATCTCACACATGGCGATCCAACTCTGACTTTTCAATGATGATGGACTAATCATCACTCTAACAATAAGTTAAGGGGTGGAGGGAACACTTCTTGAAGCCACATGGACAGGGATAATTCATTCCTTGCAAAGGGAATGAATGATGAGAAAATGTATCAGTTAAGTAATGACTTTTCTTATTCCAATATTGACACCCTCCCCCCCCTTTATAACTCCTTGCTGTGATTTGGGTTTTTTTTTTTGTTTTGTTTTGTTTTTGGTTTTTCGAGACAGGGTTCTCTGTGTAGCCCTGGCTGTCCTGGAACTCACTCTGTAGACCAGGCTGGCCTCGAACTCAGAAATCCGCCTGCCGCTGCCTCCCAAGTGCTGGAATTAAAGGCGTGCGCCACCACTGCCCGGCCCTTGCTGTGATTTTTCTACTCCACATTTTCATGACTATTGTCCCCACTACCTGCCAATCGATACTGGAGGAAGTCATGAATTTTTGCCATTTTGGTAGAGTATACCACTCATACAGCATAACTTTACCCAAGTCCTGGTTGATATTTCACAAGGTTCATACTTTGCCTCTTTATTCGATTATTTATGCTTTCCCTCACTTTAAATTCTTCCTAAATATCCCAAGTCCCAAACGCAATCCTGGCCTCCCCAACTTCAGCAAATGAGATTTCTCTGATACGACGGAAGATTTTAAGCATGTATTTCCTGGGATTTCATGCCTCCCTCTTGACCCAGTCTCCCTCACCCAACTGTGTCTGGCTTTCACACTCTCCCTTCCTTTCATTGTCAAATGTATGACAAGAGGAGTCAGCGCACACCTCCTTATCTTCAATCTTGTGACTTTCACGCTCAATACACTAATGGAAGTTGGGTCTCAAATGCCACCAATGACTTCAAAAATGGCCACTTCTAACCTCTATTCTCTTTCACTCCTCTGTAAAACTTCTGGATTTCTTTAGTAAGTCTCAACTTTTCTCCAGAGCTTGCATCTGTATTTCTGACTCTATCTGAGGCATCTCCCTGTGGGTGGGTCATTCATATTACAAACTAAACACAGGACAAGGGTGAGATTTATCATATTCCCTCCTGTGGAGGCCACTCAACAATCCTTACTGCTTCAGTTAATTTCCCTATTTCTACTCATGGCATTATTGTGCTTCTTCTAAAGAAGTACTAATCTAAAAATCAAAAACCTCTCACGAGCCCTAATGTTCCAGTCTCCAAACCCTTCTGATTCTCTTCGTGACTACCATTTCCCACACACCCGTATCCAGCTTTCTCTTCACACTAATCAACCCAACAGCCCAAGTTGTCCTAGTCTCTCCCACTGTCAACATTCTTTCTCTGCCAATGATGCCAATTGGATATTAATAACCACAGACATAGCATAGGACTCCAAAAGAATTTCCCTTTAATAATGTAAAGGCCTTGATTAAAAAATACCAGGCAAGAGGGATGGAGAGTTGGCTCAAGTGCTTAAGATCACTTCTGCTCTAGCAAAGATCCTGACTTCAGTTCCCAGGACCCAAATCAGGTGACCTGTAACTCATGATCCAGAGGATCTAATGCCCCCTGCTGGTACATTCAAGGTACTTCGAAGGGTACTTGAATATACACATATAAATCTTTTTTAAAATGCCAGGCAAGAAATCATACACTATAAAAAGAATTAAAATAAAATGGAAGGAATGAAGAGATTCTATTTGATGACAGTCCACAGTCCTTTAGTCTGTGTCATCAGTACATACTATCTCAAATTAGAAGAAAAAATATAGAATAGAAGAAGTACTACACCCGGGCAGTGGTGGCGCACGCCTTTAATCCCAGCACTCGGGAGGCAGAGGCCGGTGGATTTCTGAGTTCAAGGCCAGCCTGGTCTACAGAGTGAGTTCCAGGACAGCCAGGGCTACACAGAGAAACCCTGTCTCGAAAAACCAAAAAAAAAAAAAAAAAAAAAAGAAGTACTACATGTCTTCCAAAAGAGATTAACGATAGTGCCAACAAGACAAAAGTATTGCCCTTAAACAGACTTCAAATCTCTTTAACACCTAAAGAACAGGAAGATAACAGACTACTTTATACATTAATGTCCCAAAGTACATCATACCACATTTCCACATTTTACAAAACCTGACAATAAGAAAAAGCACAGCTTCCTATTTCCAGTACCTATAAACCTCACATATTTTTTATTGTGAGATTTGGATGTTTTCCTTTGCTATATAAATGCCAAGGAACTGTAAAGGGACGCAAATGTCACTTCTTTCAGAACAAAGCAAGTTGTATGTTTTCCTGCCTAACTACCTTTTGGGGCATCTTGATGTCCCCCGAAATCAATGAAGATTATTTAAAGACATGCTTATCTTTATGAATATAATTTGTGGTCCTTTTGATCACAAAGTATTGGTGCAGCAAAAGGTGGGATATGGGAGAAAGTACATGAAATAGTAGAATGATCGCCTCTTCCGCCCAACCATCTTTCCCTCACTCCTATAGTACTCTGTCTTTTGTCAGGGTGGGAACACAGGATGGATGGAGATAGACAGAAATACAGATTATGAGAAAGGAAGAATACAAGTGTTGTTTCTAAGTTTTAACATCTTAAGTGAGCCTGACTAATCCAACTGAACATTTATCAACTGGCTTCTTTTTTATCCATCTCGTTTATTTTCACTATATGGGTTTAAGAGCTCCTGGTACCACTGATTTCTATAGCATCATGCAGGAATAGCATTAAAGCTAGAATAAACAAGCCTTGGCATAACTACCAAGATATAGGACATTTATTACTATATTGCTTTAACTTAATGTCCTCAATCACAAATGTTTAATAATGGCTGCCTCATTCACTTAGTGGCAACTGCCAAGATGGCTAACATACTGAAAGGGCACCTACCTACAGAAAGAGCCAAAATGTCTTCCCTTTCTTGTATACTTCCTGGTACAAACTGTTTTCTTGAAATAAGGTCTGTACCATACCTAATAAACAGTGAATTTGCTAAGAAGTTTTTATACCCTCATAAAATATCCCTAGTGAAAGTCATCTAACTGGCAGAAACTGTACAGGTAACAGACAGCTGAAACCCCTACCACACATTTCTCTAAACATTACTTAATGGCTTTTGGAAGGCTGCCATCTCGGAGGTTTACTACGAAAGTACAATGCGAGACTAATGAGATAAAATCGGTGCCAGGCATAAACATGAGTCCTTGACATGCTTCTGCCACTGAACAAATCCCACAGACAATGCTGTAGGCTCCCAGACAGGTCAGCCAACAAAAAGGGTAGGCGGTACTATGTGAGTTTCAATGGGTGTATCCTTCCCCTGAAGTCTTAAAGAATGTTGCAAAGCTGTAAACACCCATAAAGAATTGAAACAAAGTACACAGGGCCAGCGATGGAAGTGAAGTGCTTTATCCTCCTGAATTAAAACATACTATTCTGAATCCCCAAGTGACAAGACAGAGCGCTACTTGGGAAAGTTTTTATCATCTAGAGAGTTAGCAAAGCCTGCGGTTTGAGGGCAGGAGATAAAGCTAGAGAAAGACTGGGGATGGGTGTTATCAGTTTGTCAAACAAAAATGAATATTGACTAGGTAAACAGAGCTCAGCAACTCCTAACACAGTCGAGATAAGGAAGATTTTGAAACTAAACAAAGGTAAGCTTAAAGATAAGCTAAAACCAGATAAAAGTGGGTAGTGGCAGGGAAGCTGATTAAAATACACTGAAACCACATGGAACCATGGGACAAATCCTAACACCCAGAAGGCCAAGGCAGGGGGACTGAAACTTCCAGGCCAAACTAACCCACATAGTGAATCTGAGGATGGCCTGGTCTATATGATGAAAGCTTGTTTCAAACATACCAAAAAATTTCACTATTTCTCAAATAAAAAATGATAATGACAGTGTTCCCCAAGCAGGGTTAACCATATTCATGCGATTTCAATCCATAAAGGATGGGGGCTGCAGAGATTGCTTAGTGCTTGAGAGTACATGTTGCTCTTGCCAAGATCCAGGGTTAGGTTCCCAGCACCAACACGTCAGCTTACAACTCTCTGTAACTCCAGTTCCAGAGGGCTCATCACCATCTTCTGGCCTCGGTGGGCATGGCATACATGTGGTATGGAGATACATATGCAAGCGAAATAGTCATACACATAAAATATATAAATGTATATAAAAATATATAAATCTTAAAAGGTAAAACCCATGAAAACTTACTGAATGGTATTAATTTTACTTGAATCTTGTTTTCCAGGAGCAGACTCCTAAAAAGCCAAGTTGATTCAGGTCTATGGATGAGAGTATAATAATAATAATAATAAGAGTATCTGAGGTTTATGGAGATCTACTTTGTATGAAAACATAACAGTTTCATTCTCCCAATTCTGGAGCAAGTCTACTTCCCTAGGAATAACTTTATGATACTCTTATTCCATATTCCTTGGGTTATCTGATTCACCCCAATGTACTGAAATCACAGTTTAAGAAAGCATGACACATTCTATTTCTGGACCCCATATAAACTATTTGTTCCCATTCTTGGTGGGGCTTCTTCCTGATTGGTTTGACTGAGCATATATAAGTTGTAGAAAATGATAAGCTTATTATAACATTCATATCTATAATGTATTTACAGAGTACTCACCACCAACTTTTTGAGCATTTAATATTATATCATTGTTTTCCTTCAATACCTTTACTTCTTGCAGTATTGCAAAGATTTGTTCATGGCAACAAATTAATCCTTCCATTTTATGCCGATAGTTCTTTCTCTACGAGTTCTATAAACTAGCATCCGACTTTTCTTCTTTAAGTCCTCTGAATATGATCCTTTCTATATTTATGAACAGCAAACTAAAAGGAAATAGCTGCAAGCCATAGAATAAAATATGTCTGTTAGACACATCAGTAGCACTTAGAATAATGTTGTGTAAGTAATAGGTTGGACAACAGGCAATGTTTTTACTCCCTACCCAGCATGAAGCAGGTTGCAGGAATCAGGCCAGCCTCTCAGCAGCACAAGTCAGACCTTTACATTATGACTTCATTATTTAGTTTGAAAACGGTTTTCAAAAGCAGACTCACCCATAGTCAAATATAAGTATAAACGGACCATTCAAGTCACATATAAATAACTTACTCTCCATCTGCCATTCGCAATCACCCAGACTTCTGGTTGACTGCCAATTCAGTCAAAACATCACAAAATGCACCTAGGAGATTTGAAGAGTAAAATTCTAGAGCATTGCTGTTTAAAAAAAAACAAAAACAAAAACAAAAAAACGCCATGGGCCATTTACAGATAAGTGTGTCTATGGTAAAGGGCTCGTACATAAGATCATTTGATCAATGAATTTTACTTCCAAATACCCCAAAATGCATACTCTTATCACTTCACTAAAAACTAGTGGTTTTGAAACCACACAGCTGGTCAGCTTGATCCAATGAGATTTTAACTACTCTGGCACAATGTTCTAACCCAAGCCTCTCATTTCCAGCTGAGCTCATTGGGTGGCCCAGATGATATACACAGAGACTAAAGGGAGGATGTTTAAGGCAGGACACTCTGAAGGATTGTTTTACAATGCCACATGTTGTACAGATTAGCTCGAGATTTTGCTCTCTGGGTGTTGCTCTCAATTAGAGACCTACTTCAAATTTATTCATACTCAGTAAGTTTTCAGCATACAGCCCTCAAAATACAGCTGGAAAATGAAACGAAGGGAATTCTGTCATCTGCCTTCCTTTTCAACTCTTTCTCACTATTTCCTTTATGCAAACTTTGATTCCAGCCCAGATGGATTTTGGCACCTAACAACCTTATTTTTTCTTGCCTCAAGAATTTGCCAGGCTACTATTTCTGCACACAATGGGTGTCCTTGTTTTGTATCTGTGGGGGGATTGGTGGGAGGGGTTGGTGTGGGTGGGTGGGTGTGGGTGCACATGTGCGTATGTTTGGATGTGAACATGTGTGCTAGAAACTGAATGCAGGGTCTCATACGTGCTAACAATATATTCTATTGCTGAATTTTGTATCATTTTATCAATAGCATGCATACAGACAGCGTCTATCACCCAAACTATAAAGTCCCTACAAAAATTGGATCTCATATACCACCACTACCACACACATATACTCTCTCTCTCTCTCTCTCTCTCTCTCTCTCTCTCTCTCTCTCTCTCACACACACACACACACACACACACACACACACACACACACACACACACACACACTACCTAGGAGAGTGCCTGAAACTTTGTAGATCCTCAAAAATACTTGTGGGTTGAATAAATCCATCATTCAATTTCTATCTCAAGGTACTTAGTGAACAGAAGAACTCTCGAAAATCTAATTTCAGGAGAGACACTTATTCAAAATATAGTTCCTGCTATCAGAAAACACTGAAAAAAATAAGAAACTATTATCCTCTTTGAATTCAATATAAGCACCTTGATTAAAAAATTGTCATTTTTCTAAAACACTGAAGAACTACTACATTCAGAAACATTATTAAGCGATTTAGATCTGTATTACTAATGGCATTGAGATTCACCATCTACTCCAAAGGTTGTTCAATCAACACAAAACAATTGAAGTGAGAAACATTAACATCACATTTTAGGCAATTACTGTAACATGATCATAATTCCTAGACATCCTTAATCTTTTGTCAAACACAACAGAATTCATATTACATAGACTCCTATTTCATTAAGATAATGTGATTTGAAATAGTAATGGCAAGAACCAAAAACAGAATAGAGATCCTGTTAACACTTAAAGGCCTTCTTTCTCCCAAAGGCATATCAGGATACAATAAGAAGACTTCAGGCTATGTACTTCTAACCCCAGAAGCAATGGTACCTATTAAACACTTACAGAGGCTCCCTGGGTAAAGTGATACTAAAGAAAACAGACTCAAATAAGATTAAATGTTATCTTGGTTTTCAGAATGTGGATGTTTTAGTTCCAATTTGCCTGCTATCTACTTAGGAATCCAGAGCAAAACAGTGTTATCCTATTGATTCTGTAAGTCAAAGAGCAAAAGGCCAGAGTCCAGATATGGTTCCTTGTTGACCCGAAAGTTTTGAAAAGACTATCCCCAGACAAAGACCACGGTTCCTAGCTTCTCTAAAAATTGAGTATGTGGAATGAAAAAGAAAAAAACAAAAAATGAAGACTGCTAACACACTTTGTCTGTTAGCAGTATTGCTTTGTTTTGTTTTGGAACATGAGATTTATTTTGGTTTTGGTCTTATTTTATTAACCTTTCTATATTTCCTTTGGTTGTACCTCATTTAACAAACCTATCTTTAATTGCTGCATTGCATCTCCTTTTGGAGCCCTGACATACACATGCTGGTTTTTTTTTTTTTTTGCTTCTTTCACATCCAGGAGTCCACAAAAGTTTCAGTACTTTTCATAGGTGTTAAAGGGCCACTTACAATAGTTTGAAACCACATTTAACCCTGACAGGGTAATCTTTTCAATGTCTTAATGCTTAACTGGGAAGACTATTATTTAATAAAGAATAATACCATAAACCAGCTTTTGGTGACTAAAACACAATAGCAAAATCACTTTAGGCTATCATTTCTCAGTCAAACATAACTTTTTTTTTTTTTTTTTGGTTCTTCGAGTCAGGGTTTCTCCGTGTAGCCATGGCTGTCCTGGAACTCACTCTGTAGACCAGGCTAGCCTCAAACTCAGAAATCCACCTGCCTCTGCCTCCCAAGTGCTGGGATTAAAGGCGTGCGCCACCACTGCCCGGCTTAAACATAACTTTTATACTGGATATTTTAGGTGAAAGTCAGAAAATATATTGACAATATAAAAGTGTGCCCTTTTGAAGTGAGCCCTCACTGTTTATAAGATTCTATATATTATTAGAGAAGATAATAATAATAATCAGAAGTAAATTTATTTTAAAGTCATGGCTACATTATGTTTGCTTCACAAAGAGTCCAGCTAAATCAATAAATATTTATCATTGTTGCTTCCTTCACTATATGGTAGAGTAGAAACACTGCAGAACATACTCAAAGAATCCAAAGACAAGGAGTATCATCTATCACGTGAGTCTTGAATCTGCCCACCTGAGCATTTCATTTACAAACCAGGAATAATAACAACTACTAAATGTGGAGACAATGTAATAGAGGCTAACCAAAGCAAAACGACAATTCTATATACCTACATTGGCTGAAGATTTGTACAGATGAAGATTTTTTAAATATTCAATGAACTACTACTATGTTCATAATAGACAATGGGAAAGCAGCGCATATAAAATAATGCAAAGTCTAACACACACACAGAGAAAGAGAGAGAGAGAGACAGAGAGAGAGAGAGACAGGAAGAGAGTCAAAAAACTAGAAGCAAACAAACTAACATCTTAACCATCAAAATATTATTATCTTTGGGTAGAATTGTAAAAAAAAATTTATACTCAAAATTTATTATAAAGCTCAAATACTCAAATTTTGTTAAAAAGATGTTGTGTAGAGATTATACTCAGAAAATAATTTAAATGATATTTTTCACAAATTCCAGTTAGAAAATAATATATTTGGAAAAAATAAAGTCTACAATAACAGTACCAAGTAACTTCTTGTTCTCATTGCTAGAGTTCTTCAAGTTTTCATTGTCAGGAGACTTAAACGAGTCAGCTGTGGAGGACAGACCAAAAATAAGAGGTTTCTAAAGAGAATTATGCTGAGAAAATTATATTCTTGTGATCTCGACAGACAATGCGAACTGGAAGATGTACATGTGAGGTTTTCTTCTTACAAGCATTTCTGTATCTAATAGCATGGATCAGTCTGCCATTAAAAAGCCCTCATTTATTTTAGCTGGGCAACATCTTAGTTGTAAAAAGGTGAGAAAGAATAGATACTTTCTCTTCAGTGAGAGACCCAGGGCCACACCCACATGACCATTACACTCAAAAAGAGCCAAGACAAAACCACAAAGTTGTAGTCAAGTCAAAAAAGCTTTTAAAAATAAATATGAAAAAGACAGATGTAGGGAATTTCTCTCTTATCACTGACATGAATTCCATGCCAAAAAAAAAAAATCATAAAAAAATCTATAAACTCCAGGAGAATAGGGTTCTAAGATAGACCGCTGGGTCAAAGTATGCTGATAAAAATACAGAGATACTGGGATATATAAGTAAAATGTAGAAAATAGAGACACAAAAGGCAAATTGCAAGGTTGAGCATGGGGGTCATATTATAATCCCAGTTCTTAGGAGCTGGAAGTAGGAGAATTGAAAGGTAAGGCCAGCCTCAGCTATATAGCAAGCACAAGTCCCAGCTCAAGCCACAGAAGACCGTATAAATATGTGTATGTATCTACACATTATGTTTTACAAAAGACCTTTTGTTATTCTACACATGAAAAAAGAGAGAATTTTAAAATGTATCCACCCAACCACTCTGGTTTTGTAGAACTAAATCAGCCTCATCGCAAAAGGCTTAGAGTGCACCCAGAGAGAGTTTTGTTTTTTTTTTAAGGGAGTACCAACAAATCAAATATTTGCATAGGGTTAAGATCTTTGCCTCCATAACTAGATCCCCCCATTCTAAAAGATGAGGAAATTCATTCCATTCACAGCTTTTAATGTTTCATCCTATGTATAGAATCAAAGCTTTTATGGTACAGTTTGATGCTACCTGACATTTTGAGGATATGAACTTTTTTCATACTTTAAGCAGTTTAAAGGACAAAAGAGTCTAAGCATGTTCTTTTCTGGGGGTTTTTCTATTCTATTTCCTACGTCTGAATATATTGGGAAGGAAAAGGCCTCCTAAGAAAGACAAAAGTCTAATGACATTTCTGCCCTAATGTTTATGATCACGTATCTGTGAGAGAGAATAAATACAACTCTTATCAGCATAGTAGCTTACTTTGAGATAAATGGTAATCTGACCCTGGTGTGATAGAAAAGCAGGTCTGGTCTTCCCAGAGAAATTAGATATCCTGACAGAGAGCAACAGGGAATGACCTCCCCATACTTACCAGATACTCTGAAACTCATTTTTACTTGCTGAACTTCAAAAACATCACTTGAACTTTCAACCACTTACCAATATCAATTCAACGGAAAATACTATGGTTGCTAAAGGACTCCGGCCACTTTCTCAGAGATGGGAAACCTGTCCTGACAAGTCACCAAACAGAATGAGTTCACTATCCCCTCCCACCCTTCCAGGGTAAAGACTAAATACTAGAAGCACCATATGGCTTTCACATCAAACAGCTTAGAATAACCTTGCATGCCTGATTATTGATTCTCTAAAAGAAAAAGTCCATTCCACAATGATGTCCTTCCTGCCTTGCCTACCTGGTCAGCTTTGTTAACTCACTTTTCTGTTTAATAAGGATGTTAGGGAGGATCACGTGATGTCCCATTGTGTTTGTTTCTCTAAAATCTTGTGAATGTAGTTTACCCAATGTTCTGAAACCAAGCCAGAAATACACTGCAAATAACCAAAAGTGGAATAGGAGTGTGTTGCAACTTTCATAGTCACTGTGAGAAATGCTGACATGATGTTATTTAAAGTAAGGGAGATAGTAGTCTTTCAAATTAGAATGCTTACTTTCAGATTCTTTTAAAGTCACGTTTGCTTTTAAGCTCAGTGTATATAATTCTATGCTCTAAACATGCACAGCTATTTAGGAAAATCCTGCAAAATTACTTGTTTACAGAAGTAACATGTTTTTTCTTAAGCCATTAACCAATTTGCAATCATTTGAGAACCTCTGTGCCCTGAGATATTTCATGAAAGGCACGTCTGTTAATCCTTTGGTCATGCTGCAATTCAATATCAACAGCGGAATCAAGCCTTAAGCCCCTCCAAATTCTAAAATACCTTCCTGAATCCCTCACAGTATTGCAAAGGACCTTCCCTGCTCTCATGGGGTGCACCATTTGTTGCTGGCACTCATCTAGTGACATAGACGGATGTGCTCCACTGACAGACTTATTTCCAGAGACAAGAGGTCTAGCCTGTGTACTCTATACTGTATATGATTTGGAAGGAAAGGGGGTAGATGAGGTGGGAGAAGACAGCAAATAGCTTTGATTCCATTAAGTTAAAATTAATACAGATGGTATTGTATTTTCAAACTTAAATCATTTCCATTACATTTAATTTACCTAATTGTTAATGAATTAGCAAACGCATTTAGCAACCAAATCACCTACTAATTAGATACTAATGAAAACTACCATAGCTGTTTGTTTTCATGTTGATCATCATGTATGTTTTACCAGAACGAACTACACACCACCGCTTCTGGCTAGTGAGTTGCTGCTTTTTAACATCTTCCTCTGTTTTGTAGATCCTCATGGAATCGAGAGAAGAACCAAATCCTTTATTTTCTCTCTTCACAGTCCCAGGCAGTATTTGCTGCAAACTATTAAGCACCACAGAATAGTTTTGTCAAGGAGCAAGATTACCCACTTCCAAAACAACAAGCGTACACATACAAAACCAAGACCGTATAAACTGCATATGCCCACTGCTTGCTGGTGTGCAAAAACACCTTTCCCTCGAGTTGTTTGCTGAAGCTTCCAAAGATTCGCCAGCTTTCAATGCAGAGTTGTGAAATTGAGGCTGGAAAATCTGGAGACACTTTAGAAAGGTCTTCACAGGATGCCAAATGCTCCCCTCTGTCCCTCCTCCCCCTTCCATTTCTTCAAGGCAGAGTGATGTGGCCAGAGGCAGGCCTTCTTCCTGTGGAATGTATGGCCAATTATGTGTGAGGCCTTAAAGCACTCTGGGCTCCTTTAGTCTGGGGGCCAGGGCTTCAAATGAGTGTCTCCCCTCCTCCACAATCATTCCAGTGATAACAATCTGGCAATCCATTCTCTTTCCTCCTATAAACACAACCCAATGACCTACTTCCTTTTGTAACTGGTGCCAGACCTTAAGTTGATTTCATCTGCCACCTTTCTCTAATCTCTAGCTTGACCTGGGTAAAAATGGCTTAAATTGGCTCCTTGACTAAAATTGTTTCTGGGTGCTAGTATACAAAGCAGTCTTTAAGTTTTATCGTGTCTTTCTTGTTTATTTATTTGTGGGTGCATGGACATGTACACATTCATAAGGGCAAGTGTACCATGCTTACTTAAGTCACAGGACAACTTGTATAAGCCTGGAAGACACTAAACCATAGAAAACATTTATTGGATGCACCATCAGCTATTCTCCCAGAACGAAAGATAAATGACTTGGCTTGAATTCCATGGAAATAGCCACAAGATATTTTCTAAAGCATTGTATCTCAGGTGCCAACTGAATTAACAAGGATTTCCCCCTATGGTATCAATCAGTGCTTACTGGGAACTTGAAAAGTACCCTAGCAACTGTGTCCCTAATCACAGAAAGACTCACAAACACTTAGCCTGCCAAGAATTTCTAACATAGATCTGGATCTGATATTAACTCCTACTGTGATCCTCACCAAGTTCTGCAAAGAGAAAGGGACCAATAAAGAGGACAGCGTCAAAATGAGAAAATTTCCTTCTGAGAGGCAGGTGATGTGATGGAGGAAGGTATGTTCTTATCCTTTGAGAGACTAATAACATGACTTAAATCATCCCAGGCACTTCTCAAATCCACTGGTGGGAACATACAAGTAGGTAGGTTGAGCAAAGCAGGGAAATCTCTGCTGTAGGCCTCAGATGCTATCTCTCGGATGGCATCTTTGGCTTTTGTGTTAGTGTCTGCTAAAACATTCCAAAGGTATCACCGGATGATCACAGGATGTTAAATCTAACAGCAAAGTGAACAAGTGAATGAAGGCAGCCAAACAGAGTCCAAGATAATGTGCCTTTAGACCCGAGACAGTCCAATTCTCCATAATCAGTCAGTTAGCCTTGTTGAGTCTTTAACACATGTGTAAGGGTTTTTTCCTTGTTCTGGGACCATCAGTTCACAGTTCTGAGCTTTGCCCCTTCAGAAACATATACTCTAAACACAGAAATGCAGGTATGTGCTAATACTTATATGTATCTAGAGCCTTTCTTTAACAATTCAGCAAACTAAAGCCTGCAAAAGGCTAACAATGCTTTTATTGTGACTGTGCCTTTGTCCTAGACCTCTCAATACTTACAGATTCTACTTGTATTGTTTTCCAATACAATTAGTGCACAAGGTTATGGAAGCAGTTACTAAGAAACACCACTAATGAAGAATCAGCACAAAAGCCCCTGCTATACAGTTTTCTTCCACTTTCTGCAAGTGTATATAGAATGCAACTTACTACGGCCAGATCAAAACTCTATATGCTGTCTAGCAAGTATCTACTTAAATAACGTTCTTACACAATGGCCCTTGTTGCAACCCTCACACCAAGTGAAATTTAACTTGCAAACTGTAGCAAAGGTGTTTATGCCAAAACTAGGATGTGATATTCCTCTGAGGGGGGCAACATAAGCCACAGTGCATGAAAGCTGACCCAAACCCTATCATAGATACACTCCTTATTGACTGTGTCAAAAGGGGGGAAAAGGTGTGAATTACATGCTCAACTCTTTGCTCACACTTACAATAAGATACTCTCTGACATTAGTTTACTTTGAGCACATGAGCCCATAATAGCAGTGAAGTATATGAGGACTGTGTCTGTTACCAAATAGCCAGACATTTTGGATAGCAGCATGTCTCCTTTCTCTATCAGGATGGCACTCCTACCATGGCATTAAAATTTTCATTGTTCAAAACACTGTCCTTTGACCTAATTCAAAACCCCCCCACTTGCCAAAGCATTTAATTTTACATCACCTATCAGTCCCTTTTTGATGAACTAGTTTCTGATGATTGCTGTAATATTTAATCAAGTGCAACGATTTACTGTACAGCACATGGTTAGTTCCCATCCACGACACACAGACAGACTCCTTTCTTTCAGTCAGTAGAAGCCCACCCTTCCGTGTTTAAGGTTGCTAAAACATTATTTGGATTTCCCATCGATAGGATCTTCATGGATCGAGAATACAGAACAATCAAAATATAGTGAAATCCTTTTTAGGAACTAAACACTTTTGCTTTTACCCAGAATGCAAGAAAATTCTGAAAACAAGTTTTCAAGCTGTCAACAGATCAGAACCAGCAAGGCAGAAGGAGGGTGGCATGTCACTAATAGAATGTTAGTATTCTGACGAGTATTCTAGAAAAAGTCGCAAAGGCCTTATATTTTACAATCAGAATCTTCTGAGTTCTAGATGTTATAAAGGGCCAATGGCCAGGAAATAAAAAGAGAACAAATCTGAAATAATTAGGTTTCCATGGTTGCTGAACATAGTCTGTATGTATCTTCAAATTTTGTTTAGTTGCTTAAATTGACTATTCTGTGATATTTACATTGCTTTCACTAACTGCTCTACCAGCATTTCATTACACTACTGTATTTCCCAACCCTGCATTTAAAGTTTTAGTTTTATCAATTTTAAAAATTCAGTGTAGACAAAATATTTTAAAAGGCCATTCAAAATAAGAAACTCTGCTGCACACACTGTAGTGTGTATTGTTTTAATCTGTTCACATCTGCTGTGAAATAACTATTTCCAGATGCATTTTAACAATAAGAAAATCGAGGCTCAGAGAATCTCAATCAGAGATTAGAATTCACTCTTCTCCAATGACAGGTAACTATTGACACTTGTAATTTTATTCATGAGGTACACATGCGATGCTATGATACACAAATAGAACGTGAAGTGATTTATTTGAGCTAATTAGCGTGTCCACTCTTTAAAATACTTGTCATTGATTCTTCCTATCTAACTAAAATAATACCCTTTCACCTCATCCCAAATCCTCCTCAGCCTCTCACACCCACCATTGTCCATCTTGATTCTTTATGTTTGATTGTTTTAGATTACAAACATAAGCGAGAGCACATGATATTTGCCTGTCTATACCTTGTTTATTTCACTTAGCCTAATGATTACCAGATTCATCCATTTGATCATAATGACATAGTCATCCCCCACTTAAATGCTGAATGGAGCCACATTCTATCATGGATGTATAACTTCTGAATAATGGCAAAATGAAAATGAGTGAACCTTTTTATAAACCTACTTCCTTAAGTTATCTAACCTCATGTGAGACTATGGGAGCATAAAACAGTCGTAATTTACTTTCTAGAGGAATTCCACTCTTTTCTTCATAATGTCTGTTTAATTTACATTCTCACTAACAAGGAATGAGACTTCCCTTTCCTTAAAATCCTCACAAATAGTTGCTGTTATTTTGATCATATTCCTATTAACTGCTGAGCTGGTACCTAACTCCAGTTATAATTTTTGTCTTCAAAAAAGTTAGCGCTGTTCGCATCTTTCATGCATCTGTTGGCCATTCGTAGGCCTTCTTTTCAGAAATGCAATTTGCACGATCAGCCCTCTTTCTGAATGGCTTACTTACTTTATCACTTATCAAACTGAGTTCCTGACATACCTTGAATGTTTAAGCCATTATTGAACAAGTGACTTGCAAATACTTCATCCCACTCGGATTTTACATGCTCCTTTCTTCACTTCGTTGTTTCCTTTGCTGCACAAAATCTTTTTACCTTGCTATCTAGCATCATGAGCCATCACCCAAACAACACCAGTATTATTGGGATGTGGTTGACTTTTGGTAACTGAAACCATGTAAAGAGAAATTGGGGTTAAGGGGGCTGAGCCATAGAGTGCACCACAAAAAATAAGCAAATAATTTAAAAAAAAAAATTAAATGAAAAATGATTGTCATGAAAACTACACTTAAACAATTTTTATTGCAGTGTATTGTGGTAGTTGTTTTTATTGATTACTCTGCCTAATTTAAAGTTAAACTATCACATATATATTTTTGTGTGTGTGTGTGTGTGTGTGTGTGTGTGTGTGTGTGTGTATGTGTGACTACAACCTGTGATTTCAGGAACCCATGAGGAATCTTAGAATTTACACCTTATGGCTAATGGAATTTGACTGTAATTATTTTCTCGAGGTTTTAGTTTTTGTGTTTGTTTAGCTTTGCTTGAGCTTTTAGGAAATAATACAAAGAACCATTGTCCAAATTCTAAACCTTAACCCTACACTGTCTCTTGTCCACAAAACTAATTCATAGTGTTCCGGAATGAACTATTCATACTCTTGTTGGGCCAAGCTGACTTCATCTCCAGATTTGCAATCAGAAGACTTAGTGGCATGTCAACACACAAGCCAGCTTAGCTCTGTGACTGACTCCTGGTGACAGGCTTTATATGTTGGGCTTGTCCCATCAAGTGTGTTTAAACAACTGAACAGAGTCTGGTGTACTGATGTAGCCTAAGGCAATATTAGGCTGTTATAAAATACATGAAACTTATTTATGATGTAAATGGACTACACATTTAAATTTCCTTCATACAACAATGAAATAGAATGGCCTAAGACTTTTTGAAAGGCTTAACACCATGCTGATAATCAATGCTAAATGAGGTCCTTTTCTCCAAACTCAAGACCTTATGTTACTGTCATCCTGTTAACCATCTCATTTTTCCCAGCTTGAATACCTTTGTCCTCTTACAAAGGCCTATCACTATGTGAAAGTGACAATATAATTAATTTTTGCGGTCAAAGCCAAACTGTTTGCTCTCAAGCATCCTGCAGCTCAGGAAATGTCAAAATGTCAGATCATGTAAGCGGGAATAAACTCTCCATTACACTTCCAGTCACTTCCTGAAGCAAAGGAATAGCTAGAGAGTCCACTCTCAAGCCATAGATACACACAGACCCACTGAGAAATATGGCCTCCATGGACCTTAAGGTGTTTCAAGTTAAAATATAGCACCCTAGTGCTGGATAGGATCCTGTCACAGCTCCGTGTGTGTATTAGTGTGTGTGTGTGTGTGTGTGTGTGTGTGTGTGTGTGTGTGTGTGTGTGTGTGTTCAAAATACATAAGATCAAACAGTCTATAACCAATCCTACAGTGTAGAAAAGGAAGCTTCTTTTTGCAGCAGATGGAGATCATTATAGAAAGCTACAACTGGTCAAACCATGGAGAACACATGAGAGGAAGGTACAAAAAAAAATGAAAACAACTCCAGTGCAACCCGTACACTGACAGCTCAGGGAGCATTGCAGAAGAGGGCATGGGAAGATTTTGAGAGCCAGAGGACCAGAGACAGTCTATTAAAAGGTTTTTTTTTTTTTAAAAAAAGACATGAAGTGGAGAATGGGGTGGATCTGTGAGGAGTTGGAGGGAGGAATGGGTGGACATGAGTATGATCAAAATACCTTGTAGGAAACTCTCAAAGAATTAAGAAGGGTGTTAGAGAGATGGGTCAGTAGTTAATAACACTTATTTCTCTTGATTGATGGTTTGATTGCTAGCACATACATGATGACTAACAATTGTCTGTAACTCCTATTTCAGAGGATCTGATGGCCTCTTCTGGCCTCTAAGACTACCAAACATGCTTGTTGTGCACAAACACACATGCAGGCAAAATATCTGTACACATAATAATTATTTAAAATCCTCACTCCATCAATAATAAACTATGTAATAGTGGTACTATTAAATATGTTAACTAACTTCAACAAAGAGAAAACATGGCTCCCTACAATCTTAGCATCCCATGTATATAAAAATGTTCTATAATAAAGGATTTGCTTCTTACCTACCATGCCACCACAACAATTTGTCAGAATCTTTCTCTGTTACTATGAATTTTCTCATAGCCCATTTCAAGAGTGCTGTACCATACTTTTTCACATACATGTCCTATAATTGAACCAATCACTGAATGTTGGAGACTTAAACTACTTTCATGTTTTTTTTTTCCTTAACCTTTATAATATGATAAGAAGTACAATCTAGAGCTTCAAGTTCTTCCAGAGGACCTGGGTTCAATTCCCAGCACCCACATGGCAGCTCCCACCTGTCTGAAATTCCAGTTCCAGGATATCTGAGACACTCACATGATATGCATGCAGGCAAAACACTACTGAAGGGCTGGAGAGATGGCTCAGCGGCTAAGAACATTGACTGCTCTTCCAGAGGTCCTGAGTTCAATTCCCAGCAACCACATGGTGGCTCACAGCCATCTGTAATGGGATCTGATGCCCTCTTCTGGTGTGTCTGAAGACAGCTACAGTGTACTTATATAAATGAAATAAATAAATCTTAAAAAAAAACCCAAAAACACTAGTGAACATTAAACATTTTTTTAAAAAGTACAGTCCATTCTTTATGTGTGATTTTGGTTATTTCCTAGGATTACTGCAGTATATACAAAATATGGAAACCCAAATATCCTTGAGCAATGAATACACTATAATATATATATATATATATATATATATATGCATGTATTTAAGTATGTGATTGTACGCTGGGCAGTGGTGGTGCACGCCTTTAATCCCAGCACTTGGGACACAGAGGCAAGTGAATTTCTGAGTTTGAGGCCAGCCTGGTCTACAGAGTGAGTTCCAGGACAGCCAGGGCTACACAGAGAAATCCTGTCTCGAAAAACCAAAAAAAAAGTACGTGATTGTACATATGTGTATATATACTACACAGAAGAAACTTGAAGATGTTACACTAAAAGGAAGAAAGCCAAATACTATGATTTTATTTTATATAAAATGTCCCAAACAGGAAATCTATGAAATGGGAATACCAAGCTGCTTAGAACTGGGGGAAGAGTATGAATAGTTGAAAAGAAAGACACTGATGGCTGAAGTACAAATGGTTTCTCTTTAATATAACAAAAAGACTTTGAAGTTCCTTAAATTGATGTCTACAAACTCTAAATATCCTAAAAAAAAAAAGATCAATTATATATTAAAAGGGTGGACTTCAAGGTATATGAATTAGAAATAAAGATGAGATTTTTTTAATCTAAAGTTTAAAAATTTCTGAACCTTATGTTGTTTGTCCAAAGGTTATATCAAATGTTAAACTTTGTTATGAATTACTTGGTTTAATTTTCAGACCATTCTAGAAGAAGTGCAACATGCAGTGAGATAGCCTGAACTAAAACTTTTTCTCTTGACCTCAGAAGGTTATTGTGGCCAGGTGTGGGCTTATGCCTGTAAGCTCATCACTCAGGAGGCTGAGACAAGAGGAGTGTGTGTACAAGACCAAACTGGAATATACAGTAAGTTCATAGACAGACCCTGTTTCAAAAAAAAATGTGAACATCATGAACACCTGTTGGTTTACTGTCAACTGAATAAATTTAAAAAAGAGTGAATGTTTTCTTGGAGAGAAAAACATCATATATATGTATGTATGTATATATATATATATATATATATATATATATATATGTGTGTGTGTGTGTGTGTGTGTGTGTGTGTGTGTGTGTGTGTGTGTATGTGTGTGTGTGTGTATAAGCACATATTGCCTAATGTGAGGATACATTCTAAGAAATGCATCCTTAGTCAATTTCATGGTTGTAAAATCATCATGAAGTATACTTAAAGTTAGTTGACTATGATATCACTAGGTAATAACATCTTATAGAACCATCGACATATATGTTGTCTACTGTTAATAAAAAACACTATCGTGCAGCACATATGTATATACAGAAACATATTGTAAATATGAAAGAATCTGCAGTTTCATTCCACCTGAGGTCAGATTCTGAATCAAGACAGAAATGACAGCTGGAGTGAGATGGTGGCATCCAATTTCCCCAAGAAGTTTTAGGTGCCAAGTTTGAGTCAGTCACTGGGCTAGCACCACCTCAGGAACTACAAGTGGATTCCAGAGCCATGTCGCTCTTCTACTTCCTGTGGGAAAATGGTAAACCCCCTTCCTCTCTCAACAGCCCTGGAAATTCCAGACACTTGCCCACAGACTCCTCATAAAGCGTTAATATGTTAGTCAATTGTGGCAAAGCAGCAAGCCAACTCGGTTTGAAGCCAACGAACCTTTGTTCAAGAAGCCAAGTGTGATCGCATGAGTTTATAATTCTAGCTGAGGCACCTGGATTACCTACGTTATACAGCAATTCCTTGACTCAAAAAAAAAAAAAAAAAAAAAAAGACCTTAATTCAAATCCAAGGTCTTCCCTTTAGGAAGATGAAGAGAAGAGAATGAGATCGTATGATCTGATGTGCCTTACATATAGAAACCAGACATTCTTGGATGAATAAATAAATATACATAGATTATTTGGCAGTGTCTCTGTGAACAAAGCCCTTCTCTGTGAGCCGCATGAGGCTGAGTCCCAGCTGCCGAGGGTCTTATTAAAAGCAAATTACAATACTTTTCAACTTCTCTTTCTGACTCCAAACAAAGCATACAGCACCATTTTGCTTCCTGAGCAGAGCCTGCAAATTACAAAAGTACCGGCAAAGCCTTTGGTGTATAGTCTACTCTCCTGCGGGTGACCTCTTCATTTCAAACATGTAACAAACTCTTTTCCCCCCTCCCTTTCTAGTTGTCTCTGGTATGCTGCTCCCAAGGGCGCCTCCTAAGTGGTTCAAGAAAAAGACCCATCATTGCTCAGCAGTCAGAGCAACTCAGAGCCACAAGTCAAATACCTTCCTGAGACCTTTAACCTTGCTGAATGGGCTGCGAGAGTGATGAAAGCCATTCTGCATACCAGGAAGGTCTAATGTCACAGCTTACAACCTGTCCAAAAGGGATGATTGGATTTCTCTTTTTTTTTTTTTCTAGTGATCAGGGTGGCTCGAACATGTTCTCCTATGGTGACACCTTTTCAGCTATTTCATAAAAAAATAAAATAGAAAGAAAGAAAGAAAGAAAGAAAGAAAGAAAGAAAGAAAGAAAGAAAGAAAGAAAGAAAGAAATAAAGAGAGAGAGAGAGGGGAGGGAGGGAGAGAGAGAGAGAGAGAGAGAGAGAGAGAGAAAGAAAGAAAGAAAGAAAGAAAGAAAGAAAGAAAGAAAGAAAGAGGTCACACTGGCAGGAGGGATACGTACTTAGGCTAACAGAACAAGCTAAAGAGATGTCTGTATAAATCCCTGGGACCAAATGCTCCAGATGTCCTTATGAGGAAGCTTGCATACCTCAGAGAGGACTAAAAAGGGTGAAGAGACATCTAATCAGGAAAAGCTTTGCTAACAGTGTACAAGTTAAGGTAAGTAAAAGTCATGCTTGCATGACACTGGGCAGAAGAAATAAGCAACTACATGCGTCTTCATTTACTTTCCTCAGTAATAGCAAACACATTTCTCAGGTTTGAGGTCTGTCCAAAAGCCATGTGCATGCTCTTAAGCTCACAATAAACTTGTATTTCTTAAGTGTCTTTAAACTATCCTTTCTCAGTGGTTTATAAGGCCAATGTAACACCAATTGGGAAGGGAAGATCTCCATATTAAGAAAAAGAGACAGCAATTTCGCATTAGATTTACCCCGTTTAAGTCCTCAGTACCTTCATAAGGAAGATCTCAGTCAAAGGACTCAATCTAAAAAATCAAGAAAACAAAAACAAAACAAAACTATTCTAAAATTAGCCAATATAGTGATGTAGAAGAAGGTTTCCATCTCCTACATAGTGGCATCATTGTAGGGAAGAAGTTTCACTGTACAAATGAGTTAATTCCCCAAGTTTTTGAGGATCTGTCGTGCCAAAAGACACATATATATATATATGGAAGTAAGCAGTCAACTATTTTGCAGTTCTTTATATTTTCTTTTTTTAATTTAAATGTTTAGTTACTAGAGAAAATAATGTCCATAATAACATTTGCATACAAATGTAGAATGCCATGCTTATATACTGCCTTCCCCCATGCTTCTCTGTCCGTTGATCATCTCCTGGACAGAACCCCCATTTTTCTATCAGGTGAGATATGTGTATTATTTAAACTTAGATTCTACATATAAATGGAGCATGATATTTTGTCTTTTTTTACTCCATTATCCTCTCTTATTCTTCCTCCCTTTAGACAGCTTCTTCTTACCTCATAATTTCATGTCAGATAAACAGATAGATAGATAGATAGATAGATAGATAGATAGATAGATAGATATAAAAGACACTCATAAATTGAAGTTTGCTCATATTAGAAAAAACATGAACTTGTCATCTTGAATATCACTTGTATTATGAATATAGTATCTCCAGCTCCACTGGTTTTTCTGCAAACTTTTTTATAACTGAATAGAACTCCAGTTTACCACTTTTTTATCCATTAATCTGCTGATGGACATGTAGGCTGATTCTTTGACTTGACTCTCATGAATACTGCAGCAATAAACTTGGGTCTGTAGGTATCCCTGTGATGTGTTGACTAATTTCCTTCAGATATATACCAAAAGTGTTATAGATAGATTTTGCCTTTAGATGTCATAAGAATGTAATAGGCCTATCAAATGCCTTGAACTTTTGATCTTACAATTCAAGCTCTTGGGCCTCTGACCCTTGGAGCCAAGGATACTTACCTCTGGAATTCGCTCAGGGGTCTCTTAAAAGGTATACTTTAATGGTCACAATGTGTCTCTTCTTGTCTCTTAGGAACACAGAAGAAGGTGTAATTGTTCTCGCTCCTATTTTTTCTAAGACTGTATGTAAAATTATTTCCAGATTTGATAGTTAATTTTATGCTACCTTGTGTGCATGTAACTCTGAGAATGCTAATGCCGTAATGAAACCATATTGTCTCACTCTTCTATACTGGAAGATAGTGGAAGGTCTTTTCTGACATATCTGCTTGTTAATGGGTAGGTTATTGTGATGGAAAATGCATTCAAAGCCCCAAAGAATCAAAAGATACCAGTTGCACTGAAGCCTATTTGTTTAGTTGGGTTTTTTATGTCTTTGTTTTATTTCTGTAGTACTGGATATTGAACTCAGGGTCCTAAAAGAAAACAGGACATCTGAGTAGACAAGTGGCAGTCTCTCACACACATTCTCTCCCCTTCTCTCTGCTTCTCCCTTCCCCCAACCCCAAACATGGACTCCGGGGCCTTGTGCATGTTAAGCAAGTGTTCTACCATCTAGTTTTTTCTAAGATTTTTTGTTTGTTTGTTTGTTTTGTGTATTGTTTTGGTTTTTTGCTTTTTGCTTCTGTTAATTTGCTAGGTCAGGCACTATGTGGGGCTCATACCTCTAACCTCAGCAACTTGGAGGCTGAGGTAGGAAGATAACTCCACATTTAAGGCAAGATTGTCTTACACAGTGAATGTCAGACAAGCTGCTCTAACATATTGCAAAAGAGGGGCAGGGGCAAAACAGATGAGAAAAAGCCAGGTGGCACCTTAAAAATGCTGGTAGTTCCCAACCATTCATCTCCACTTCCAAGGGATCTGATAACCTTTTTTGGGCACCGTGGGCACCAGGCACAGGCATACATACATGCAACAAAACATTCATTAACATTAAAGAAAATAAATCCGAAAAAGGCTATCAAGTTGGAATTCCTAAGTTTATATATATAAATACTATAAGATCCCAATTCCAGCATATCAGGTTACCATAGTGCCTGCTTGTACCAGTAACTAGAAAAAACAATGTTCTTCTATCAGATTTTGACAGACTGAAGGAAACTCCTATCATGAAAGATGAGGTGGTTTCTCTAAACCGGCTCTTTCTGGTGGTGCCCGAAAGCCTCAATACAAGTGGAAAAAGTACATGCTTCTTTGGAAGCCACAGACCATTTTACCCTCAAATAAACCCTGAGAGCCAAGGACTGATATCAGGCACCCACACATGCCACTTAAACCTAATGGTTGCTGTGAAAGAGAGGAAGGGTGTTTCCTAACCCGGAAACTGAAACAGTAAGTGGTAGCCTCCCATTTGTAAGCAATGAGTATGCACAAGGACAGGTGGGTCACAGAGGATGCACAGTCTCTCCAAGCATTTTTTAATTAACTGGCGGTTGGATTTATTGGTCAGCTCAGTGGGAAATCAGAACCTACTACTTGGGGGCTATTTTTATAGCCTTCTGGAGTTGGGTTGCCTTAGTATAGACACCTGGCACCATTCCTAGACGTGGTCAGATCTGTGTTTTCTCCCCCTTTAAACAGCAACCAGTGAGAGCGTTCCAGGCATCTGGCAGTAATCTGACCTAATAAAGGTGCCCCTCTCCCTTCTCTCACTTTGGTAGCATAGCATATGTACCACCAGTTTGTGCCACCAGATCCAGCAGCAGGTCAGAGGTGAGGGAAGTGTAGTTAAAATGCAAAATAAAGCCCTGTAAAACCTTAGAAGCAAGGGGCTGTATCTATCATCAATACTTTTACAAGCTATAAACTCTGAATAACTAGTCTCTGAATGAATGAGCAAAATTAGATCTTATCAGTTTTAAATTCTATGAGTCCAAGTTTCAGCTCATTTCCCTTTCTTTCTTCCCTCAGATGAAGCAGTGTTCAGGAAAAATGAGAGCCCTTTGACATCAGAGATTTTTTTACAACCTACATGAACAATTTCTGTACAGTAGTTGGGTGGCAAATTGTAACCCAACACCCTTTTCTTTGCAATAAAATTACCACAGCATTAAATTGACATAATAGAGATGAGAATATTCTATTCAGCTGAGTTTTGGTCATGTAGGTACTCACTTTAATGTGGGAGATGAATTAAGCTCATCCTTGGGAAATCCAAGGGTAATGACTGAAACTGTGTGATTGAGCTAATTACCGACCAGGTGTGCTTTAAGGATGTTAAATGGACAAGCAAGTTTGGGGGAGGGGTTTTGGAGGACAAGTCAGACACTGATGCTTCCCAGAGGGCAAAGGGCATTTCTGCTGATCTGGAAACATGCTGGGCCCACCTGAATCCACCTCAACCCTCTGAGCCCACTTAAGAAGATGGAAACTTTTCTAACCAATGCAAGACCCTGGGGAGCTTGTGACCCCCTAAAGCCCATACCAGTGAATAAACAACTGGCTGGTACTGCCTGGTACTGCCTGAACATTTCTTTTGTATATGTCTAGTCTTTTCAGCTTAATAAACTTTCCAAAGGCACACCATAGTTTTTTGTATCCATCTCAACATCTGACCTTGTTAAGTCTTTGCAGATTAAGGTTTTTTGGAAAAAAAAATTGTAGCTGTTGAAATCCTTATCCATTGCTGTGGGGATATTTCTTCCATTTGTTTGTCTCTGTGGATGAAGTACTGTATATGAAACATAAACTGTTTAATACCTCTGATTCATTATAATCAACACCAGTCTCACATGATATGGGACACAGAGCTGATTGTGTATTGACCTCAAGATATCCCTAACCAATCTTGGCACAAATGGTTGACCACGGAGCCCTGCTTCTCTTCGGCGACATCTACCCATGCTACAAAAAGACATGGTTACTGATGACTACTTCCTCCAGGTGGTACCCATCTCCTTTCTGTGCCTTTCTTCCAACATCCCAGGAGCCTTGCATTAACAGTCACTCCCAAGCAACTCCAGCACTCATTTCTTCTATCCCCCCAAAGTGTCAACAGTATTCTTCAGTAAACCCCAGACTGCTAGACAATTACGATGGAGCAAACAAATCTGAGCTATTTTTATAAGTAAACCCAACCTTCAAGGATTAGCTGAAGGTCCTTCCAGACTTTTGGGATGGCTGCCTGCGGTTGGAAGATCCTGATACTCCACGTGACTTCTGAGTAATTTGACTAATGGCCTAGTGGTTATTAACTTTCAAGTAAAGTCAAACACAGAAGCAGAAGACACACATGCCAATTGTCTCACGGGAATGGGCACCAACTATTCAAGCACACATTCTCCTAACAGACATTTTGTGTTAGATAAGGAAGGCACTGGGAAACTTCCATATTTGAATGTTGAAAGTTAAATTTGCATTTAGAAGACATTAATCAAGTATTTATTGATTATCTGGCATGTAGAGAGTCCTCTGCAAGAACTGTGAGGAACTGAATGTGTGTTCAATAAAGAAGCACTTAGTAATAACACGAACACAGTGTCAACTGTAGGTACTTTTTTTCTCAAAAGACAGAATATCTGTGGTGCCTCTGAAAATGCCACATAAATACCTTATAAAGATTAAACAAAAGGTACAAGGCTTCATCTTCCTTAAACACCGTATTGGCTTACATCTTTCTGTCAACTAAAAAATCAATATCTTTTTCGGACTCTTTTTCAACACAATGACAAGTGAGAAAAGCAATCCCAGAAAAGGAGCTCTTGCCTAGGACCATTTCAAACATTCTCCAAGGGCTCCTACTTACTCTGCCAAAACAGTCTCTCAGGGTGAGCCCTCTGCTTTATTCTTGGGGGCAACAGTTACTACACTTAAGTAAAACGTGCCTCTAAAAGCTCTAGATTCAGCAAAGATGACATATAATAAGCAATTAATATCAAAAGGCTTACCAATTGCCCCCCAGAGGGAACTTCTGCCCAAAGAAGTATTCACTTTTGAAAGTAAGGGCTGAGGATGTAACTCAGTTAATAGAATGATAGTCGAACATGTGCATAAAACAGGTACATGCCTAGCACTCCTAGAGGTAGATACAGCAGGATCAGAAGTTCAAGACCACCCATGACTACATAGTGAATTTGAGGCCAGCAAGGGAAAAATGAGACCCTTTCTAACAGCGGGAGGAGGAAGAGGAGGAGGAGGAGTAATATAAATTATGACCTGCATGGTTTCTGTCTTTCCTGGTAAAAAATGTGTCTTTCAATTGTGCTAAAAGCTAATGACATGGGTTATCCAGAAATTGATTTGAATCAAACCTATTTCTGCTTCTAAAACAATCAAACAAAAAGAATGATTGCATTATTTATTAATCTAGTAACATACTATCAAAAAAACACTTAAAGCACCATTTCTGTAATAGATATACACAATGGAATATAAGATTCTACCATTTGATTTAGAAATTAGCTTTAGGTCAAACAATTATAAATTTTTACCAAACATATATTAAAAAACATATACTAAAACAATTAACAGGCACTAACCTAAGTGAAATTTTACTGAACATATTAAACTTATTCTTTATGTTGAAAATATTCTCCAATAGAAAAATGTCTTTCCTCATTAGAAATAGAATTCACAGAGCAAAGAACTGGATACCTCCAGGCTCCTAAGGGTAACCATGTGACCTAAGTCAATTAACCTAACTTTTCTAACTCCCAGGCATATTAGAATGCTTGTCTAGTACAGAACATTGTCAACCCCTACTGTTGAACCTTGCCCTTTCTTCCCCTGCCAATGGTCCACTTGCTACAAAGGAGATCCAAGTCTCTGTCTAGTAAAACAGCTACAGAAGACCTGCATTTATAAGGAGGGGATCATTGGGAGTATTCATTACAGCAGCAAACACCTGGAAAACAAATGTCAAAACAAAGAGTAATGGTTGGGTGGTACGCATGGTGGTGAGACCATGAAAATTGTCTAGGCTAATGAAGTATTTCAATAGTAGAGTGGGTGCTAAAAATTTACAAAAGGCCCTGAGTTCCATCTCTGACCCCAGAAAAATTAATAACAAGCACTGTGGTTGCATGAGCAAGAAAGACCAACAACAGCCTGAACCACTGGACTGCCTAATCCTGTTCTGCCTTTGAGGACAAGATCTCTAACTGGGTAGTTCCTAAGCCCTGGACAATTGTATGAACACTCAAATGCAGACTCCCAGTGCAATCGACAGGACAGAAGAAAAGTACAGCTAAAATGTTTCAAATAACTCAATGTGCATTGGCATTCTCATCAATATCCCATTTGTGGACTCTGATACATCTGACTGGATTTCAATTGGTATGTAACTCGAGCTTAGTATCAACGCCTTCTCTCACCCATTATTTCTTTTCCTTTGAAATGCTGGAGTTTTGTGTTTCTTGTGTCATTTCTTCCTCTGGCCACAAACTGTATGACAACCAAGATGTCACTGTGGCGTTTACAGCCTGTTAATGAAAGGATCATTCTGTGAAATGTGCTCTCCTCCTTCAAAGCACTGTACAGTGACTGCTAAGGAAAAAAGAGAACACAGAGGACTGGGGGAGGAATGGCATAGTAATGCCCTGAGGATCAGAGCGTGAGAAGATGCCAGTGCTGGGTGGAAAACAGGGATCAGGAACTAGGATGAAAGATGAGAAGTCTTTGGCTACCCAAAAAAAGAGATAGGAGAGGCCTTAGCAACCCGGATGAGACCATTGTGGAAGAATGCATCCCTACGCACAGGCATTTGCATACGCCTATGAGTATTAGACACACTAAACACTGATAAGGAAGTAGTAGAAAGCTATGCTAGGTTACTTGCTCAAATTTAATTTATCACTACAGGCAAATTTCATAATCCTGTATTTAAAAGAACACTGGCAAGATTTAAAAAAAAAAAAAAAAAAAAAAAAAAAAAAAGGACTGAATAGTCTGTTGTGCACTGGAAAAGAAAGAGAAGGATGGAGGTGGGATTCGAACACATCAAAGAGAAGTCTAAGACCTGCAGGAAAGAGCATTAAACAAAATAAACCAACAAGCAGCATCAGGGCCAGGAGCTGTATGAAAATAAAAATAGAGGAAAAATACTCCGTCCTTATTCCAACAAAAAAAAGTAGACATCTAAGTACAAATGGCCTTGAGGTTAATTTTTACTTGGTTTCAGGCCATTTACCATGGCCTTATGAGCACAGCAGAGAAGCAAATTTACAACATCATCCTCACCCCATGGGGAACCACCTGTCATTTCAAAGGTTTCCCCTATACTCATCAAGCACCGTGTTTAACTATAGAGAACTGTATTCTTAAACCATTTTATTTGTTAAGAAACTCAGAGGCTGAAAAAGCAAATAATGAAGAACGCCATTCCATAGGGAAGTTAAAGCATCACAAAAAACACATCTAGTAATATTTGCCAATATATTTTTGACATACTAAAAGAAAACCTTCGTGTGATTGTGGTATCTCTGCCATAAACTAGTCCAATAGAACTTTCTACATTATGTTATATCTCTATCTACAAGAAGCTCAAAGACCCACTATTCCCTACCTTAATAATCTACTGTTTTTAATGGAGTTATCACTAGGCAAATGATCACACTCTTAACATTTGCCAAACCAGTGAGACTGTACGGTTAGCCATAGTTAAGGTGAAGAGAGCTTACAAGTACTTGGCTTTCTTTCATGTGATCCAGATTCTCTATTTAAGACTATTCATCCCTAGTTAGTCACACCTACAGACAGTATCATGGAGCACTGAATTTGTATAACTGTGGAAGTTACCAACCAGCTGAAGACATCTTAAAAGAAAATGTATGGTCACCCTGTTCCCCATGTTTTTGTCTGGTAGAAATGTCATTCAAAAGAGGTAAGAAAATGTTCATTTAGGAAAACTTGAAGGTAAAGAAGGGAGGAATCTGAAAAATTCTGAAAGAAAAAACCCACATTGTTTTCCATTGTGACACAAAGAAGGTATCAAACATAGGAATATGGGAAAAAGATACAAGAATACTTAACAGTGCTAATGGCAGTGTCCTTAGCACACATGGAAACAGAAGAGACAATGTCCCCAAGGCAGATATACTTCCCAGGCATGGTTGCACCTTATAAAATAAAAATGTAGGGCCACTAGATGTGAATATGCATAAAAACTTCAGTTTCTGAACATCCAGACTTTCTTCATAGCATCAGAATAAAACCAAATTTGTTATGGCTTTTTCCTCTGCCAGGATGCTGGTAATTATTGATGTTTTTGGCAAGCAGAACTATTCCGCTTTCTGAGACTTGTGATGTTGCTTGGGGTGTGTGTGTGTGTGTGTGTGTGTGTGTGTGTAAGAATGGACTCACTTAAGAACAACCAGCATTAGATAAAGATGAGATAGGCTTCACTAACATGCAATCCAGAAACTGACATAAAATCATCAGAGATGAAGTCTGCATCAAACATGCCTGTGGAATGTCTTCCTTTAGGAAAGATAGCCCATGAATTAAACTAAATGGATACTGGGGAAACTATTAGCAATTTTGATGGCAGTTGAGAATTGGATTGCACTGAATGTTCAGAGTGATGGGTTCATGCAAATTACTTGTAATGGATTCATTTTACAGTATCCAGGGTCTGACAGCCAGAACTTTGATGCATCTGTGCACTACATAAATAGCCAAGCAGACTTGATTTAACAAGGTGATATCATATTTTCAGATTCTTCCACTCTATATCAAGCAATTCAGTGTTAATTCATCACAATCAATCTTTTGTTCTTCCCTCCTTCCCTCCAGTAGTTAGCCACTGAACTTTTTATTAAATGCCTACTAACTACAGGGGACATTTCTATCCTCAAAAGTTGCCTGACAAGTTCATTACTGCACTTTTCAGTGGTAGCATATTTTATTTGTGAGGCTTTTTACCATACCTTGATCAAAAATTGTTCGTAAGATATATTTACACAGAGGCTTTGAGTTACAGCAATTAAAATTAATTTTATTTATATTTAGAATTAAAAGCAAATTTGCTCTGAATGTGTTTGGGTATTCCTTCATAATGGCATTAGTTTCACTAATTAGATACACAAGGTTGTGTTAAAGACCTGAATTAGAAAGCTAATGCCTACAATAGATGAGGTGCCAAATACCTGTAATCCTAGCATTCAGGAGGCTGAGGCAGGGGTACCCAAAATTGGAGCCTAAGCTACAGAGTAAGTTCAAGATCAATCTGAGGTATGGCGCTGTGTCTGAAAAGGAAGAGAAGGAAAGGAAGGAGAAAAGAAAGAAGAAGGGGAGAAAAGAAAACAAATCCAAACTTCAACAACTGTACTTGTAACTGCAAAGAGGCACACTTGGAGACTGATCATTTTCAGGGGGAAGTTTTAGAAAATACAAAACAATCAGTGAGCTCACTACTGACAAGCAGCCACTGGTGACTTTATGGTAGAAGAATTTGCAGAACTTTTTCTACATATATGTTTAGATGTTTGAATTCTTGTTGTTGCACCACACCACATACAGAGCTTTATATTCTATGGGAACTACAAGTTTTACAGCACACTATCAGATGCATATCTGACAGTTTATGTAAGTACACACTCCTCTATTATTAAACATTTTTATTGTTTCCAATGTTTTATTAACATAAAACACCTCTGTTCATAAGACTTTTGTTTCTTTATTCAGAATTATATTTCTTAGGAGAAAGTCCCTAAAGAAAAATCACTGGATCAAACAATGAATAGTTTTCAAACCCTTGATAATACACATTGCCAAATGACTGTTCCAAAAGGCTTGTGAGTGTGTCCCTTTGACTAAATCCTTATTGGCATTGAAAATATATATATATTAATTTGGGAGTAAAATTGATGTCTCATTTCCTTTACATCTCTTCATGCTGGTGCCAAACTTTTCTCTCATTTTGAAAAAATGCTCCTTTTGGAGACAAGGCTTTCTGAAGAGTCCAGCTAGCAGAAATGTGTGTGTCTACTATCAAATCTCATTATACACCAAAATAAAATCCAATGCAGAGGTCAACAAAAGTTGTACAACTTTTTACAAATTCTTTTTAAAGGGGTTCGCCGTGTTTTTTCTTTATTTAATGACAGTAGAAGCAGGTATGATAGTTATTCATCGCTCTCCCCAGCTATATTCAAGGCTGCTACCATGGAAACTTCACTAACTCACTTGGCTCACACTGCTGAGGACCCACTAGTCTGGGTGATGAACTGGGCCCCATGGATGTAACATAAGTACAGAGGCTCTATTGTGTTTTAAAGCAATCCTGGTCTACTGGGGAAGGTGTAGTTGTTATGCAGAAAAATGACATACATGCAGAAAAAATGAGATACATAACAAGGGACCTAACTGAGGCTTGAAACATCTAAAAAAAAAAAAAAAAAAGGAAAAGGGGACAGAAAACCAAATGCTTAAAAAATATATAAAGCTGAATATCACAAGTTCTTTCTTTCCTTCAACCATTTCTCACTTGACATGATTGACATGATTTTCAGACACATCCTGGTCACTGTTTTCTGGATACACTCAACTTTGTCAAAGTTCGTAAACTGTGGTGACTGTACTTGAACATAATACTCCAGATGTGGTCTGAGTAGCACACATGCTTCTAATACAGCCTAAAATTGTTTTTTGCTTGAAAAAATAAGCTCCACCGCATTGTTGGATCATATTAAACTTGTGATCAACTAAATCCCCAAGAACTTTTGACATAAACTGCTGCCAAGTCACATCTCTCATATCCTGTGCATATGCAATTTTTTTTCTCAGTCCACATTTCAAGACTCTACATCTATCACTGTTAAATTTCATCTTGTAGGTTTTGAACTGAAGTTCCTACAAGTTGAGATCATTTTCAATCTGGATTCTGTCATCCTGGATATGAAAATACACCACCCGGCTTTGTGTTATCTGCACCGTGAAAAGCCTGTATTTGTGATCAGCTGTGACCAACAAGCTGCTCTGTGGCAGCAAAAGCCAAATCTGGACTCCCCTTTTTGTTCCTCACAGTCGTTGTGAACAGGGTGCCTTGTTCATGGTAGATGCTCAGTGTTAGTTAAATGAGCGAATGCCTGGCCAGTGCTAAAATAACAGTCCTGTGACCCTTCCTGAAAGACATCTTCCTCCAGGTTGACATTGAACCAGTCATTCAACCAGCTGTGATTTTACCTAATTGCTCATTATGCAGTCAAATTTCACAATCTTATGCACAAGGATATTAATGAAACCTCCCAAATGTTTTTCTAAAATCATGACATCTTATATTTATATTTGACATTCTAGCATGGGAGATCGGATGTAGCCATCTTGATGCACTCATGGCAAGAATAGATTACCAGGGCTGTTTTTCATCTGCCTCCTTGACACTTTGCCCTCTACTCTTACCCAAATGATGGGGGCAACTTTCATTGTCTGCTTTCTTCAATATTAGTATTCTAACTGACATTCCTGTTTGCTTTAGAGTCTTTATATTTCAGGAATAATTTTTTTGTTGTTTTGATTGATTTTGTTTTCTAAGACAGGATCTTACTATGTAATCTAGGCTGACCTTGAGTTCGATAATCCACCTACCTAGCCTTCTGGCTTCAGGAGTGAATTTAAAGAATACTTTTGCATTTAAAACTACAGAGTAATTGAAAAGATCATGCCTGTAATACAAAAAGAAATGTGGTTTTACTTTGTGTTTGAAACCTTCTAAAGAGCCTACCAATACATGTCCCTCAACTACTACATCATTGCCTTTACAATCTTGAAAACAGTAGATGTATACTACTTCTTCATAGCATTTTACAGGAGAAACTAGTGGGAACCAACAGGCATTGGCTCAAGGATTCCCAGTGAAATCTGGATATCAGACTATGGGACCACGTTCTTACCCGAATACTCTCCCCTATGCCATTCCTGTCTCTTAAAATCACAAATTTCAGGAAACAGAACATTCAAGAAATAAGAAAATTCTCAGAGAATGAGCAGATACTATACCCAAAATGATTACTAGCTTTTCAAAGATGAGCACATGTGGGGGACAAGTGACTCCTGAGGATAATGTGTTTCACCTGCCAGATGGTGCTTGACCCAAAGCACCATTCCGCAACTCTTTTGGGAGATTCATCCGCGAAACAGCACCCATTTCTTCCTTCACCCCTGCTCCCACTTTATTCCTGGTCTATGTTTCAGACTAAGGCATGAGGTGAAGCTGACAGATAGGGGAGGGCAGATTGGATAGGCACATTATATGCTAGTAAAAAGGGGAGGGGCTGACTGTTTTATTAGTTTGTTTTTGCCGTCTTTCATAGAAATGCCCCCATTCAAACACAAGCCATTAAAAATGGCCCAGCATCAAATTAGCTGATCAAAGCCTGCGTTTTAAAATGGTGTATAACCACCCGTGTGTTTGAATGAAAACAGTAACTAGTAAGTGAATGATGAGAGATAGCACCAGCTTCTACGAACAACTGGGTTACAAACCCTGCGGAGTTCTTAGTCTATACTCATGTTCTTTCCAAGTGGAAAGTTTGTTCTTAATGATCCTCAGTAATCTATGATTCTGAAACTACTTTGTACCATTATTTAACTTTTCTTGTTTGTGACTGACTTGCCTTGAAGCATGTCTGGGGACAAGAATGACATCTCACATTTCCGTAGCAGAGATCACACAATTCGAGCACCAAGTAAGCACGGCAAGCATTTTCAATTGAATTGCTTAGCAAAGTACGAACTAAAGTAGCTGTAATTAGCCTTCTATTCAATTGCTTCCCTCTGAGGAGCATAGATCATTATAGGTAACCGTGGCTACTGGTCAGACTCTAACCAACATCAGGCCGAATTCTTTGTAGGACACAAGGGCTGAGTCCCCAGATGAATTAGATGCAGGGGCCTTCAAGACCCACCGTGTCCAGTGTGAAGCTGAAGTCGTTAGTCACATCTATAGTCAGGAGTGGAAAGAGAATGCCTGCATACATGTTAGCTAGAACCAGGGGCTTCAGCACGGTAGTTGTGGTGACTAGTTTTAGTCATCAACTCATCAAATCTAGAATACCTACATGTCATGGGAAAGTTAATGACTAAAACTTGTCATCACAATCAAATGCACAAACCCATGGTTCTAGCCACAGCATCATAAATACGCACAAAAAGGAAAATTCATGAAAGGCTAACCTGAATAAATTTCTTTTTTTTTTTTTTTTTTTTTTGACTCAATGCTGCCATTCTGGCAAATGCAATTCAAGACACTCAATTAAAAGAAAAAAATGGCATACCAAGCAAACGCCCCCCAAATTTCTCAATGAATCTATACATTATTTTTGCCGACCTCACAAGAATAACATATAATTTAATGTTCTGCTTTGTTCCCATTGACCATGATGGTATCTACAGATTTCTGTCCCGTAAACAAAATGGTCACAGAGGTGCTAGCAGCATAAAAATAGCCCCCAAGTAAAGCAATCCGTTTGGAATGAGAAGAATCCTTAATGAACTGATGTGGCCTTGTGGGTCTGTCACAGGCACTGGAAGGACATGGAGTTTCTCAGATCTCAGATCTTTTCTAGCATCAAGTTGTAAATGTTGTAGCATTATGCAAATAAGGCACACAGATGAAACACTATCCTCACCAATGGCCATTTGGATTTTCCCTAATAATCTGTTAAAGTGGTTTTTTAAAGACATATTAACATATTGGTATGTGGAGATCAGCTTTGAATATGCTTTATGTCAGCTGTTACTAATACTGAATTATCAACATTCATAAGTATTTTTTTAAAACTATGACTGAATTGAAAGGTCTGTCTATTATAGAAATACTACGTCTCTAAATCACTCACATTCCAAAAAGACTTTCTTGTCCAACAGAGGACCAAGGGACAGGAATATAGCTGATGCCGTGAGAACATGTCAGAACCCTAAGAGGTCCCCCTGTGGGATGGGTCTGCTTGCGGACAGAATCTGAAGAAAGTAAGAGCTCTATCCTGTGACTCATGCTTAGTCCTAGGGAGCCCATACCATGTAGAACGTGAATGTTATTAGACTTGGCAATCATAACAGTCAAGAACTGCTCATCTGTATGAAAGCTTGGACTTGAGTTTCCAAGTTTGGTGTTGCAGGAAAGGAGTGTGATTCTGGGTTTGGCCATCAAAACCATTGGCTATTGTTCTGGAAGACCTGGGTTCAGTCCTCAGCACCCACACGGTGATTCACAGCCATCCATAACTCTAGTTCCAGAGGATCTGGTGTACCCTCTTCTGACCTCCATAGGCATGCATGTGGTGCACATACATACATTCCAGGGAAACATTCATACCCATAAAATAAAAATGAATCTTCAAAAATAACTGTCTGTCTGATTTCCAACTCTGTCATCTTCTAAGCAACAAAATAGTAGATATGACACCGCCGCTCAAGGAAAGGATCCAGTGTGCTTCCAAAAGGTGAACTTATCTTCTGAACTGGCTGTGTTTCAGTTGATAGCATACACCTAACTGAACAAAATATAAATGTCTATAGCATGTCTTCTCGTCTATAAAATGGGTTTATACCAGTATCTTGAAGAATGTTTTAAGTATCAGAGATGATGGATAGGAAGAACATAATACAATGTGTGGCTCATAAAAGGTGATCCCAGTTGATTTATGCAATGAGAAATGCAGCCGTGGAGCGTGGGTTAAAGTCAGAACTGAAGAACTAGTTACATGGAGGAACCAGCTAGAAGCACGAGATTGAAAGAAGAGTAAAAGGACATGAGTGCACCACTGAGTGCATCCTTTAGAGAATAGCAGTCACATTTCCATGAGAGACACGGAGCCTGAAAGATCTGCTTGTCCCAAAGGAGAGAAGCAAAGTCAGGGGGAGAGCGAAAGGGAAATTCATGTAGTGTCAAAAAGCAGGGGGAGTAAAACAGTCTGGGTTGAGAAAGAAGTGAAGAAAAATAACTCCCAACTGAATTCAGCCAACAAGTCAGTTATTGGAACCCTTCGAGGGTGCAATTTTAATACAGAGGCAGTAGGAGTCAGCTTACAAGGTGTTTCAGAATTAGTGGTAAAGAAATGGAGCCAGCAGATGTAAACCACTCACTAGAGAAGAAAAAGTCAATAATATCTGGGTCTGACAGTTGGACCTGGTGCAGACACACAAGAACAGACTTAAATGTGGGATTTTACTACGGAATTTCTGATGGCTGCAGGTATAGAGGGGCCTCCCAAGGGAAAAACACATTCCTCAGAAGACTAAATATGGCTTTCCTAAGCTCAACAAAGAGAGGCCAAACTTGCTTGTTTCTTAAATCTCCATGGCTTCAAGATAATGCCACTCTATTCTAGGGACTGAAGAGAAGACAAAACCAGGATGAAAAATTGAAGAGCATACAAAGCTTGGTGGAGACCCTGCTCGCTTTGGTGGACTTCCTGCGGAGCTTTTGTTCTCTCAGTTCTCAGACTCTCCAAGAGTCTTAAAGGAGTTACCACAATCAAGTCTTCCCGGGTTTAAAAAAAAAACCGAAAAAACAAAAACCAAAAACCTTGCCTATTAGCTCCAAACCAATCATGTCTTCCTGCCCTGTATCGCACAAAGTCCCTATTTTCAGTGAGTAAATAAATACCACCCCCACCCCCAGCCCCCCAAAAGCATAGAGGTTTTTCTGAACAAGCTGGTAGGGATCACAAAGCTGATTAGGGCTTGTTTATTTGAAAGGTTCAAATAAAAGGCATTTGAATGGTCAGGAATGTTTGAGGACTATTAAGATGTGACAGGATTCACTAGGGTAAACATGTCCTGCCTCAGGCTTCTTGAAGCCTCTAATCCCTATAACAAGCAAAGTCCTAAATATAATACTAGCTACCATTTATTGAGCAAGCCTGTACCATGTGCCCGTTACATGAATTGTCTCATTTAATCCTCACAATAGCGCTATGAGGTTAGATATTATTAACCCCAGGGATCTAGGGCCTCTGGGCTAACCCCTGGCGCCAAAGGACCTCCCAGGTTTCACCAGCACAAATGCCCTCAACCCTGTCCCTCCCTCGTATTTTCTTGTCCCAGCACTGCTTTGACTGCTTAGTTTCTAACCTCTTAAGACAAATATAAAAATAAACCTCCCTGTATGTTGAGCCAAGTATATTTTATCTTACACAGGCTTTGGAAATATAACACCCAAGTTCAACCCCCCCCAGCCATGCACAGTCCAATCTGTGTGGTCTTGGGCAAACAACCTCCTCTAATGAACAATAATACCTTCATCACAGTCTTGTCGACTTATAAGGATGTGGTGAAGGAGCAAAAGTTTTACTTTTAAAAAGTGTGACCATTGCATCCGGAATTGGTGTCTTCCTCGAGTAAGGTTATTTTACTAGCACATATAAGTCCATATTTGCTATAAATTTTTGAAAAACTCAGAAAAGAATGAAGAAGAAAGATAATTAACTGTTAGCCTATCATCCTAAAAGCAAGAACAATAATAAAATATGTTCAGGAACCAACATAATGTATATGAGGTTTATTTATATGATGTGTATATATATATATATATATATATATGTGTGTGTGTATCCATATATAATTTTATATCAAATTATTTGTAAAAATAGCATTTATGCCATTTTTAATATCATGAAATCTCCTTTGAAACCCTAATTACTAACACCTCCATAAATTATATTTAGTAGGTGTTCAGGAATTAATTACATAGACGACAACACTGATAAACTGGAAAAAAATACCTTTCAACTTAAGTTTTCAGTGACTCCACATAGAAGGTATTGCCAATAAAAGTTCAAGGAAAAAGACTCTTGTTGTTTCCCTTAACTTTAAATGTTAGTTTTTTGGGTTATGTTTCAGGAAAGTATTACTTCATATAAAATAATAAAAATAAAAACAAAAAAGAATACCACATCATGTGCATTTCATCATAGCTATCTAAATAACAAAGCACTTATTCTAAATACACTGACAAGACATTTTGGGACATCAGAGGGACATTCTCAAATTGATAGTCTGGTTCTTAATAAGATGGAATGGTAAAATATATTACTTGTGCACCCTAACAAAAGAATAGTGAATAGCCATTAAACTCATGTTGACATCTGTATAATAAAATGGGGAAATGTTCACAATGTATTGTTGGGTTGTATTAAAAAAAAACCCAAGATATTGGCTGGGGGTGTATCTCAGTGGTACAGCCTATGTTTGGTATGCTCAAGACTTTAGACTCAATCCCTAGTGCTGGAAAAGACAAAGAAAGGGTCTTGCCTCTAGTCTTATCACCATTGAGAAATTTTCTTAGCATTTGTCTTCAATTTTCTAAAGTTAATAGAAACCATACCTATTACTCTTAATTTAAAAAATTGCCTAAAATTGTTCATTTGCCCACTTTCTAAATCCCAACTACATCATGTATTACCATTCCTCAGGCAGCCTGGACCTGACTACAGCAATGACAAAGATTCCTGATGTACAACACTACAATTCAGTAAAAGTCTTTAAATTGGACCCTGAAGTCTACCATTTCCTTGTATTTTACTTTTGGCAAATTCTTTAATCTCTGTGAGCCCCGATTCTCACCTGTGAACACAGAATATCATGGCCTAGCTTACAGCATTGTTTTGAGCTTAAATGTAGGTATAGGTGCAAGGGCCTGAATCTAAACCTTGTGCTGAGAAAGTCAGTTAAATCCAGGTGTGGTGGCACAGATTTGTAATGCAAATGTACTGGAGGCAGAGGCAGGAAAACAACCATAAGTTCAAGGCCAACCTGGTCTACTTAGTGAGACTCTGTGTTTGTGCTGTTTGTTTTAATTCTTCAATCCCCACTCTTTGTGTCTCTTTCCCTTTGGTGTGTTTCAGTTGCTCAAATCTAAAATCTGAAAATTTAGTTACTGAAATCTAAGTAAGAACATGCAAATAGGAAAGACGCCATCAAAAATGGAAATACCTGAGACCGTGAAGATAGCAAACAGGCTGAGTAGCATACGGTTTTTGCATCATGTGCAAATTAGAAATACTAAATTATAAACTAGGTGTAAATTAATAGAGTAGATAAGCCATATGATCTCTGCCACCATGACTTAAAACAAAAATTGAAGAGAATTTGGAGTTTACATCTCAAGCTAAAATGGTCTAGTATTATTACAGCCACAGTTGCCAGAAGCACACAACTGATTTAAGCTTTGGGGGCAAATGCATTTACAAGTATGATTAATAGCTATACGGGAGGGTTAAAGGAAACCCCATTGAGTTCATAACAGAAGAAAGGGCTATATGGCCAATGTTAATTATGCTCTTGTTTGCTGTTTGCGTTTATGAGAACAGATCTACCCTCTACTACACTAATGAGCGCCTAAAACAACGGATCTGTCATGTGCATTTTATTACTGCCATTGGTTTTTCCAAAAGCAGTGTCATGTTTATCCTAGAGAAGGGGGAAAGGATTTCCAAAGGAAACTCATAATAAGAACAGTACAAAGCCCCCAAGCTTTCCTCTACCCCCTTCCCCGGCCCTCTTTCAAATACTGCTGATTTAGCATTCTACAACTCACAGCTTCCAAAAACCGACCTGAAAACTGTGGTGGTATTAAATATGAATAACCATCCGCTCTCATTCCCTTTAAGAAGAGCTGGAATGCCAAACCCCAAATACAGGACACTAAAACTGTCTACCCTTGCGGGCCATGATGGCATACGCCTTTAATCCCAGTGGAGTTTGAGGTCAGTCTAGTCTACATAGTGAGTTCCAGGTTGGCCAATGCTGCATAGTGAGACCCTGTCTCTAAAGCCCACCCTGAAGTACATTTACAAAGGGGTGTTGTGTGTGCGTGTATGTGTGTGTGCCTCTGTGTGTGTGAAAGTAAACTTGTCAGGCAAAATTCTCACTTCTTAATGCCTGCAATTTCATTCAATGCTCAGATTTGCAACCAGGGTTGGAGATTGTTACATCTTCGTACATCTTTTCTTTAATCATATAAATGAGAATCCATCTCGAAGTCTCAAAATACGACCTAAGGCAATTGGTTTTATTCCTCTCTGACTATTTGAGCAGAAAGATGAGTGAACGGGCTTCAGAACTGTCTTATTTTCCAAGCAACCTTCTTGCAGGATAATATACTTTTATAATGAAATGTAAGATTATAAATTGCCAAATTGATTTTGCATCGGTGGTTAAAAAAAATCCTAAGTGACTAAGTGTCCTGAGGTGACCTAGTATGTTATAGAAAATATGAAACCATACAATACTGACAGTTTAATTGGTTTAGCAAGAGTTCATATCACTTGGCTGAAATGCATCATTGGCCTTTTTTATCATTACATCTTATTGCAGCCCTAAAAATAAAGTAGATGACAATCTAGTGAAATGTTTCCTTTACAGGATCAGGTTCCTGTCCTTGACTTTATTGCTATGCCTAGCTGTCCAAAGCAATGTTTACAAACTGCCTCCGCCTTTTAGCATGTTTTGAATAGATTTATTTTCCAAGCTGATCCTTTCATGCCAGGAGATAGAGAAACAGTAGCATATAGTTTGTGGGAAGAACCCTGAAACAGATGGCATCAAGGAGTTAAATACCAGAGTGGATGGCACCTTGACATTTATTGCTGTCTAGTGCAAAGCAGAATATATAATTTGACTCTTTTACAGCACTAGGGGGGCAATTTAAATGTGTTAGGACTTGAACTATCAAAAGATGCTGTCTCCTGTCTCCAGATGTAATTACAAGACAAGACTATTAAAGCAGTCTTACAAATACGAGAGGAACTAAGACTGTGAAGGACAACAAAAGCGGAAAGAACTACCTCCGGAGCAGCAGCAGCTTGGGTTTTGGATTTTGTTTCTTGGTTTTTGGGTTGTTTTTAGGTTTTAGTTTTTGTTTTGTTTTGTTTTGTTTTGTTTTTGACAGATATGTCCCTGGGGCATAACAGGAAACCAGCACACTACTGTGATACTATCCGCTAGAACCACTGGTGTCAAGTGAGGTCCCTATATTCAAAATAGACCCAGAAAAGTGAGCCAGGAGCAGAAATGTCATTCCTAGCACCAAACACATTCTAAACCCTTTTGTCTCCAATACACTAATGCAGGTTCCGTGGGAAACTATTTACTACATGTGTGGAGTACCGGATGCTAGGTGATGGTGAATTTATTAAACCCAGACTACATCAAGTTGGTATTCTCCTAACTCCTGTGGGTAGTAATTCCATACCCTCCAATTTTCACAGCTCCTCTCGTTAGTGGTATGAAACACACACACACACACACACACACACACACACACACACACACACACACACACACAAATATTGTTCAGATATTTCATACATTCATCTGAAATAAAGTTAAAGACTCTTAAAGCTGAGTGTGATAGCACAGCAGTAATCCCAGCATGTTTGAGGCTGAGGCGGGAGGGTCTCAAGTTGAATGCCATCTGGAGCTGGAAAGACAAATGGATGGATGGATGGATGTGTGGATGGAAAGAAAATAAGAGAAGGAGGGAGAATGTGTGAGAGAGATCTAGAAAGGTATTTTCTTTAAAAAAAAAAAAAGGTATCAAAAAGGTATTACATTTTTTAAAAATTGTGTACCATGGACTACCATCCTGAAGAATTATGCTGAAATAATAGTACAGTTTAGAGGAGAGGGGAAAACTGTCCTTAGACACCCTGCAATGAAATGAACGGCTGTTGAAAGGGACAGAATTTGGCCTCTTAATTTAAAAAATAGCTTATTTTGAAATAATTTGAGATTTACAAAAGACTTACAAAATTTATTTTGCTAATTTCTCCTAATATGAATATTTTATATAATCATAAAAAATTTGCCAAATTTAAAACATTATCATTGGTACAATACTATGAACTAAATTACCACTTACATTTGGGTTTCTGCAGATTGGCCAATGTCCTCATTCTGTCTCATACTTGGGATTCTGCATTGCATTTCCTTGGTCACTGAAGTTTAACAAATAAGATCCACACTTTGGCCTCACTGAAAACTCATCAAATGCCTATTTATCTCATCAGCTTTGCTCGTAGCTTAGCTGCTCTTAGTGTGAAGAGGCATGCATGTAGAAAGAAAGATACCATGTTTTAGTAAGTGAAAGTATTCAGTTTTCCTGATTTTTCACTAGGTCATTTATCTCAGAGTTGTCCCCTCCAATGCATATATATTGCTTTTATCCCCTGGTCCCAGGCCTCCTGTCCCTTTCAGCTGAATATCTGCTCCTAGGCCTTGAATCAAGATAGCACCAGGTAACCTGCCCAATACTCCTTTTTTTTTTTAAATATTTATTTATTTTTTTTAGAATTATTTATTTATTTTATGTATGTGAGTACACTGTAGCTGTCTTCAGACACACCAGAAGAGGGCTTCAGATCTCATTATGGATGGTTGTGAGCCATCATGTGGTTGCTGGGATTTGAACTCATGACTTTCGTGAAGAGCAGTCGGTGCTCTTAACCACTGAGCCATCTCTCCCACCCTGCCCAATACTCTTTGACAAGACAAACCAATCACTGAAAAAAATGGGTTAGGACTTTCAGGTAGGAGAATGCTATCAGCAATCCAAATCTTGCTGGACACATCCACTGGACAACAGAGAGAATTTGCTCGGCACTCATTCTTTGAGACTCTGAACATGTGACTTCAGAGAAGCATTGAAAGACATAAAAAACTTAAGAGAAGATGCAGAGTTTCTAGCTCAAGTCCTTCATATCTCCAAAGTCAATGATTTTAACTGCTCTGTCCTTAGGGGTTTCTTGAAAGGTAATGAATGAGTGGTTGAGTTGAGTGATTTTAATTGTAGCTCTTGAAATTTGAGCATACCAACCTTGACTTAAATTCTCATACTAGGCCTGACTTCATCTTCATGTTAAATGACCTTTTACTAAACCTATGTACCCAGACATGTACCCAGATACATTGTACTCATCTTTGATGTGCCTTAGCCATGTTCTGTCAGCATTTTCTGACTGTACCTTCTTCATGTACTTAGGGACCACCCTGCCTCTCCTCCAGAATCTCTTGTTGTCTTTTGCTTTGTCTACCAGTCTGAATGTTAGTCAACCATTATGCAGTTTCAGAGCCATTCCTGCCCTTCTCTAGACCTCGGGTAGTTATCAGCCTCTCTGTCCCACCTGGAACACAAACCTAGCTTTATTTTTGAGCCTTTCTATCCAGCTTACAGAACCTTAGTATAGAAAAAAGCTAAATCTGGCTGAAAAGCATGGTGCCTTGAGAGACTGACATTTGGAAGCAAGTCTTCTCCCTTCTTCAGAGAAGGAAGGAAGAACATCTAGTCCGGCTTCTTTTCCTCTCCCTGAATCTCTCAAGGGATATAGTTCCCAAAATAACCATAGACGATCTAGTGTGTCCCACTTATAAACCGTGTTTTTACTAGCTGTGGCCCAGCTCACAAAGGCACTCTCATGCTCTGAGGATGGATGGGGGAGTCAAAAAGAAGTTCCTGAGCTTCATTGCAATGTATGCTTCAGTGACTTGGACCACTGGATACGGCTGGAAACTGCTCTAGTCACTATAGGGGTGACCTGAGAAATTACCAGCTGTGCACAGGGAGCAGAAGTCTTTGATGACTCGTTTCCTCTTCCCTAGAGTCATTTAACAGCAGGAGGGGCTGTGCAGTGAAGGGAGCAGCTGTTTATTCTCATGATACTTCACACTGCTGAAGACAGCTCTTTGATTGATGCCCCACCCTGCCTTCAGAAGATGTATTTTGTTCTCTAGGGACAGCAATGGTTTGAGGTTAGGTAGGTTTGCGATTTCCTCTCGGTCAAACACTGGAACCTTACAAGGACAAAAGCTTCACTTTCCCTAGTTTGTCTGGTCCTAGGAGCTAAATGGAATGCTTACGAAAAGTCCTACTGCCAAAACTCTCTCCCTACCTTTTCTGGGCTTATTCACTTGATCTTCAACTTGGGATAAACCATTCTATTATTCCCTATTTTAAAAGAAAGGCCTTGCACTCAGGTGGTAAGGAAGGGTACTAAGTTCAAGACCACGTTGAACTATGTTAAACTAATTTTTCAAATAAAAATAAGGAAACAACTTCTAAGGGGATCATTTTCTTGTTCAAGATCACAGATGTAGAGTCAAGATTTGAATCCAATCTTACCACTGAGAGGACCACTAGAATTAAAAACATACTTCAGGAAGGAATTTACATGGGCCACCTAAAACCCTTAACTAACACACAGACACAGACACACACACACACACACCATACACAAACACAGATACATGAATACACACACACCACACACAAATATATGCATACCCCCCACACACACACACACATCTATGACAGCAATTGTTTCTCGTTTCAACAAAGAGTAATTTAATCTACTTTCAGAAAACACAATCATTGTAGGTAAGTCTTAGAGAATCAGAGACAAGAGTGAGAAAACAAGTGAAAGTAAAACTCAAACCTTGCTGAAAACAGGAAGCTGAGAAGGCAGGTTAGAAGCCCTGGTGGGAAAGATGAGCTAAGGCCGGCTCTCCCTTTCATGAGATGCCTTAAATTAGAATTCAAGAGATAATCATCTGAAACTTTTCTTATCTAAAAGCCCATCCATCCCTACCTGAAAACTGGAGGATTAAATAACTCTCAACACTGGGAAGACAGAGAAGAATTATCATGTCCCTCTACCCTTCCCTGAATTCTGCCATTAGCCAAGCCTACTAACCCAAGATGCAAAGAAGGCATGCTAGAAGAATCCCTAAGATGAAATCTGTACACTCGAGTCAGCAGGTCAAAGACCACCCTGAATAGCCTGCGAACAACTGGAATCCAACAGCTGTTTGAGCCAAGACTTTCCAGCCCTATGCTCGGCAGTGGCCCAAGCTTACTGTTTATTTGCAATGCAGAAGCGTATCATCCTCAAGCTGGCTCATCCAAATATGATAACATCAGCTCCCATTTCACTATGCACGAGGAACAGTCAAAATAAGCAGTCATTCTGAAAGGCCTTCCTTTTACTGGCACAGGTGGAATCCCACTGACTCTAACACATGCCAGGTCTGGGAGGGAAATGGAAGAATCCCAAGATGCTCTGCTCAGCCATTCTCTGCCCTACAAATCTCTCATAATCACTATAAAAATTTATTTTATATTTTCTCATGTGTATATGTCTGTATCTGTGTGGGGCTATGTTTGTGCATATGAAGGGGACTGCAGAACTCCATGGGGCTGGACTCACAGGAAGTTGTGAGCTGCCTCTGTGGGTGCTAGTGACTGAACTCAGGTCTTCTACAACAGCAGTATTTGCTCTAAACTAAGGAGCCATTCTCTCCAGTCCCTGTAAACATTATTTTTAAATGGAAAAATCACCTTGGTGAGCTGATGAGTCTATACTTAAGGAGCCACTTTTAGAGATATCAGTGGTATGAGATTTTTTAATGAAAAATGAATTCTGTACTTTTTAATATCACACTTAGCTGCAAAACATCCAACTATGTGTGTTAGCACAGGGCTATAGTTGAAAGTCCAGTCACTTTTTAGGAAATGTTCAGCGCTTTTGAAGTTATTTTCTACTAGTGAGTTAATAACACACTATATAGACCCCAACTGCAATTGCTTATCAAACTCCTCCATAATAGATTTTTTTTAATTGTTAAAGAAACTCATCAATCCTCCGTAATAATTTCAAAATAAGTACTTCACAGAAGCTACTGGCTGCGTCTGCCCCCACTCCAAAAGCCATGACCATGAATAACTCCAATTCACATACCCCCCTACCTAACTCTGGAAGTGCTAATTACCTCCAGAGATGTTACACAGGCAGCTGAAAAGCCAGATGACCACAAGCAATTAGCCAATCAATTTGGCTTGAAATCGCCCCCAACACAATTGGCAGAAAGCCACGCATGGAGTGTATAAGTGGGCAGCTACCTATTTGAAAGGAAACAAAAGGTTTTAGCCACCCACACTACATTAATAACCTGCCATGGTGCCTGAAATTACCACCATTCTAATCACATGTTGGGATTTCGGCAGTGTTCAAAAGCATGTCGGCTTATTAGCACCCATTACTATACTAAGTAGCCCTTATGTAGGAAAACTGAAGGGTAGTGTTGTAAGTAAATGAAAAGGAAAGAGTCAGCCTAGCAGGAAGAAAATTGGAGGAAAAATACAGGAGTATGTGTGGAAAGAAAGGGGTGGAGAATGCAAAGGAGGGGAGTTAAGAAACAAAACTCATCTGCTTGCCACAGTCCTTCAAGGGAAAAAGATGGCGACTGTCATTGATAATCTCAAGCAGACTTCCAAACACTTCATCCAGCAGAGGATTTGGTGATTTGTGTGCTTGTGAGAACAAAGAAAGTGATCACAGAAGACAGCATAGTTTTTTTTGTTTTTTTTTTTTAAAAAAAAAAAGTCATTCCAGGCTAATTGCATTTCCTTTTATGATAAGAACAGTAGACTGAAAAGCAGAGGGATACACAGACAAACTTCTGGGTTTCCAGAAGACCTATCAAGGAGATCCAATCTTTTGGCATTGCTGTATGACACTGTTATCTCATATCATGACAGGCAGAATTCTAGGAGTCCTAGAACACGTGAAGCCTATAGACCTCTGGTTGGATATACGTGGATATATCTGACCCAAGGCCAACGTGAACCATTATGTTCAAGACAGGCTTCTGTGGGCCATCAAGAATACCATTAGCTGGTTCCTCCACTGATTTATTTTAATGTCTATGTTCAAAGGTACAAGTTAATAAGTTAATGAAACCTTCTAGAAGGAAGCCTTTAAGTCATGATGTGAATAGACCTGCTCTGCTCAACATTTTCACCAACACTACTACCGCAGCTTAATAGCTATGCTGATCCGATTCACAAATTACATGAAGCTGAAAGAAACACTTAACCCATTTCTAAACTCAAGTGTTTGGGGTCCAATTTCATAAGCTCTCATATTAATAAAGTATCAAAACCCAAAGGTGAATGTTGCTTGAATGTTAAGTTCAGCAATGACAGACATCAACCATGAGTGGCTGGCACACTGCCTGCCTGAATAAATAGTATAGGAGATAGGCCATAGGAGGTGCTGGCCACACTGGGCTCTACACTGCACAAGTGTAGGTATCAAGCCTACCCACATGAGAGAGTGACATGTATAGTACAAGAGTCTCATACATAGAGGAGGAAACACAGTAGAGTAGGATGCTTCTAAAGGTCCCCCCCACGTCGGAGATGTAGTGACATTATGGAGACACCTTCCTAACTTTCAGAACTGAAAACGGGCACAAAAGTAAAGCCAAACCCCTGATCCGTGAATTACCCCCTTGGTAACCAGTATTCTGAACCTAGCTAGAGTAGGGAAGTAGCAGACAATCCTGGCTTTTTCTTCCTCTGAGCTCCTTAGCCATGGGGGTCTTATTTGCATGGTTGGCTGGGGCGTTTAAATAAACTTTACTTGGGTGGCTGGGATGTTTGTAGTGAGGATGGGGGCTGCAGGCAGTCAAATGGTGACGTGTCAACTACTTATTTCCCAGCCTTCTGCAAAAACAGAATTTGGTGGTTTTTCTATAGAAAGAGTGATTTATATGGATAGGAACAACAACTACAACAAACGAACCTATTTTAAAAAGATTAATTCAAGAGATAGAATCAGAACAAAATGTAAATCAAAGGGAAGCATTTCTTCTATAATTAAGAGAAATCTTCCCATTAATTAGGACATAAAAATAACACAAGGAGAAATCACATCCAGAGAGTGTCGACCCTAGTTCTAAGGAATACAGCTGAATACTACTATCTGCATACCTAAATGTACCCAACAGCGCTTGGAGCACAGGAAGCACGAATTAACTAGTTGCAGACTGGCCTGAGAGTAATGAGACATTTTTGAGACATCTAACCAAAAGCACCTCCCAAATCCCAGCAGGTACTATGACAAGATAATTCTGGCAAGGTCTCCTCCTTTTGAAAGGTTAACTTATATCTTTAACCATTCAGCCATCAATGGGCACTGCAGTAGCTGGATATAGTTAGTCCCCCAAAGATTTCTGTGTTGGAAGTTTGATTTCATTGATCCCAAATGTGGGAGTATGAAGAGGTGAGGTACATGTTTTAAGAAATAGAGGATCTATGACAAATAATTGGAACATTATTCTCAGAAGGTCCTTTTCATAGGACCCTAGGTCATTATCACAAAAGTGCTGTTACAAAAGAACAAGTCTGGCCCCATGTCAATCTCACTGTGGCTTTCTATTGTGCCATCTGATGTTTTCCTCTCTTGTATGCTTGTGACATGATGCCGTCGCTGTCCACATGTTATGATATGGATAAGGGACCCTTCAGGGCTGGCATCATGTTATTTGAGCTTACAAATCTGTAAGCTAAATAAGTTTATTTGCTTTAGAAAGTATATGGTTTAAAGTATTTTATTATAGTGACAGAAAAAGGCTAATGCTGGCCCTTAGATTGTTTCTGCATCTCAGCTACTATGAATAGTACTAAGATAACAAGACAATGCAGATGTCTTTATGAGTTGGTGATTTTTATCTCCATTAGCTATATGCCCAGAAGGAAGATTACTGGATCCTATAATTGTGATTATCAAGTAAATAAATTGAGACACCTAGAAATTTGGTGAAGCATACTTCTCTGTAGGTCTATGAGGGTATTTCCAAGATGATTGAATTGTAAAGACTCTAACCTAATCATTGGTGAATCCACTGATGGATTCAGAGTTGCTGACACTTTTCCTCCAGCAGGTGTGCACATGTGGGGGGGGGGGGTTTTGCGAGCCCGCGCCTGTGAGCACATGTGTGCGAGGTCAGTCTGTGAGCAGGCACATACTTTCATCCAGCCTCCTGGTAATCCATAGAGGATCATAGTGAAAAAAATTTGAGCAACTCTACCCAAGGAGTCTCTAACATGATGGACTTTTAAGAAAATCTCTTCATAATTTTTTTTTCTCCACTTAGGACAATGTATTATCTGAAGGACTGACTCTTCTCTCAGTTCTCATCGCTCAAATCAAAGAGAAACTAGAGATTCCTTGGGCATAGTTTCAGTACAAATGTAATTTCAAAAGTATTCTTGAGCCACAGTTGGTAGAATGTGTGGGTGTGAACGCATGGATGAAAAGAGTTAATTATACTTGACATTGTGGAGGCACTACTTTCAAATCTGGCACTTGAAACAAAGTCAGTTAAATGAAAGCACTGAGTCACATAAGCCTATAGGGTGCAGAAACATTGACAGTCTTTTCTATCAAATTCACCCATATAATGTATATGTACAAAATTGTTTAGAACAGGAAAATCAGACAACACTGAATAAACAGATAGAATAAACAAAGTCCCCCAGTAAACCTCTTGTAAGCTGCTCTTTGGTCACCACTGCAAAAAGAAAGATTAGGTTAGCTTGTAAAAGTATCTCATGGGCCACCGTTTGCCTCACCAGAATAAGAAACAAGACTAAAGCTAGAATCACAGCTAAAAGGCCAGTTTTCAAATGGGAGCTTTCAGGCGTGAGGTTTGCAATAGGTGAAGTTACTCCCTCCCCCACAGGACATTTAACAGTGACTGGTGACATTTTTGGTATTCCTGGAATCTAGAGGGTAGATGCCAAGGATTCTGCTTAACACCTTCTGCCTTGCAGACTGGAACAACAAAGAAATATCCAAACCCATGTGTCGCTAATGCCTGTTTTAAGGCTACTCACTACACATCATTCTCTCCTTGCACTCCCTACCTGCATGCCTCATCAGAGTGCTTAATTTTACGTAAGTGTAAACACTACGTGACTGTAAACAGCTCTCTGAGCATGTTTAAAACAGAACACAACTGCTACTTACTTCATGATGTTGCTGAGGGAATGCACACTGTGCTCCCATATATCCCCAGACAACAAACAGCACTCGCTCTATAGTAGGCATGCATCAAATACTATCTATTATTATTCTGAATTAAGCAAATCAAGGATACTCAAAGTACTATGGGTTAGCAAAGAGTGAAACCTACCTAGGAGTGGGTTGTCAGGGAAGGTGTCCTGGAGAAAATGATGTCAGCTACATATTAGAACTAGAGGTGGGGACATCAATTGGGAAGTGATTAAAGTCCCAGCTCAGTGTGGGCAGAAAGTTACGAGGACAGACAGAGAAGCCAGGAAGGACTTGGTACTGGTAGCACTTTAGAAAGATACTTTGCTGAACTCCCACTTCCTCTACCCATCAAATGAAGACCTTATCACCTACCTCAAGGATTAAAGAACATACAGCGGACAATAAGTAGAAATTCTCACTACTGTTGTCAATATTACTAACAGGTTATAGTGGCAATGGAAGAGGTCCCTCGACGACAATTAGCAAGAAGCTCAGTATCAAGAGAAGTCTTTTTCTTTCCTTCATAGAATATAAACGTTACCATCTACCTCCTACTCAGTGATATACTTTTCCCAAACACTATACTGTTCTGTCTGGAAGATGTTCTCCTTCTGAAGATCAAGATGAGCCCACACACAGTGTCAACGGCCTGTTCCTAATGTCAGCAATGGATAGGATCTTAAACAGACTTGCAAGACAGTTCCCCCTCTTTATTCTACTCACTGTAAAAATAGCCCATACATTCAGTCTAATGGTTGTATTGCACCTCTCTTTATTGAACTACAAAGCTCAGTGTGCACTGCTGAATGAATGAGCTTGCTGCTTAGGATGTTAGCATTTTAATTGTATCACCTCCCAAGAGAAATAAATGGTGTACAGTATCCTCATTCTGAAAAGAACACACACAGTGAGTTTCCAAATGGTGTAACTCTCTGATTCATCGGCGCCAGGCTAGAGCTTCAAGGTTGCTATTTGATTTCCTTAAGGGATAATTTATTATGCTGAGTTGACAAACATTTATACAATCCTGCAAAGCATTTTCTGCAAGCCCCAAACCAGTCACTCCTAAAAGTCACACAGGTGAGGACATCTGACAAAAGAAGATGGGAGAAAACACCCCAAATAACAGTTGTTCCCCCAAGCCAAGTAGCAGCAGCCTGAGTTGTAGCAGGACACGGCAGCAATCAGTACTCAAATGGATATTATTAAAGCTGAGAATCCTGCGTTTAGTGCTGTTAAAATAACTGAGACTACTTATTTGAGCCCATTAAATAATCATAAATTTAAATCCATTTCTTCAGACTCAGATTTTTTCATAGAATCAAATTAGAGTTGAAGGGAATTTTAGAGATCAGCTAGCCCTGTGAACATTAACCATTTAGGGAATTTTTTTTTTAAGAACCATAACTCAACTGCATACATTCATTCTGTCTCTGTCTCCCTCTGTACCTTTCTGTCTGTGTCTCTCTTTCTCTGTCTCTGTCTCTGTCTCTGTCTCCATCTCTCCCCTGACCTACCTTGTGGAAAAAAACATAACATACACAAAACCTTTACAGAATTTCAGGGGCTTCAAAGACTAAGTGTAACCCACCCTTGAACTAATCCACTTATCCTTTTAAACAAAGAAAAGTGAATTTTCAAAATGCTATTTTGCCTAACCTCTGAGTCAGAAGATCACCTTATATTTTAAAATGCTATGTAGGGGACAGGGATGTAGGTCAGTTGGTAGAGAACTTTGCAAGTATTTGTATTGGGCAGATAGTCGTTCCATTGTATAGATGCAAAATCTAAGGTTTAGAAGAACCAAAGTCTTCTATAGAAAGCTGACCATGTTTTCCCCGGAGAAAGACAGATTGAAGTGGCAGCAAGATACAGAGACGAACTCAACACAGACCCTCAAATTGCTCTCACTATTCCTCAGCCTGTCTGTATTATTTCTAGTTTGCTAAGTATTAAGGAAAAGCAAGGAAGCATGGATCTAGAGGCAAGAGGGAGGGGCAAGTACCAAGTAGATCTAGCTTAACCCACAAATTAGGAAAAGGCTCCCACACTCCTTAAGGCCTTCAGGGACCTTGTGCTCATTCCCAGACCCAGGAAACGTTCCCAGACCTGGAATTTATGATGTATTGACGTATAGTTTTAAGGCTTGTCTATAGCCTGAGCTAATTCACAATCATGGAGGAGGCGGCTGAAAATCACACACACAGCCTTTGCCTCATCAGGGGCAGAAAATGCTCAGCTCTTCAATTTCCAATAAATACCAATTTCAGTCGGTACATTCTCCATATATGCAAATGGGCTTTAGCACATGCAAGGGAATTCACCATGCTTGACTCAGCTTAAACATGAACTGATTCAGTCGGTAAACCTGGAGGGCTTCCTTCCCACTAGCATCCCGCATTACTCCATTCAAATGCTCTCCCTTCCTAGCAGCCTGGTTATTTCTCTCAAATGAGCTCCCTCCTTAGCAGCCATGTTACTCTGCTCAGATGCTCTCCCTCCACACGTCTCAATTTTCTAATCTGCCTTCTTTTGTGTTTTGCTGTGGTGCTAGGTATTTATCTCTTTTCATTCCTGTTGTGCTGGTAATCAGAGCCTCTGAATGGCTCAGTGGAAAAAAAAAGAAAGAAAACAAAAGTGAGGCTTAGAGAGGCCACCCAACTTTCTTGCGAGTACAAAGGCACATTTCTACTACAATTTCACCGTCTGTATTAAAGATGTCTGGGCAAAGAATAATGAGCGTGTGGTGGGGGTGGCACAGAAAGAGCTGTGTAGAATAGCTATATTTAAAATGTCTTTTTCTTATCTTCTCTCCCTGACCACCCACTGCCAGCTACCCACTCCCCCTCTCTATCCTACCCCCAAAACGGCCACAGCACCTTTGAAGCAAAATAAATTACTTCCCTTTTCTGAGTTTCAGCAACTAGCTGTACATATCTGTTTAGCCTTTAGCTAATGACTTGCGACACTCCTGTTTTATTTGAAAATTGTTTATTTTTCAGTTGAATATGATTGCTTTGTTCTTGGTATTTTCATACATGAAAACAATGTATTCAGATCATAACCACCCCCCACAGTCACTTGTAGGTGGCTCAGGCTACAGCGGATGGCTCATGTGCATACAGGAAGCAGTGATTGGATTCAGTGGGTTATTTAGAGGAGGAGGAAGAGGAGGAAGAGGAAGAGGAAGAGGAAGAGGGAATGTGATTTTTTTTTTAATTTCACTGAATCCCTTTACAGGTTTTATGCCCCTGGAGGACAAATTCTTCTGTGGCAATATATGGAAGAATACACCCTAATCTAAAAACTGAATTGTGCTTAACCTTTCAGGAGCATCTATTTTTCAGGAAAGTCTAACCTAACGTTCCAAGTTAGATCTAACTAACCTTCAAAAGACCTAAATAAGAGGACCGGGCCGAAGGACAATAATGACTCCTCATATTTCTCACAACTAAATGACATTAGCATTAGCTAATGCTAAGATACCTTAGCATTATCTTTTTTGGTTGGTTGGCTGGTTTGGTTTTGGTTTTTTGAGACAGGGTTTCTCCATGTAGTCCTGACTATTCTGGAACTCATTCTGTAGACCAGGCTGGCCCCGAACTCAGAGATCCACCTTCTTCTGCCTCCTGAGTGCTGGGGTTAAAGGTGTGTACCATCACTGCACAGCACCCTAGTATTATCTTACTTGAGCCTCAGAACTTAAGATTTCATCAAGACTGGGATTAATTCCATTTTATGGATGAAGAAAATGAGGCGTGTGCAAGTGAGGTGGTTTGCTGAAGGTTAGACAGTTCCCCCATAACAAAAACAGGACAAGAAATCAAAGGCAAGTTTCCCCACATGTTTAAACCCCTAGGATAAAAAATATCGCAGCTCTCCCACCTTGACTTAAAAGAGCTAACAACTTGGCTTGTGAAAAATGAAAAGCCTTAAAGGAAGGTGGAATAAAAATCTGAAAGACAATCACTGATCTTTTATCTTCTAGACTTCAAGCTGAATCAAGTTCTTCAAAGAAAACCCAATAAAGCCCAGAAATTTTCATCATAACAAAATAAATAATTCAGTCAGGCTTTAGAGAACTCCTGCATTACGATTGGCTAGTTGATATATTTGTGACTTAGCTGTCACTAAACTGATTACAGCTAACCCGATTGACACAGTGATGTCGACAAAGCCTTTGACACTGGCAGTTATGAATGGAAAGTGTAAATACCAATAAATAACCCACAGCTCTTACATTTATTCCTAATGGAGAATTTAGCCCTTCAAAAGTCAAACACCTGATAGGCTAAAAATTATAGCCTATGGTCTATCTGGCAACAAAGACACTGTTGAGATTCATCACCTCTCCTCTTGCTAGGAAGATATCAACAGAGCCTCGGGTTCTTCCAGCCAGACAGGCACGTTTGATTTTTTAAATTCCAGACTCTTTGAGCTACGAGGTGCTGTTGAAATTATCCACTCTAACACCACATTTTATATATGGGGAAACTAAAGCCTAGAAAAATGACAGTAATTGCCCAAGGTCATCCAGTGAGTCATGATGGAGTCAGAGCATGAGCCCTATCTTCTTAGTCCCAGTTCAACGCTCTTGTCACTCGACCACACAACAGGGAACAATCTCCACCCAGCACGCACAAGAGCGCGCGCGCACACACAGCCCCACACACAGCCCTTCTGAATTATAATGGCTCTACGAAGATAATTGAAGCCATATTCTCTGGGCTGTGTTTCTATTGGCCTCAGTAGAAAGAGCTGAAAAGGACACAGAGATATAAAATTATACCCAATTTTCAAGTTCTAGTCCATTTCATAAAATTAATATTTTACCTTAATACACCTGAAAATAAGTGAGGGAAACACACACGCTCTGGTTTATCACCAGGCTTTTAATGTCTGCAAATATGATATTTTCCCTCTCTTTCTCATGCTTTATGCACAGGGAAAATGGTTTAACAACATCAGCAACAATAAAACCCCTATAACCATGGTCACCTCTGAATAAATATTAGGACTCTGGATGAGTCTGGTTTTCTTCTCAGTGCTGGGATTCGAATGCAGGAGTTCTAATACAGAACCTCATTTACACAGTGCTGGGTATTTTGTATTTCTCAGAATTTGATAGCTTCTAAAATGAAGTTTGTGATTTATGCAATAAAGTATTCTTATCAACAAGTCGAACAGACAGATAACATAACTATTATAATGAAGCCATCAAACATATATCCTCTTGGTACTTTTCAGGTTCCCATAATAAACTTCAATCACTTCATGGTCAACTAAGATTATAAAACCTGCTCAATTAGAATTCCCCTCTTGAGAAACTGAAAAGCCTTTAAACTCTAATGATCATCTCTTTTTGTGCCAGGTACAGTAATTATTGTCTACAGACGGCATCTCAGGATTCACATTCAGCAAATAGGATGTAGTAGAGCTCAGTGGTACTGCACTTGCCTCGCATGTAGAAAGCCCTGAATTCCATCTGCTGGGAGTGGGTGAGAATAGGAGCAGGGATTAACGATAGGATATTTTCTGTAGCTCTTTAGTCATCTGAGATGTTAAAGGAAAGGACGTCTAGTTACTAGGTTATAATTTACAATCTAAGACTAAGCACCAGCTAACAGAAATTGTGCACTTACTATACACTAGGCACCTTTCTAAGTTTTCAATATATTCTATCATTAACTCCTCACAACAGCCATATAAGTTGTATTATTGTCCCCATTTTAAAGATAAGGGAATGGAGGGTTAATAAGATTAGATGGATAACATGATTGGAAACTAAGTCAATTCCTCCCAGAATCTATTATCTGCTCTTTATTAATTTCCCATACCTAAAATAACTCAAACTCATGGCTAATAAAAGTGTTTCCAGTTGAAGTTCTATCAGGTTTGCTTTGGTAAGCAAGGCTCTTTGCAATTAGCAGCCCCAATTAATGGGTTTGCTCAAATTCTTCAAGCAAGTTAAAGATGCTCTCCTGCATGCAATCTTATATATACTGCTAATGTGTTTAGCAGATGCTGTCTTCATAAATGCAATGAAAGTTAACTTCAGCCCAAGTCAAATTACCACAATATTCAAATGAACAGAGCCTGAGTTAATGAGAGTTCACTCTACTTTATTAATTTTTACAAAATATTTACCTCTTATTTGGAGTTCACGTGTGCTACCTTAGCATTTATTAACTATATATTTAATGCACAAACAGATGTTTGCACTCTTCCTATTTTCACATAAAAAGTTCTGAGCACCTTTAAAAGTAAGAAGAGAAAGCCCAAGTGCGGCCAGGCTTAACTGTGAGGTAATTTCAAAAGTCATCTCAGGGACACTGGGCTTTAACAATGAACCCAAACCCAGTAAGACACCAAGTAAATTCACAATGAAGAAGGGGCTCAGCCTGGCATAGGGAAGGGTACTGCCAACTGGCTTCTCAAAACAGTCTTCTCTCTATGTGAAGCAAAGTCAAGAATTTGGGTAACCGAATAAGCAGCTCCCCCACCCAATTTGCTCAAACTGAACAAGCACAACTGCGCCTGTTTTCTTGTAGCTTCACTTTGCATACTTATCCTATTAGCTAGTTCAGTTCCCAATTCAGCCACTGGTTATGTATGTGGGCTAGGTCAGGCCACCACCTCAAGCCTCCCATGTCGCCACACTCATCCAGTGAAGAAAACAGCAACAGCATCAACTATCAATTGGCAGTGCTTGCAACTGTGATTGCATACAAAGCATATTGAAATCCCCAGAGGAGAGCTGTGATGTCCATAAAACATAATTGATAATACCCTGGGCTTAATGAGCTTTTCTATTACTGCCTTCTTTCTAGGTGTAGTTTAATGCATACACTCAAAAGAAGGAGCATTTAAAGATGCTAGTGAAGTGTCGAGTCAAAGTAGACTTCATGAGCAAGGGAATGGCAGTCTCCTACTCCTCTGTCAGTGTAGTTCCTGGGTTTTAACTAGGCCATGAAACAGAGGCCCTGTGTGATACAGCTAACTACTTACAGGAGTCATTTCTCCATAGGACTCTAGCAAACTCCTCTCTGTTCTACGTATCACTTTCCCCATTAAGTAATGCACAGGCCCAAAGCAGCCTAACCTCTTTCCTTTCATCCCTGTCAAACTGAGCAAGTTTCTCAGGAAGCAAACGCTAGTTAAATCATTTTCATAATTCTAAAATGCCTGTAAGACAAGTCCAGGGTCTAATTATACCACTTAAATTTGTTGAAGATGTTTGGGTTTTCTTTTTTTTTTATTTCAATAACTAAAGAGCCCAAGGGTTTAAAGTCCTAATAATTTAATAAACTTTGCTAAGTGAACATTGTAACAGATACGCCTGGATGGGATTTTTGTAAATACCAGACGATTTCCCCTGATCTTTATCAGGGGGTCGGGGGGGGGAGAAGTCTATTCTTTGGCAGGAAGAAATTAAATGTAGTGCAAAATAATAACATCTGGCCAGATTGTATTTGTCAGGGTAGCAGCCCCTTTAGATATCAGGCTGAAAAGTATCAGAATGAACTCTGAAGGGCGTGTGCGGGGTCTTTATTATGCAATAAGACTTCCATGTGCCATAGAATACTTGGGGTACAATTAATTCACCCCAGTAGGGCCCTACAGGGAACTTCTTCATGTCAATGGAATTTGATGCCTTCTGCCAAATAAAAGTTTGGGGGTATTTGGTTTATTTCACCACCACTGTCCAATTTCCAGACAGCACTTTCTATTTCACAAGATCATTTGAATGACTTATGGAATCTTGTCTGTATCTTGTAGCTCTGTGAGAGACACTGTAGCTCAATGAAAAGGTTAATGACTTGGAAGTTCATCACATGGTAACCACCTACTCATGCTGTGGCCTGGAGTCCCTTAATCGCTCTTAACCCCAGTTTCTACATCTATAGAATGGGGAAAGTGCCTAATGGTAATATTACTGTTATGAAGATTACTCATGGTACATGGTAGATTGTTAGTAAGCTTAGTTCACTTTCTTACTCCTTCAATTAAAAGACCAGCTGAGTTCAAATGTCTGTGACCTTCATGGAGGCTTAATTTCTTCAGACATCTTCCTCTTAAATCAAAACTAAAACTAAACTAAAACTAAAACCATCATAGCTACATTTGAAATACTATATGTATCATTTAAGTTCTTCATCTCTTGACGGTCTGGCAGATGTGGTTAGAAATGGTTAGAAAGAATATACTTGGGCTTTCCATTAGCGATTAGTTTGATGCACAAAATACTTTAATTGTTTTCCCTGCCCCTTGGAATTTTGTTTTGGTTTGGTTTGGGTTTTTTTGTTTGTTTGTTTGGGTTTTTTTTAGATCTGCCATTTAGATGCGGAGAATTGTGGTCATCTCACAATTAAAAAAAAAAAAGCTTTTCACCAACAAATGACTCTTTCCAGACAGTTTGTATCACAAAACAATGCTAAGTCACCAATTTATCTGATAGGCAAGTCTATCTTTTTCAAAGATTAATTGCTAGAAAGAGTAACAAATACTGTTTTTGAAGTCTCTAAAGAATAGGCTTGTGCATAGAAGGCTATGGAATTTTCTCCACACATAGTGCTCTGTGAGACAAGAATAGGCGCTTACCCACAAGGTTTCCTAAGCTGCCTTTGATGTAGGAATAAACACATAGAGGACATCAAACAGTGTTTTCAGGGTCTGTGTGCCCAGGTGGGGATGTGGGAAAGATGCTTGCAATCTACACTAGGCCAAGAGACTGATGAAGGAAGGCAAGGATATTTTACCGGCCACTAAGCACCAACCCAACTCCCAGAGCACAGGATGCAATATATTTATTTACATATCAAAACTACTTCCTATTATGATGGCCAGAAACATTTGAGATTTGAGGAGAAAAAAGGTAACTGTTGATGTCAGTAGAGTGGATATGGGCTCATTCAGACTCACAACCAACATTGGGGAAAAAGTAACTACAATAATCTTTTCAATTACTGTTTTATTAAGATGGGTCTTATATAATAGCCCAGACTTTCCTGCAACTCACTATGTAGCCCAAGCTGGCCTACAAATTGTGACCCTCCTTCCCAAGTGCTGGATTTCAGGCAGGTAGCACCACACCAGGCTCAATTCAAGTTTTCAATAACATTTTCATATACATTACCTCTTTTGATCTTCAAAAGCTCTGGGAGGTTGGCAGACCAGATGCTACAGTCTTCATATTTTAAAAAAAATTTTAAATTACTTACCTGTAGCTGGTAGGAAAAAGAATATGCATTTGATTCATTCTGAAGCTAATATTGTTAAGGAAAGAACACATTGGAAAACAAAGGAAGGAACTGGTGCATTGGAAAGAATTTTATACATTCACAAAGAATGGAAAATTGAATTATCAAACCAGTAAAACCAATTTATAACATATAAATTGGGTTGATATCTTGCATATATAAATAGCTTTTGAAAATCAATAAGCATGTAATAAGGAACAATGAATACCTAATTTTAAATATTGAAACAATAAAAATTACACAGTAAAAGGACAAATGATTCAAAACTTTCCCTAATGGCCAAAGAGTACTATTTTTTTCATCCAAATGGAAGTTACTATAAAGTGACAAGTCACATATTGTTAGGAAAATGGAAATGTATATGTTGCTAGTATAAGTGAAAATATGTCAACTTTATGAAATAGATATTATAAACTTTAAAAGTTACATATCCTCTAATATAAAATTTCCAGTTCCAGGAATTTGTCCTGAAGAGATAATTAAGGACATGAATTCATACTTAGTTAGATGTTAGATGGACATTACTTATCTTAATCATGTTAACTGAATACAAATTAAATTTCTGTTATGTATTATAAATACATTATTGACATGAAAAGATGCTATTAATATACTATATAAAAAGCAACATAATATATTTGGAAATATATCTTATATATTAACATTAATTACTGTTATATTAATTACATGTAATTTATATATTGATATATTGTATAAACATGTGTGCACATATATTTACATACATACATACAGCCCTGTAACACAGACTAAAGGTATATAAGACAACATGTCAAAATATTACTAATTGTTAACCTCCAACAAATAGAATCTGGGTCATTTTGCTCTCCAGTTTTTGGTTCCTTTCTAAGTTTTTATTTATATAATAAAAAAGTAGTACCTGTTTGTATAATAAAAAGTAATTTTTAAAAAAAATGTTGTCTAGTGATATGTTGACTTGGCATCTTCTAGATGAATACCCCAAGGTGGTATAAATCATATAAAATGAATTAAGTTAGTCTCAGAAAAACAAGTATCTTGTCTTTTCTCTCATTTGTGGGTCATAGATTTTATACAGAAATATAAAGTTGTATGTGTGTGTGTGTGTGTGTGTGTCTGTGTGTGTATATGTATGTATGTGTAGAAGACAACATGAAAGTAGAAGCAAAAGTGTATAAGGGAGTAAGTGGGACTGGCTAATGGCAGGGTGTGAAGTGGAAGATAGAATGGTTGGAGGAAATACGCTCAAATACATAAAGACATGACAGTTGTGCACGGACACGGTCATATTTAAGAGAGTGCAATGCTCTTTTTAAAAACTCAAGTACCTTGAATAAATTTTACTTTAATAACATGCAAAACACCACTGTCATAAGCAACAGTAACTATTCACTGGCTTCTGCAAATGTGCCATAAGAAATAGATATGAATATGTTCAATTGAAATTCTTGATTTCTTTATGAATATTGATATTTTATTTAAAGAGAATTTGGTGATTAATTAATGGGTACTCTATAATTTTGTTCACTATTCATTTATCTGATATATCCTTTCTTCTACTTGAGTCAACCATTATCCCCTCTATATTTGGTCAAATTCTTATACCTAAATAAAACTCCCTTGTATTAGAAATGATTAAGGAAGTACTATTATAATGCAAACAGCTATAATATAGAATGAGAACACTTTTCTTCACCAATGGCTTCCATTTATTGAGGGCCAAGTACATAGCAAGCAAAAAGGTAACTGGGCTTGACATAATCTGTGCTTGATTTTCACAGGTCTATTGGGCTATAATCATTACCCCTATTTTGTGAAAAGCGCTAGTGTAACTAGTGAGCAATGTAAGAGTGTTTGACTTTATGAGTGCTTTAACTGTAAAGCCTGCATATTCTGCCAATCTAAGGAGAGGTAAGGTCATGTGTAAGGTCATGGTCCTCCAATTAGAAGAACCACTAACCTAGTTGAGAGAGAGCACACTGTAATATAGGACAATAACAGAAAATTTAACATTCAACATAAAGTTACCTTGCCTAAGTGACCACACGTTCTGGGTTTCTTTTCTTCCTGGAACTAATAGTACGTTTGCGAAGGGATGCTGAGAAGGTTGAGCTACATGCAAAAAATTGTCTCCTTGATCCACAAGAGACATTAAAGAAAGGTGACTTTCTTTTCCCTATGTGGTAGAACATACGAGAGCATATTTGGATGAGCTGGCATGTCACCAACCACACAGATCATCATTCATGTGGCATGTAGTTTGTTCAGAGTGATTTGTGAAGTGAGAGTAGGTCATGCTACTAAAACATAGAAATCAGAGTATTTGTTCCTCTTGTAGGTTAGATTGAGAGGCTATGTGAGACTCCTTCAGACCACCAGGGCACCATTTTGAAAAGTACAGTCTTAAAGAAATACGTGAATTACACACACACACACACACACACACACACAGAGAGAGAGAGAGAGAGAGAGAGAGAGAGAGAGAGAGAAAGAGAGAGAGAGACAGAGAGAGAGACAGAGAGACAGAGAGAGAGACAGAGAGAGAGACAGAGAGACAGAGAGAGAAACAGACAGAGAGATAGAGAGACTCACAAATACACATAAAACACACGCACAGACACAAATACACTAGAGAGGGGTAAGGAGAGAGGTACACAAAGTTTTACAAAAATCCTTCTTTAAAATGAACACAAAATGCTCTAAAATACCAACCTATAATCTTACATTCATTATAATTATATCAAAGTTTTAAAAGCACTAAAAACTGTGTATGTGCCAGATATATGCCATCCAATATAGTGAAAGTAGGGTGTCCATATAGAACCACATTTACAAATGTAAACATACGAGATAGAGTAAGAAAACAACAGCTATCATCAGTCTCATTGAAACCCCGCTAAAATAAGTCTGAGTTGGTTACAATTGCGAGGATCTGTAGCAAAGGCCAGCATAGACCTCAACTCCTCATAGCTTTCGCCTCACAGCCCTTTTTACTTAATGGCTCAGAGGGCAGAAACTTGCCCTTGGTCACAAAGAGTTATAGCAGAGCTGCATGTACACTGCTGCCTGCTTAGGTAAGAGCACATCCTTGGCACACTAGCCCTGTCCCCACTCTCGAGAGAAAAGGATGAATAGCAGATGACAAGGTCAGCCAGAAAGTCCAGGAAGAGTAATATCTAAGAGATGACTGATCATTTGGATTTGAGAACAAGATGATTTACCTAATTCTCTAACTTGCTCTCACCTTCAGTTAAAAGCCACATCTGTGGAGAGAACTCACACTGCCAATCTTTCTCTACTCCAATCAAGAATATCCAGCCACGAGTGGAAATCATCTTTCTTCTTTTTGTTCCAGTCCCTATTGGGGCAGATTTTCTATGATGCTAATGCAAAGAGCTGAAAGGCCCCACCTTGACACATCTACTTCCAGAAGAGAAACGGGATTTTGGTGTTCCAAATGGCTTTCCTTAGGCAACGAGTCCCTAAAACTGTAGAAGCTTCCAACCTCAGCAAATATGGATCCACTCCAATATCTTATAAAAACTGTAAAAGTTTTCATGCAGTGTTTCTCTAAGAGTGCTGACTATCCATGTTAGCCATGTACAAAGGTCTTGCTTTGTGCAATTTAAACTCTCTAAACATAGGTATGCAGTCATCTAGCTCCTGGAATCCCTCTTGGTACTTGCCTTTTGACCATGCTAGGTACTGCTCAGCAAGTTTTAAATAAAATGGAATAGATTTCCCTTGAAAGACAGTAAATTAGAATCGAATGACTTCCCCTAAGCAAAAAGCAAAATACAAGGAGGCTGGCTAAAACATAGAACTTAAAGGCGTGGTCTCTCCAGTTGTCCTTCCTGGGTCTGATTCCTCTTCACCATCTATTGGCTATGCTACTTTGGACTTGTAATTTCCTCAGGAGTAAAATGAAACCAACAAGCTGCCAATTTCACGGGCTTGAGGAGAGCTTTCAATGAGATAAATACAAATGAAACTGGTTAGAGAAGGAAACCTTACCTTCTTTTCTCACTTAGTCTCTCAGTGCCTATTTATAAAGGAAGTTCCTGATGACCCTGAAACTGGCAGCCATTTTCCCCCCACATGCCCTTGCTTATTTGCTCTCACCCAGAAGAATCTGAGGCCAGTTGACCTGGCCCCGAGGCTGTAGCCATAATCATTGTACTGCATTGCAAAAGTGGGGAGCAAAGGCAATGAAGAAGAGGAGACCCAGCTGTGCCTTTGCTGGTATTCTAGCTGAGAACTGATGGAGACTGGAACTGAAACACAACGTCAGATGATGAATGAGACAACTGAGTCTGGATGAGGAACGCAGGGATGCAGGGGAAAATGGGAGAAGAGAAGGTGGGACCAGGGAGAAAGGAAGCATGGTACCTAAGCCCTGGAAACATCTCACAGTCCACAGGAAAAGTGTTTTTAATTTCCACATTACCACTTCCAGCTTAGAGGAAAATTGTTTCTACCTCCATTCAACTGTCAGGAGAATTGAAATCTCTCAAACATATGCTTCATTACCCCCATATCAGGTACTGCAACACAGTGAGACAGAAAAAGGAGGAGGAGGAACATATGCTTTAAGAAAGTAAACAAAGCCCGGTGGGGGGCAGGGTGGGGAGCAATCAACTCTAGGCAAAGTGAGAGTCTTCCTGGAAGCTTCTAGAAGGCAGAAGGGCCCTTCATTTGCTTGGTGGGGCAAACTAGTGATAAGGTGGGCAGTGGTGATGAGTGTAAGAGGCGCTGCCATGAACAGGGGTAAGGGTTCATTTGCATAATCTTGTTACCTCATTGGTGACCTTAGAATAGCCTCTGCTTACACACTGGGTCATTTTCCTAAGCTCTTTTTATTAAACAGTTTTCAGCCTAATGACTGACTTTCCTAAATCAATAAGAGGGTACAGGAAAGGTTTGCAACTTCCCCAGCTCCTACTCAGCTAAAGCCACCGCAATTTAAAAACAAAATGGAATCCAAAAGTTCTTAGACCAAAATTGACTGACTTTAAGCACTTGGTTTCCAGTTGTTTTTCCAATTGCCCTAATAATTAAAACAATGGCATAAAAAAAAAAAAACCCAAAAAACAAAAAACTTCGGGACCAAAATACCTCTTTGAACCAGTGCCATAAAAAAAGTCCTCTAATTAGAGCCAGCACCTTCTGTGTTCTGATGAGAAATTTCCCCTTTATAATGGGATTAGCAAAGCTTTGCTGCAAGACAAGTGGGCTGATTAATAATTGACATTTTTGAGGATATATAACCTCACTCGTGGTCAGGTTTTGTGTTCCTAAAATTCCTCTATTCAATTGAATGTTATTCTATTTAGCTCCAACAAATGAATTAAGTTCTGATTAGACATCACCGTAATTATTCTCTCAGGCACACTGTTTTCAACAAAGACAGGGCTATGACAGGCTGGCCAGCAGTTAACAGTTTCAGACTCAGTAGGGCTCAGCCTAAGCAGGGCTAGTTAAGGGGGGGAGATTTTAAAATGGAGAAAAATTGCTCAGTACTCACTTAAAACACCCAGCACATCACAAAAACCTAAATTAAGAAATGATTGAATCACAAAATAACATGTTTATCAACAGTCAAGCAATTATTTAGTCACATAATAACTGTGAAGTAAGATAAATAAATAAATAATCTGCTTAAATAACATCCCCCACTCCTTCAAAAAAATCCAGTTATTTCAAGCAGAAATGACTGGAGAAATTGCTCAGAGTTGATGGAAAAGGGTGTTCTAATCAAGGTCAGTTTTATTTAGGGGAGCAGGAGATACAGGACTGACAAAAATGGGTACAGACAGAAACAGAAAGCCAAGAGAAAGCAACAGAAGCAGAAAGAAACCGCTGCCCTCCTCCTTTTCTACCTAGCTCCTCCATGGAAAACAGGTAGAAGAAAGCAAATCCTCCAAGTCTGGATAACAACCAAGTAGCCCCGAGGCTCTGCCTTCCTTTACCTGCACTGTGCAGTTCAGGTGTGGCTTGGGCGGTGGCTCCCTGGGGAAGTGCTTCCTGTGAAAGTATGAGGACCTGAATTCAGGGCATCAGTACCCCATAAAAGCCTGCAGTGGCAGAGGGAGTAACCTCAACACACTCTCAGTCAATAGACACAGGTGGATCCCAGGACCTAGAGGACTTGAAACAGGAAGCTCCAGGTTTGGTGACTGAGCGTGTCTCAAGGGAAAAAGGGAGAGGAGCTACTGAGGAAAAGAGATAAGGTTGGCCTCTCCCCCCCCCCAACATGTCCTTTTGAATACACCACACCTGTTCTGAACTAGTAACATGTTTGTGAGTAAAATATGCTATCCAAAATAATACACACACACAGACAGTTAAACATAAAAATAAAACCTTTAAAATAATTTTAGTTCATTCTGTAATAGTCAGGTCTGTCTGTCTCCCCCCCCACACACACACACATACACACACACGCCACCTACAAGAGATACTTTGAGAAGGTGAAAAGCCAGTTAATTCTGGCAGTAGTGAGATTGCAAACAGCAAAGCTGCATGCATGTAAAAGCTCAAAAGGCAGATCTGCCTTTTAAAGGGTCTGGTGCACTGGAGCTACCTGAAACTGGAGCATCTAACTGTGGCATCATAATGCCCATCTTCACAGAGGTCAGTGGCCCCCATCATTTCTTGGGTACCACCTGGGCTAGAAATGTCGATAGAAAAGAGCTGTCTTCATATCGCGCGCGTGCGTGTGTGTGTGTGTGTGTGTGTGTGTGTGTGTGTGTGTGTGTGTGTGTATGTTGTAAGACATTTTCACATAAAGTATCCCTATGACTAGAATTTTAGCCCCATTTTACAGATATGGCATAATAATCCAACCTAAATAATGTCTCCTAAGTCATGAAACTATAAACGCAGATCTTGAATTAGACTGGATTTTTCTGACTTAGAATTCAGTATTCTTTTAAGAAACCCTTTTCATCACACTTATGTGTGTACGTGTGTGTGCACATGCCTGTGTGCAGGTCAGAGAACAACTTTCAGGAATAGATTCTCACCTTCTAGCAAGTGTGTCCCATGGTTTGAACTTAGGTCATCAGACTTGGCGACAAGCACCCATAGTGGCTGAGCCACCTCACTGGCATGAATTCAGCATTCTTCTGGTACTCGTATGTAGAAAAATGAGTTGAAGCCTTTTAAGATGTAAGTACTAAGACAAGGGGAATGAACATAATCTGATCTTTCCAGATTGCTTCGCAATCACCAATATGAACACTAACTATATTACCTTATATGATTGGGATTACTGTAACAGGTGTGTATATAACCCTCTATAAAGGCCCCTAACTACCATTTAGTGAGTTACTGAGTCCAGTTCTATGCTCTCCACTCTTACTGATCCATGTTGCTTCTGCCTATGTACCTCCCCAGAGCACTCCTTCACACTTCCATCCAAGTGCTTCTCCACTAATAGAAAGTCAAAAAATCAAGTTTGAAAAGACTGTGCATTCATAAGAAGAGTAGGCTCCAAGCAAGGACCCTGGGAGCTCTCAGATGAGCTAACTGCATAAAGAGAAACTCCGTGGCATTTTATATCATGGAGAGATGTTTGCATATAAACCACAGTTTTCTTACTCCGTTCAAGAGTTCAAGTTGTGGGACAGAAAACTTCCAGTAAAGTGCTGATACACTCTAAAGAGCTCTCTCTCCCTCCGTCACTGGTACCTGACACCTTGGGGAAGACCAAAATCATTCAATGTTGATAAAAGCTCTGGACATATGCCTAAAGATTTCCTGGCAGTGTAAGGCTGAAGGTCATAATGAAATTCCACGAATGAGAACAGAGCTCTAATCGTGAAGATGAGGAGGTATTAGAGAGATGAAATGTCAGACTGCAATCTCATGTTTTCTTCAGGGGGACCATAAATCCCATCACTTCGTATTTTTGTTTTGCCTAAGAGCAAGGAGAACCATGTCATAGGATAGACAGCTTGGAAGGCACTGTGGTACCTTAGAGTTTCCTTATCTATAAACTAGTGATGATTACAGTACAGGCCCCATAGGGTAGCTAGGAATATTAAATGAGATAATTATGTAAAAGTAAGCATCATACAGTAGGCACTTACTGAATCTTCGCCATTATCTTTATCCTCATTATTATAAAGTACAGGAGAGGAAAGAGAGAAAGCAAAGGGAAAATGTACTTTCAGTGGAGTTTCTCAAAAAGAATTAATTAAGCAGAAACAAAAAACGATTGTGCTGCCCCATTTTCCTAAGCACATCTAAGTAAATTAAATTTAGGAAACGAGGCAATGCAAAGATTGAGGATAAAGAACAACTTTTTTAATGCTTCGATCATTATCAAAACAGCATTAGCAGTAGAGCACTCCAACCACTGTAGCAAAGGGCCCCAGGCTTATGTGTGAGGGCAAAGGCTTCCCGCAATCAAAAACATAAAATCCAAATGGAGGCAGTAAGGACTGCTCATGGAACTGTGCAGAGCTGCAAAGCGCTCTCACTGCTGAAATACCCCCAATCAGGGCTACGGACAGAAGCGTAAAAAGATTGAGAATCTAGGCCAAGATTAAGATAAGCTTACTCCAAATGCACGTGGTGGAGAAAATAGCTCACAAAGGCTACCACATCAAATTTCACATAAACAAAGTAGTACAGCAATTTTCTCAATAATTTGGTCTACCAGAATCTTGAGGGATGGATGTTTAGTTTTGAGCAAAAACAATTGTGCCCCTCAATCCCAATTCGTGGGAATAATAAGTAGTTATGAGAAACAGGAAATAGATGCCCGGCTACCCTAGCAATCGTCTCCTTCTGATGCCTCGTTTGAAGCCCTCTCTCGTCAAAATGTTTCTTACAGAAAGGATTTGCGGTCAGTGCTTTTCCAAGCATAACACAAATGCCTTGAGGTCTGTGATTGTGGTTGATTTTCTCTTGTGGGCTTTTTTTTTTTAAGTGAGGCACACTAAAACTAAAAATTTTTTAAAAATCAGAATGAGCCGGGCCGTGGTGGCACACGCCTTTAATCCCAGCACTCGGGAGGCAGAAGCAGGCGGATTTCTGAGTTCAAGGCCAGCCTGGTCTACAGAGTGAGTTCCAGGATAGCCAGGGCTACACAGAGAAACCCTGTCTCGAAAAAACAAAAACAAAAAATCAAAATGAAAGAAATAAAGAAGGAATAAGTATGATGGTAAGATTGCAGGCTATCTCCATGCTCCAGGCCTAGGGTTGTCCTTCTGCCTTTCCCTGTGATTCTAGAAATAAATGTGTGCGCACACACATGTGTACTTCTGTGTATATGTGTGAGAGAGACAGAAACAGAGAGAGAACATCAGTAGTAGTCGGTGTTGCCTGTGCTTCCTACTCTCTGCTCATTTGGCTACTATTCAGCTTCTATACTATAGCAGCCATATCTGGACACCAATCCAAAACACTGTCAAGACTTATTGTTATCCCTAGTCTTGTGCTGTTCCAGCCCCTAAAACACAATATGCAAAGCGCAAGACTGGACTGGTACAGGAATTCCAACAACAAGACCCTCAGATGGACTGAAGACCGGAATACCAGCATCATCATTCTGCCATCGCATCTCAGCAGGCAATGGTGGAAAGGGAACGTGACGGGCCTTGGCTATTCTAGGAATGAAAGACATCACTAATATTCCATTCTCGTCAACTACCTCCATGCTTCCAAGACTAAGGTTCATCTGTCCACTTCAACCCAATGCTCTTGTAACATTACTTATTACCCCACTTGCAGCCAGTATATCAACTCCAAAACCAATCTAAGAGGCACATGAATGGTGCATTATCTTTTAAACTGGCCTGAATTATTCATTCTGTCACTAAATTGTTAGTCTCAACAAATGCTTCACGGGACCCTCACTGAATAAATCGGTTAATGAAGATTGCACACTTTTGTATTATACTCCATTTAATGAACCTAACATCAATATCCCCCGGGGATTTTGACACAAGAAACCGTTGGGAATGTATGTTTTATTAGCTAATTTGAACATTTTAGCTAATACTAAGGATTTCATTTTAAATACCTAAAACAAGGTATAATCGAACTACCTTATAATTCAGAGGTTAATTCTTGTAAAGGTGTCATTAATCTGAAACTTAAGAATGTCAAGTAGTCAGAAGTGTTTGCTCTGACCCAAAGCCTACCTTTACAGGCAAGTGGCAGCTGATTCAGTATTCTTAGTTTAGAAGGGAGAGAAGCAGGTTAGGGAGATAGCTCAGCTGGTCAAGTAAGGAGTTTGGATACCCAGCACCCACAGAAAAAGTCAAGTGTGGCAGTATGGGCCTGTAACCCCACCAGTGGGGATGGAGAATAACCGAGAAAGATTCCTAATGCTCATTGGCCAGCTAGCCAAGCCAAATAGGGAAGGTGGAGCATGATAGAGGAAGATGCACACACATTGACCTCTGGCCTCCACACATGCACGTATATGTGCACACACCCACACTACCAAGTATATACCCATCCACAGCAGCCCCCGATACAACTTTAAAGACAGGATGGAAGAGAATTTCCATATCCACAAGTAATTTTCCTAGTCGCAAGAGGTAGCCTAAGTTAGGGGATAAAAACATGGACTCTAAAACCCAGGTAATCTGGATTCAAATCTTGCCTTCAGCATCTATCTTAGGTGGGTAGCCTTGGCAAGTCACCTAACCATTCTGGTCTTGCATCTTCATCTATAAAATGGAGGTAACAAAGACCCGCCCATAGGTATATTGTGAGGATTAAATGGAATGATCCGAATAAGTTACTTAAAATCACGTGGTACTCTGTAAAGGCTTCTTATCACTCCCATTATCTCCACCTGATCTTTAATCTGAAGGAGCCTTCCCTATGCTGCTGTCTTTCTCCTGTAAAGGACCAAGGGTGGAATCGCTTGCTGCCCCGTCCTTTCACGGTTCATAGAGAAGCATGGTGAAAAGGGACATTCACAAGGAGAGCAGAGGAAAGCACTCACACACACAAACTGGAAACTGACTGGCCAACAAAGCCAGCTTCTTCCTCTTAAATGGAAATGTCCCCAGTGGCCAGAAGGAGTTCATGTATGTTCCACAGGTATCTGACTCACTCTGGAAGAAAACTGGCCTTGGAATTTATGGGAGTTGTGGTGGTGGTGGTGGTGGTGGAGGTGGTGAATGTGAGGGCTGAAAAACAACTCTTAAAAGACTAACAAAAAAAATATCATGGACGTTTTCAGCAGTGCTTTATGCCTTTTATATACAGGGAAGCAAAATGTCCTTGGACAATGAGTTTTAAATACTATCCACTTTTTCAAAGGTCAAAATGAACTTCCTTTAAAAAAAAAAAACAAAAAAACAGTGTGTTTCTTATCCAGCGTCTCTCACAGGGAGGTTTTCATATCAAGCATGCATGCTAGAATGGTAATTTAGAAATTATATTTAGCATTTGAAAGCCCAGTGCCCAAATAATGATGCCATTTGAACAGTACATCGAAAATAATTCCCCTAAACTTACCTTGGAAAACCGCAGCGTTCTGAATAATTAAGAACTTGAGTTCCATGCTCGCAGACTGCAGCAGTTGCTCCATGTTCAGCCGTGCTGTTAGTTGGTATTTTTCTTCCATCTTTCTTGAGCAGCATGTTGGGCCCTTGGGGAGACACACTTGCAAATCTGATCCTGAAACAAATCAGATATTCATGTTTCAGTTAGCAGAAAATATCTCTCTCTCTCTCTCTCTCTCTCTCTCTCTCTCTCTCTCACACACACACACACACACACACATACACACACACACACACACACAATTAAATGGGACAAAACAACAAATTCTGTTTAAATACAGTAGGGCTTGATTATGTTATTTATCTCAATTCATCCAATTGCCCTCATAGCCGATTCCTTGTAAATAACTGTCAGTTAATTGCTGAGGTCTGACTCATAAATTCTACAGAAACTAATTTATAGCAGCACCAAGTACAAGCCTTTGAACACCAACATTTAATTTGTCTTTTAAAATATCAATCTTCATTCTTCTAATTTATTTTTCCTGATTGTTATCTACGAATATGAACACAACCCAAGACAATTTTGTAAAAATCCCAGTTATGATTCCAAGTCTGGACAGCCTAATATTGCTGTTCAGGAAAAAAATAATCGAAGCATCAATATCAAATCAAAGCTTTGTTATAGTTTTAACTAAAGGTCTACAAGAGTCAACAAATATTTATTTGGTTGCTATTACATGCCAATCACAACGAGTGTAGAGTACACAAAACAATATACATGAACCAATGGGCCTGCCCTCGTGGCATTTATAGTCTTGAGGAGAACAAACAGCCAAATAAAGATAGAAACAAATGTCAAGTGAAGATGAATACTATATAAAATATAACACAAATATGGAAGGGAATAATGTCATACAGGATTGAAGTCCTAACGCACCAACAAATCCAAACCCAGTGATTCCATTTCTACAAGGCACTACAAAATGTAAACTAATCTATAGACAGAGCAGTTTAGTGTTGGCTATATAAGGATGGATTGCAGAATAAGAGGACAAAGAGGAGGATCACAAACATCAGTAAGAAAATCTCTTGGAGTGATGGACACCTTCATTACTTTGATTGTGGTGTACATGTCCAAACTGTCAATATGTACCCGTGAAGCATATGCTGTTTACTACATAGCAGTTACACCTCAAAGTAAGCGAGACACAGAATATGATGGTAGCAAGGACCATCCTGATTTATAACTGGTACTCCATGAAGCTTGTTTTCCAGAAGGCAACAATGAAACATGATGAAAGAGATAGGAAGAATCTCATGACGCTATATCCTCCACAACATGGGTAAATAGTAAGGTTTAATGAGTATTGAATCCAATCCCCTTTCGTGGCAAGGGGTGACTGCGGATTGGAACCCTCTCCTCATGCATAAGCCCACCCTCTACTATGCAACTCCTCATTTACTCAGACTCTCTTCAGTAAACATTTGTGGAGTGCCTTCCATGTGACTACGAAAATGTGTATCTGGGCTCTCGTACTGTGGGGGTAATTGACTAGGAGCCCAGGGGCTGCTTTCTGGTTTCACCACCATGTGTACAGAGGCCACAATCCTTAGGGGTGGCTCCCAACTTGTGAATGCACATGGCAAAGGTATAAGGTCCTGTATTTCATAGAATTTTGCCTACAGGGGACCTTAGGGTAAAGACTCTGATTTTGAAAGCTTTCTTAATGTTGCAATATAGGCTAGGGGTTTTCCTACACAGCCCTTTGTGTTCATCCCCCCTTCCTAGAGGGACAGACCTACACTCTGCTCTTTTCATCCTTCTTCATCAACCTCCCTCCTTTCCTTCACAACTGTTTATCCTAATAAACCTAATGAATACCCAGTCCCATGCTGGCTCACATACTTGTTCAATGGGCATCTGCTCTTCCAATGACCCAATCTAAAGTGCTATCTACGTGCCAGGCACCAACCACATGTGGGAGGTACAACATTGCCCCTGCCCAGAAAGACCTCATCATCTAAATGGATTAAAAGAGATACATACCCAGTCCTACAAAATAAACGTAATAAATCAACATCACCAGGATGATAAAATATATATGTGGACCATAACTTCTGCTCAAGTCCATAAGATCCTAGGGAAAGTAAGGTTCAATAAATCTTAGTGACATTAGAAAGCATTATGGGATATCTTAGGTACCCTTTTTAAAGTTTTGAAATTTAATAAAGGAAGGGAGACTAGTTAGCTCTAAGTTACTAAAATTGTCATTTTAGTGCACCATGTTGTTTCAGAGTAATTACAGTTGACTGTGGCCTTAATGCATGTGTCTAAGTTTTCTTAATTTAAGAATGAAATTCATCATCCTGTGTCCCTCATGCCATCACTGTTGAATCCAAGCTATTGACTACAAGTTCTCCACTTCTGTTTACGGAAAGGAACAGCTGACAGATGCAGTAAAGGAAAGAGCAGATAATACATATCAGCAAACCTAATCCAGCACCATAATTTATACTACTGGAAGGAAAGGTGATATTTAATGGCAAAATACAAGTTGGGATCTGGAGACATGGAGTTCAGATTTATCTCCTATAAACGTCAATCTCATTTACAAGCCTTAAACCAATTTTAAACAAAGTCTAAGCTTAAAGGTTTTATGATTATAGTCACAGATACAAAAAAAAGAAATCAGGGCTAGTTGTAACTATGTTCTTTCTACATAAAATTACAAAATATTATGCTATTATAGGAGTGGAAACTGATGCAGTCTACTGGACCAAGAAAGGAAAGAGCCCCCTTGGGGAAGAGTGGCTAATCTAAATTTAAACAAGGTTGGTTGGGACACACACATAGATGTGGGGTGGAATAGAACCCTATTTAGTAAAACTTTCTATATACCAAGTCCCTGATCATTTAACAGGTTTGATTTACTTCCTTGGGAAAGCAATGCCTATATCATGTGTGTTTAAACTCTCTGTACTTACATAAGTTCATAAAATTAATTTTCATAGACAAAGAAAGCCCTGTAGTTTTCTAAATTTGCCTTGCTAATCATTTCCAGTTTTGCAGAATGGCTGAGCTATTTCTACAGGGTGGCTGGCTGTCAGTCTTACAACCATGTCCACGAGCACTGGTTATGGGAGGGATAAAATAATAGAGCTGAATTTTTTCTTCTCGGAAGTGCTGTGTTGCTAAGCTCTCATAAGGTAATGAAATGTTATTCGATGCACCTGCAGAAGTTCAAGAATGATTCTAAGCTACGGACATCAGCTTGATTTGCTATTGATACAATCATCCATACTGTTATTTGGAAACCTCATCATCTCATCGGGTTAGCTAAAACCATTTAAAAGGAATAAAACAGCAAATGAAAACTTTTCACGAACGATGCCAAATGTCATGAAGATGTAAGTATATTTATATCCAAATGTAAATGTGGATATATAGCAATATTTCATTTCTGTTTCAATTATTACTGCCTGGTAAATCAATACACCAGAACAATTGATCTTAGGGACCAAGAGTTGGCTATAGAATCAAGGAAATGGACAATCAAAAGTGATAAGGGTGCAGGATTTCCTTTCAAAGGGAATACATACCTAATTTGTTGTGAATAAGTTTCCTATAATCCATAGACAAGCTTCAAAAAACCCTCGTGACAAAGTCATAGGAGCACTACTCATGCCTAAATGAACTAATAGTACTGAAATTTAACCACTTCAATGTTGTGAATATTTGCAGGAAAGTAACAAAGAAAAAAGGAATAGAGAATAAATTTAGAGGGAATCTCATCAACTAAATAAAAAAAAAATTACTCTAGGAACTGATTCCTAAATGGGATGAATACCAAGTAAATCCTAGGCCAAACTGTGAAGGAGGTCCACTGAGAGAGAAGTCTACATACTAGTAATGGCAAAAGCCAAAAGATCAATTGAAGAAATAAGATGCTACCAACAAAAGACATATTATAGATGCTGATTCCACGGCTAAGAGTGCCAGCTGCTGTTCCAGAAGTCCCAGTTCAATTGCCAGCACCCCACTTGGTGGCTCACAACAGTCTGATAACTTCAATTTCAAAGGATACATTGTCCTTTTCTGGCTAACATGGGTACTACTTGCATGTGGTGCACAGACACATCGAAGCAAAATACCCACACACATAAAATAATTTGTAAAACAAAGAACAAAAGACTTAATACATAGGGAAACATTCTTTAAGCACATGAGGAAGAAAAGGGTAAAGGGAAAAACAGCCCCATTTAATAAAAAGCAAACTAACCTTGAGCTAAACGTCAAAGAAGGATACTCACATACATTTTATGTAAAGAATGAAATTCACCTGGGAATGAAAGGTGTGACGAACAATACATCCTAGCATGGCAATAGGTAGAGGACTTCACTGTTCAAATAAGTCAGAGGTCAATGTGGGAGACTAAATAACTTTCACTGTCAAATGCTAAAACATAATAACTACAGTTATTACAGGGTTGCTAACTTCCATTTATTTTGAAGGATGAAAAAATACCTTCATACTATAACTCTACTCTTCTACATTATAATTTCTTAAAGAGCAGAAAGAACTCTCATCTCCTTTGGATGTCTCAGTGATAATCACTCAAATGATGTACATACCATTGAGTTAATGAAAGTTGTAGAATGAGAAGACTAACAAGAACTATGTGTCTGCCTAGATTTAAAAATCAGAGTAATGGAGATGTCTCTGACAGTTTTAAAGATTTTATTTATTTTATGTATGTGAGTACACTAGCTATCTTCAGACACACCAGAAGAGGGCATCGGATCCCATTACAGATGGTTGTGAGCCACCCTGTGGTTGCTGGGAATTGAACTCAGGACCTCTGGAAGAACAGTCAGTGCTCTTAACCACTGAGCCATCTCTCCAGCCCCAGTTTTAGATCTGTATAATTATATAACTTTCATCTTCGAAAAAGGCCATAAAAACAATTTCCAGGCATCTTGACTATACACAAATACATGTTTCATTTGAAGGAACTACGTAGAATATATTTATAATTGTTTTGACCTTAAGTCTTTCTTGCATGTGGAACCCAGTTTGGGGTCCTACAACTGAAAAAGGCTATCTATCTGAAGCAAAGGAGCTTTATCTCTTGGGGGGTTATACTCATGTATCCTCAGTTGGAGCACCTTTTCCTGGCACTTCTTTCCCAGAAGCTAACCACAGATATCCCTCTGGAAGCTCTCTTTAGATGTGTACATTTACATTTACATCTGATGATGTCTCCAGGAATGGGTCTGTGGCTCAACCTTCTTGACAGTCATCCCATGTTCTTCCCATTGGGCCCAGCTCTTGCTTTCTGTTGCCTTTATGTAAAGACCTGACATTTTTGGCTGCCCCCAATCTTCCTTAGCCAATTCCACTGAGGCTGCAAAGTAGTAAGAAACTCTGCTCCTTTCCCATAATTAATAGCATAGAGTTGACAGGTGTGCATGACTCTCTGTATGTGAATATGTCAGTCCTATTGGATTTTATTCCAACACAGGAGGCCAGCATTATTAAAAGCAGTAATAGCAGTAACAAGCAAAGGCACTTCTTGTTCCATAGGTCAAACTGCTTAGAGTCTAGTCCTTGCCATTTTGAGCTGTGCAAGCATGAGCAGCTTACTCGACCTCTCTATGCTTTTTTGCCCCTATCTGTAAAATGGGATTATCAACACTCATAGATTAAATCAACTTCATAGATTAACTATTTTATATTTTAGCCTTCTTGTTACAGAGTAAACCTCCAATACATGGGAATTCAAATTAAACAAATAAAAAAAAGCCTAAATTCATGTGGAGACCAGACTTTCACACCCCAAAATAACTAGAGAACAGTTAAATTGGTCCATGGTTATGTAACAAAATATGCACTACATTTTCTGAAGTGATGAAAATAATCTATAGTTTAATTGAAACAGTGGTTAGAAGAGTTTATACATGTTCATCAAAAGTCGTGACTTAGAGTGGGCACATCTTCTTATGTACAAATTATACATCAATAGTGTTGGTTTTTAAAATATGTAATGTGACAATATTGTCTAGATAAGAGAGTACTCATCAGACACCCTGGGGGAAGGGAACAAAGGAAACCTCCAAGAGGACATGGGGCTTGAGTTAGAACATAGAGAATGGAATTGGAGAGGCACTAGGAGGGTAGATGGGCCAAGCTGGCCAGAGACAGGCTGCAATCTGAGCTATAGTTAACCAGGTAAAAAAGGGCCAGATGTGAAGGGCCTTGAATGCAGGCCAAGACCTATGGGCCTAACCCAAGCAAGGAGCATAATAGGACAGAGAGTGCTGTCTACGAAGATTAGTCACATAGCTTGAAATTGAGAAATGGACAGAGTAAGCCCTCAAGGTCACTTCAAGCCCGATTCTCTAATTACCTTTATTATGTTCTATACGTTGATTATTTTACAAGACTACAATTTTAACTAATGACAATAAATTGTCAAAACCATATTAAATAGCACAGAAAAAAACAGTCCTGTAGACCTTGATCCTTATGTTTCTCTTAGAGCAAATACAGCATAGTCAAGCAACGACAGAAAAAAACCGTCACGGCTCAGTAACAATGAAAATTGAAATCTTTTTCATATATATATATATGAGTATGTATGATGATTTGACACATTTCATTGTCAATGTCTGCTTTATGAACAGTGGTTTTTTTCCTAACAAAGGAACACTATGCTGAAAATAAAAAAGCAATATTATCATGAGGTAATATTGGACAAAAGAATTTAATGATATAAAACCTGGTTACTTCATGACTTGTAGGGAAGCTAACACATGTTTATTAAAATTATATATAAAATGTATCAGGCATTTTAAAAGGATGTTTTTAACAAAGGATGAGTCAATTTGCCATCCAAAAATATTAACTAATTTCCTCAGCATATAATAGTGACTTGCTATTAGAATGGCACCTTTTCCCCTAATTAATCATTATCTAAATCAAATCTTACATGCTCATTAATTTCTCATTAATCAAGCTAGGAATACAGATGAAAGAAATGGCTGCATTTGAAACCATTGGGGAAAGTGATCACTGCTGATAAAGAAATGATCTTAGGGAATCCAGCAGAAGGTTATTTAGCCTGAAAGAACATGACCTTGTAGAGGGTGCACCTGCATATCAAGAGCTCAGACTTGAAATCAAAGACTATGCCTGGGGCTGCCATAGACTCAGCTTCTATAAAAGGCAGCCCAAAATGTCCCTACCACACTGGAAGTTTAAAGCAACCCTAGAGAGAAGCCATTCTCTAGGCATGAGAATTAAAGGATGAATTACCTTTATCTGTACTGCCAACTGCCAACTAACTGCCGATCATTTCATGCCCAGGAAAAGTTATCCCCAGATTTCTGTGCACACACACATATTCTCTCTCTCTCTCTCTCTCTCTCTCTCTCTCTCTCTCTCTCTCTCTCCCCCTCTCCCTCTCCCTCCCTCCCCCCTCTTCCTCCTCTTCCTCCTCCTCCTCCTCCTCCTCCTCCTCCTCCTCCTCCTCCTCCTCCTCCTCCTCCTCCTCCCAAAGTGGTTCTTTCTGGACACATAACCAACAATCAGTAGACACACACTCTGGAAAAACAAATTCATGGACTATATTCAATATGTCAACCTGTTGAACAAGTCATTTATCCGGTATTGACTGAATGCCAACTTTGTGCCAAGAACCATGCTCAATGCAATACAATGTGCAAGACATGGTCCCTGCCCTAGAGTTCATAGATTATTCTAAGGATTCCTAATTAGACCTCTAATCACTCTAGACATCTAAGTTCATCTTCATCTGCTATAGCCAAGTATTGTGATAGTCAACTGATTCTGCTTTAGAATTTCTCTATCTGTATATATAGCTGGAGGAGTATGTGCATGCAGGGGTGCAGTGCCCAAGGTGGCCAGAAGAGGGTGTCAGATCCCCTAGACTTGGAGTCAGCTGTCAGGAATCAGACATGCTCTGGGAACTGAACTCTGGTCCTACGCAACAGCAGTTTGTGCTCTCAAGCTGAGCTCCTTCTCCTGCTTTTTAAATGTCCCTGATTCTCCCTTCCCATTGCTACCTCATCGCCTCACCTCTTTTCACTTCGAAGATGACACAACCTCCAAAGTGGACTTCCTGTGCCTATATCTTTCTTTACCTAATTGTTCAGAGACATTTCTCCAGTCCTTTTCTGGTCAAGTCATTCTATTTCTTTCAAATTCTCCAAGAAAATGGAGCAAGGATTTGGGGGATTCTAAGGAGGTAGAATGCTTGGCACTCCAAGGAACCTGGCAAGACTAGAATGGAAAGAAGAGGTAAGGTGGAGTCATGGCAGCCCTACTGCACCATCACCCCCCTAGTTGTCTTTTGATTAGAGTCCTGTGGTAGCGACTATTCTTGTGAGCAGAAAAAAGACAGACTCCAGGGGCTGGAGAGATGGCTCAGCAATTAAAAGCACTGACTCCCCTTCTAGGGGTCCTGAGTTCAATTCCCAGCAACCACCTGGTGGCGCACAACCATCTGTAATGGAATCCGATGCCCTCTTCTGGTGTGTCTGAAGACAGCAACCATGTACTCACATATATAAAATAAATAAATCTTTTTTTTTAAAAAAAAAAAGAGACTCCAAAAGTTTTAGACCTTTGAATTTCCATGACACACTCCATCTTTTATTGATACTGCTCACATTCTAACCCGACTCACAGTTATAGTTCTCTGCCTTCTCTGGACTTAAGTTCCTTGAGGGAAAGAAAGACCTTTCACTGACTCATCTTTTTATCTCAAGGGACTAATTGTGGTTTGGGCTTGAGGCCCTTCCCTCTCACTTGGAGGTAATGCCAGAATGTCAGGAGACTTCTGTTGAAAAGAAATAGGTCAGATTCATTGATAACACCAGGATAAATTTTCCAATAATGGAAGGATTCACACATTCTCTCTCTCTCTCTCTCTCTCTCTCTCTCTCTCTCTCTCTCTCTCTCTCTCTCTCTCTCTCTCTCTCTCTCTCTCTCTCTCTCTCTCACACACACACACACACACACACACACACACACACACACATCCATGGCTATGTAAATGGTAGAAAACCCCTTAATATAATGAAAATTGAATTGGAGAACAAAGCTAGAGTTGGACTGAAGAACAATGGCAGTCACTCTGGGGTTGAATGCAGAATATTCTTTTAGTTTAGATTTCTTCCAGAGGGACTAAGCTAAGGTAATTTCACTGTCTCCCCTAGTGACTCCCTAATTATTATGCTACACAGATAAGTAGCTGAGATCCTGTCTTTCAAAAGATGGATAATTTTTCCTTTTAATTTTTGAGATGCAATCTTCAAATACGTGAACCTGAGTGATAGCAGAGAATTTCAATATCCTAGTCTAAACCAAAGGGCTCAGCTCTTCCTTCTCTACGAAATCACAATGAGATCACGCCACTGGGGAGGGCATTCTTTCACATAAAGGATCAAGTGTTATCATCTGCTCTGTTGCAAAATCAGCTGTGAATTAGGCAAGTTGCCTTTCCAAAATCTGGGCCTGGTTTTCCTCCAAGGGTCTGGCCTTGAGAGCTGATGTTTAGCAAGCACAGGATTGCCAGTGTCCACTAAGTGCATGAGATGGGGTATTGAGAGGACACAAAAGCAGCAGCCCATTCTACGTTCCTCCATTCGAAAAGCTTTGCCAATAGCACATGGATATGGAAGTAAAGCAACGCCAACTGCTTCAGCGATTAAAGTCTTACCCACAAGTTTTCCTCGTGTACCTCCTTCATAGAATCTTTCCCTCCCATCCGAATAAACCGTAGGAAGCATGGCATCTCTAATTTGTTTCAATACACGTTGTGCCCATCTGATAGTGTATTTTGAGGGCTAAGCTCTGCGGCCACTGATGTTCTTGTCTTATTCCTGCTATGATGTGTATGAATCCACAGGCCAGAACTGTATCTTAACCATGTCTGCATTTCTTGTCATGGTCTAGAGCAGGGGTTCTCCACCTTCCAAACGCTGTGACCTTTTAATACAGCTCCTCATGTTGCGGTGACCCCCAGCCATAAAATTATTTTTGTTGCTACTTCATAACTGTCATTTTGCTACTGTTAAGAATCATAATGTAAATATTTTTAGAGACAGAAGTTTGCCAAAGGGGTTGTGACTCCCAGGTTGTGAACAACGGAATGGAGCCTGATCTATGGCACACTCGACTGCTGACTATTGGACTTGTGAGCAGTCAACAATGGAACTCCTGTCTCTTGAGGCATTCAAACATAATTTGAATAGCCATATAAGATATCACTGAAGCAACTCTGCAGGAGGTGACATTCTAGTGATCTCCATATACTTCCTCATCACATCACACACCTAAGTCTTCCCCATCAGAAGAGAAATAGATGTTCCATAGTCAGGAATGTTCGACCTGGTCCCTTTGTCATAAGCAAATATGAAACCGTTTCTACAGAGAAGGTCTCATCTGCACAAACTATATTAACCACTGTGTATGCAGACCATATCTGTATTTTGAGCCTGTACCTAAAAAGGCAGTCTTTTGTGTCACAGATGTTTCTGGCTTCCCAATCTCCCTGTTGCTAGTATTGCAGCAAATCACAAAGAAGAGGTGGGAAGCTGCAGCACGCCGAAAGTGCACCATCACCTTGATCCGCAGATCCTGTGAAAAGGCTTTTCAGTTGGTAATAAGCAGTAATTGCTTTCCTGTGGCTAAAGTGTTTAGGAAAGAAAATAGACTTTTCAAGGAAAAAAAATCCGAAGTCATAAGACAAAAAAATCTATGCTGAATAACATGGTAGCCTATTGTGCTTCAAAACTCTTTCTTTTGATCCAAAATGACTTTTTGACTCCCCGTGTCCTCAGTTTAATCATGTGAAAAAATGGGTTAACAGCAGGTACTATGCACATCCCTCTTGGGAAAACCCTGACATCTGACAACCTACTTTAAGAATTCCTTCAACAAATTCCTTTTGAGCATCAGCATCCCATAAGATGATGTAATCCAAGATGGCCCAGAAAGCTGCCATCTACAGATTGTTGAGTGCTACCTCCTGAAAAGATATGTCTATGCCCAGCTCCTGGAACGCGTCATTGTGACTTTATTTGGAAAAAATGGGGGGGGGGGTCTTCAAAGATATCATTAAGAATCTGGAGACAAAGTTATTCTGGATCATCTTGGTGGAATCTAAATCCAATGACAGGCATCTATGTAAAGACACATGGCAAGAGAAAAACATGTGAAGATGAAGGCAGAGGTGGAAGGGACATAGCCCCAGAAAAGGAGCTACCAGAAGCTCAAAGACGCAATGAAATATTCCCTCCCCAGAGTCTTTACGAAGGCAATGCTGCGTGATAGCCTCCCTTTAGATATCTGATCTCCAGAATTGGGAAGCGCGGGGGTCAGAGCCCATTGTTTGCAGCCATTAAATTGGAGGCAATGTTGTGGCAGCCCTGGGACACGTATGCCATCTCTCCTTCTACCTCACCTAATAGCATCAGTCTAATGTTGTCTAAATGTTTCGTCCTGAGGATGTTCTGCCATGTATTTCATCGAGTGCTGTTTCAACATGGAACGCTACTAAATATGACCTTCCTGCTTATATTTAAGAACCTTCCTCCAGCAAAGAAAAGGGACAGGGAGGGGGATGCATTTAACAACAAAAAAAAGTCAGGATCAAGTAGAAGATGAACATGGAACATGGACTAAAACCAAATTCTATTTAAGGTCACCCCTAAGATAAATAATACTAATATAACACAAATTGTCCTTTAACTGCAATACTTACATTATAAAGGATTTAGAAGCCCTGCAGAAGTGAAATAATAAAAACAACAACCCTGCCTCAGTTGTTGGCCCATATTCCAGAAAGTCCAATAGGAGGCTGTTGGGACCAATCCCAATGCCTCCTTCTCAATGCTCAAAAGCATTTGTTAGCTGGTGCTTAACAAATTAGGCTTGTTTTGGATACATGAAAAAAATCTCTTTCAAGAGATTAGCAATTAAATAATCAGAAAGGAAGCTAGGCAGTAATGAGAGCTGCCCATGAGTCTGGACCTGAGCCCAACACTGAATTTGGATTTTTCTTCACATTCCCCCTGCCTTACTCCTTAGCATTTCTGGAGATGCTATTTAACCAGCTCGCCGGCAAATCTTTCCAATGCCCAATTGTCCTTACCGTGAAGATGCTTTTCCCAGCTCTAATGGCTAGCCTACATTTCAGTTTCAAGCCATTGCACCTTGTAATTACATTCTCAGCCACTGTAAATAATCTGCAGCCTCTATTATATCGTTCCTCTTTCCCTAGAATAGAGATTGTGGGAAGGGGACTACGTTGCCTTGTTAGTGCAGTACGCACACTGCATCTAAGCAGACAGCATCCGAAAGAAAACCAAATGCTCTCTCTAACCCTATGCGAGAAGTACTGCTATCAATCATTTCATTTTTCTCATCTTTTAGCTTATCTGAATGACTGGACATGCTCCAGTGCTGTGCGTTTATGCCATCTTGGGGAATAGCTAGGTAAATGCTCCAGTAATGTTATCAGTCTTCACCACAGTGTCGTGTTAGAACTTGAGAATCTAAAGGGCTGGACTGGACATCATTTCCTCCTCCCCACACTCATCCATGTAATAGGAATCAAAATTCTCACTAATTGGTCACCCTCAGGCATTTTACTGAAGTCCAACCCTGGTGATATCCTCTTTCTATGGAAGAGATTTCATAGAGGAGAAAGTGCTGGCGAAGGGAGTTGACAAGGAAACCATTGCAGATCGATTAGAAGATTTGAGACATGGGTTTTGGTAGGCTGAGGTTTGAAGCCAAAGAGTATGGTTTCAAGCACACAGACAGACAGACAGACAGACAGACACACACACACACACACACACACACACACACACACACACACACGGACAGAGGGAGGGAGGGACGGAGGGAGGGAGGGAGGGAGGGAGGGAGAGAGAACTGAATTCATTTTTGCCTGAACCAATGTTTTCTAAAACTGAGGAAAGTGTAAGAGACTTTTCTTTTTTCTTTGTTCCTTTCTTTAGAAACTAGGAAAACAAAATAAATTATCCATACAGGGGACTTGGGGCTTTTCCCTTCCATTGCCATAATTTTACTGAAAATCTCAAAATGTATCCCAGTGGGAAGTTGAATCTCTTATCAAACTGTGGGTGAGTCAGAAACAGAGCTCTTGGGAGTCCAGATCTAGTTGAATGCACTTGTCTGGATCCAGTCTCCCTGCAGATTGCCACTCTTAGGGCTTGCCTCCAGCTCTTGAGACACAGTAATCTGGTTCAGGAATATCTGCCTCATTTAATTTTAGCCTTTCTTGCAATGAAATTGAAAATAAAGGAGAAATAGTGACATGGGAAAGATGGGGCCAATTATTTCCCTCCCCTGACCATGCATATCTAAGGAGTGGTGGTTTCAAGAGACCTAATGCTACAGTGGGCTGAGGCATAGATGGAAAGAGGTTGGCACATGAACCTAGGGAGTTCGATTGGAAGAATGACTTTCACGAAGCAGGAAAGAGATGCCTATGGCCACAGGCTACAAGAGTATATTCAGAAGGCAACACTCCAACCAGTTCAAGCCACTGGTATCTCTATGCACACCTCCTTCAACAGCTTCATCTTTCTATGCATCTCCTTTCCCTGACAAAAGCAGGGATAATAGAGTATTTGACATTGACTCCTTAGCATCTCATACATACTCAATTTTCGAAACTGGTGTCCTAAAAATGCTCAACCTATCATGACAAATAAAGGGATGGGACTCCGGAGTGAAAAAGAACTGGGTTTAATTCATTGTGTGCCTACTTGATCAAAGACAAGTAACTAAAGCTCTCTAAGCCTTGGTTTCCTCATCTGTGAAATGGAGGGAGAAGATGCACCACCTGGCAGTGCTGTTGTGGGGATTAAGTGAGATGTTGCCCATAAAGGGCTTAGCACAGTGCCTGGCTCAATAAATGTTAACGATTATTAGCACCACCCCCACCACAGGTGCCCAATAAAAACTTGCTGAATTGAAGTCACACCAGTTGGAATGACTAGCAGATGTGAAGAGACCTGGGTCTTTTCTTTTCTTTCTTTCTTTCTTTCTTTCTTTCTTTCTTTCTTTCTTTCTTTCTTTCTTTCTTTCTTTCTTTCTTTCCTTCCTTCCTTCCTTCCTTCCTTCCTTCCTTCCTTCCTTCCTTCCTTCCTTCTCTCTCTCTCTCTCTCTCTCTCTCTCTCTCTCTCTCTCTCTCTCTCTCAAGTTTTTCCCACCTACCTATGCACCAGATGACTTCTGAGGTATTTTGGGTGGTTGGCTGGCTTGGGAGCTTTGGTTCTTTATTTTATGTTATTTTATTTATTTACGTGTGTGTGTGTGTGTGTGTGTGTGTGTGTGTAAAGGACAAAATGGGGATACTTTAGTTATCAATCTCTTCTTCCACATTTAAAGCAGAAACCCAAATCTGGCAAAGTTAGGCATATGATTTTCCAAGAAATATGACAAGGCTACTAAAAACTCTAAATGAAAGTTGTATAATGAGCATGAATCTCATTTAAATTTCCTCTAGTTCTAGTATTTGCAGCAGGATTCTTAGATGTTTTTTACTGTGTGCTTTTGCAGCGTGAGGAAACCAGACCCTAAAAGATAGCAGAATTTCCTCCAGCATGGGGACAGGGAGACAACATGCAATTATAATGAAAATTAACCCCTGAAAATGCACTAGATTTTATTACCAAATGGATGCCTGAGGAGATTACTAGATTTTTAGGGTCTTTACTATAAAGAGAGCAACCTGCATGCCTGAAATAATTAAGAAGAAGAGACTCAATTATCTAGTAAACTGAGATTTCAAACCACCCTGCTTACCTAAATGAGAAAAGCTGCTTAGACTAAAACGTCATTACTTCTATTTAGACAAGCCTTAGCAAAAATATACAAGGAGCTAAAGAATGGGATCCCACATTCTTCTCTAAGCCACAACAATGGCTGTTTATGTAAATAGGATTTTCAATAACACAACGGAATCTTAAAAAAAATGTTTTCATTATTGTCTCTGAAAAAAATGCAAACACAGAAGATGAAAGTCAGGGGGGCTTTCACTATGATGTGTATGCAGTGAATAACCTAAAATATCTGTGAGTCTGAGCCTGGATTCCAAGCAGATCTCAGAAACAGGTACTTTCTCTCCTTTTTCCAAAGTCAGTACAATAGGAGGAGGCACAAAGACTTCTCTGATTTCATGGAAAGTTGACTTCACAGCCATTCGAAAATCCAGTTCAGAAAGAAACAAAGGCAGTAAGTAGTAGGTGTCTACTTGCCTTCCTCTGGCAGCCCCTGCTCAAATCTGAGCCAAAATTATAAATATTCTTACCTTCATCATCATCACCATCTGACAATGAGAAACTCCCACATGACCATAACAACCTCCAGGCACACACTGAAAGCTCATTAAAGAATATAGGAAGGCAATTGATAGAAGAACCAAACAAAGAAGGAAGGAACTATTAGCAAACTTAATTAGACTGTTCATGGTTTTGGCAACTATCCCTATTTGTTTGAACTCAAGTGTCTGCCTGCTTTACTTGACAGGTATTGATGACTAGAGAGATACCACATTTCTGGGGGGGTTTAACTGACCTTGTAGTTTTTCAGTTCAAGAAAAGTTTTGACCTAAACTCTGTACATCAACCTTGCTGTTTCTCTTTAGGCAGCTGATAAGAGGCAGAAATCCTTCTTGCTCATTAGGCCAAGAGCTGCTGTTAAGCAAAGGGCTGGAGAGGGACGTGCTCAGTGGCCTAGAGGAATGTGCTGGAGTCCACATATAAAGCCAGCCCTGATTTGGGGTTAAGAATTTAACCTTAAAAGGCTGACAAGTCATAAATTTGCCTGAGGTTCATATATATGTGTGACTCTCACAGTTTATATTTCCTAGCCAGGACTCAGAGTCAAAACATGGTCCCTGATTAATGAATGGCACTAATTGTTCTTCCTGACTTGAGAACATTAGTCTTTATCCATAATATTTTCTTTAAAAACACACAATCTCATACCTCAAACCCTCTGGCTTAGGGGAATTTAGGGAACCAGTTAGAAAAAAAATAGGACAAGAGACTAATGTTATCTGTGACATGGCACTATCATTTTGATAGTCCTGATTGACTCGAAAGCTTGCAGTACACTATGTCCATCGAGCAAAGTGCAAAAGAATGTCCTCCAAATCCAAACATGTGAGATAAAGCAACTGTTGTTGACGAGAGAGAGAGAGAGAGAGAGAGAGAGAGAGAGAGAGAGAGAGAGAACGAGCAAGCTAGCTGCAAGCTGTGGGGAGGGGGACAGGAGAAAGACTACTGAAATATCATCAAGCACATTTTGTCTAACTTATCTTATTAACTATTTATACATATAGTGCATCACCTCATAACCTTGGCCAAGCTTGGAAGAGATAATAGATGCAAGACACACAAAAGATCCCCATAAGTATAAAGACAAAGAAACAATATCACAGAGCAGTCCGTTTGGAACAGAATCTCAAACCTGAATTCAGGGTTGAGACTGGAACAATGGAACCCCACAAGTGAAACAGGGTCCCTGAAACGTGATAAGGTCATCAGGGAGAAGCAGACTGTAATTTGGTTAACCTACAGGGTAGGTGTTAGTTCTAACAGATGTTAGCAGGATTTCAAAGGGGCTCCCTTATCTTTAGAGCAAAAGAAAAGACGTGGGAGGGGGGGTTCTTAACCAGTGAGCCATCTCTCTAGCCCTGAAAGAGAGGGAGTCCTAGGAACAAAGATGCAAACCACCTTCCCTGAGAATTATGATAAAGTGAGAGATAATGTCAACTATACAATAATTCATGATTCAATTCAATGATAATTTAATAATTACATCAAATATATGTAACCTAGTTCTGTCTATACAAAAAGCAGTTTAAATACTCACGACTCTTAGAAAGAGAGAGATTTTAGAGTGTTTCACTTCCAAACTAAATAAGGAACAGAATTTCATAATATCCCAAGAGAAGTAAGTAACCAGGTACCCAAACCAAATATGTGGCAGAATCACTGGGCACAGGCAGACGAAGAGGAGGCAGAGGACAAGAAGAGAGGGAGAGAGGAGGGAGAAAATTCAGGAGCTATAGGAAAAGGAAACACAATTTAAAACCAAAATGCAGAGGAAAACATTACACTCATCTATTTTTTTTAGGAGAAGAAACACAAAGCCATTCAATAAATATAACAAACCATAAAACACCTTCTGTTTTAAATTATAAGCAGTTGAAGGAGTGTGTGAGGGTGGAAGGGAAGCAAAGGAAAGGAGACAGATGAAGGAGGGCCCTGTGATCTGGAGGTATGTAAAAGCCCCTTGTCTCCCTTAGCCATGGGGTGTTAGCTAAGTAACTTGGGCTGCTCATTAGCACTGATCTATGAAGTGTTGGTGAAAGTTTCAGGAATTTTACCCAAGTGACAGTTGGTAGTCAGTGCTATTAGGACCAAACTTGAAAATAAAACTAGATGAAGTTGAGGGAAGACTCTAAAATGACTGTATTCCAGCGTCTGTCACCTTCAGGTTTTGTGAATGAGGCAAACTTACTTCCTCAAAGAACAAAGAAGCACCAATCTGGTAGCTTTTGAAGCCCCCCCCCAAAAAAGCCTTTAGGAAACGTTATTAAATTGACCCACAGCACTGAAATTTCAAAGGCAAGAAATGACTTAGATTTGAGAAATTAACATTTGTAGAAAACCTTCAGAATGCGGTGGGGAAAATCAACCTTTATTTCAGAAATAAACTTTGATGCTTGAAAACAAAGCATAAAATCTGTTTCTGAAAATAGAAGGGTCTGTTGGAAGCACTGAGTACAGTTCTTCCATGGCTCTTTGAAACCTTTCAAGTTGTACAGTGACTTATGGGAATGACCAGGCAAAGATAGACCTCAGAAAGACAGCAAAAGAAAATGCAAGAAACCATCCACCCATTCCATCTCCCTAGAGAAGAAGCAAAATCTCATGCGTGGAGATATTTGCCCCTGGCTACATCACTAACTTTTGCCAGAAAGGAGGTGTTCCCCAAAGTAGTCACAACATTATTAGCTACTCAGAGATGCGCCTATCTGATCAGCTTTCCGCACTTCTCTCTATAGCTAGTTCACTATCCCATCCTCATTTACCCTTCAGTCTTTCTCCCTCCTTCTCTCCTTCCTTCATTCCCTCTCCTCCAATCTGTCATCCCCATCCCTCTCTCCTTCCTCCACTCTTCTTTCCTCACTCCCCTGTGCACACGTTATATATAGGTCCCCAAGGCCACTTCAGTGAATGAATGGGCAAAGCGCAGATGTGAAAAACGACAAGGATGTTAATTTATGTTTAAGATGTTAATTTATGTTTCTAACAAGCACTGCACAGTTCTTGCCCTCATCTAACTTGCACTTGGAAGCTTTTCTCAAACTTTTAAAACACATACAAATCACTGGGAGATCTTGCTGAGAATGCAGATTTTGATCCAGTAGCACGGTACAAACAAGGAACCATTCTATCTCATGATGTGAAATCAGGGGAAGGTTCATGGAAAAAATGGCACTGCACTGAGACTTTTGGGGGCAGATAAGACTACACTGTGCAGTGATAATGGGTAGACAGGCGGGGATCTTTAGCCAACAGACAACTGCAGCATCGTTTCAGTTCAGAATCCTGCTGTCTACAAAGAGAGGGCATATATGGTATGGCAAAGAGATAAGAGTAAGCAACATTAAGTAGATTTGCAGGACCTGGCCAATTAATATGGGTATGAGAAATCCAAGATCATGTCAAGGTTTCAAGTCTTTGCATCAAGAAGGAATCAGAATGTAGAAGCTTATGAAGAGGTTAGTGTAGATAGGAAATGAAGAGGATGGGGTGAGTAATTTTTGGCTCTGTTTAAGGTGAAGCACTAAGGACTTTCTGGTGGAGATACTTAGTGGGCAATTGTGAGATTCTGACTTGGATGGCAAGGGAGACATTGGGTTAAAAGGATTTGTAGAAACCATTGAAACATGATGGCGAAGTCACGGGAATGGGTACATGAGTAAGCAAAGACAATGGAGAGCGCACAGAGGACACATGGCACTGAGCACCCACATCTAACAAAGGTTACAAAGAACACACTGGACAAGCAAAGGCAGAATCAAATAGAAGACCTAGAATGTACACTATCTCAAAAGGCAAAGGAATATGACAATTCCAATCAAAACATTCTATGTACATTATATAATTTCCTTCACAATCCAAAGGATAAGGATACAGTGGAAAGAGCATTAGGGATGGAGTAAAAGAAATCTAGATTTCAGTCCTGGCGCTATCATTTACACAAACTGGGGGAAAGTAAAGCTTTCTGGGTCTCAGTTTTTCCAACTATAAAATGGGCATGCACCACCCCCCTTTCAGGTTGGCTTTATATATTGTGATAAATTACCCAGATAGCAAGTAGCATACAGTAAGTACTGGGTAGGTGTTATTTTCTGATAGTCCCATATGTGGGAACTATCCAACCAACCTAAAAATGACCCACCACCCAATTTACTAAAAACAAAGGAGTTTCAAGTATGTGTTGAAAGAAAGTAGAAACTAGGCATTGTTAAGAGAACTTGGAGTTTTTGCCAGGGACTGGAGTTCGATTTCCAGCACCCCCATTAGGTGGCTCATGGTGTCCGTAATTTCAGCTTCAGACACTCTTGATGCCCTCTTGTGGCATCTGAGGACAAATGCATACATAACACGTGCAGACACACACTTGGACAAACTAATAAAATAGCAATCTTTTAAAATGAAAGTAGAAGCCCTGGTGAAGGCAAACTGTTAAACAATAGAGAAATTAAAGATACACACTTTCTCCTCATCCAGAAACAAAAATCTGAAGACACTTAAGAGCACTAACGGCTCTTCCAGAGGTCCTGAGTTCAATTCCCAGCAACCACATGGTGGCTCACAACCATCTGTAATGGGATCTGATGCCCTCTTCTGGTGTGTCTGAAGACAGCTACAGTGTACTCACATACATAAAATAAATAAATGATTCTTTTTTTAAAAAAAAGAATGAATGATCACCCTAGTTTTACAAGTATCCCTAGACTTTGCTTAGAACCACGTCTCAGAGGCTAGTGTGCATGGAATCTAGTCCAGATCTCCCAAAAATAGTGTAACAGCTTTGGTCTTATAGAGTAGGAGAGTCCCCGCTGGGGGAGGAGCAGAATGTCACCATATTGGAATGAATGAGATGCTTCATGAGCACTTTCATTGTGTACACAAGAGATACATGGAAACAGGGCTTTCATATGGCAAGGTGTGGCTGTGCCTCTCTCCCTCTGTGCTTCTTCCTCCCTCCGTGTGTGTGTACATTTGGGTGTTTGGAACCTTCTAGTTTGAACTATGACAACATAGACTCATACTTCCTCTTAATCCGGAAAGTTCTTGAAAGACTGGCTGTTGTTTTTTAATCACCAGATGTTGACAAAAATATATCTTAGGACATATCCCATGCAAAGTCCTGAAAAATACCATCCACACCCATGGAACCACTTGAGTCTATATACTGATGTGTCCTAACTCTGCTTCTTCTGAACTCCACACTTTTCTGGTGAGCTCCCAGGACTTCAATTACAATCTATATACTGATAAATCCTTCATATGTATCCCCAGCCCTGACTGTTCTCTATTGTGTGATCCAAATACCAAGCTGCACGACCAAGCAGGTAAAAGTGCTCCACAAACTCAGTGTGTTCAAAATTAAGCTCACTGCTCCATCTTTTAAAATACACTCTTCTAAACGGGGCATGGTCTGCATCTCCAGTCTCAGCTCCTCAGAGAGGCTGAGGTACAAGGAGAATTTGAGCACAGGAGTTTGGAGAGCACTGGAAAATATATCTGTAGCCTCTCCCACCTCATTATTTATTATGTGTGGATACATGATATGTGGGTGTGAGCATGTGACGCAGCCTGTGGCTGGAAGATACGCTTTGTGCATTTGGTTCTTTCCTATTTTTCTGTGGGTTCCAGGGATTGAACTCAAGCCTTCACACATGCCTAGCAAGTGTGAGTGAAGGCTTGTGTATGGCAGCAGAGGACAGCCTCAGGTACCTTGGTTTGAGACAGAGTACCTTTGTTATCAACAGCTCCATTTGCCAAGCTAGCGGGCCCTCAAGCTGCCAGGATATCTCCTATCTTGCCATAGGAACACTGGGATTGAATGTGCATGCTACCATGCTGGCTTCACATGGGTCCTGAGCATTTGAAATCAGGTCCTCATACTTGCAGGGCAAGCACTTTGCCCCCGAGCCATCTCTTCAGCCCTTCCTTTTGTCATAAGTCTCTACTTCTCTCATGCCTCACGCAACAAACAACATTTTTTTTTTATTGTTTCAGAAATCTAGCTTGGAAAGTGCCTTTAGAACCCCATTCACATACAATACTACCAGTGCTAGAAGCAGTCCTCCAGAATGGCCAGGGTCATATTATGGGCTGACTGTAGTTACTTAATGAGGATTACATCTCCACACTTGGGCAAATGGTGAAGCCTGTTAACTAAGCAGTAGGTCTGATGGCAACCAGTACAGCAACAAACTAGGACCGATGTAAGTAAAACACATTTTCCTAGATCTGTGGAACGTGTATCCCTTAGTTCTACCCACTGAGAGTTAGGCTCACCATCCATCAGACATGTCCAACCTTTTGATGTTCTGACAAGATGCTATCATTTACAGAGTTCATGCTTAATATTCAAATGATCAAGTTATGAAAAAAAATTCATAACATTTTTAGTAATTTTACAATTTTGTGTTGAGTTACATTCGTAGCTGAACTAGGCCATAGGTATGTGTGACCCACAAACAACAGGTTGGACACACCCTGCTTGTGTTGTAGCTGTACTATCTGTCTGTGTGCAGAATACACTCGGAGCACATGCACACACACGCATGTTGGAACCAGGCCCATCCCTGGAACTGAGAAGCTGCAGACACTTTATGAGTAGCTGTGCTGTGGAGACATGAGCTATATATTAAAGCACAGCTTTCAAATCACAAACATAAGCTACAACTGTGAAAGTCTACCCACTGCTAAGAGTAACAACAAATTTGAGCTGAAATAGTGTGTAATTAATAGTGTGTAATTAACTATTATTATCAAAATAATAATGTATAGATATAAGTATGTAATGTATGAATATATATATGTGTACATATTCAAATACCACCATTTAAGTAACACCACAAGAAAATCTGTGTCACCTCCTCTTCAATCTTCTTAGGCCAACAGGACTCCCAGGGCCAGCGTTTCAACTCCATCATCCTTTCTTCCTTCTCTGCTGCAAACCAGTTTAGACAACCATGCACTCTGGGAAACATTGTCTAGTTACAAGTCATCCCAAGCTTTCACTGGACAGTAGTCAAGTCCTTAAGAATCTCTCTTCAAATGTTGGTAATAAATTATAATAATAATTCTGTACAAGTTACTGTACTCACCAGTCTAGAAGAGATCATGATTCAAATATGGCTCCTGCATTCAGTGAACAGTAGGTTTGGATGAGGTCGTGAATTCCCTATATACTTCAAAATCTTGGATGCAAAGTAAGAAGTACGGGTAAAATACTCTGGGCAACAAATGCACTTGTGGTGCACTTGTCTCTCTCTGTATTATTCCTGAATGCATGGACTTGCAAAACTCCATGTTGAGATGTTTGCCCGTCCTCTCTGTCGGTTCCACGCTAGTTAATATTCTGATATGTAGTAGAGTGTGAGCTTTTAATCTCCTCCCTGTGTCTGTCATTCTAACTCTTCCTCTTCACCACTTTCCCCTCAGCTTCAATTATGCAAAGCCAGGTTTGTTAAGAGCAGTGGAGAGTCTCAGGATGTCATGAAACACAGTATCAATGCTAAACAGGCAGTGGTGGGAGAGAGGGGACAGAACTGGAATTAAGAAGGAACTATGCAAATTATTTTATTCTACCATATAAAATTTCTCGTCCTGCAAACATATTTTGGGATACGTCCTTTTAAACACAACATCAATCTTAGTGGGACAAGTAAGAAATAGTAAACACTGAGCGTGAACTTGATTCAAATCTGTTTGTTTTAGGAAGGACAGCTTAATGAGTTTGCTATAAGAATACTCCCTGCCTTTAACTGATACTGGGCAGCAAATTTTCAAAAACCAAAATTCAACAGTTCCGTATAGTAAAGAAAATGCACGAATGTATAGATGTGTATAACTTTACCTTTAAATTACTTAGAATTGCCTTGGAAACAAGAACAAAATACTTACCCCTCTTGTAAGATTTGGCTAGTCTACTTCTTCCAGGGAATGAAGGCTCAAGCAACTGAATTAAACCAACATTCTTTTTACTTACCTATAGGTAACAGATGGATTGTTTTTAACCTGAAAAAGTGACTCCTTTTAAAAAAAAAAAAAAACAACCCAGTAAAATTAAATCAATTCTTAAATACTAACTTTATTGAAATTCTTTGTTTCTAGTACATTCTAACTGCATTCATTTGGTCAGTAAATATGTACTAGTACTTATTGTTCACACTAAGTGCGGACATAAAAATTAATACCATATAATCCCTAACCTAAAGGAGATACCTGTGAAACTGTACCTCGTGGTTACTGTTAGCAGGATTTCAAGTTATTTTCAAAAGGAAGACTCCAAAAGGATCAGTGGAAATTTTGCCCTAAAACTGTGCCACCTTCTCAGTTTATAACAGAATGTGCTTCATTGTGGAAACGTTAAAAAAAATGATTTAAGCACTCTAACCTTTGTTGAGAAATGAACAACTTTCATCTTACAGCGCACGAGTGTGTGCGATGGGTAGACGTTTCTTTTATAATGGCTTTGACTTACTTTCCTGCTCCCTCTTATTGCCGTTTTCACCTATATTTTATCTCCTTTTCTATCAATTATTTATCAATATAAGCCTATTAAGCACACTTCAAAGAGCTGAGGAGATTTCTTAATCTGGCATATAAATACAATTTCAGCTCCTAGAAGTAATTAACTGTTCAGAACACTAGCAATGCATTGACTCTGACATGAGGAAAAATACAAATTCTCAAGTGTGGCTTTGTCCATCTCCACACAAAGAGAAGCCAAAGTGAAAAATGTCTTTCTCTGTAATCACTTTGGGTTTATGCTTGTTGTTGGTGGTGGTGGTGGTTTTTAAATGACAAGAATTTCTGTTAATTAACATTTGTATATATAATATTTAATTGCCCTAATTTGAAGTAGAAGAGTAAAGCTTCTTTGCTTGTACGTTCAAAAAGGTCTTTGCATGGGCCCAAGGTGTTCCAGTCTGTGCCTTGCCACTCACACACAGAATTTCAAAATGCATTTTCTCTGCTGATATGACCATTGTTGCACTGCTTTCAGAACTGTGTTCTCTCTGCCGTTATAGTTCAAGAGGTACATTCCCAGTTACTTAATGCTGTCTAAAGCCAGTCTGGAGAACCACAGCTTAGATTATATTTTCTGATATTCATTTCTCTTTTTTAAAGATTTATTTATTTATTTATTTATTTATTTATTTATTTATTTAATGTATAAGTGCTTACACACACCAGAAGAGGGCATCATATTACATTATAGATGGTTGTAAGCCACCATGTGGTTGCCGGAAATTGAACTCAGGACCTGTGGAAAAGCAGCCAGTGCTCTCAACCACTGAGCCATCTCTCCAACTCTGATGTTCATTTCTTAATGGAGTGCTAGAGATCCTGTTTCAAGCCAGACATGCTGCTAAATATGGGCAAATAACTAAGGGATTTTTCTGCCCATACATCCCGTTAGACCCTAGATTACCAAATACATCAAACCCGTTTACAATGTCGGCTAGGGCTCAACAGATGTTGGCTCTTGGAACAGTCTCTTGAGTTGAGCCTGTACAGGAATTCTGATCCCAGATTACAGAAACTCATGAGATACATCAACAGATCTGTGCATGTCTCCTAGCTCAACTTCCAAAAATGGCAACACCAACATTAGCAAAAAAAATCTAGCTGACATTAAATCAAAAAGGACTTGATTTAGAAGAGGTCCTTTGATTTATGTGCTTTCATAATTGTTGATCTTTAACTATACTAATACAGGCATAACAATGCCACTGACTTCAATTTGTTCTTTGGGTATTCAGTATTAATAAGCCCAACCAGTTATTAAGAGTCAGCAGATAACTGAAGTAAGCCTGGATCTGTCTACAGCCAAAATACATAAAGACTACAAAGTTTATCTACACACTCTAAGAGTGTGCCATAGCATTGGGCTTAAGCTTTTAAAATAAGCTTGAAAAAGTATTCAAAAGTTCATATAAAATACTTAATGATCTAGAAATTCTTTCTTGTTAATTATCAACCGAATGCTGTGTGACACTATGAGCAGTGTGCTCAACGCTGCTCAGAGGGCTTTCCCTTTAAGAAGCTTATAATCTAAAACATACAAATAACCATATGCAGAAAAAAAAACCTAGAGATCAGAGTAAAAGGAAGCATTCACAAAAATGTACAAATTCAGCATGCCAAAACTCTTCAGTTGAGCAACATGATCCCCAGTGAAATTCTTTCCAAATGATGTATCGTGTGCACAAGTTATAAGTGATTATCTTCAATTTTCTTAGAAATGAGTAATAAGATCCTTCTTAAGACCCATGCTTTTGTATATGCATCAAACACTAAAGTTGGCATGGTCGTTGATAGCTGCCATTTAAAGAGAAAACATATTTTCTGTCTTGTCTCAAAGGAGACAAATCCAGGACTCTTCTCCCAGGTTGGTAATAAGCAGTCTTTTCCTAGGCTACAGTGAACAGCAAACATTGCAACTCGAAAGATGGAAGCACCAGAATGCTCAAAAATATTGCATCAAAATATTGGATACAATCTACCAGCCCGTAAGAAAAAAAAACACATTGCAAAACTGACACCATCTGTGTCATCTAGCATCCATCAAAACCTTCTTCTGTGTCTTTTTAAGATGGAGGCTCTATTAAGAGACTTCTCCCTATCTCCCACTTCATCTCTTCTGTTCTTTTCCCTTGCCCAGGCTGCCTATTGTGACCATTTCAGCCAATTTCCAGGAGGTATTTTCTAGCCTCTTTCACCCTATTTAATCCTACAAGTTTCCTGGGAAGCTTGTTTACTTGTGTGCTCCCCCACTCTACTGCAAGCTCCTTGACAAAGGGGACTGCATCTCAGTCCTCTTTGCACCCCCCATCACCTAAACCAGAGCCTGCCAAGGAGCCCCACCAATCAACCGCCATCTCCATCAGAATGATGGCTCCTTCTAAATACTCTCAGCCAGGATTTATGCACTAAATATATTCAGAGCATTTAGAGAAAGAATTCTTTAAACTCCTCAAAGTTAGCACACAGCAGTACAAACTTTTGAAAAGTTTTGATAAATCATCTGCTCATCCAAATGTCTGGTGCAATCTCAGAGGACAGAAAAAAATTCTCCCATACCTCGGTTCTTATTGTCTCTCTCAACATTTGGACTGTTCGTTGTTTCAAAATAATTGGGAAACCATAGCTGGCAACACAGATATGGTTGCTAGTTCTCATGGTACACACTCACACATGCACACTCACACACACACACACAAACGCTCTCACATTTAAAAACAAACTCTTTGTTTCCAGAATTTTCCTTTGTATTTTTTTCTACTTCATCAGTTTCAAGAAACTCCAAATCGATCTTGGCTCTTGGAAGCTGCCTTTTACCCATAGGTGCATTTGGCCTTCTGGATCAGTTCTAGCACTTTCCAAGGCCCTCTCCAAGACAAGAGCTCTCCGTCTTAGGGGAGTTGCAACACTACCATGGTTTGTTTGATTTTTCTCATTCCCATCCGACCCCTGCAACTCCCACCCCCCACAAAAGTGGTGTATGGCATTCATAAAGTGAATTACACTTGATTTTTGTTTAGAGGAATTTTTTTCAGACTTCTGTAACATTCCCTTGAGACAATTGGAAACATTGTCTGATTACTAACTCACTTCCCTTGCCTAAAATTGTATCCATTCTTGATTGCGCCTGTGGGTAGGTTAAGCAAAACAAAATAAACATCTAGACTTATGAGCTCATTGGCTTTTTTCTGAATTTTTCTAAATTAAATAAGGGCAAAAGAGCTGCACTAAAAGTCAGTTATATGGATTTCCCTCTGTGTGCCTGGTTTCCATCTGTAGTGCTTTCCAAGTTACAAATCCTTTAAAAAAAAAAAAAAGTGGAGTCTGAAGAGACTCATGGATTTGGGGAACATGCTATTTAGAACGGCTATCCAGTGCCTTTGAACACTCTAAAAGAAATGAAACATGCAATTGGAAGGGTTTAGATCAGCTTTGTAGAAGTCTGGGGTAGTCCTTCAGCACCAATGATTTACTTTTTAGGCTGGCTGATTTCAAGTGCCATTTAGTTTCATCCATATTAACATAAGAAATGTACCTTATTCACGCTAACCCAATTCTGCTAATAGCCAAAGTTAGCAGTCAATCCCAAATGTGCCCCTTACATGAAACAGGACATTCTTGAGGATTTTTCCTGAGTGGGGACCGAATCTCATTTTATCTGGGACAAAGAAAGCATTAATGCAGTTAACACAGTGTAGCAGACAAACTGAACATGGCTTAAACTGTAGATGTAGATGCGGGAGGGGGAGCCAAGCGGTCATCACGATGGTTCCTAACTATCAAATAATTTGCAGCTCTCTTTCAATTTCTAGCCAGTGAGCGACAGCAGCAAATTACACATTTATTCGCTTTGAAATTATGCACTTGCCACTGTATGCGGTCTGCCATTATCATCTTCTCGCAGAAATACTGATGAGCTCTTTCCACAGGTGAACATCAGGATTTTTACCATATTTTCTGTATCTACATCATCCGTAGTTACCCTACTATAAAATTCAGGACAAATGGTTTTGTTCCAGACCTGAATCTAACAGCTGTACTGCCACGGTACATGGTAGCTGGATGGATATCACCATATTTGAATTGGGGACTTGTTTTTCATGTCTACCATGTAAAGGTGCTGGGCACCACTTAATTTTTTGAAATGAATTGTGCTGGGTTTATATGGAAAAAAATAGAAAAGTGCTTCCTCCTAGAGTTTGAGAAATAATACAGGAAAAAAAATCTCTATTACAAATAAGTCTCTATAAGTACGATCTTCCTTAGGCTGGAAGCAGGCAAGGCAGGAAACAAGCCCTAGCCAACTCTCATAGACACAGTGTGTGGGCCTTCCCAACACTTTTATACAGATGTAGCAAAGAGGCAGGCAGCCAAAGAGCTGGGGGAAGGAGAGAGAACGGCAAGCTAGCGCGCCTCTGCCTCTCTCTCTCTCTCTCTCTCTCTCTCTCTCTCTCTCTCTCTCTCTCTCTCTGTGTGTGTGTGTGTGTGTGTGTGTGTGTGTGTGTGTGTGTAAGGGGATTGCTAATGAGAATCTAGATGAACTTTTCTCTGCTCCCCTTTCTTTAAGCACCATTTTACTTCACTTCGCATCAGCCAAATACTGCCCAACCCAACCCTGGACCAATTCATCTTGTGGGGGCTCAGCCTGTAAGGACCAATTTTTATATTATCAACAAAAGCGTGTTCTCTAGCCTTAGCAATCTAATTACCATGGCACTTCCAGGGGAGAAAGATTCGCCTGTTGTTTCAGCTCTGCAGAACTGATTCATAGGTTGCCCCTTACAGCTCTTGCGCACGCCCACGTGGTACGTTATTAAGACTTAACAGAGGAAGAGGTAGTTCTACCCTCCCTTAGAGCGATATCCTACAAGGCAATATTTAACATATGCGCAAGTGCATTTCAGTCACCAAAAAAGGGTGACCAATTACCTTTGCAACTAAACAGCAGGCTCGCTAGCCTCTTTTCATCAACCTAAAGAAAAGGCTGAGGGCGCGCTGGCTGCCTAGGTAACCTCCTGCCAGTGAACGCTCCCTGGCAGCGCCCACAAGGCGCGCATACGCATTCACAACTTGGTCCAACGATCCGGCCCGCCTCCCTGACTTGTTGAGAGCCACCAGCCAAGTTGTGGCGAGGCTTGCTCCCAATGTCTCCCAAGCGCGGGATGCGCGCCTAGCTGGATGCACGAGTCTTCAGAAAGAGCCTGGAGGCCACAAACGTCTCCGTGTGCAAATACGGTTGGCTGGTTTCTTCCAAGCGCACCTCTGAAAAATTAATCTTTTCGAAACCCATTCTTCCTGCCCGTATTGTTAGTATAGCAAATTGTCCTGATTGGATTCTAAGGCAGGCGTTAAGAGCCCAACCGCTGGACAGTCAATCACACAAGGCCATTAATATTCATCTGTTGACAGCGGCAGCCCTCAGCTAAGGTTAAAATATGCCCCTACAAAACGATCTGATTGTGCAGAACAAAAGGCAGGCGCTCTGAAACTTTCCTCTGCCTAAAATCTTCTCCTTTTCGGGGTCCAGCCTGTCAAGGCAGATGAATTTGGGAGGGGGAGGAGTTAAATCCTTTTTGGACTCGTGCTCCGCAGGCCAGACCGCCGATTTTTAAAGAGATTTGCCAACCTAGATAAGGGAAGCTGTTTTGAAGGAAAAGGCTCGGTCTTCCACGTTTTGGAGGACCCTCCTACTCAAAAGTTTCCTTCACTGTGTCTTCACTAGCCTCTGAGGATTCAAAGATTTGTGTTCAACTTTGCCTGCACTTGGGCCCGGCCAGCCTCGGGAACCTAGACTAGGGAACGGAAAGCACGGGGGGACACACGATGGAGAAAGTGTGGCCAGAACTGCGGGTCCAGCTAAGGCAGAACGTGCGAGTAAGGGAGATAAATTCCCGAGTCACCGTCTTCACGCCGTGAAGCGGGTTTGCTAGGAGCAGAGGGGAGCCAGCTCCCACCTTCCCGCCCTCCCCAAAAAAATGGGCGCTAGAAAGGCGATCTCTGCTGTTCCTTGCTCTGGTTTGCACATTTCCTGACAGCAGCGTGAGCCCAGGGCATGTGGACACAGTCCACCCATACTCTGCTTCCCTCCCTCGGTAGATGATCCAGGCCCCAGACACAGCGATCATTCCCAGGTACCCTGCAGCAGAGAGCACGGCCGCCGCGGCCCCGCCAGGCTAACGCGCTTGGGAAGAGCCACCACGCGCGCCTTGGCTTTCCACTGTGCGCGGGGAATGCTCAAGGGACCCCTACTCACCTGGCACAGGGGTTTCTGGAACCCATTTGAGTCCGGGCTGCAGTCTCTGGAAGAAAGAACGGACCTGGTGACAGGTGGCGTCTGGAGGCGGCGGGGGCTGCGCCTGTCCCAGGCAGCCCAAGCCGAGCAGCATCGCCACCAGCAAGCACGCGGTGCGCACGGTCCCGGCCATCCTGCTTCTTGGGGGAGCGAGGAGAGCACGAGAGAGTGGCAATAAGAGTAGGAGCGGTCCCGAGACTCAGCAAGTCTGGCAGTAGCCCTGCAGAGCAAGAGACGAGCCGCTACCCAGCCGCTGCAAAAGTTTCCTCGCAGCTACCTGGGCGCTGGGCGAGGGCGGGAACAGCTTGGCGGTGCGGGGCGGCCCGGGGCGGAGCCTTGTGGGCGTGGCGAAGAGGGACGGGGCGGGGCGGGGCGAGGCGAGGCGAGCCGCGCTGCCTGGAGGACGGCGTGGGGTCGTGTAGCTGCTGGCCTTTGGGACGCGGGGCGTGGCGAGGAGCTTAGCAGGGAGACTGGGTTTACCAAGGTGGCGGGCAAGCCTTGGCGGGAGAGGCGCGGGAAGAGGATAAGGAGCGTGTGCGGTGGCTCCCGGCAATCCTGCCCTGCCACTCGCTCGCCGCTGCTCTACACTGGGCGCTCTGGCATAACTACTGCAGAGGGGCTGCAGGCTCAGGCACGCTGATTGGCTTCCCAGCAGCAGTCCCCTCTGACTGGCTCTGGGAGAAGTTCCCCAGCCTCACTCCTCCTTCCCGCCTCCCTTAGGCCTATAGCCCGGGAGGGCTTTTCCTTTTCAGCCTTTGCAAGCAAGCTCTCCATCCTTCTTTGGAGTGGGGTGGAGGTCCGCGGTTTAGGTACACACACACACACCCGATTTGACCCTACGCCTTCTCCCACCCAGATCTGGCTCCTTCTGGCCACCACAGACCACACAAGGTTTCCTAAGCACAAAATCCCTCTCCTTGTTCTGTTTTCTGAGACGGCTTCCTGGGAACCCTTTCCCAATGCAGCTGGGGCCAAGCTCTCAAAGCCTACCCACAAATAGTCACGTCCAGGAGCAGCTGGGGACCTCTGGATTTCACAGCCTGGCTCATCTTTGTACCTAAAAGGTCTGGAAGCCCTTGTGGCTTCCTGGGTCTGATTCAATAGAACCACACAAAGTAATTGTGTCTGTGTCTGTGTGTCTGAGTGTGTGTGTGTGTGTGTGTGTGTGTGTGTGTGTGTGTGCGCGCGCGCGCGCACTTGACCCTGATTCCTAGGTGAATCATATCGTCTGCAGGACAGTCATAGGCGGCCCTCATAAACCAAAGTGTAGCTGGTGAGAGTAACTCATTCAGGAAATCATTTTGCAGATTAAATTCATCAAGACATGGGTAGATAGTCTGTTTCCTACCTGGAGTAGAAGCCTATTTGGAAGATTTCCTGAATGCCAATCCCCGGTTCTTCTACTTAAATCTCACCATTGGAAATACATTTCTTTGAAAATCAAATGCCTCTTGGAGAAGGAAAAGCATGTAACCATTATCTATGCTCTACCGAAATGGAATCATTCCATCGGATTGGGTCTCTTTGTGACTCCGCTCATGTGCACACGTAGACAACAACTTTAGCCCAGTGTCTTGTACATAGTAGGAGCTCAGTAGTTCTATAATTAATGAATTTAATATCTCAGTGTAAACTAGCTTGTTATCTGATTATGTTTGTTTTTTTTTTGTTTTTGTTTTGCTTTGTTTTTTTTACTAGATTGAAGTATGCTTGGAGAACTAGAAAGATAAACATGGCCGGAGAAGAGGACTGTGTCTTGAATAAGGGGGCTATGAGGAAAGAAAGGCAATATGAAGGTAACTGAGCAATTCATTTAAGTCTTCATTTGTTCGTTCAATAACCAATATTTGAATTCTTACTATGTGCCGGACTCTGTTGGATACAAACAGAAAACAAAGACACAAAACTCATTCTGTAGTATCTGACCTCAGAGAGTTTCAAATCTAATGGGGAACCAACCAAGTGAAATGGTACCACATTTTCTGGTCAGTGGTAAGGTGGAGTTCTAAGGAGAGAGCAGCGGAGGGATCAGAGAAAGTGTCCCAGAAATGCTGATGGCCTAAACTCGGACTTGAAGGTCCAGGAGGGGCTGAGGTGAGAAAAGACTGGGGGAAGGGTGCCCTGGCAAGGATGCAGGGTGAACAAAGAAGAGAGGCCCTGGCATGGCCCATTTGGAGAGTAGGAGGTGCGAGTAATGATTTCAGGCTGAGGAGTTAAAAGAGCTAAGGCAGGAGGGAGAGGCGAGCAAGGGCCAGATTGTGCAGTCCAGAAGCCTGCAGAGGAGTCTGGGGAACCACTTAAGGAAATTGTGAGCATAGGGGTGACATGATCATATTTGTCTTATTAAAAGATCTCGACAACAGTGTTTCAGGGAATGGCTTGAAGAAGGGAAAAGACTGGGAGCAAGAAGACCAGTTAAGAGGCTGTGAAACTAATACCCACAAGAAATGATAAAGGCCTGTGACAGAGGAGTTTTGGAAGGGAAAAAATGTCCCAGAGATATTTAGAAGATAGAATTAAAAGTGCATGCCGATCCAGTGCCTATGGGGGTTGGGAGAGATGGAGTCAAGGACGGAGGGCTTATTCACCCCCCTTTTTCAACAAACATTTGAGTGCTGCCTATGTATCTGGCATTCTTCTTCTACTTCATAATTTCGCCTGGGGCTAGGCCTGCGCCTGCATTGAACATTTGACAAATGACATATCCACTTTAAAAGAAACACCAATTAAGAGTCCTAATTTGGCTGGTGAGTTTGATATGTTCCACCTGTGGAGCCCTGTGACCAAAGGGCAGATTGGAAGGCAAGCATTGATTGAATTTCACGACCTCGCAGAGGAAGACATGACCTCCCATAAATTCATGATCTTCCAGAGCTCATGCAACGAACTACAAAGGCAACAGTTGTTTTCAACTACTGGGTATAGAGTACCTGGGGAAAAGTGGCTGGGCCTCCTTTTCAATATGTGCTTTTTATATATAACACGCTCTGTATAAACTAATGCACTGCTTCCCAAATGAAGTGTGGATCCCTGGATTCAACGCAGTGGACGCACGAACTTGGGTTTATTGTCAAAACCTTTATTTCAGTGGGGTACAAATATACATATAATGAGTGCATTCACCTCGTGAGCTTTGTCAAGACAAAGCTAAGTACCCAGTTCAGCAAAATATGACATAGTTTGAAGATAACATTAAACGGTATCAGAAATATGAAGATATAGCAAACCAAGTAGGGTGGTCTGTGGGTCCCTAGGATTTGAGCTAAGTCACAGACAGACTGGCTCTGAGGTTTGAAAAACTCTTTTTTAGTCTGGAAGTTTCTGCTCTCACTCCAAGCACCTACTTCAGAGCTTTTAGCCAAGCAAAGGGAAGAGGTTTTTTTTTTTTTTAAAAAAAAAAAACCTTGCCTAGCTGAAGAAGTGCTTCCATTTTTATAAGTGCCTCTCAAAGGCTTCTAACCTTCCTAGTCCCCCAAGTGATGACTCTCACAGTGGAATTTCAGGCACTGAAATGGGTGTTGTGGGATAGGCTTGTCAGAAACACTTCCAGAAATGTCACAGGCAGCCATCTCCACTGCTTAGTCAGTGTTGAAAAAGTTTACTCCGGATAATCTTTAGCCAGAGGCTGGGGAATGTGAGTTGTGGTAAAGCACGTGGTAAAGCCTAGCTTGCACAAAGTCTTGCTCTGCAAAACAAGAAAAGGAAGAAAAACAGGAAGGAAGGAAATTCATAGACAAATGTGTAGAATCTCTTACACCATTATATTTATTATACCGCATGCTACACAGATGGGTGATTATTAAGGTTGAGTTTCCTAGCCAGGAAAGGTAGAGTGTGCATATAGTCTCAGCCATTCCTCCCCAGGCTGGGCTAGAAGTGTGTATGGAGCCCGGATGTTCAGGACCAGCCAGGGAAACACAGTGAGACCTTGCCTCAAAAACAATAAACAAAAAAGTGTGTGTGAGGACAAAAATTCTGTTTTCTCTTTTACAGAAGCAACTGTCTTGCCTCATGCAAGACACGCTCCCTTCCTTGTGCTGGTTTTTGTCAGCGATTCCTCTGAACTCTCCAGCAAGAGAAGCAGAGAGATAATCAGTATGAGGATACCGAAGGACATGCTGATTGAAATGGTGGTCGCTTTTGACAATCACGGCTCTGTGCTCTCAGACCCAGTTGAAAGTGTTTAGATAGCATGCCTGGCTCCCCTTTTCTCCTTTGGACCCCAGGGGAAGGCCCAGAAGAACTTTTCTTCACCTTTTGCTCCTGGACTCCAGTTTGAAAGAATTCGAGAATTCCCAGCTGTAGCCAGCAGCTATTATCTTGCTGTTGCAGGGAGGAGAGTCTGGTTCCATGGCTCCAGAAGCCGCATAAATCAAGTTTTCTGGGAGAGGGTTAAGAAAGGGTGTCCAACAGCTGCCGCCATGGGAGGAACGCATACACACCATGCACATGGCCACACACGCACACATTATTTGTCTTGGGCCCAGTTACTTTGCCCCCCAGGTGATGTTGTCCTTTTTCCATCCCTCTCAGGTACACAGTGTCTTCTGCTCTTAACCCCACTCTCGAACTTGCTGTCAGGGAAGAAGCTTTAAAACTCATGCTATCTCAGTGTATCTGGTCGATGGGATATAATGGGGGCTGCCCACCCAGGGGTATAAGTATTTCAACAGGGATCAAAGCTTTAAACCAAAGGAACAGAGCTCTAAAAACTCTGGAATTCCAGGCATCCGCCAGTGGGAAGGGAGTGTTTAAACTGAGGGGCAATGAGGCCTTTTTTGGTGCACCTGAAATCACACCATGTAGACAGTTGCTTATATGTTAGGCTGCTTGCTGCTCACAGTCAACACCTCTTGTGCCGCACCTCTGAGCTAGATGGCACACAGCCACTTTGTCTCCTCTTCTCTTGCACTGTATGAGTCCTTTGTGGGGCAGAGGGAAGGGGAGGCGCCAGGCGCACTGATCCCAATTCTCCCAAATGTATAAGCTATGATCAGAGGATGAATTATAGTCCTTTGGGAAAGACTGTTCATTCATCCATCGCAGCCAGCAGGCCAGTGCAATGTAAATGGTAACTTTGTAAGTTGAAAGACTTAAAGTCATTTTGAAAATTGCATAATAATCTCAGGCAGAATTTGGCTCCATGTATATGGAAAATTAATAGATGTGACTGGGATGCTTGCATTGTGAGTTGTGGAGGGCTAGCCTCTCTTCAGACTGGGGACTATGCTCTGCCTTCACTAAATCCACAAAGTATACTGAAATTCTTATAAGTCAGCATCCAAGTTTTGAAAATAAAAATAGTGAATTCTTTTATTTGTGGTATCATGTTGATTACTACAAATAAAAAATATTCTATTGTGTCTTTGTTTGCATAAAGGAATATTGATCTTGACTCCTAACATATTTCTTCATGCCTTTAGTCTATTGATTTTTTAACTAGACAGATACACTGTATGCATTTCTAGCATTTTGTGTCTTCTGCATAGGAGTGTGTGTGTGTGTGTGTGTGTGTGTGTGTGTGTGTGTGTGAAATTTGAGTGGTTTTGTACTTTGGCAATTGAGAGCATGGTAGCTTTCAGTTCAAATACTAGTAATGCCCAAGGCATAGTTCTTTAAATGCTGCATGGTAATTCCTGTGTGCATTATTTTGCTTTTAAATTACTGTGGACCAAAATTGACAATGGTTCAGGCATGTAATATATGCATCTTAATGCTTGTTTCATAGAATTTTCAAGTAATTTCTAGGTCTTTAGTCATCTGGTTCTCCAATAAGCCACATGGCATTTAAAAGTTTAACTTCTTACCAAGTTTGCTCCTTTACATATCCTTTCTGAGTCCCTGCCACATATGGGAAGATATCAGTAGCCATCATCATAGACAGCAACAAATACTTTCAATAACCTTTCCCATCCTACTTCCCAAGCTTCATTGGCAGTATTGAGTCTAGGGGGAAATTTCCAAAGTAACGTATCATGGGTCTAGTGAGATGGTTCAGCAGGTAAGAGAAGTTTCCTCCAAGCCTGGCAATCTAAGTTTGTTCTCTGAGACCACCATGATGGCAAGAGTGAAGCAACTCTCACAAGTTGTCCTCTGACCCTCATACCTGTGCCGAGGGTCAGAAAAGTATAGCCACACAAAAAATAAATAATAAATGAATTAATAAACAATTTTTTTTAAACAGCAAATTATAGTACAGGGTCATTTTCGGCACCATGCCCAACTCTAGTTATCATAAAGGTTATCCATTAGAAACTGTGATATGGAGACCCTGTGTGACTGTGACCTGGAGTCAAAGGAGGGTAAGAGCAGTTCGGAACAGTTCCGTACTATCCCAATAAGGCCCAGGCTCCACTTGCTGCCAGCCCCAATACATGCTTACTTTATATCTTCAATATAACTTGAAGACTTTAGATGAACAGAAGTCCATACTTCTCGGTGTTTCTTCTAATTCAATTCTACCCAAAGTGAACTCCAAGTACTTGTAATGATCTGTGCACTCTTCCTGCTAGTCTATGATGACGTTAGGTACAAAACTTGAGAGTACACGGTGAGAAACTTTTGAAATTTTTTCATTTTACTTTTGAGCTTAGGCTGACCTCAAAAACTCAGTGTGTAGTTGAGACTGACTTCAAACTCCTGATCCTCCTACCTCAACCTCCCCAGCTCTGGGACTACCACTGTGAGTGAACCACTATACCTAGATCAAGGTTGAGAAATGTTGATACTATGTTGATATTGCTGCCACTTTCAAGCCCTTGACAGGTTGGCCCCACTGATGACTCTAAGAATTGTTCAAAATGCTCTTATGTTTTGTATTACTTTTTATTTTTACCTTCTCAAACTACTTGTTCACTTCAAGTAGAAAAGCAACATGGATAAAGTGATTCTTCAGGGCAGATGGGGAAAGTACTGAGCATTGCCTCAGTATGCACAGTACTTTGGCCCATGGTCGCCATTTCAGAAGTGCTTTTCAATTAACCCCTGTGGTAGTTTCCTTTACAAAAGAAGACCACATCCCTATTTAGGGAGAATTCTGTTGATGTCACAAGACAGAAAACTTTCCCCTATAATAAGTAGTCTATTTGAAGATGAATTTGTAAAAGATCTTCCTTCTAAATTATTACATAAGAATAATGCCCTTTGGTTCACTTTTCTTTTTTTTTTTTTTTTTTTGTTTGTTTGTTTGTTTGTTTGTTTTTCGAGACAGGGTTTCTCTGTGTAGCCCTGGCTGTCCTGGAACTCACTCTGTAGACCAGGCTGGCCTCGAACTCAGAAATCCGCCTGCCTCTGCCTCCCAAGTGCTGGGATTAAAGGCGTGCGCCACCACTGCCCGGCTGGTTCACTTTTCTTAAAGAAATTCTAGGAAGAAAGGAAATGCGAGTTGTGTGAGATCTTTCTTTTTAGAAGGTCTTACAGTAAATTATGAGCGGGAGTTGAACTCCCTTGCCTTTACATTTTATTTTTATCAATTATTTCTCCCATAATTTATATCACACTTTCTGTTATAAATGAAAGACATACTAGCCTGTGTACCAAAAAGTAACTCTTTAGAGCAAGATGATAGCAGGCAAAGGGAAGGACTCCTTCTTTGGAATGCCTTCATTTCATTCATCCTCACTACTTGTCAGAAGCAAAGCATGTCATTACTCAGGAGCTTTATACTCAATTGGGTGTCTCTAGTCTTTCTCTAACTCCCGTTAAACTGACAGTGAACACCAGATGGTTTGTCAGCAGCTTTTTGTCTGGTATGGTTTTGAAGGAGTTTAGTAAGAAAGTATCCTGTTTTCCCAAATAGACCAGAGTAATCATAGAAACAGAAGTGAAAAGAATTGGTTTCTAGTCCATGTTCTGTCCCCTAAGCATGGTAGCCTGGGATCAGGAACTGCATCTTCCTAACTGGAAACTGAAGTTTGTAGACCACATTATATGCTCTCTAGGGTTCTTCCTATCTCTAACCATCTGTGTTCCCATGCCTGGGAACTCCCTGAGGAGAGAATATTACACATCTGGATATGAAACAGTATCTAGAATATAGTAGGACCTCAATACATATTGTTGAATGTGTGACTAAATGTAGTACTAATAACACAAACTCAGCAATGACTCCACAGGGAATCCTCAGGAAGTATTTGTCCATGGATCAGTGTTTTTCTTTTTCTTTTCTTTCTTTCTTTCTTTTTTTTTTTTTTTTTTTTTTTTGGTTTTTCGAGACGGGGTTTCTCTGTGTAGCCCTGGCTGTCCTGGAGCTCACTCTGTAGACCAGGCTAGCCTCGAACTCAGAAATCCACCTGCCTCTGCCTCCCAAGTGCTGGGATTAAAGGCGTGCGCCACCACTGCCTAGCTTTTTTTTTTTTCCCTTGAATAAGAGATTTTTAAATTAACTTATTAAAGTGTTTAAACAACTGAGACTTTGATATTTGCTCTTTAAGATTATAAAGTACTAAAGGTAATAGATCATGTTTATCTAAAATTCACTGTGTGGAAGTATGGTTATTAAAGTGTTTGAAATGAAGATAGTAAACTCTTCAGAAGGTTCATTATTAGTTTTCCTTATTGAGAAATCTATGTCAATCCCTCCTATGGAAATATTTCACAAATGAATTGCATGTTTCCGTGCTTCTGTAAACACTGTACATGAAATCTAATCTAACCTGTCCTTGATGCTCTGCTATATCATATTCAGTCTTTGAATGATGCTGTAAATATATTGGGATTGAGGAGACATTGAACTGGACCTATACCACGCTTGATACACATCATGAAACTGGATTTCTTTTAAAAAAATAAACCCTACATACTGATATTTCTCTTTCTCTTCAATGTGTGGTGCATAATGCACAGTCTCACTTTGCTGCTGCCTGTGTTTACTTTTACAGATTGCAATTCTGGAATCAAAGACTAAGATAGTTCTTCCGATGTTTTTCCTTTGCCTTCAACTTCAACCTTCTATTTAATTTCAACTCGCCCTCCGGTTAACTTGCTTTAACTTATGTCGCAACATATTGATCAAAAGAAGCATGACAACCTTATGGAATGGGACTAAGTTTCAGAGTCAGAGAGTCCTGAGTCCAAATTCCAACTTTGCTGCTTGCTAGCTGGGTGACCTTGGGCAAAGAACTTTTGCTAGCTAAGCCTTAACTTTACAAAATAAGGATTAAAAATTTTTAAATTTCTGTAGATAGCAGGAGTTGGTGGGGATGTGGAATTTGGAAACTTGCACCCTGCTGTTGGTGCAGCAGCTCTGAAAAACAGTATGGAAGTTCTTGGAGCAACTAAAAATAGAGCTAGAGCTATCGCCCATATGTGTTTGTTTATCCAAAAGAATTCTTCAGGCCTTGTGGCATGCACTTATAATCCCAATATCTCAAAGCCTGAAGACAAAGGCTTCCATCTGAGCTGCAGCTACACACATACTCACCCACAAACTCACTCTCAAATACACTCACAAATATGTATCCACACGTATAAATCCATACATTTTATTTTTCAAAACAGCAAAAAATATAAAAGCAACAAAAGGCATGATTCTGCCAGGCATGGTGGTTCATACCTGGAATCTTAGCACTTAGGAAGCTGAGGCAGGAGGATCACCCACAAATTTGAGACAGCCTAGGGCTACAGAGTAATACCATGTCTTTTTTTACAGCTGGGTTCTAAGTAAGCAATGCTCTTAGCGAAAAAGTTCCAGAAACAACCTAGAATAGCAACTATTGATGAATGTATAAAAATAATATATACATGATAAAGAAAAGAAGGAATAGAGCTGTATGTGACAGCAGACATGACCTTTATGGACAATATGCTAAGTAAAATAAAGAGGAATACAGGAGAAATAGCTCATGGTTCTGCTTGCATAGGTCATCTAAACTGGTCAGATAGACACAGAAACAACTATGTAATTGCAAAAAGCTAAGAGGGAGAATCAGCATACAGTTTTAGTCAAATAAGGTAAACTCTGGGGATCTGTTATACATTATACATATATTCAACACTAATGTAGTGTACACTTATGGTTCTGTTAAGAGAGCAGTGCTTATACCAAGTGTTATTACCACAATAAAGAAAACTTAACCTTGATCAATAAATGGAAGACACACAAATTCATGTGATAGCCCAAGTACAGTGCAGAACAAATGATAGACTGTAGGTGGCAGGTGTACTTGTATCCACTGTAAAATTCCTTCAGTTTCTTTATAAGTTATATAAATATAATTCTTCAAGATCTTTAGGGTAGGAGTGGGGAAGGGCAGTGGGGAAGGGAACAAAATATAATAGCGTGTGTTATGAATATGCCACAGTGAGATCCATTACTTCTTGTTAACCTTAAAAATTGATTTTTAAAAGCCGGGCAGTGGTGGCGCACACCTTTAATCCCAGCACTTGGCAGACACAGGCAGGCGGATTTCTGAGTTCAAAGCCAGCCTGGTCTCCAGAGTGAGTTCCAGGACAGCCAGGGCTACACAGAGAAACCCTGTCTCGAAAAACCAAAAAAAAAATAATAAAAAAATAAAAATAAAATAAAATTGATTTTTAAACAGTTTTACATTCTTTGTGATATAATTATATCATTTCCCCTTTTTCTTTCCCCACTCCAAGCCTTCCTATGTTTCGCTCTTGCTCTCTTTCAAATTCATGGTCTCTTTTTATTTAATTGTTGTTTTACACACACACACACACACACACACACACACACACACACACACACA
>CM052722.1:97872040-97953955 GCA_028551405.1 Uromys caudimaculatus
TGCCTGGAAACTTGTTTTCCAGCCCTTTACTCTGAGGTAGTGTTTGTCTTTAACCCAGAGGTGTGTTTCCTGAATGCAGCAAAATGCTGGGTCCTCTTTATGGATCCAGTCTGTCAGTCTATGTCTTTTTATTGGGGAAATGAGTCCATTGATGTTAAGAGATATTAAGGAATAGTAATTGTTGGTTCCTGTTATTTTCGATGTTATTTTTATGTTTGTGCAGCTACCTTCTTTTGGGTTTGTTGAAAGATTACTTTCTTGCTTTTTCTAGGGTGTAGTTTCCCTCCTTGAGTTGACATTTTCCATCTATTATCCTTTGTGGGGCTGGGTTTGTGGAAACATATTGTGTAAATTTGGTTTTGTCATAGAATATTTTGGTTTCACCATCTATGGTAATTGAGAGTTTTTCTGGGTATAGCAGCCTGGGCTGGCTTTTGTGTTCTCTTAGGGTCTATATGAGATCTGCCCAGGATCTTCTAGCTTTCATAGTCTCTGGTGAGTCGTCTGGTGTAATTCTGATATGTCTGCCTTTATATATTACTTGACCTTTTTCCCTTACTGCTTTTTTTTTCAAAGATTTATTTATTTTATGTATATGAGTACACTGTAGCTGTCTTCAGACACACCAGAAGAGAGCATCAGATCTCATTACAGATGGTTGTGAGCCACCATGTGGTTGCTGGGAATTGAACTCGGGACCTTTGGAAGAGCAGTCAGTGTTCTTAACTGCTGAGCCATCTCTCCAGCCCCCCTTACTGCTTTTAATACTCTTTCCTTGTTTTATGTATTTGGTGTTTTGAATATTATGTGACAGGAGGAATTTCTTTTCTGGTCCAATCTATTTGGAGTTCTATAAGCTTCCTGTATATTTATGTTCATCTCTTTAGGTTAGGGAAGTTTTCTTCTATGATTTTGTTGAAGATATTTACTGGTCCTTTAAGTTGGGAATCTTCACTCTCTTTTATACCTATTATCCTTAGGTTCTGTCTTCTCATTGTGTCCTGGATTTCATGGATGTTTTGGGTTAGGAGCTTTTTGCATTTTGCATTTTCTTTGACTGTTGTGTCAATGTTTTCTATGCTATCTTCTGCTCCTGAGATTCTCTCTTCTATCTCTTGTATTCTGTTGGTGATGCTTGCATCTATGACTCCTGATCTCTTTCTTAGGTTTTCTAACTCCAGGGTTGTCTCCCTTTGTGATTTATTTATTGTTTTATTTTTAGTTCCTGGATGGTTTTGTTCATTTCCTTCGTCTGTTTGATTGTGTTTTCCTGTAATTCTTTAATGGATTTTTGTGTTTCCTCTTTAAGGGCTTCTAGTTGTTTACCTGTGTTCTTTTGTATTTCTTTAAGGGATTTATTTATTTATTTCTTAAAGTCTTCTATCATCATCATGAGAAATGATTTTAAATCTGAGTCTTGCTTTTCTGGTGTGTTGGGGTACCCAGGGCTTGCTGTGGTGGGAGAGCTGGGTTCTGATGATGCCAAGTAGCCTTGGTTTCTGTTCCTTATGTTCTTGCCCTTGCCTTTCGCCATTTGGTTAACTCTGGTGTTAGCTGGTCTTACTCTCTCTGGCTGTGGCTTGTCCCTCCTGCAGGCCTCTGTGTCATTACTCCTTGAAGACCAGCTCTCTCTGAGAGGAATTTGGGTTTGGAGAGCTATGGCACAGGGTCAGCTCTGGGGTGCAGACAGAAACCAGAAGGATTTTGTCCCCAGCTGTCCCTTGATTCCTGTGTCCTGATGGCTCTGCAAGGGTCCCTCTTGATCCAGTGAATCTGAACAGAAGTTGTGGTCTTGCCTGTGCTCGAAGATGTGTCAGCACTCCTGGGATACCAGTTCTCTCCTGGCACTATTTGAGTATGGAGCGCTGTGTCACAGGATCAGCTCCCCGGCCGCCGAAAGAAACCAGAAGACCACTTCTCAGTCACTGTGTACTGGGACTCCAGGTGGGTCCCTTTGAGCAGCCAGGCTTGTCCACACTCCTGGGAGGGTAGCTTTCTCCTGGCACTATTTGGCTATGGAGCCCTGTGGCCCAGGCTGAGGTCCCCAGCCACAGATAGAAACCGGAAGGCTCCTGTCCCCTGCTCTTCCTCAGTCCCTGTATCCAGAGGATTCCGGGCGGGTACCGCTGAGCAGTGGTGCTCATCTTAACCCCACTCACAGCTTTTCCACACTCCTGGGAGGGTAGCTATTTGGCTATGGAGCCCTGGTGACCAGGCAGAGGTCTCCCGCCACAGATGGAACCTGGAAGGCTCCTGTCCCAGGCTTTTTCCATGCAGCCCAGCTTTAGAGACAAAGGATAATGATTGGTAAGCTCACCCTTAGATACTAGAAGAGCATTGTAGCCATCCATGAAGTTAATGCAGGGTCAAGGAAAACCATCTCACTGCCCTCTGAAGGTGATATCGTCCTCCATGCTTGTGGCTAGAAGGCAGGCGTGGAACAAGAGGTATGTCTCCCATCTCTCCATTTCCTCATTTCCTAACAGACAGCGGGGCGAACTCTTTGCCTTGCCTTACTAGTTCATTCACTTGTCACTCCCTTGGATGCTACCTACTATGTGAAATTCTGGAAAGAGAGCTCTTTGTAGTCTCCATAAAGAGTAATTTTCCTGGACAGAATTCTTTAAACCATACCACAAACGCATTTCTGTCTTAAAAGAAGAAACCGTTTCTAAGGATTTTAGCACATTGTTTATGAGTCAATGGATACTGCTAATAACAAATGTGTCTTATCTATTCATGAAAGCAAGTCTCTGAGGATTTCTCTTGGGAAGCACTGTAAGCAGTTAGTGTGAGTTATGGTACACATAGACTTCAACTAATAAAAGGGCATGTTTTAAAACATTCCAGAATTCCAACCTGTCACTAATTCAAATTGGTCTGCCTGCCCCCACCCTCCATTAATCCAAGTTGATGGGAGTTTGCTGCAGTCGATTTTTAAGTAGCAAATGGTAAAGACAAAAGGGGATCCCTCCCTTTTCTCTGACATCTTTTACTGTTAGGATAAATAGGTGACAATTTCTCTGGACTTATAATTTACCTTGGCCCTCACGAGGAAGTTGCATTGAAAGAAAGTGCAATGGCTTTCTGGTTTACTGCCAAAGAGTGTTGCTATTTTTTTCTTAGACTAACTCCTTTAGTTTCATGAAAGTCATTATGAAGCTAATGTTAAATTTAATTTGCTTGCATTGATTTGATGAACCTGCAGCATAAATACTCATGAATGGGATAATTCAGATATATCTTGTAAATGAAATCAGTATCTCAAAAAGGTGTCTGTGCTCCTATACTCATTGCAGCATCACTCATAACAGCCAAGATACAAAAAGGACTAAGTGTCCACTGACAGATGGATGGATGGCTAAGAAAATGGGAAGTCTATGTAGACAATGGAATATTATTCAGCTATAAAAAAGAAGAAAACTGCCGGGCCGTGGTGGCGCATGCCTTTAATCCCAGCCCTTGGGAGGCAGAGGCAGGCAGATTTCTGAGTTCGAGGCCAGCCTGGTCTACAGAGTGAGTTCCAGGACAGCCAGGGCTACACAGAGAAACCCTGTCTCGAAAAACCAAAAGGAAGAAAACCTTTCCATTTGCAACAACATAGCTAAACCTGGAGAAGATTTTGCTAAGTGAAATAAAAAGATAACTACTGCACAATCTCCTGTATGTATGTGATCTAAAGTGGTCTAAAGTCAAAAGGCAGATAACAGAATAATAATTACCAGGAGCTTAGAGATAGAATAAAAGTGTTCAGATATGACATGAATAATTTATAGGGGTGTAATGTCCACCATGGCAATTATAGTTTATATTTCATTCTTTAGTTGATATGAAACATTTCGATATTACTCTCCATGATCATCCGACTATAACCATATAGTGGAAGGAGATCACTTAAATGACAGTATAATTTTCCTAATTAGGTAAAGAGCACATCAGATGTAAAGCTCCATAGAAGTCCGTTACATGGGGATTCTTGTACATATGTAACAGTCAGTGTTCTGGGATAGCAAGTTCAGTTGCTCCAAGTAAGTCTGTAGTTTCATGTGCATACATGGATACATAGATGCACAAATACATCCACAACACACAAGTGATAGTTGCTCTTGCATTTCTCATTAGAGGATGAATCTCTTGCTGTTAAGAAGGATCTTGAAAGCCTGAGGAATAAAAGACAGACCAGACATGCTGCTCAAGTCCTGATTCTCATCAATAGAGGTGTGTCAAGGCAATAGTTACAAGGGCTTGCCCAGATCACAACAGAGGAGAAATAGGAAAGGAGGCACAAGCAATTTGATGCCAAAAGGAAGCTGCTCTGTACTGAGTTTTGGAGACAAATGTTTTCTTACCCCTTAGCATGTGCCTTGTGAAGTAAGCATTACAAGCTTGTGAGAGGATTGAAGACGTAACTGAGCTACAGAACACTTGCGTAGTAAATACAAATGGCTGGGTTCTGTCCCCAACACTGCAGAAGGAAGAAAAGGAAAGCCTAGTAAGAAGTTTCCATCTAAGATGATACACATATCATAAGTAACATATTTTTTCATTGTTCAAGCAACCAAAGACGTGTGTGTGTGTGTGTGTGTATAAACTGAGGTAGACATAAATAGAAACACTTCAGCTTCCAAGGCAAATTCAATGAATCTAAGATAGATGCTCTTTTTTTTTTTACTAGTATATATTAATTGTAAAAACTAATGGGTTTTGCGATGACATTTTCTATTTTCTACTCTGCATATCTTTTAAGTAACATTTAGATTCCACAAAAGAGAAAATGTGATGTCTGCCTTTCTGAGTTTGCCTTAGTTCATCTAAGGAGATGATGTCCAGTTCTGTCCATTTTCCTGTAGGGAACAGAATTTCATTGTCTTCACCCTTTCACCCACAGTGGGCACCTAGGCTGTTTCCAGAACGTGGCTATTGTGACTAGTGTCACAACAAGCAATTTGATCCCCTACTTAAAAGACCTTAAGTAATCCATCAGAAAACTCTTAGATCTGACAGCCTTTCCCTGAAGATCACAAAGCAGAAGTTCAAAGTACAAGTACATACAAGTAGCAGAAGTCTACAGGAAATGCAGATGCCATGATGCTGTGTCAAAGGATGTGTGAGCAAATCTGAAGAGAATTGTTTCTCTGCTCAAGGAAACTATTTTTTTTTTTTTATACTTTACAATTGAAACATGTCACCTTAATTTTGAAACATTTCCCCTGGCTACTGTGGGTAACTCCTTACCGCACCATTTCTCTGTCCCCTGTGCATATTATCTGTGTCACCCATAGCAGCATTTCTCCATCCCCACATCCAGCACCCTCCAGTGGGTTGTAAGGACCTTGAGGATAGAGTCTTACCCATTGTTGTGTCTTCGATACCCTGGCTTAGAACCTGCACATAGTAAAGTACTCAATAATGCCTTTCCCCCCTTTGAATGGATGATATCCCATAATTCTCTGTAGCCAAAAGAGCAACGGCTAAACAAATGTCAAGTCAATTTAGAGCCCTGCAGAAGAAAGAGAACTGTAAATTCCCAGCTCCTAAATCACAGGTTGAAAGCTCGCTCCTCCCTAGCCATAGCTCCTTGATATGCCTCCTGATTAATAATCTGTTACATCCTCAAAGGGGGTCATTTCAAGGTAACCCACTGGAGCTCTCCTGACCTATTGACCTTGTTATATCACTACAACGGAACTAACTTTGGGTCAAAGGATGGCAGCATACTTTGCTACAATTCACATATTGTCCAGAAAACTTGGCTTCCTGGAATTTATAATAAAAATTCCAAATCCCTAGCAATAACTTTCAAAACTTGCAATTCTTGCTAACACAGCATAGTCACACTCGGATTCTGTGCCAGGCCTCCTGACCTTTTGTTAATTGCAAAATAAACAGATCTCCAATTTAGAAGGACCTTCTCCTTTTATAGGCTCCCTGCAGAGTAGGCACTGTTTGAATGGTATTTATTTCTACCATATTTGCTTTTGAACACTTGTTCAGAGCAGGGGGCAGGTGTCCAGGAATGGAAGGAATAAGGATTGGGACTAGAAGAGAAGCACAGGTGCTCTAAGTGACTAATTTATTCTTCAGAAGACACTGAGGTCCTGGGAGGGTATGTGCAAATTGAAAGAAAAAAAATGTCAACAAGCATTTCTGAGCTCTCTATTCTTGTGCTCTGCTCTATGTGATGCAGCATCCAGTAGGAGAAATAGACACATGCTGCTCCAAAAGAACCGTCCAAAGGCTAGCACAGCTCAGAAGAGAGAGAAGTGTTCTCCCCTGGCAACGCAAATGATTGGCTTAGAAATGAAGGAGGTAACGCTTGTCATAGGGATATACATGTTGCCATTTGTGCATAGCTTCAATGTTGCAGATTTAAAAACGTCTCTTGTCTGTTTCTCTAGGGCTAATCACATTCCAGGCGGATTGATCCACAATGAATCTGAAAGATAAGTATTATATAAGCAGTAAACTAAAATATGTTTACTATGCATTTACTACATGGCAAGAAACGGTCTAAGTGCTTTATGTAAATCATTTCATTTAAGACTCATAACAACATGTTAAGAAAGGTATTAAAACTACTTTCCCCTTTCTTTCTTTCTTTCTTTCTTTCTTTCTTTCTTTCTTTCTTTCTTTCTTTCTTTCTTTCTTTCTTTCTTTCTTTCTTTCTTTTGGTTTTTCGAGACAGGGTTTCTCTGTGTAGCCCTGGCTGTCCTGGAACTCACTCTGTAGACCAGGCTGGCCTTGAACTCAGAAATCCACCTGCCTCTGTCTGCCAAGTGCTGGATTAAAGTGAGATTAAAGGCGTGCAACACTACTGCCCGGCTCTTTTTCTTTTTTTAAAAAAAGATTTACTTATTTATTTTATGTATATGAGTACACTGTAGCTGTCTTCAGACGCACCAGAAGAGAGCATCAGATCTCATTACAGATGGTTGTGAGCCACCATGTGGTTGCTGGGAATTGAACTCAGGACCTCTGGAAGGGCAGTCAGTGCTCTTAACCACTGAGCCATCTCTCCAGTCCCACTTTCCTTTTTCAAAGGCAAGTTTATGACTTGATCAAACTAGTCAAATCTAAATTCCTTCCTTCCTCCCTCCCTTCTTTCCTTCCTTGATTTTTTATTTTTATTGAGACAAGGTCTAATGTTACCAAGACTGGCCTTCAACACACTATGTAGTCAAGGATGACTTTGAACTTCTGATCCTCATGCGGCTCCCTCCCAGGTTCTGGAATATCCACCATCACAACTAGTTTATGGGGTGCTGAGGATGCAACACATGGCTCTGTGAATGCTACAAAAGCACTCTGCCAACCAAGCTGCATCCCAGGTACTCCATTGCTTTGTTTTCTTTGAGACAGGGAGGGTCTCGTGTAGTCCAGAATGACCTCAAACTGACTGTGTTGTCAAGGACGGCCTTGAACTCCTTGATCCTCCTGCTTCTGCCTTCCAAGTGCTGGGATTACAGACGTGCATCACCACAACCAGCTCAAGTCAAGATTTTCATAGTAGTCCATATCATTCTAACGGCCCTGTTCTTAATGCCTCACCCAGTGCACACTACGTCATCGTTTTATACTGGAAACTACAGCTCTTGTCAGGCAGTGGGGATGCTCATCTTCATTGCCAGCACTCAAGAGGCAAGGCGACTTCTAGGACAGCCACAGCTCCACAGAGAAGCCTTGTCTGGAGAAACCAAAGCAACAAAAAACACACGAACAAACACCAGAAAATTCCAGCTCTTAAGCACTTTATTTTCTACATATGATGGAAGATGGTGGAAACTGAGTTAAGTCATGAATGCCAAAATCAGAATCAACAACTAAATAACAATATTACACAGATGAATTCTTAAGAATCCTTAAACTCTGCTAGCCAGTTAAAATTAGACTTGTCCATCTCTGTTCAGTATATCCCAAACCTCAGGCTAACAGGTATTCTTTCTTCCTCAGAATTCTAATGATCAAGGTAAACTCTTCATTTGAGCTTTGGTCCAACTTTAATACTTCTACCTGGGCTCTATCCTGAAACCTACTCAGATGACTTAGTTATCAACTTCTGAAGAATAGAGCTTGTTATCCCCAGGTCCTACCCTGCTAAGGCACTGCCCCATCCACCAGAACTCCTGATGATCCATCTTATGCCACTTCGTCCATGCGATTTGGAATGCTCAGCTATCTTAATCTAAAGTGAGTAATTTATTTACTTCAGTAATCTTGACCTAGTATCTACCATGCGCCACACTCATGCTGAGTAATCTGCAAAAGATTTCATACCAGAGCCATTCCTTTAAACATGGGGAAAATAGAGGAACACGGCAAAAAGCAAGGCAACACTTTCAAGGTAGTTAGGCAGGGAGTCAACTATGCTTGAAAGGCAAGGGTGGGAACAGCATGAAGAGTGTGGCTTTACAAGACCTGTGGGCTTCAGTCAAGAGGCACAGCTGCTACCGATACTCAGCCTATCATTAGACAGCCTGGGGAATAAATACTCGTGCTTGACTCTCTCTCCACCCTCCCATCTTCAGTTGGTGCCAAACACAACCAGAAGTCAGGAGGCAAGGGAGCTCATTAATACAATCCATAAAGGTCAGCCTCCAGTGTCACAGCACAGAGAAGCATGGATCTGAATATCCAGTAACACGATGCAGCAGAATTATTCCCATCTTAGCTCCAAGTTGCTTTACTCATGATTCCTTCTTCCCCTCCTCCTTAACCCAGAGCACCAGAGACTCAGCTTGTTATCATTCTGGGAAGCGTCCAAGACTTAACAATAAGTAAGTGTCCCTCAAAACCTATGAATAATTAATGGAACAACCAGATTACATACATGACTCCAAGCTCTTAGTTATAGTACCTCACAAGTCAGGCAAAGTTACTGACTTGATAATGATGACAGCAACGACGGACAACGATGGTAACGACGACGACGATGATGATGCTAGCTGTCATGTTTGAACTCTCGGGTTACACCACAAACGGTAGTAAATGTTTTACATGAAAAGCCTCACTCTGAGAATATTGTGATTACCAGACTCATCGAATACCTGGCAGAAAACATTCTGATTTCCAGTGGACAAAAGAGAATCAAGACCAACTTCCCCCCATCACAGATAGATGGACCTTTTTATAGATCCCATCTTCATTCCCTCTCTGTCTCCCTTGAAATGCTGTGTACCAGATGCAAAGAGGATGTAGTTAACACATTCTAATTATGAGCTCTAGGACTAGAGCTGCTTTTATGGAATGCACTCCTGCTGCCACTTTGGCTTCTGTTGCAGAGGCTGCTGAGTGGGCTAAATGTTCTCCAAATGCCCAGGGGGCACCCTCAAGATCTGAACATGCAAACAGAGGCGCTTAATTATGGACCCCAGGAACCAGAATGACTCTATTTATAGCCATAAAATCCTGAAAGGCAAAAATAGGTATTTAGGGGAAAACACGAAACAGCACCTACGGGTCAGAGTGATTTCTTCAATGATTTGCTCTATCCATCTATTTCACACCTGCATCAAAGTTAGAATCTGTAAAGAAACCTCACACCTCTACTCACCAGACCTTCCTCAGAGAGCAGAATACAAGCACAGTAGACACTTCTGCCCCTATGAGAAACCATTTACCTTTGTTCACAAAGCGTTCGTCCAAGAGTGTTTCATCTCCATTGGGTATTTCTGTTATACGGGGACCATGCCTCAGTGACGCTACTCCACAGCTGGATCTCTAGAACCTACATAACTGGCACACAGTAGGTGCTCAATGAAATGAACAGATGAATGAAATGAATGAAAGTCTCTGCTGCTGGAGAATTATTAAGAGTCTATATTAATTCCCAAGTTTAACCTAGCTGTGAATCTCTGTGAATGTCTGAAGAACACTGTCATTCCCACTATCTTCTTGTATTAGAGTTTAATAATGTATCTGTCTCATAGTCTTTTTATAATTACGTTGAAAATAAGCCTTTTCCTGGTATTGGTCTAATCTAAAGTAATTTGGATAAGTTGTATAAATATTGGATCACATTTAGAAAATGGAGAGATTTACTCAGTTGCATTTGGAATTTCAGAGACTTGGGAAGGAAAGATAACAGATCTAAGCTTGCTTGACACATAGTTAATGTTAACTCTGTCTGTAAATGTTGACTCTGCAGTAGTGAGCTTTACATTCTTCAATGACTGCTCCAACTCTGAGAGTGTGGGGTGTTGCAACAGGGAATCTGTTTCCATTTTATTTCTACGAAGTTAATTTAAGAACTTAGTAGTCACTTACTTTGTAGTTAATTAGGTCAGAAGCCTTCTTTCTAACTCATGGTTAGAGTCTTTCTTATGGCAGGCGAGTAAAGGCCAGAGATAGAGCAACTTTAGCCACCTCGTGTTGTTTGTGGGGAGGACATGCCTGTTACACCAAGGATTTGCAAGCTGGTCAATTTACTGCAAGCAAGTCAAATCAAACAAGGGAGCAATCTAATTTCCTAATAGATTTTCTTTCCAGACTCTTAACTGCGATCCCCAAGGTGAGCTACTTATACTAACTAGATTTCAGTCCAGCAAGTAGAACTTGCTATTCTTCTACGTTCTTTGAGGCAGAGACTACGTCTGCTTACTCAGTGCTAGTTTGGGGTTGTTGTTTTGTTTTGTTTTTGTGTATCTAGCTCAGTGTCTAGAACATAGTGGATAGCCAATAAAATATTGTAGGTCGATTTCAGATTCATTGAGTGGTCCAACATTACAAAAGTAGTTCAGGGACCTCCTTAAAGAAAGATCCAAGGTAAGAGCAATGGGGAGAAACTAGTTACTCTCCTTTAGGTCTCAGGAGTGGGCCATGTAATTTATTGAAGCAGGTACCATGCGTCAAGTACAAGGAATCCAATGCAGAATTCAATGTCTCTAATGTCGATGAGACCAGGCTCTACAAGGAACAGACAACAATCATTGCAGTGCTCTCCAATAAGTGATGTGAGAGCAGAAGTCCTGAAAGCTATGTAGGTACGTCTAATTGAGACAAAGTGTCATGGAAGGCGTCACAGAAGAGGTAAGAATGCAGTGGAGTTTTAAAGGGCAACTGGGAGTCAGCCAGACTGGAAAAAAAAAAAAGAGGAGAAAGGCATTCCAAGCATATTTTAGGCACAGACAGGTAAAACTAACAGAAGGCTTTCAAGAACTTTTAGACAGTTGATACAGATACTGATGGCATTTTAGTCTGGATAATCACTAGTTGTCAGAGGCTGTATTATAGTATATTTTGTAGGACTAGCCATGAATTCTACTCAGCAAATGCCAGTAGACTTTCTTCTCCAGAGGTGTGGCAATCAGAAATGTCTACAGACATGGCCAGATGTTTTCCAGAGGGGGGAAAACAATTCCAGTTGAGAAATACTTAGAGTCAAAGGTATGTGATAGTGAAGGGAGATGAGATTGGAAAAGCAAGCAAGGCCTAGGTTATGAAAGTCATGTGTGCTGTGATAAGAACTTTGGACTTTATCCAGAGGATCACCAGAAATCCTTGAAGGATTTCAAGTCAGAGGCTAATATCCTTGAATGTACGTTAGGAATTTCACAATGGCAGCAGTCAGAGTGTAAATTGGAAAGGACTGCGTGGCGAGGCTAGAAACAGGGTTTTCATGTAGGAGCCTCCAGCATTTACCTAGAAGTGATGCGAACTACTGTCAGGACTATGGCCGCAGGAACATGGTCAAGGAGGAAAGTTTGAAAGGTATTGGGAAAAGTTGATCTTTGGCATTAGTGGGTTCAAAAATGTTGGGAGTAAAGAAAGAACAGGATGCCTGATTTTCTAGTTTCAATAATACAATAAAGTACAAGACTGTTCATGGACACAGGACCACAGAAAGAAAATCAGATTTGAGGAAGACTTGTATTTTAACATGGACACAGTGAATCTGAGCCACTAAGGGTCTTTTCAAGTATAAATATTCAGAAAGGAATTTACTCTGCAGTAGATGTTAAGCAGAGAATTATGGGGAAACACTAGGGCAGATAACTCTGAAAAAGGAGGCAGGCAATAGCCTGTGTCACCCACTTAGATGCTGGTTACTAAAATTCCTTTATGAGCCTTCTTTCCCCTTCGTTCATTTAACCAACATTAAGAGCCAGTTCTTAAGACAGGAGCAAGAATTACAAAACACCAGGCACTGCTTCCATCTTCAAGTTTCCCAGAATCAATACAGGGACACAGGCAAGTCCACACGCAGTAGTAATGTAGTAAGCGCTGTAATGGACTGGGACTAGGAGATCAGGAGAGGAGGGGCCTCTAATGGAAGGAGTGTAGAGCAGAGGAACTGGGAAGCAGGGGATGCTTCCTGGCAAAAGGTTCTAAGAGGGAGAACCTGAAGCAGCTGTGACAGTGCACCTTGTGGGCCTCTCCTTACTGACTTCAGGAGCACATTTCCTGTGTTTGCACAAGATGCACTGCCTGACTACAGCTTCTAGCCAAGGACTGAGAACAGCAGGGAACTAAGGCAAGCCTTCTGTGAGGAGATTCGGACTCTGGCCCGAGGACTTGGCCCTCAGCAACTTTTCTGAGGCTGCATGACAGTCTAACATGGTCTCACAGGAACTCTCTTTCTTTCTGCTCTCCTGCAGGTCAGATTCCCAGCTCAGCCCTCTTTGGCTTCCTCCCCGGTTTCCTTCTAACTGATTCTGTAGAGAATCCCATCTTGGGTTCTTATTCTCAGAGCACCCAAACAAAGATTAGTCGGCTCATTCTTGAATCAGAAACATTTTTTTTCAAATACCGAGTCCTCTTCCCTGTACCCCAGTTCATGAGTGTGTAAAATGAGGGTATCAGTAGCTACCTCAGAATATCGGAAACAAGGATTAAATGAGGCACCACATTGAAACATTTAACTTAGTTCCAGATACCAAGTAAGAGCTCCATAGATTCTGATGGGTGTGTGCAAATTAGGCACTCTGAGTGGGGTGGACAGCACACTAACTATATTGTCACAATGGTGAGAAATGTCACAGAAAGGTGGAAGGGACAGGAAATGTCATAAGCATTTCAGGATTGCTTGAAATGAAGTGATAAGCAATGATCAGAAACTATGGGGAGGGAAGCAGTTTGTAAACAGGACCATTCCTGTGCCTGCAAACTTCGGGATATGTTGTTTTGGTTCATTTGTCCCTTTACCACCTCCTTTGAGCCCGTGTCTCTATCGATGCATCTGCTTAAACCGAGGATGCAGACCTTCACACAAGTACCATCCACATTCTCTAATTCAAAGAGCCCGACTAGCTGGGCTAGAGACAGGGTTTGTTGCTTCACAGTTCCTCCCCCTTCAGATTCCAGTTTAATGCAGCCTTGAATGGGGATTATGTGGAAGGAAAAAGATCTAATCACTACTTGGCCCTTGCCCGGAAAACTCTTTCATTCATTCCAAAAACATTAACAGGGTCCATTTTCCCCCTAAGGAGAGTTAATCATTACCCCAGCCTCCTCTTGTCTGCTCTTCTCTCCCCGGTATCTCCACACAATAATCCAAACATGTTCACAAACATGAGAATCAAAAATACTGCAATTGCGTGGTAACATGTTCTGTTGGCCAAAGATTTGAATTCAATCCTAGCCCAACCGTTAAGCATTTTGAAAACTCCAACACCAGACAAGATATTATTATTATTAAACATGTGTTCGTTTATGGATATGAAACTACCTTTCTTATATATGTAAAAATATTCTTCTCTTTTTCTGGTATCCTCACTCAGGGAATATATAAGAATCCAATCAGTCTTATAAATATGCACAGAGAAATAGCTGTCCGATGCTTCTCTGAAGAATTATTTCTTTAATTTTTTTAATAATTCCTTTTTATTTTTTGTGCATTGGTGTTTTGCTTGCACAAATGTCTGTGATTAGGGTGTCAGATCCCCTGGGGTTACAGACAGGTACGAGCTCTATATGAATACTGGGAGTTGAACCAGGGTCCTCTGGAAGAGCAGCTAGTGCTCTTAACTTCTGAGCCATCTCTCTACCCCCCCCCCCCTTAAATGGAAACAAAAAGATCTGGAGCTGAATTGTGGAGTTGGGCTAGCAAGTAAAGGTACTTACCACTAAGTCTGATTATCTGAGTTCATCCCTGAGCCACACATGATAGGAGAGAACCAACTCTCAAAAGCTGTCCTCTGACCTTTCCATATGCTCTGTGGCACACAAACAACCCATGTGCACATGCACACACACACACACACACACACACACACACACACACACACACACACACAGAGTACATAAATAGATGTAATATCTTTTTAAAAGCTGGTAGGAGCTGGGCAGTGGTGGCGCACCCCTTTAATCCCAGCACTTGGGAGGCAGAGACAGGCAGATTTCTGAGTTCGAAGCCAGCCTGGTCTACAGAGTGAGTTCTAGGACAGTCAGGGCTACACAGAGAAAACCTATCTTGAAAAACTAAAAAAAAAAAAAATAATAAATATGAAAAATAAAAAATAAAAGCTGGTAGGGCTAGAGAGCTGCTCGTCCAGAGGACCAGAGTTTGGTTCCCATCACCCATATCAGATGGCTCGCAGCAATCTGTTACTCTAGTTTCAGAGAATCTCGATATCCTTTAGTGGTCTATGAGGACAACTGCATACAAAGAGCATATACGCACAGACACACACATAAACAAAAATACAATTTAAAAAAAGAAGCAGTGACAGAAAACTCTGAACTCAGCTTCTCCTTCAGCTTTGCAAAACTTGAGTTTCCTTTCCTATTCTTACATCTGTTTCGGGGGCAGGGGAGATGTGGGGGTACCTTCCTTCCACTACCTTACTTGGTTTAAGAGGGTTTTTTTTTTGTTGTTTTGTTTTGTTTTGTTTTGTTTTGTTTTGTTTTGTTTTGTTTTGTTTTAGAAAGGGTCTCATATAGCTCCAGTTGGCCTAGAACTTGTTATGTAGCTGAGACTGGCCTTGATCTTCTGCTCCTCCTGCCTCTACACTCCAAGTGCTAGGATTACAGGCATATGCCACCACAACTGGTTTATATGGCGCTGAGATTTGAACGCAGGGATTCATGCATGTTTGGCAAGGATTCTACCGCCCCTAGCTGTAATCACTTTGCACCACATTATAATCTATTTGTTTATTGTCTGGCATTCAGTAATGATTGTGTGTATACGTTACTGTTAAATGTATTGATATCCTACCAGTACTTTGCACCCTATCTAGCACATAGCAGCCAATCAATAAATCCCTGGATGAATGGAGGAGTGGATGGATAAATGAATGTATTTGGATCTGTGTAGTGGCTTCCTAGCTGGGCTTCCCTCCGCCCACCCATTCATGGGTGCACCGCCACATCCCACTAATGAGAAGAGGAAGGTGAAACAGGGCTTGAAGAGAAGGGGAAGGCACAGGAAGCACACCAGGAATAAACATAATATAGTGCTTAACCATGTTCCAATCCTCTGAAAGGTGTACTGGAAACTGTGAATGTGGGTAGAAGTTCCTAGAGTTTTCTGTGGAAAACTGTTCCCGTGCATGCTTCTCAATAAAAACGGCTCCATGGTCAAGTAAGTTGGAGTTGCTCTATATTCAGTGCACCCAAAGATGCATTTGCAGTGTACATCAGCATATTAAAGGCCACAGGCCATCAGAGAGTAAAGAGGCTTGCTTAACTATGGAATGCCTTTGCCATCTAATACATGCAGAAAATAGTTAACAAAGTACAAGCCATGAAATAGTCACAATGAGAAAATTTATTGTCAGATTTCTGGACATGTTAAATCACTCACCATATATGATTTTTTAAAAAAATTATCCTTTTTCCCATTTAGTTATCACAGGCAAAATAAAAAAAAAAATCTTTAAAGCAAAATACAGCTTTAGAGAGAAAGGGATGTAAGCATCCTACTTAAATTGAAGCCGAGTAAAAGGCTTGGGAAGCCAACTGGCTTAGGCAAGAGGAGCTCAGGTAGAAAACTCAGGTAGTGATAGCAGCTTATAAAGAAAAAGGAGCATCTTAGGACTCATTTCTCAGCGGCTGCATCCTGCCTTTCTCTTCCCGCACCCACTGCAATCACACCCACACAATGACCCCTTGCTGCATGGCCCCAGTGTGCGGATTCTCACGTGTGTCCCAATACAAATCCAGTCTCATTCCCTGTTTAAAACACTTCAAAAGGCTTCATCAGAAAAACAACAACAAAAACCAGTTCTAACAAGACCTCCAAAGGCCTTCAGATCAGATCTTGCTTTCCCTGTAGACCAGTGGTTCCCAGCCTGTGGGTCACAACCTCCCTGGGGAGGCCAAACAACCCTGTCACAGAGGTCATATATCAGATAGTCTGCACATCAGATATTTACATTATGATTTATAACAGGAACAAAGTGTATGAAGTGGCCAGAAAAATAATGTTATGGCTGGGGGTCACCACAATATGAGGAACAGTACTAAGGGGTCATAGCATTGGGATGGTTGAGAACCACTGCAATAGACTTGATTGGTAATCTTCAAATTCCCAGAGACTGGCTGGCCTCCAAATCCCAGATCTACCAGTTAGTGGCTGGATAACTTTGAACTTATGAACTTCTTTGTGCCTCAGTTTTCTTTTCAGTAAAATGAGGTACTCCTAATCCTTATTTTGTAGGGTCATTTTGAAAACAAAGTGAATATGCACAGTAGTCAGAATACTGCTCTATGAATGTATCTTTAGTAGTATCTCCTACCTCAATCCTTCCTCCCTTCGCCCTTCTATCTTTTAGTTCATAGCCCTGCTGTATTTCTTTTTAACTACACAATCCGATGGTGTTTAGTCGATGGGAAGACAATTCATATCCCCTAGCCCCAGATAGCCACTGGTCTATTTTCTGTTTTGGGGAAATTTTCAAATGAACAAAGTCACAATCTGTGGTCTTTTGTGTCTTACTTCCTTCACTGAGCACCCTGTATTTAAAGGTCATCCACATAGCCGTATGTATTATTTTCTTTATGGCCATATCAGGTTCTCTTTTGCTGCCTGGCCTTTGTGCATGATATCTGCTCTGTCTGTCCCCAGTCTCCTCTACCCCCACATGCAGGACTTTCTCCTACTCCTGATTCAGCCCTCTAGTTCTGATGGAAGAGTAAAGTTTCCTCCCACAACCCTTTGATAGCTACCTTCTCTCATCTCCCCCACTCTGGGGTCAGCAACTTCCTTGGTGCTCCCTCAAAAGCCCGAACCTCTCGCTACTGCTGTTTAAATATGTGTCTGTTTTTCTCCCAGACTTCCCGCTGACAAACCTGGGGAGCCATGTGTGTGCACCGAGCAGATCCAGTATCTAGCAGAGCGACCATATGAGTAGGGACTCAATTACTTTGTTGAATTAATGAAGTGGGAACATGAGGAGCCCGGGAAGGGAAAGTGCAGGCTTGACTGGGAGCAGACCAGGCAGCTTCAGTCTCCGGCTCCACTTTGTAAATACTGCTTTCTTCGAGCCACATGTCCTCAAGCAAAAGGCGAGGTCTGTTTCTTCTCTGCAAAATGAACAGTTCGCCTGAGTGATCCCTGCAACCCGTTCAGCTCTGACACTGATTGCTTGCAAGTATATGTTTAATTAGTCCTGTAATTATGGAGGTAAGCCAGGAGCATGACAAATGCATTAAAAGTACATTTCTCTCAAATTAACACAAAATGGCACCATACGAACTAGGAATTTTCCCCTTAAAACATTAAAAATATGGCATTAGCTGGGGTCAAATAAACAACAAAATTAAAATAATGCCTTACATTAGAAGGAATGCAGAGCACAGCCTCCATCAGCTAGAAGTTTCTGAATTCTCTGTTAATCAGTTCTGTCTTGACACTTGATTGAAATATTAGCAATAAGTGCCTCTGCATTTATTCAGCATTTAACGGCCTGAATTAATTTGCTTCAACTGCCCTGGTTTGGTAAGTTGGAACAGAAAACTGAAAGGCAGCACCCTATTTAGAAAAAAAAGTTTCTGGCTCCATCAGCCAGGCCTGAGCGAGCTGAGTGGGCTTCCTCTTACCAAATCTCGCTGTAGACACTTCTAGACATGAGCTGCTCTCCATTGGAGCAGCCTCTAGCAAAAGGCAAGTGGCAGGAACAAAACAGTTGAGAATTGCAGCAGCAGCCGTAGCCAGCAGCAGGGATTCGGGAAGAATAAGCATTTACTGAGCACAGTGGTCACTTTTTTATGCACTATCTCACATGTTTACTACACTTATGTGAACTGATAATATTATTCTCATTTTACAATGAGAAAACCGAGCCACCGAGAGGTGGAGCAATCGCCCAAACACATGCAACTCGTGAACAACGGTACGGTTGGGGTTTGAAACAAGACCTGTGGGAGTGTGAAGACAGCATCTCTAGTGACTGAATATGTGCCTTGCATTCTTTAATTATTCGGTCAGCTATCTTTCACTCTCAGAGAATTATGAGCTTCCAATGGGTTTGTTCCACAAGCAACTACCACAGTGACTGTCTATTGATTCATTTATTATTTCAAAGACAGTTTTAGTGAGTGTATGTTCTGTGTTAAGCCTAGACTTGCAGCATAGCTTATATCTAGGTAAAGGAAACAAATTAGTAAAACACATAATTTCTTCTTCTTCTTCTTCTTCTTCTTCTTCTTCTTCTTCTTCTTCTTCTTCTTCTTTTCTCTCTCTCTCTCTCTCTCTCTCTCTCTCTCTCTCTCTCTCTCTCTCTCACACACACACACACACACAGATCCCAGGCTGTCCTGGAACTTGCTCTGTAGACCAAGATTTCCTTGAATTCACAGAGATCTGCCTGCCTCTGCCTCCTGAGTGCTGGGATTAAAGGCGTGCATGTGCCACCGCCACCCAAGAAATGAATGTTTTCTATGGGGGCGAAAAAGGCAACAACAACAACAACAAAAATGCATCAGGTCACAAGGGGCTGGTGAAATGGCTTAGTGAGTACAGGCAACGCACATGCATCAAGGTCCTTTGACCTCCACAAGTACTCTATAGAGCATCCTCCTCCACCACCCATGCACAATTTTTTCGTGTGTGTGTGTGTGTGTGTGTGTGTGTGTGTGTGTGTGTGTGTGTGTGTGTGTATGTTGTTGCTGTTGTTTTGAGACTAGATCTAGATCTCTCTATGAAGTTCTGGCCATCCTGGAACTGACTAAGTAGACCAGGTTGGCCTCCAGCTCATAGAGATCCACTTGCCTCTGCCTCCCAAGTGCTGGGATTAAAGACAAGTTCAACCATGCTCTGCTACACGCACAACTTTTTAAGTAGGAAAAAAAATTTAAATTAACATAAAAAAGAAAATGACATCAAGTCTAGTTCCGTGAGGTTGGGCCCATAGATCAGTGGTAGAATGTATTCTTAGCTGAATGGGGCTCTGGGTTCCAGTCCTCAGCATGCACTCAGAAAAGAGCAGCAAATTCCCTTGGAGCCTGGGGAAACGGTGCTTTTGTTAGGCAAAAGTGATCGGGGAAGATTTCTTGAAGAAGGGGCCGAGACCAAAGTGATGGGAAAGGCAGTGAGATTACATGATGAGAAAGAAGGCCAACCATGAGAAAACGAAAAAGAAGTTCACTCCAGACAGCGGGGCTAGAAACCACAAAGGTGGGGGAGGGGTTGTCAGGAAGTGAGGGATTGTACGTGATGCCTGTCCACACACAAAGGGCCTCTCTGAATGTACCTACACTACACTGAGGACTGGAACTGCTGCCCCCTATTGATTTATGAGAAAGAGCCAGAGTGGGAGGGAAATACGTTTTCCAGAGGGAATGCTCAGAAGCAGAGCATTGCGGGGAGAGAAGCCTGGGTTTTTCAGGCATCTGCTCCCTCTTCTCCTGGGACTGCTTTCCTTTGCAGCCGACCCTCATATTTTACCATTCCCCCCTTTCCTCCTTCCTCTTCCTCCCCACATAGCTCAGAAACAGTTTCATCATGCAAGCCCTCTCCATCAACTCCTCCAGGGCCCATTAGACAATCTGTGCCTGTGCCTTAGGCCTCAGATCCCCCAAACTTTTGAGTCTGATGAGAGAACAGAACAGTAAGGACAAAGACGACAGCAGCATCCCAGTTTGAGTTGAAAATTCACAGGTTTCTGCTGCAGTCCTGGAAGGATCCAGGCAAACTTAGCTAAGATCATAGCCTGGGTAGTTGGATTTGCTAAACTACGACGAAAAGGAAGGAAAGCGAGCCTCAGAAAAACTAAACACAAGGGAGCAAGAATTCCAGGCTGCAGCAGCAGCAGACCAGCTTTGGAGGGAGAGCCCAGCCTAAAGGGCGCTCACCTTTCCGAGCACTTCTGACTCCCTACTGCCCCTCTGTGGAGAAACACTCTGGAAAATACTGTCTCCAGGGGCTTATTGTGGAGGAACCTTCTAGGCCATACTCGGCCTGCTTTTGGACGAGCTTCCACTTCTCCCAATATCTAAGTAGCTCAGAAAAAGCAAAAGAAGACTTTTCACAATGGCGTGGTCTTTACTTCTCCTTATTAAAATTTAAGGCCAGTCAAATAGGCGGACATTGAGCTTGGTAGTTTTGCAAAAAGAGCAAAAATATTGCACAGGAAAGTAGGAGAAAGGAAATAATAAAGATAAAAGCAAAAGTAAATAAACTGGAGGATGTAAAAATAGTAGAATTAATAAATAAATTCAAGAACTGGTTGTTTGAAAGGACTAATAAAATAGATTAAACTCCAGAAAACCTATGTAAGAAAAACACACAAAAAATTAGAAATGGGAAAGAAGATGTAGCAGCCAGTATAAACAAAAATTTTAATAGAAAGGAAATGCTGTTCACAATTGGATGCTAATAAAATTTTAAAATACACTGCAGTGGGTGCTTTATTTTACAAAATATAAAATTCACACTGCAAGTAGAAAATCGGAATAAATTAATAACCAAGGTATAAATTGAGGAACTTGTCACACAAGGTCCCTAAAACTAAGAATAGGTAATTTCAAACTTTCAAAGAAGAAATCAGAGAAAAATATAGGAGGTACCCGGTTCATTCCATGACACAAACATGACCATGGCTTCAAAACCTGATGAAGGCAAAAACAAACAAAAATCAACAAATAAAAATCCAAAGGATAGTATCAACTAAATTATAATTTACATATCAAAATGTTAGTTCCTGGGCTGGACGCATTGATTGGCAGGTAAAGACCTAAATTCAGTCTCCAGATCCCATTTGGTAGAAGGAGAGAATTGATTCCTGAAAGTTGTCCTTTGAGCTCCACATGTGGTCTAAGTACTCCAGTTCCAGAGGATCTGACACTCTCTTCTGAACCCTATAGGCAATTGTACTCATGTACACAGACACGTACATGAGTACTCGTGTTTGTGTGTGTGTGCGCGCACGCGTGTGCGTGTGTGTGTGTGTGTGTGTGTGTGTGCACATGTGTGTGATTTTTTAAATTAGCGCCAACACTAGCAAATACAATTTAACAAAGTTTGAAGTCAAAAAACAAACATCACAATAAAATAAAATAAAACAGATCCCAGAACACAACAATGCTCTGGGCTAAGGCAATCTATTAGCATAATACTAAGTAGAGGTTCGATCAATGCTTTGGCATATCTATAACTAGGGATGCTATTCATAGGGAAGACATTGGAACTAGAATATTTGAAAAGGACAGGGGTCTGGATCTAATTCAGTCGACAGCGTTCCTGCCTAGCATGCTGAAGCCCTGGGTTTGGTTCCCAGCACCACAACTGTGTGCTGTCATGCCCAGTACGCAGGAGGTAGAGGTGTAAGATCAGGAGTTCAAGCTCATCCTTGGCCACATAGTGAATTGAAGCTAGCCTAGGACAGATGAGGCCTTATCTCAAGAAGAAGAAAAAAATGGAATCAGAAAAGAAGGGAAACTAAAAACTACTGGAAGATATTCTCAAAAGCCTCCCACCTCACCGTGTGTGTGTTTTACACAATGGGGTTGTGTTATTTTCTAACATTATTCTCAATTTACAGCTACAGATAAAGGCCACAATGATGGGGCAAAGCATGGCTAGAGTCTCCATGGTACCCAGTAGTTATTCCCGATTATCAGCCATCTCATCATAAAGGCAGGAAAATTAAACCAGAATGGTAGGTCTTAGGATGAGCAGGACAACAGATGATCGTCATTCTGGAAGTCTGCCTGTCTGGGACTTGGTCATCTAAAGACTTGGAACTTTTTGTCTTAGGCAGTGGCACTTTGTAAAGCTCATATAGCATTCTGTGGAAATAGGACCTACAATGAGACGGGCCTCTGAAAAGTGAGCATTAGCCAAACCTGGCTTCATTTTATACCGTGTTTATTTATTTGCCTTCGTGCTCCATTTTTTAGAAAACTCTTATTCAATGTTGCAGTCTTACCTAATCTGTTCTAGAAGGTCCTGTGAAATGGTTGATGTATTCAGATCAAAGAAGCCCTTCCTTCACAGGCAGGAGGAAGCTCATTAAATCATCCTCCGTTATCTCCCCCTGCACTCTCTGGGCTTCTGCAAGGTTAATAGGTGCTGACAAGTAAAACCCATAGAGCATCAAAAGTATGCTCTTGCCTAGTAATCAGGGTTGAATTGTACAATTAGCTCAGGAACGTAGAGATAACAATTGTCCTCCACTGGACAGTCTTAGAGGAAAAGAAAACAGCAAAATTAGCCTCTGCTCAAGGATGAATTCCAAGTACATCACAAAATAGATTTTTGCACATGAAACAGAGAATAACAGAATAATGGTAACTATAACAACAACAACAAGAAGAATGCTGGCTCTGGAATAGAATCCAAATGCTGCTTGAAACAACAGTGTGGCATACTGCTTGTGAATGTGAATGCAACCTCGAACCTTCTAGACTTGGGTTTTGGCTCTGTCACTCACTATCTGGGTAACTTAGTACTTTAGTTCTATGCCTTGTTTTATTTATCTGTAAAATGAGTTACCTTACACAATTGCTGTGGCAATTAAATGACTAACATGTGTGCAGCTGACATGCTATCAACCACTAGTCTTTGTTATTAAGGCCAGGTTCCTCAACCAGAATACTGTGGTGTCTTTCTTTTCTGCATGGTTCTGTTTGCTTGTCCTGTTGTCACAGGCAGTTTCACTGCTGGTACCCTCCCCTCTTCCCTTCTTTTTTGACTCTTCCTGTAGCCTCTTCAAACATCCCCTCCCTACAGAATGCCCTTTCACAAGCTGCTTTGAAGCATCTACACATCAAGGCTCAATAGCCTTCTCCATCCCAGCATCCGTGACTGCTTGCTCTTCCAGGAACACCAGCTTTGCTAATGAAAAATAGCCAAGGCTGGGGCACATGGTGGGTTCTGTAGAGATTCTCAGATGTAAAATAACAGATGTTCTACCCCAACTGTTGTTTGTGAGAAATCCAAACTGCTCAGCTTAGACCCATGCCAAAAGGAATTCTTTCAGACCACTGACTATACCCTAATTAATTTTTTGGCTAAGTCCAACTTCACCAGTGACCTGAAGGCTTATAAAAATCTTCATTTACCCTACTCTGTACTGCTTTAACATCCTCATCCAGACTCCCTATTAACGACCATCACTACATACCACTGACCTTCAAGACTTGTCCATGAAATCTCTTAATAGCTATATTTTCCTTTTTAGTTGTTTAGGAGGGATTGTTTGTTTTTGATACAAGGTTTAAATCTGTTGCCCTGGCTGGCCTGCAACTGGCTATTGAGGCCAGGGTAGACTTGAACTCACAAATATCAGTTTGCCTCTGTTTACCCAGTGCTGGAATTAGAATGTGCTACCAAACCCAGCCTTCTAAATTGTTGTATTTTAGCCCTTTATTTTCAGCTCTCTTCCGCACTCGCCACCAAGTTCCTAAACAGACCAATGTGGTCAATCAAAAATATCAACCCACAGGCTGGGGAGGAAGCTCAGTCTGGAGCACTAGCCTCACAAACACAAGAACCTGCATTCAGTTCCCACCACTGTAAAAGAGCAACTAAAGTCTGCAGGCTACTCTGTGTATGCCTGTAATCCCAGTACTTGGTAGGCAGAGGTGGAAGAAGCACGGCAAGTTTCAGATTTGTCTAGTCTATATAGTAAGCTCTAGGTCATCTAGACCTTTTCTCAAAACAACAACAACAGCAAAGAATATCAGACAAAAACCCCAAATCATATACCAAAGCCAGTAGGAAAACATACAAAGATGTTTGAATTAAGCCAGGCACTGGTGGCGCACGCCTTTAATCCCAGCACTTGGGACGCAGAGGCAGGTGGATTGCTGAGTTCGAGGCCAGCCTGGTCTACACAGTGAGTTCCAGGACAGCCAGAGCTACACAGAGAAACCCTGTCTCGAAAAGACAAAACAAAACAAAACAAAAACAAAGATGTTTGAATTAAAATTTTCCACAATTTTTACTTTTAGGCATAGGAGCTCAACAGTTAAGAGAACCAACTGCTCTTCCAAAGGACTAAAGTTCAACTCCCAGCATCCACATGGCAACTCAAAACCATCTGCAATTCCAGATCTATATCTGATGCCCTCTTTTGACTTCTGTGGGCACCAAGTATACATGTGGTGCACGTACATACATGCAGGCAAAACTGTCATACCCATAAAAATAAATTATTAAATCATAAAAAATTAATTCAAAAATTCATAAGCCAAATAGAACTTTCTCAAAATTGTCTGGCTCAGTGAGCACAATATCATGAAACTTATCTTCTGAGGTCAAAAAAGAGGTCCATTCCAGGGGTCAGTGAGATGGCTCATTGGGAAAACGTACTGTCGAGCCTGACAATCCCCAGAGCCCACATGGTAGGAGGAGAAAACAAACTCCCACAAAGTTGTCCTTCCCATCCCCACTCCTTCCCACCCCCACGATAAACAAATAAAAACATAAAAATAAACATAATTTTTAAAAAGTAGATAAATTCTAAGAGAGAGAGAGAGAGAGAGATCCATTCCTCTCATAATAAAGAATACAAAGATGGCCACAGTCCAGGTACAGGGCCAGCATATTTCCAGGACAGTTGTGTGTTCACCCTATATCCTGGATACTAGCCACCAGATAGTATTACAAGTTATTCCTAGCCACTCTTGGCAAAATTTCAGAATCAGATTGAAACTAAAGCTGAAAATACAGAGAATTATGGACAAGCATTCTTCAGGCATTTCTCAATAGAATTCAATGAAGCCGAGGCACAAGGACTTCAGTTCTCAGCACCTCATGAGACTGTGAGCTTCAGGAGTGTAAGCATTTGCCTCTATCTATCTTGTTCTCTTTTGTATACCCAGAAATAGCAACATACCAGGGGCATTCATTATATATTTGTTGAGTGGAAAAATGATTGCATCCTCAATTTATGTATGCATGTATGTATATATGTATGCATTTACTTGTTTACTTGTTTGTTTATCTGTTTGAGATGGGGTCTTGTGTATCCCAGACTGGCCTTGAATCTGCTATAAAGCCTAGAATAATCTTTTTTTTTTTTTTTTTGATTTTTCGAAACAGGGTTTCTCTGTGTAGCCCTGGCTGTCCTGGAACTCACTCTGTAGACCAGGCTGGCCTTGAACTCAGAAATACGCCTGCCTCTGCCTCCTGAGTGCTGGGATTAAAGGTGTGCGCCACCACTGCCCGGCTAAGAATAATCTTGAACATCTGCTTTTTCCACCTCTAACACCTGAGTGCTGGGATTATATGTGTGGACTGTAACACCCAATTGACGTGATGGTAAAGATGGAACAGGGGTTTCATGCAAGCCAGGCATGCACTCTACAACCTAAGCCACGTACTTAATCCTTACATCCTCACATTTACATTCCAGAATACTCTATTCTCCCATCCCAATAATTCCTGTACAAAATCTGATAAAATATTTAGCATGTATTTTTAAAGTTTAAATCTATTGATGTTCCTGTGGGGTTGCCATCTCCTTCAGCTCCTTCAGTCCTTCCCCTAACTCTTCCATAGGGGCCCCTGACCTCAGTCCAATGCTTGGCTGTGGGTATCTGCATCTGTCTCAGTCAGCTGCTGGTAGAGTCTCTCACGGGACAGCCATGCTAGGCTCCTGTCTGCAAGCACAACACGGCATCAGCAATAGTGCCTGACCATGGCATGAATCCCAAGTTGGGCAGGTCACTGGATGTCCTTTCCCCCAGTCTCTGCTCAATTTTTGCCCCTGCATTTCTTTTAGGCAGGAACAACTGTGTCAACTAACCTGAAGCCCTGGGAGTTCCCAGAGACTAAGCCACCAATCAGAGAACGTACATGGGCTGGCCTGAGACTCCATGGCACATATGTAGCAGAGGACTGCCTTGTCTGGCATCAGTGGAAGAGGATGAACCTAATCCTGTAGAGACTTGATGCCCCAGGGAGAGAGATCTGGGGGACACCCACTCAGAATCCAAGGGGAGGGGGAAAAGAATTCTGTAAGGGATGACCAGGAAGGGGGGGGTAACATTTGGGATGTAAATAAATAAAATAATTAATTAATTAAAAAGTTTAAACCTGGAGCTGGAGAGATGGCTCAATGGTTAAGAGCAATTGTTGCTCTTGTACTGGACCTGGGTTTGATTCTGAGCACCTACATGTCAACTTACAACTCTGTAACTCCAGTGCCAGGGGGTTATTATGGCTTCTATAGGTGCCCTGAATTCATGTGGTGCGCAAACATACATGAAGCCAAAACATCCAAACACATAAAATAAAATACATATATTTTTTAAAAGTTTGAATTTCAATAAAAGGTAAAAGTTAAATTTCAATAAAGGTAATTGATGCTGACTTATTCCCACAAAAATCAGAACTACCTTGTGAACAAATAAATCTCTTGAGTAAAGAACTCAGTCATGCATATAGATAGATAGATAGATAGATAGATAGATAGATAGATAGATAGATAGATAGATAGATAGATATCTATCTATCAGTAGTTCCTACTGTAGCAAACCACTCCTCAATTCTATTCTAACTTATCAAATTTGGTAAGTTTCTAATCTAATCTAATTCCAAAGCTTGCCAGGACATCGGTTGTGGTTTGAACGTAGGGATAGGCTTGAGGTTCCTGTCTGCTCTCTGCTTCCTGGCTACATAGACAATGTAACTCCCAGCTTCATGCTTCTGCACCTGCTTCAGTGCACTATATTCCTTTACTATGAACCAAAATACACTGAGTTTTCCCTTGAGTTGTGATTTTCCTGTACAGAGTATAGCTTAATTCTTTTGACAAGGTCTTATGTAGACCAATTTGGCTTCAAAATATCTATGTAGTACTTTACCAGCTGGGCTAAATCCTTCACCCTACTTAAATTCTTATTTGTTTTTTTTCTTACTTGTTTTTTAGCTGTAATTTGTTTCTTAGTTGAAAAATTTTGCTCTTAATTTCCCTTTCTTATATCAATGCCAAGCTTTTGATTATTGGCATTTTATAATTTATTACAATTATTGGTAAGATGGTAGCTTTTCCTTTCTCCTCCACTGAAATACTCTTTCCTGCTCCCGTCCGTGCAGGCAATTTGGCACTCTAATCCCTCCATGCCCACCTCTCCCAAGTGATAATCTTCCTCATCATGACCCCAGAAACAATGGTTATAAGTGGCTCTGGGGCTAGGGAGATGGCTCAGAGGTTGAGAGCACTGACTGCTCTTCCAGAGGTCCTGAGTTCAAATCCCAGCAACCACATGGTGGCTGGCTCACAACCATCTGTAATGGGATCTGACGCCCTCTTCTGGTGTGTCTGAAGACAGCTACACTGTACTCATATATAATAAATAAATCTTTAAAAAAAAAAAAAAAGTGGGTCTGGCCTGAAATCCCTGATACTGTGAGCCAAAAATAAATCTTTTGTCCTTTCAGATTGTTTTCTCAGGTATTTTTTTTCACAGTGATGAAAAATCTAATATAGCACACTTCTGTTCGAAACAAAATGCGTAGTTCAAATTGAGTTAAACAAAGGGGATGGGTTTTTTTTTTTTTTTTCGAGACAGGGTTTCTCTGTGTAGCTCTGGCTGTCCTGGAACTCACTCTGTAGACCAGGCTGGCCTCGAACTCAGAGATCCACCTCCCTCTGATTTCCAAGTGCTGGGATTAAAGGTGTGTTGCTGCCTACATGTCTTAAACAAAAGGGAATTTTTGAACAACATAAATAAAGGTTCAGGATGAGGAGGGTTTAAAGCGAAGTTTAAGCAAGGCTGCAGCTCTGTTTCTATGTAATGCGTTCAGCTCTGTCTGCCATTCATATTGGATTCATCTTCAAGCTGCCATCCCTCATTATTGTAAAACGGTTGCCAAAGCAACAAGGCTATCTATTTCCTCTTGTACATCCTAAGAAAAAAGATCATGCTGCTTTCTATCACCATGGAAAAGAAGTCCCAGGCTTCAACTAACTGAGGTGTCATTGATTCAATTTTTGTGATCACCACATGCTGAAAGCTTAAGCCTGGCAAAGGGACAGAGTGTCAAGAATGGCGAACATTAATTATGGTGGATTTGGAATTAGTGATGGAAGCTATTTCACATGACAAATAACAATTTAGAAGCGATGTTCACTGAAGGAAACAATAGTATAGGGTCAGGACTGAAGGTCAATGGAAGAGTGTTTGCTGAGCGTGCACACGGCTCTGGGTTCTATCCCTAGCGCCATAAAGTTGGGGGGAGGGGTAGAAGTAAAAGGAGGCTAGAGATATGTTTCAATCAGCAAACTGTTTGCAGGACAAGCAGGAAAGTGCAAGTTTGGATCACCAGCACCCATGTTTTTTATGTGTGTGTGTGTGTGTGTGTGTGTGTGTGTGTGTGTGTGTGTGTGTGAGAGAGAGAGAGAGAGAGAGAGACTAGGTGTAGCAACATGCTTCTGTGATTCCAATGCTGAGGGAAAAGATCTGGGGACAGGCAGATCTCTGGACCTTACTCCTTCAGTCAGAGGAATTGATGACCTCTAGTTTCAGTACAAGACACTGTCTGAAAAAATTGAAGGAGAGGGGTTAAGGAAGGCACTGAACATTAACCTGGCCTCCACATACACATGTGCACCTACAGAGGAACATGTATAATCACATAAACCACGTGAAAGAAAATTAAACCAACGGTATATACAGTGAATATATAGCTGTAAGCTTATTAACCAAATCCTAATTTATTATAAAGAATAACTTTTGAAAAGTTGTAGGCATCAATGTTTGTTTTTATGTATGTAGTATATAAAAAATATTGCATATAATAGCAAATGCTATAGACCTGATGAGATGTCTCAGCAGTTAAGAGCACTTGCTGTCTTCCAGAGGACTGGGGTTTGATTCTCAGCTCCTACATGTTGGCTCACTACTATCTATCACTCCAGTTTCAAGGACTCCAATGCTCTCTCCTGGCCTTTGTACATCCTGAATGCACATGGTAAATTTACATGCATGCTGGCAAAAATAGCTATACATGTAAGATAAAATAAAATAAAACACATTTTTTAAAAATCGTAAATACTATACAAACATAGGTGTGCAACTACTGAGAAATATTTTTTAGAAAATGTTATCTATGTAAATCAATACTCTGTGGATTACCATATAATAACAAGAGTAATCATAAAAATATATAATGGCATGAGGACACATACATTATACTTTACATTTTCATGTAAAATGTAATATAACCCTAATACAAAACTCTGAGTACTAATCTATTTTCTTTTTTTTGTTGTTTTTTGTTCTTATGGTTTTTCAAGGCAGGGTTTCTCTGTGTATCCCTGGCTGTCCTGGAACTCACTCTGTAGGCCAGGCTGGCCTCGAACTCAGAAATCTGCCTGCCTCTGCCTCCCGAGTGCTGGGATTAAAGGCTTGCACCACCACTGCCTGGCTCTGAGTACTAATCTTAAAGAACAACATGGCAGGATGAAGACAGCCATATTTGGTGATTCAGGGAAGTCTTTCCTTTCTAACATGGCACTGAACTGTTTTGTATAGGGGAGAGTGCAGTGAGCAGGGGTGGCAATGCTTTACTCCAAGAATAAGCAGATAACAATAGGTTTTCAGTCAAATTTAGTCTTGAAGGAAGAAAAAGCATAACCGAAGCCACTCTGGGAACAGAAGAAAAGAAGCCTTCTAGTACCTGCAGTGTGCTTATCTTATCTCAATATTACTTTCAGAAAGAAATCAAGTTTATTTCACATTGTAAAAGAGAGTGGTGGGTATGACAGAAACGGAAGCACTGCCTGTCCCCAGCGTTTAATTACTAAAGGCAGTTCATTATGAGAAATATAGGTGAATACAAAATTACAGACTGGAAAATGGAATAAGACAGGTATACAAAGAAATTTGCAAAAGTAACAAGCAGCATACATGGAATTAAATCAAATGGAAAAGCAAAGTGAGATATTAGGAGAGGTTCCACAGACAGGTTCTTAAGTGGTAGGTGGTACCTAAGGAGACCCTGTCTCAAATGGGGCCCTACCCCTTTCAGCTGAAATACTGGGTACTATGTATGGATCTGTGGAGTGGGGCAGGAATATTCATTGTTTTCCATTGCGTCGTCAACATCAAGCCTACCAGGCCCCCACGGGCTCCAAACTCATGATCACACAAATGACCCTAGTTAAATTCAGAGAATCACAAAACCTGGGAGACAGGCAGGTAGATCTCTGTGAATTTGAGGCCAGCCTGGTCTACAATGCAAATTCAAGGACAGCCAGGGCTACACAGAAAAAAATATCTCAATAAAAGAATACCAAATATAAAGCTACTCTGATATTGTTTTACTTATTCTGCATGTTTGGTCCATTCCTGATCCTCCCAAGAGATCACAGAGAATGTCTTCCACACATTCATCCATCGATATGACTACATCATGAAAGCGTCAAGGCTCAGTTCAATTCCAAAGACATTAAATAGGAGGAAATATACATGAAGTCAATGAAATTTTGAAGTTTAAGGAGTTGAGAACTCTATATATGATCTATAAAGAAAGGTAATTACATTTCTCTAAATCATAGTACCCAGATCGAATGTTTTAAAGAACACAGCTTTGATTATATCAATCAACTGAACAGCTGCCATAGCTCCTAGCTGCCTCCATCTGCAACCTCTTGAATTTGTCTTAAGGATCCTTGTCTTAGTTAATTTTCTAATGCAAAATACCATGACCAAGGCAGCTTACAAAAAAAAGGATTTTAACTGGGCTTAATAGTTTCAAAAGGTTAGATTCCATGATGGCAAAACAAAGGCATGACAGCAGGAACAGCTCAGAGCTACCAGCTTGAACCATAAATAGAAGGCAGATGGCCACAGTGGAAATGGTGTGAGTCCTTCTGAACCTCAAAGCCTTTTCCCAGTGGCACACCTCTCTTCCAACAAGGCCATATCACCTAATCCAAACACTACCACCAACTGAGGACCCATTATTTCAACATATGAGCTCATGGGGATATTTCAGCCTTCTGCATCCCAATTAGAGACACCTCATCAACCGTATATTCCATAAGTTGTACCCTGAACATAGCAAAAGGGAAGCAGGCAGAAAACTGTTGTAGTATTGAAGTCATGTAGAAAGAAAGGGAAGAAAGTACTGTCATATATTTAAGAATGGAAGTTTGGAAGGACAAAATAGATTTGAAAAATAATGCAGAACATACAGATATGGGGGAAAAGGCCAGGCATAGTGGTACAGGTATGTACTGCCAGCTACTTAAGAAGCAAAGGCATCATAATTTCAAGGTATGTCTGGATTACAGAGTAAGTACAAACTAACCTGGGCAATTCAGTGAGGCCCTGTCTCAAAATAGAGGAGCACTGATGTAGTCCAGTGGCAGTGCACTATTCCGGCATGCATCAGTTCATGACTCCCCAAGTTCAATCTACAGAGCTTTTTAAAAAAGACAGTAGGTCAAACCTAAACCCCCAAACGTTGGGTTAGCCAGAAGATTATAGCTAGGCATCACTATCTAGGGTCTGAGACTTGAAAGCAGGAAAGGGCATTCATTGCTGTGCTGACTGGTTATGTGTGTCAACTTGACACACTCTGGAGTTATCACAGAGAAAGGAGCTTCAGTTGAGAAAATGCTTCCATGAGATCCAGCTGTAAGGCATTTTCTCAATTAGTGATCAAGGGGGCAGGGCCCCTTGTGGGTGGTGCCATCCCTGGGCTGGTAGTCTTGGGCTCTATAAGGAAGCCAGCTGAGCAAGCCAGGAGAAGCAAGCAAGCCAGTAAGTAACATCCCTCTATGGCCTCTGCATCAGCTCCTGCTTCCTGACCTGTTTGAGTTCCAGTCCTGACTTCCTTTTGTGATGAACGGCAGCATGGAAGTGTAAGCTGAATAAACCCTTTCCTCCCCAACTTGCATCTTGGTCATGATGTTTGTGCAGGAATAGGAACCCTGACTAAGACAATTGCCTTTGTAGTAGATAGCTGAAGCAGTATTTCCTTGGACCTTTGAAGCCTTGGGCCAATACAAGGAATAACATCTCAGTCTCAACTCTTCAATTCAGCTGACATCTGATGGGCTGAACTTTTCTGAGAAACCAATGTCCCACGCCTACTTGCAGATGTGGAGGCGCAGCCTCTTAAGAGCCAAGCTTCTCAAATTTAGGCTCTGGAGACTCTCACAGTCAGAGATCAATCAATGAAGTGACCATGAAAATTGTGTAGAAGCACACAAACCTTGTTAATGAAGGGTACCTAGAGTATACCACAAATCACCCACATCCTCTTTCTGCCACAATGACTTGGGAAGGAAATGAGCACAGGTTCTGGCCTACTTGGCAATTATTAATGGCCAGATGCTCACACTTGAGAGAGGCTGCAATTGCACTGCAAAATAAAATCCCTGGCATTAGAGAAAACTCAAGAAGCCATTTTATCATCCAAATGGGTATTTAAAAGATGTGATATTGCTTTGAGAAGACAAGGAGAGAACTATCTGGATTTTGCAAAATGCATATATTAGTGATAGCTACACATTTTCTCAGGGTCTGTAATATGTTCCCCACATAAATGTAACAGACTTATCAAATATTGCTCAAATTCATGTACCTAGCCATTTTATTTTATGAAACCGGTCAGTCTTTTTATCTTAATGTTTACATAAATGAATGAGCAATCCCATTAAAGCAATTTTATGCAATTTTAAAAGGTCACAACAATGCTTTAAAAGCATACAGCTTTTAACTGGGTAGTGTAACTTACCTGTTTGGCATACTAAACAAATAATACATTAAATAGATTTCTTTACAATCGAGTTCAGCTCAAAATTTCAAGATTATCTTTAAAAGTACTCACACTTTTAAAATTCCAGGCATAGTTTATCTTCTTTAAGTTGAAAAAGGAATCATTGTTCACAGTAACACCAAATTATCATTACAATATTGTCACTGAAAAAAAAAATGTGTTGCAGGATTTTTTTTAAAAAGGCTATGAAAAGTAACTGGATAAAAACAAGAATAGAAATTATATTAGATAGACTCATTTCCACTTTTAAAGACTGGGATTGTATCTACAATGACTTTATATAGAGAATATTCAGCATAATACAATATTAAATATGCCACCACCTTACCTACAGACTGATTAAAGGGCAAATTAAAGTGTCATGCAGTCATCTTGCCAACCTTCAGGTTAGTGCTTCTCACGCTGCAATGTGCATGCCAAACACCTGCGGATCTTGTTAAAATGTAGATTGCGATTCTGTGCTTCTTGGTGGAACTTGGTCTTCTGCATTTCCAACAAGTTCCCAGGAGGCGCTCACACTACAGTTTGAATAGGAAAGTTTTAGGCTAAATGAAACTATATTCTGGAGGAAATTTTATCCAAACATGTCTTTTGTCTCTCTTTCTTTCAGACAGACATACTCACAAAATGTCATCAAAATTTCAAGGCATTTCCTCTGGGTGGGAATTGTCTCCCTCTGTTCACACTACTACATATTAGGTAACTTTAGGGACAGTCACCCCGTATCAAATGCAGAGAAGTTAATAAGTATGTCTTGGTTGGTTGCTATTTTAAAATAACAGCCCTATTGAAATATAATCCTCATACCATAAAATTCACCCTTTTAAAATATAGAATTCAGTGGTTTTAGTATATTCACAGAGCTGTGAAGCCATCGATACTTTCTATTTTTACAAGCTATATCACTTCAACATGAAAACCAGCACTCACAGCTGGACCCCTCCCTCCCCCCATGACCTCTCTAGTTCTAGATAACTTCTAATCTTTATTGTCCACTTCTATGGATTAGCATCTTTGCCATGTAATCTTTTGAGGTTGGCTTCTTCTCGAATCACACCATGTGTTTAAGGTTCATGTATGTTGAAGCATGTATCAAGACTTCATGCCTTCCTACAAGTATAACTAAACATACTCTATTGCATGGCTACTTAATTTGTCATTTGTCAGTGGATGAACATTGTGTCACTTCCATTGGGAGTCCTTCTACAAAGCTTTGTTAAAATGTTTTGAAAGGACAAACTGGCCTAGAACTCCTGTCTGGCTCCTGGAGTGAGGAACTGGTGCAGAAAGGCAGTTTAGATGAGGTATCTGGCCTGTTCAGGAGGCAGACACAGGCTTGATCAGACCCCCGGTAGGACCCCACATCAGAACTGGAGACCTGAGCGGTGTTCTAGAGTTTGCATTTTCCCACTTTCCCAGCTGGATACCTTAGCTTTTGTTCCCTTTCTTTCCCTTCCTTACCCCTTCCTTCCTCTCTTTCTTTTCTTTTCTTTTTTTTCCTTTTTTGAGACAAAGTCTCACCATGTAGCCCAGGCTGGCCTTGAACTTGGTATCTTCTGGCTTCTACTAAAGCAAGTGCCAGCATTCCCAGATCTTTTCTTTTTTTTTTTTTCCTCCTTTTTTATTTTTGATACTTTATATACATTTCCAATGTTTCCCCGATCTTTTCTTTTTTAATGTATATTGTCATGGTTTAGTGCTTCTCTAATCTATGAGGCAGATGGGGTTGGAAAAATATCGTAAATATTCTTCCCAGTTGGAAAAGTGTACCTATGGACATCCCTCTAAAAAGAAAATTGGATGACATTGTGATCTTCCTAAATGGTCAATGCCATAAAATGTGGTGCTCCTGTGGCTATCTGTTTAGCAGGCACACATGCATAAACATTTTGTTTGTATTCCACAATAAGTAGATTCCAGAAGTGTTTATTGTGGAAAGGAGGCACATAAGCTGAAGAGATAGGTATATGTGCTCCTAATATGCCCATTACGTCACAGAAAGGCATCAAAGGCCGGCTTCTAAGATCACCTCAAGATTACTACTTCTTTGTTTCACCTCCTCATACAAAGTTCTCAGCTTCCCCATAGCTCTGGGCCTATGCTCATAAGGCAATGCTGTCGCGTGGTTACATTGTAAAGACATGGTGAAGACTCCCAAAGGAGTTACCATGGAGTTAAAGGAGTTTGGGACTGGGTGTTACTTAATCAGGTGAAGAGTCCTTAAAAGAGAACATAGGCTGTTCTTGAGGTGGAAAGCCTATCACTACTGGTCTTAAAGACCTCAGTATGAAGAGAGTAGTCATCAAGAAATGAGGCACAAAGAAATGAATTCTTCTAACAATGGTGGTAACCTTAGAAGTAAATCTTTCCTTAGTCAAACAACTGAAAGAAAATGAAGTCTCATTAACACCATGGTGCCAGCCTTGTTGAAGGTGAGCCATCAGGCAGTGGATGTGTACAATTCTAATTCACTGTGTTTGTTCATCTGTGAACCATAGGAAATTAGTATGAGGGTGCTGGGCTCGGGCTTTACATGGGTCAGGATAGGCTCGAATTCCTCTTGTGGGGTTCTGGGATTGTTTGAGTCCTTGTTTGTCCCCAACAATTCACTTTGATATTTAATTGCCATTGTAAAAATATAAAGAGATGAACCTTTGAGAGCTGATTTGATATCTTCCCTCATGGTGGATTTAATGCCTTAGTATGGTTCTCAAGAACAGGTAAGTCTCTTGGCACTTCTGCTGTCCTGTCCCACAGGACACAATATCCTCTCTTTCTCTGGAGGATCCAGCACTCAAAGCACCATCTCCATGCACTGGCTCTCTCCCCTTCAACAGACACCAAAGCTGTAGGTGCTTTCATCTTGGACTTTCCAATCTCCACAACTGTGACCAATGTGTGTCTATTCTTTTTATAGTATCCATACATTTCACGTATTCTTTTATAGCGGCACAACGAAGATTGGCAGGCTACTTCCTCTCCTTTAAATGACCATGACACTTTTAAATAGAATAAGCCTTGTTTGTGAAGAAGGCAAAGATTGCTTGGTACTAGGCCATCTAAACTTGCTATGTCTGGTGTTTAGGGTACTGGTCCATTATCCTACCTGTCACAAAAACTGAAAAGTTGCACTTTCGCCTGATGGAGGAAGATGTCCAATATTCTGGTTTGCTGTTGAGGTTAGGTGCAAGTCTCACCCTGGGACTTGCTCACTAGGTGAATGTTCTTGTGAACTGAGCTATGCACTTGAGAGACTTCCACATAACCCCACTTCCTTCATGCCTTTACCCTCACTGATATTTTGGAGAGTTTTCATGTATCCCAGGATGAATTCAAACTTGGTATATAATGAAGGATGACTTTGACATTCTTGCCTCTATCCACCAGGTTCTAGGATTACAGCTGTGCACCATCACGCCCAGTTCATGCAATGCTGAGGACTGAACATGGGGCTTTGTGCTTACAATGAAAACACCCCACCTGCTGCTGAGCTACCTCCCTACCTGATTGTTCACTGATGGCTACTTTTTAAGTAACAATTTATTGAGCACTTGCCATGTGCCAAATCATTTTTATTCAGTGCGTCATTTCAACCTCTTATTTGCCATATTAAAAAGTTTCTATTTTTTAAATGAGCATTTTAAGATATAACTGACATATAATATAGTTCACATATTTAAAGTGTATATTGGATGAGCTTTGACACATGGATGCACCCATGAAACTATTACCACAATCAAGATAATTAACACGCCTATCATCTCTAAGAGTTTCCTTGCCTCTCTTTGCCTCTCTCCTTCCTGACCAGTCCCAGCCCTCCTTCCCTCCCACCCCTTCCTCAAACAACTGCTGACCTGCTTTCTATCACGATAGATTAGTGCGCATTTTCTAGAGTTCTGTATAAATGGAATCATATGGCACATTCTCTTTCTTGTCTGGCTTCTTTCTCTCCACCTAATTAGTTTGGGATCCATCCAAGCAGTTATATATATATCAACATCCCAGTTCTTACAACAGCTTCCTTGAGAATAATTCACATAACTTTCAGTTTTCCCATTTAAAAATGTTTGATTCAATGGTCTTGGTTTGTTCCATGTTTTAAAATACGGTAGAACATATATAACATAAAACTCGCTGTTCTCGTCCACTTCTTTTATTGATGAGTAGTGTTCCACTGTATGGATCTGCCACAATTTGTTTACTCAGTCAGACAGATGTTAGAGCCACACTTGTTTTAGAAATGAGGAAAAGGGACACATGAAGAAAAGTTAATTTATTTGTTTAAAATCATGGAAAAACAAACAATACGAGTATGCAAACTCAGGTCTGTCCAATTCGGGTAACAATGCCCTTAACCATGATACTGCACTGTTCTTCCAAACTGAAAATACCTAGCTGCACTCATAACTAAGTATATCATAGCTCCCACAGACACGAATATCCAACACAGCAACACAGGGCTAATCAGTTTTGACATAGGCTAGGCTAGTCCTGGAGGTGTGTCAAATTCCTTCTCACATAACAATCTAAAAAGATGCTTTCTGGAAAAAAAAGAAAGAAAAGGAAAGAAGATGAAAGGAAAAGGCCATTAAGGATGATAGCCACAGACCTGAGATGGTGATATTATAAACACAAGGCAGGGTTTCAGAATTAAGGTCCGCACATTGTCCAGAGAACTGGACATTAGGTAGGACCAGCCTGGTTAGTATCTGAATAATGTGCTTTGCCCAGTCATCAAGGAAAAATATTAGGTGCTTCCCCCTGGCTTGTGAAAAAAGTGTTAATTGAATACAAACCAGGGAAAGATAAAATGTCTGCGTGGTAACATTCCAGCTGGGACAAGTACCCCAGAGTCATTTCAGCCGTCATGGGGGTTGATTCATTCACCCTGAGTGCTGTCCCAGGAAGGAAGCATACCACAATATATTCTCTAATCATTCCAAAAGAAGTTTGAGAGCTAACAAACTAAACTACCTCCATAGGACATAAGGGCTACCATGGGAGAAGGCAGTGGCCGCCTCATCTCTACTTTCACTAATTCAGAAAAGGAGGAAATGAGGTGTAGAGGAAAGAGAAAGGCACTTCTTGACAATATCATAAAGCACTATAATATAAGCTGTCAAAGGAGACTGTGGAATGAAGCTCCTTCCCTGGAACTCATTAAGAACAGGAGATACCTGCTTGGAATAAATCCAGGAGCAAAGTCAGAGGAATGCTATCCAGAGACACAGGATGAAGTAAACATGGTCTGAAGCAAGCTCTAGCCACGGCCAATTAGCTGGAGCCCAGCCAGCCGCATAAGCTAGCCATGCAAATGGTCTGTGGGGATTACTGACTCCAGCATGGCTAGATAAGACCGGAACGTGGTTCTCAGAGAACCAGACTCTCCAGCGGTTGCTTAATTTCAACTGTTTCTTTCTTCTATAAGGATGTGGCCACGATTGGATCACTAATATATGGAACTCGGAAACTAGAATACAATGTACCTTAAGCTTCCAGAACCTTGGAGTTTAAAAATGTATATTAGATGTGGAAAATATAACTGGGGGGTTGTTTGTTTGCCTTTAAACACATGGGTCGTTAAGTACAGTGTCCATCAAAATGGAAGAGGGGTGACAGAATAAACACAGCTCAAGGCAAGGCCACCACGATCCCTGCCTCTGAAGATCCCTTTTCCCCGTGGTTGGGACAGTACCAGGCACTAGCTCAGTGCTACCCCCAGACACAACTTTGTGAAGAGTATGCTGCTGCTGCTGCTGTTGTTGTTGTTTTGCGAGACAGACAGGGTATCTCTGTGTATCCCTGGCTGTCCTGGAACTTGCTGTGTAAACCACACTGCCCTCAAACTCACAGAAATCCACCTGCCTCTGCATCCTAAGTGCTGGGATTAAAGATGTGGGCCACCACTACCTGGCTATGAACAGAATTTTGAACACATGCCATCCTAGCATTCTAAAACTCAACATCAGCTTGCTAGGAGTTCTCTACTTACATACAACTCTATAAAGAGATACCCTCCATACTTCCTTTCCTCTCTACTTCTTAGGTATTCTGCCTAGGGGAAAAGAAGATGCATGCTGTCGTAGTTAGGGTTATTTTGCTATGATGAAATGCCATAACCAAAAGCAACTTGGGGAGGAAAGGGTTTATTTCACCCACAGTTTCTTATAATAGTTCATCATCAAAAACAGTAGAAGCAGGAACCTGTACACAAGAGCTGATACAGAAGCCATTGGAGGGGTGCTACTTACTGGATTGCTCCCAATGGCTTGCTTGTTCTTATAGAACCCAAGACCACCAACCCAGGGATGGTACAACCCACAATGGGCTAGGCCCTCCCCCATCAATCACTAATTAAGAAAATGACCTACAGGCTTGTCTACAGCCCAATCTTATGGAGGTATTCTCTCAATTGAGGCTCCCACCTCTCATATGACTCTAGCTTGTGCCAAGTTGATATAAAAATTAGCCAGCATACATGCCCATGAAGGTCTTGTATAGTAATGACTATATTAAGCTTTATTTAACCCGGCAGTGGTGGCGCACGCCTTTAATCCCAGCACTTGGGAGGCAGAGGCAGGTGGATTTCTGAGTTCGAGGCCAGCCTGGTCTACAGAGTGAGCTCCAGGATAGCCAGGGCTGTACAGAGAAACCCTGTCTCAAAACAAAACAAAACAAAACAAAACAAAACAAAAAAAGCTTTATTTCCAACAAATAAAGATGGAAATGGCTAAATATCAAGTAATAGAAAACTAGATTTAAAAAAAAAAACCTATAGTATCATTCAGTGAAATACAACTCAACAATAAAAAAGGAATAGAACATATATGCAATCATGTGGATGATTTAAAAACTGTACTGAGCGAACAGGAAAAAAACTGCTAAGATTTGTACCATAAATAGCCAAAATGCTCCTAAGCAAATGTGTCCTAGTTTCTGTTGCTGGGATAAAACACTGATTTATTTGGAGTTACAGATTATAGTCCATCATCAATGGAAGCCAAGACAGGAAGTAAAGCAGGAACCTGGAGTTAGGACCTGAACCAGAGACCATGGAGGAGTGCTGATTACTGGCTTGTTTCACATAGCTTGATACATTTGTTAAACTTGGTTGTTTTTTTTAATACTAACCAGGACTATCTACCCAGGGATAGCACTGAATACACTAGAATTGGGTCCTCATAAATCACAGTCAAGACAATGCCCATAAACATGTCCACAGACAAATTCGATGCAGGCGATTCTTGAGTTGAGGTTCATCTCTGACTTGAAACTACACCATAGAGACATAGCAGCAAGCACTATCATTCTGGCACACACACACACACACACACACACACACACACACACACACACACACACACCAGGCACATAAACAGAACAGAGGACCTAGAAACAAATCCATGAAGTTACAGCCATGTGACTTTTTTGAAAAGGTGCCAAAATTTTACATTGATAAAAGTCTAGTTAAAATAGTGCTCGAAAAACCGAATATCCTCACATATATCTATAAAACTATCTTTTGTACAGAAGTTAATCCAAAGACAGTGAGATGGCTCCATAGGGGCAGGATGGGCCTGATGAAAGAAAAGAACCAATTCCCAAAAGTTTCCTCTGATCCCCACATGTGTGCCCTCCCACACAAAATAAATAAATAAAAGTAATAATGAGTAAATTCAAAATGGATCAAAGACCTTAAAATGTAAAACTTGAAAGTTTGAAACTGCTAGAGGAAACCATAAGAAAGGCCATTCTCAATATAGGCATGGCAAAGACGTTCTACAATGGACTCCAGCAGTCTAAGAAAAAAATGAGCAATAACTGGTGAATGGGACTGTGTTTAATTCAAAGGCTTCTGCACAGCAGAGGAAACAGTTAGCAAAGCAAAGACACGGTCTACAAAACCAGAGGAAAATCTTTTTTTTTTTTTTTTCTTTTTTCGAGACAGGGTTTCTCTGTGTAGCGCTGGCTGTCCTGGAACTCACTCTGTAGACCAGGCTGGTCTCGAACTCAGAAATCCACCTGTCTCTGCCTCCCAAGTGCTGGGATTAAAGGCGTGCGTGCGCCACCACTGCCCGGCTAGGAAAATCTTTATCAGCTGTTCTGCTGACAGTATTAACATCCACAACAAGCATTTGTACACATGCACATGCGCGTGTGTACACTTTTGCTTAGCTCTACTCTCTCTTTTTTCCATAAAGTCCAGGATACAATCTCAGGGAATGATGCCACCCACAATGAGTGAGTTTCCCACCTCAATAATTTAATCAAGACACTATCCTATAGCTGGTCTTTTGCTCCTTTATGGGTTCTTTTTCCCACCCTCTCCACCCCTTTTTCTTCCACCCTTTTAATGCCCCAACACTAGATAAGAGAGAAAAAAGGAAAGAGAGGAAAGGAAAGAGCTGAATAAGGTCAGGGTTCAGAACACACACACACACACACACACACCCTAAAAGTTGCATCACCAGAAGGCTAAGTGATCCAGTCAATGCCTGAACAAGTGAACAAAAGAGATGCCTCAGAAGACATGCACATGACCAATAATTACATGGGAAAATGTTCAACATTTTTAGTTACCAAGGAAATACAAATCAAAACTCCATTGCAGCTGAGCATGGTGGTTTAAGCCTGAAATCCCAGCACTCAAAAGGCTGAGGAAGGATAGTTGTGAATTTGACGCCTGCTTACATAGCAAGATCCAGTCTCAAGAACAAGAACAAAACTCCCGTCTGATACCTTCTCACCCCAGTCTTAAAGATAGTATTAAGACTACAGGGCAAAGAGGTGGCTCGGCTGTTAAGAGCACTTGTTACTCTTGCAGAGGTCCCAGGTTCAGTTCCCAGTACTCATATAATGGTTGACAATTAACTGTAACTCCAGTTCCAGGGGCTCCAACACCCACTTCTGGCCTCCACTTGCACCAGACATGCACATGGCACATACACATACACACAGGCAAACCATCGTGCACATAAAATAAATAAATCTGAAAAAAGATGACTGACAATAATAAACACTGGCATGTATATGGGGGTGGGGCAAAATCCTTCCTATTGAGAAGCAAGAATGTAAATCAGTTCAGTTCAGTTACTTTGGAAATTAGCATGGAAGTTCATTGAAAGCTAAAAATAAAAATTCCAAGTTATTCGGCTATACTGCTTCTCATGATATACTTGAAGGACTCAAAGTCAGTGTTGAATAGAGATACGTGAATATCTACTATATAGCAGTATTGTTTCTAATAGCCACATTATAGAATCGGCTTAGGTCCCCACCCACAGAGGAACTGCTAAAATATAAGTGTGCATATATGCACACACACAATATGGTTTTAGTCAGCCATGAAAAGACCTAAAATTACGTGATTTATAGGAAAATAGATGAAACTGGAAATGATTACATTAAACAAAATAACCTGTTTTGCATAAAGACATTTGTTTACATTTTTATTCAGTTTTAATAATTATTAACATTTTCAATATAATTTATAAACTTATTTTTAAAATTCATGTGATGGATTAATCTCAGTTGTCAACTTCATGAGATCTAGAATCATCCAGGAAACAGCTGGACATGCCTGTGGGATAGTATAGTGAGAATTCTGGAATTTTGGTTTCTTTTAAAAATACAGAAATATAAAAATATGTTTTCATTTTAATCCCAGGTGTGGAGATTGAGGCTGCTTTGGACTGTCAGCAGCAGCTGCCTATGATTTGGCTCGTGCTCTAGCAGAGACATAGTTTTGTCAGCTGCAGATAGTTTCTGCCATTGCATGACATTTGGAATTCTGGGAATTTTTTCGGAGGGAACATAAATGCTAGAGCCCCACTAAGTGAATTGCTGGTTAGTTGTTGTTGGTTGCTGTTGGTTGTGGTTTGCAAAGAAGAAACAACAAGAAAAAAAAAATTAGATATCCTGATGGCAAAGGCCAAACTTAAACTAAGGAACTCAAAGCCCCTAATCAGCAGGAAGGAGTCTAAGGATAATGTTGACCCCTTTCCAACCCCTGACCTTATTCAGCAACCTCGTTCCTTTCCTCTGTATCCTTTTCTCTTTCTTCTCTAGTGTTAGAGGTTTGAAAGGGTGGAAGAAAAGCGGGTAAAGGGTGGAAGAAAGAAGAACCCAGAAAGTAGCAAAAGACCACCTACAGGATAATATTTTGATTAAGTTAGTTGAGGTAGGAAAACCCACCCACTGTGGATGGTGTCATTCCCTGGGATAGGATCCTGGACTGTATGAAAAAGAGAGAGAGTGAAGCAAAAGAATTGCTTTCATTTCTTACTGTTTCTTCACCGTGGATGCAAAGTGACCAATTGCCTCTACCTCCTGTTGCTGTAACTCTTCTGCCAAAATAGACTATGACTTCAAACTGAAGACAAAGTAACACCACCTCTCTCTCTCTCTCTCTCTCTCTCTCTCTCTCTCACACACACACACACACACACACACACACACACACACACACACACACACACATTGTTTTTGCCAGGGTATTTTATCAGAGCAACAAGAAAAGTGACCAAGACAGCATACCAATAAATCTCCATATAGCATTTTCATATATACTTTGTTTTGGTTGCTCTTCCTTTGCGGCTCCTACCCACATCTCCCTGCCCCACCCCACCTGGAGCTTTCTGTCTCCAATATTCTCCTTTCTATTTAAGTGTTTTATGTGTTGTCTTAGCCTCCATCCCTCCTTCCTCAAAACCTCTCCCCACTCCCCCAGTCTCCTTTCTGGTTTCATGGCCTATATGCACAGTCTCTCACACATAAATGAATGCATATAAAAATTAGAAGCTAGGATCCACATATGAGAAAGAACACGTGATACTTGCAGGGACAAATAGTGTTGTTTTCTCTCACACATGTGGAATCTGAAAAGGTAATTAAAAGGACATTTTGGGCGTAGAAGAGGAACTCTTAGGAGAAAAAGGAAATCAGTGAAGAATGAATGGGAAGTCAACGCAGTCATGAGAGGTCCATATGAGCAACACATCATATGTGCATACATGAAATTGTCATGATGTAGCTCATAATTCTGTATAATAAATATGCCCTAATAGTAAAAAAGGCAATTGATATAGACAACTTAACTAGTTATCTGGAGAAATCATTGCTTGTCAGTCCTCACTAGGGGAATGTAAATCAAGTGCTACGGGAGATATCGCCTTAGAATGACTGTCATCAAAAGCACCGATGATAACTGATGCAAGTGAGGATGCGGGGGAAAATGAGAACACATTATAGGAGAACATGTAAATTAGTTCAGCCATGATGGAAAAGAATATGGATGTTCATCAAAGATGTAATAATGGAGCCAGTGACATGAGGTAAAGACACGGCTGCTAAGCCTGACAATCTAAGTTTGAGCCCCAAAATCTACATGGTAGAAGGGGAAACCAATTCCTTTCTGCAGGTTCTCCTCTGACATCCATGCCTGTGCCACAGCACATGCACACACACACACACACACAGAGAGAGAGAGAGAGAGAGAGAGAGAGAGAGAGAGAGAGAGAGAGAAGAGAGAGAGAGAAAGAGTTAATTAACAGTAAAACTACCATATGACCTAGTAATCCTAAAGACATGAAGTACACTGAAGAGACATCAGTTTTCCAATATTCATTGTAGAACTATTTGCAATTGCCAATAAATGGGTGGAAACCTGAGCTGACATTAACTTCGGAATGGTGTGACGGTTTGAATAGGTTTGGCCCCCATAGACTCATGTGTTTGAATGCTTGGCTCATGGGAAGTGGCTCTCTTAGGAGATGTGGCCCTGCTGGAGTAGGTATGGCCTTGTTGGAGGAAGTGTGTCACTGTGTAGGTGGGCTTTGAGGTCTCCTAGTGCTCAAGCTCTGCCCAGTGTGGAAGAGAGCCTCCTCCTGTCTGCCTGTAGAAGACAGTCTCCTCCTGGCTACTTTTGGATCAAGATGTAGAACTCTCAGCTCCCCAAGCACCCTGTCTGCTTGCTTGCTACCATGCTTCCAGCATGATGATGATGGACTAACCCTCTGAAACTGTAAGCCAGCCTCAATTAAATTTTTACCCTTATAAGAGTTGTTTTGGTCACCGTTTTTATCTTCACAGCAATAAAACCCTAGCTAAGACAAATCAACAAAGAAAATGTGGCTCATGTAAATAGAATACTATCTTCCCAGTAAGTGGTGACATCCTTTCATTTGCGATACCGTGGAGAGAACGGGGAGACACTGTTAAATGACGTGAGCCAGGCACAGAAAAACGAATAGCACATAGTACCATGTATGGAGTCTAAAGTAGTTGGTCTTGCTGTCCTGGAGACTAGAAGAGTGGTTTCCAGAAGTTTGAGGAGTCAGAAGGCAGGGGAGGGATACAAACTGCTGGTCAGTGAATACTAAGTTACAGACCAACATGAGAAAGTTCTTATTTTCCACAGCATGATACAGTGGTAATAGATTATAATCATGTGGTGTACTTCTCAAAACAGCCAAGAGAAAAGACTAAATGTTTTCATAACAAAAATTTTAGCTGATCAATAGGATGTTCTTGGCTTGATGTGAACTTTGTATGATTCATGCATGTATCAAAACCTGGTATGGTATTCCATAGATATGTAAGATTTTATGGATCAATGAAAATATTTTGAAATTTAAAAATATTTTATGCACATAACAGCTAAGACTTTGAAAGAAAAGCCAGTGTTCCTAGATTCTATTTCTAGCTTCTCCTGAACTCATTTTTGTTCTCTTAGACTACCCTGTGACTCAGTGCATCCAGATGTTGTTTCTGAAAGTTTCTCTCAGTCTCCAGGCTCCTGCAGGTAAATGCATTTACAGATGTGCCATAAGCTCCAGAGTTTACATGTGTCCCGTATGTAGCTCCGCAGACATAACATATCCAGAGTTTACATGTGTCCCATATGTAGCTCCGCAGACATAACATATACAGAGTTTACATGTGTCCCATATATGAGCTGCCTGACTCGGGAAGAAAGAAGACAGAAAAGCTTTATACCCCAGGCAAAATTGAACCAATTTTTTTCAGAGCCCACAAAAGAATTAGCTCTTTCTTTCAGTTTACCTCCAAGGAAGACTCTTTGCCTACCACAGGACTGGAAACTATGCAATCCTCAGTGAATCCCTTGTTCTGTATTCCCAGCTTTGTAAAGAATGAGTTTAGACCCAGTTGAGGTAGCATACACAGGTAATTGGACCACTTGGGGTGTAGAAGCAGGAATATCAGGAGATGAGAGTCATCCTTGGCTATATAGCAAATTTAAGTCCAGCCTGGACTACATGAGATCCTGTCTTAAAAACAAATAACAAAACAAAACTTTAAAAAATTAACTTAGGAGCATAGGAGAAAGGTGATAGGGGTCTAAATAAGTGACAGAGTGGAAGTGGGGGACAAGAGAGCAATCCAGCACTGTTGGCATGATATAAAATTAAGTTAGTTTTGAGTGGTTGCCCTGAGATTATAATTAACACTTTGGGGGGGGGGGGGTTCGAAACAGAGTTTCTCTGAATAGCCCTGGCTGTCCTGGAACTCACTCTGTAGACCAGGCTGGCCTCAAACTCAGAAATCCGCCTGCCTCTGCCTCCCAAGTGCTGAGGTTAAAGGCGTGCACCACCACTGCCCGGCTATAATTAACACTTTAATGTGTAACTGTGCCATATGAATTTCAACATTATAAACAAAAACCCACTCACAGCATCTTTTATCTTTATCTACACAACTGACTTTACTAGTTATGATTACTATTCAATGTCTTTGTATTTCAGCTTAAAGTACTCCCTTTCTAACATATTTCCAGGAGGGCAGGTCTGCCGGCGAAGAACTCGTTTTTTGTTTATCTGGTGATGTCTTAGTTTCTTCTTTTGTGACGGATACTTGGGCTGTCTTTAGAATTCTTGGTTGACAGACATTCTGTTCCAGCACTTTGAATACATCATGTCATTTCCTTCAGACAGGTAATACATTTTCCAGGATTTCTAATGAGGAGTCAGTCTTAAATGGATTGAAGATGCCTTGTGTGTTTTAAGATTTAAGCCACTTTGTTCCTTAGAGGATTTTCAGTGCTCACACACTTGATGCATATGTATGGTTCTCTTTATTTTTAGCCAGATTAAAACTTTTCGAGGTTCTTGAATGCTTTTTATTAAAATTTAGAAATATTTTCTATTCTGTCTTGACATATGATATCTGCTTACAGTGATGATGACGGCGACGATGATGGCAATGACAATGATTAATGATTCTGCCCCATTGTTCTGGGGCTTCCATCATGACCATGTCAATACATTTGATAATAATTTGGGAAAAGGCCACAGAGATCACTGTGCTTACCTAATCAGCCTTTTTGTTTTTTAATAAACACATTGAGTTGCTGAAATCTGCCAGTTAATTTTCAAAGTTCTTTTTAAAAATTCTGATACTTCTGACAGCATTATTTTTATATGGGAGAAATCTTTTGCAAATTCTCAACATGCTTCGGTCTCTTGGAGATCACTACCCTACTTGCCTATATCTTTCTGTGTGGCATACATATGTTTTATGTATTATCCTTGATAACTCTTATTCGTTGTTCATTGAGATAAGGTCTCTCAATTAAATCTAGACCTCGGCGATATGGCTGGTCTCACCACCCAGCTTGCACTGGGATCCACTGTCTTTGCCTTCTGAGGCTGATACCTTAGGTGGGCATGCCTATAGTAATCAGTGCTCTCACCAAAAAAAAAAAAATCTAAAAGTTTTCATTCACCTCTTCTGTCATGGGAGGGCATACTATGATGCCAGCTAAACATCAGGAAATGCTCCCTCTCTAGATAGTAAGTCTGCCTTGATCTTGAACTTCCTGGTCTCCAGAACTATAAAAAAATAGTTTTTTTGTTATTTCAAAGCTACTTGGTTTATGACATTGTGTTATACTAGTCATAAAGGACAAATATAGTGGCTTCAGAATAAATCAAATGTATAAATTCCTTGATCTTGGACTTCTACATGCCAGAAATGTAGGAAAATAAAGTTCTATTGTTCAAGCCATCCACTCTATGGCATTTTGTTGTGACAACTAGCACCTAACACAGGTGGTATCCCGGATAGGACCCTTGGACAGAAAGAAGAGCTAAAGGGGGAAACCAATGGAATCCCAATAAAGAGCACACAATAAGTTTCTGTATCATCCTCACAACCTTCTGTATATCTAAACCTACCCTTAAATTATTCATTATAAAAATTCATTAACTTGGATGTTTTTTTTGATACTTTGCTTTACTCTACTACTGGGCTTGAACCTGGGGCTTTGTAAATGCCAGACAATTATTTTACCAGTGATCTATCTCCTCGGCCCCATTATTATTATTATTATTATTATTATTATTATTATTATTATTATCATTACATAATATATTCTATTGCATAAGACCCTCTGGTGTGGGTACATAATGTGATTTCAATATACATCTTAATCCCCTCTTCTCTCCCCCATTTCTATTTCCCCCTCTTCTTAGCCCCCTTTGCTTCCCACAAAGTTTTGCTTCTGCTTTCATGTCACTGGTAAATGTATCATTTTGTGCATGTATAAACTCTAGGATCCACAAAGGAAAGAAAACATGCAACATGTGTCCTTGTGACAGTGACTTCATCTGTTTAATATAATTAGTTCCAGTTGCATCCGTTTTCCTGCAGACAACAAAACTTCAGTTTAATGACAAGCCCTCTTTGGACATTTTCAAATTTTGTGACAGGTCTTACTCTGCAACCCAGTCAGCCCTTGAACTTTCAGTCCTCCTGCCTCAGACTCCAGAGCAGCAAGGATTACAGAACCCCACCATCAGATTCCTCTGATATATATTTTTTTTAATCCAAAGAGAAAAGTGTTCTCAGAGTTCGCAGGTGCAGGGTATCTGAGTCTTCAGAGAGAGGCTCTGGACTTCCCAGGAGGGCAACATTCCTTCATCACTGCCTCTGACTCCAGGCACAGAGTTGTTTAGCTTTCCTCGGGGGGCTACCTTCTACCAAGGAAAGCAAAGTATGTCTCATTCCTGCTCCACCTCCCTAGCAGCCACTGCGACAATGTTCCCTTTGGCAATAGATCATGCTGTAAGAAAATGGAAAATATGACAGGGTTTCCAGTCCCCAACTCTGTAAAAACACTAATACAGCTGTGCTCTTTCTACCTCTCAAAAGGAGAGACAAGGACCCCAAAACTCACCACAGAGGATGGGAGAATCCCGTGAAGAAGGTGTGGTTGCTGACAGGAAACCTTCACAGCAAATCTTCTATGTGGTGCATACCAACTGAGATATTTTTGCTTTTTGTCTCAAAAAGTCTTTGTCTGTGGATAGGCATAGAGGCTCATGCCTGAAACCGAAGCATCTGGGGAGTAGAAGCAGGAAGACCAGTTGTTCAAGGCCATGCTTAGCAACATAGAGAATTCGAGGACAAGCTGGGGCCACATACTCAAAAACAAAGTGGAACAACAGAAACACAAAGGGGAAAGTCGTCACTCTCTGTGAAGTTCTGATTCTATTGAGGCACGTTTCGGGCATTCTGAATTCCTTTCTATCAATTTTCTTTGCATATAATAAGAGAAGGTATCAGGAGTTCCAGAAAGTGGCTACCAGATCAATGTTCTCAAAACAGGGTAAAGCTCTATCAGATGATACAATGGGGCTCAGAGGGGTGGGATCCTGTAAGGAAAGAGTTAATGTGAAGAGAGGCAGCTGGATTTTCACTTCTCATCTGCCACACCATGGACGAACACCAGAGGTCCCCAGCGGGGCACTCTACTCTTTTGCCCTTTAGACCAATCTCCATCTCAACAAGCAAGTCTGGGTTCTTTGATCTTTTTCTTTTATGAACCACGACATACTTTGCCCTGGAAAGCAAAACCGACAAGAGACATTGGGCACCCTGAGCCCCCTGCTTCAATAGAGGCCCCAACACTGCAAGGCTGATGAAAGGAGAAAGGAATTTTGCCACTCCAGAGGCACAGAGCAGCTCTGACCTGGGAAACCGGAGCTCCTGTGAGCACACCAGTAAAACTGCCTATTCATGTCTCTGCTGCTTCTCCTGGGGTGAAGGCTGTGTCCCACTGTGTCTCAACAAGACTGCTGCCACGCCTCTCTCTAGTCACTTTCTACTCCCCTAAGGAAGGCAAAACACTCCCCGCTACCCCAACTCCATGTGTGTGTTATGTGGTTATGTATGTATTCTTGTGTGGGCATTATGTGTGTCGATGTGCAACAGATATGTGGAGATCACAGGTTGATGTACTCCTCTATTATTCTCCAACTTATTTTTGGGGTCTCTAACTGAACCTGGCGGTCACTGCTTTAGGATTCTCTGGTCTCTGCCTCTCCAGTGCTAGGATAACAGACACATGCCACCATACCCATCTGTATTAGTATTAGTCAGGGGTCTCTAGAGAAACAGAACTGAAAGAATGAATATATTAAATTATATTATTTTATATAAGAATATAGATTGTAATATATATATTAAAATGAGATTTATTACAGTGGCTTCCAGGCTGCGGTTTGAGTAGTTCAATGATGGCTGTTTCCTGACTGAAAGGCCAAGAATCTAGCAGTTGTTCTGTCCAGAAGAATACATGTCTCAGTAGTCCCAATCTGATGCTGGCGTCCCAGAGGTTTCCTAGAGAAATGCTGGTCTTCAATCTACATTGGAATCCTGAAGAGTAGGATCTAATACCTGCATAGGAATGCCCCAGCAATAGGACAGATGAACTAACAAGAATAAGGGCAAGTAGGTCAAAAGCAAAAGCTTCCTTCTTCCCCTGACGTTTTAATATGGGCTGCAACCAGAAGGTGTGACCCAGATTTAGGATGGTCTTCCTGCCTCAAATGGTTCAATTGAGAATATCCCTCAAAAGGGCACCGTGAGTTTTAGTGAATTCCAGATGTAGTCAGATTGACAACCAAGATTAACCATCATGCCAGCTTTTTCTGTAAGTGCTTGATATTGAAAGTCAGTCCTGACGCTTACACTGCAAGCACTTTAGCCACTGAGCCCTCTCCCAGCTCCTGCAAAGGTCATTCATGACCTCCACCACACACATTCTTTTCTCTAGTTGTAAATGAAGCTAAAGCAAGAAAGCACAGACCTTCAGTTTTATAGAACTTTGCTATCCTGATAATAGAGGTGAAAGAAGATTCAGAGCATGGTCGGAGGAGAGCTTACGGAACAGGTGACTTTTTGACACCTGGACAGAAAAGCCTCTCTGGAGGAAGGCCAACAAGGCTTCCTACTATTCCAGCACTTCTACTTATTTTAGGGTCTTTGGTCTTACAACACTGGCAAGGACTTCTCAGTTAATCCTTTCAGCTTTGCCTACTTCAGCAAGTGACCATGGAAGCATAACATTATATATGCAGAGTTCTGTGGGTAAAGATTGGGGTTGATGTTTAGAATCCGTGTTAGTGTGTCTGTATGACATAAAAACGGGGAAATTGATTTTCCACTTGCAGAAAGGGTAATCTTTTTGGGTTTTTGAGAGAGGGTTTCTCTGTGTAGCCCTGGCTGTCCTGGAACTCACTCTGTAGACCAGGCTGGCCTCAAACTCAGAAATCCACTCATCTCTGCCTCCTGAGTGCTGGGATCAAAGGCGTGCACTAACTACCACCAACCATCTCAGAAAGGGTAATCTTGTAATTAAGAGAAAAAACAATGCAAATCAAAACCCCAGTGAATTATTGCATCATAACCCATTGAGATAGCTGCTTTACATATACAGGGCTTGGGGAGATGGCCCAATCAGAACAACAAAGCCAGAGTTCAAACCACATAACAATGCCAAGTTGTGATATACATTTGTAATCCCCTGCTTAGGAGGCAGAGAAAGGAGGCTCTTCAGAGCTCACTAGCCAGCCAGCTTAGCCTAGATGGTGAGCTTTGGGCCCATCAGAGACTCCCTTCCTGAGGCTGACACCCGATGATGTGCTCTGGCTTCCACACATGCACACATATGTGCAGGAGCACATATGCACCAATGAACATATGCACACAGGCATAAAACCCCAAATTAAAAATATTTATTGACGAGAATGTGGAGAAAGTGAGCAGCATTTATCTCTCAGCTTCCTGACATAGAGTGTACTATGGCGAGCTTTCCCAGTCCTGTGTGTGTCGGGGCACATTGTTTTTATGTATGTACATGGAGGTCGGAGGTGAATCTTGGGTCCTCTACCAATCTCTGCTTCTTTCTTTCTTTGTTTAAGACAACAACCGCATTTCTTACGGAACCCAGTACTTCCCTGTTGGCTAGACTGACTGGTCAGCAAGATTTGGGGATCTGCCTTTCTCTATCACACCTGCACTGAGATTACAGTTGGAGAACATGACATCCACATTTTTTTTTTTTGTATAGTATAGAATAGAGTTTATTTAGGGCATGGGGAGGGGAGCTAAGAGGGTAGTAGAGGCAGAGAAAGGCAGAAAGAGGGAAAGAGTAGGGAAGTAGAGAGGTGGAGGCCGGCCATGACCACGTGGAGAGAGGGGGGAAGGGAATGGGGAGAGGTAAGAGAAGTAGGAGAGAGGCAAGAGAAAGAGATAAGAGCGACATCCACATTTTTAACCTAGATGTTGGGGACCCTAATTCCAGTCATCAGACTTGAACAGCAAGCACTTCAGCCACTCAGACGCCTCCTCAGGCCATATCTTGTTTACAATGTTTCTATCATGACGAATACACTTTCTGTGTTAGTGCAGCTCAGGGCATTAATTGTGATTCCAGTGTGCAACCACCGTCACTATTTGCAAACCTTCTTCAGCTCTCCAGCAGGGACTGTAATCATTAAGCAATTAATTTCTCATTTCTCCTTCTCACCAACTCTGGTACCCTCTTGTCTACTTTCTGCCTCTCCAACTTTGTGTGCTCTAGATATTTCATAGAGATAGACTCATTTCCCCCTTTGTGCCTGGATTATTTCACTTAGCATTATGTTTGCAAGGATCACCCATGCTGTAACGTAGAGCAAAACCTTTTCCCTTTTGTGGCTAAATAAAACTCCATTTTATGGACAGTACACATTTTGCTACCCATTGCCTATTGGGTTGTTTCCTTCTCTCGGCTATTATGAATAATTCTTCAGTGAAGGCTAGAGTACCAGTACTTATGTGAATCCCTGTTTTTAATTATTTAGGATACACATTGTCTTAGTTAGGTTTCTGTTGCTATGACAAAACACCATGACTAAGAGCAACTTTGGGAGGAAAGGGCTTCTTTGGCTCCCAAGTTACTGTCCATTATCAGAAGAAGACAAAACAGGAATCCACAGAAGGAACCTGGAGGCAGGAGTTGATGCAGAGGCCATGGAGGAGTGCTGCTTACTGGCTTGCTTCTTCATGGTTTGCTCAGCCTGCTTTCTAATACAGCCAAGTCCCATCTGCCCAGGGATGGCATGACTCACAGCGGGCTGGGCACTCCCACAGCAATATCACTTAAGAAACCGTTCCCAAAAACATGCCTACAGGCAATCGGATAGAAGCACTTTTTTGAATTTAGGTTCCACTTCCTAGGTATCTCTTGCTGGGTCAAGTTGAAAAAAAAAAAAAAACTAACCAAAACAGTTACAGAGACATGGAATTGCTGAGTCATATGCTGATTTATATTTAGTTTTATAGAAAAATGTCTGATTGTTCTCCACTGTGGGAAAACCATTTTTGCAATTCTTCCAGGAAAACAGGATAGTTATAATTTCTCCAGTCTTGCCAAACATTTGTGAATTCCTGCCCTTTTTGTTGTATCCACCCTAATGGACATGACACGGTATATCTTACAAGACGTTTGACGGACATTTGTGACGAATGATGCTGAGTATTTTTCAGTATGCTCACTGGCCATTTGAATATCTCTGGAGAATGACTATGCAAATCCTTTGTCCATTTGTATTCAAACTATTTCTCTTTAGTTTTTGAGCTATGGGTATTATTTATGTATTCTATATATTAAACTATACATATATAATTTGCAAACATTTTCTTCTGTGGGCTTCTTTTTTTTTTTTTTTTTTGCTTTCCCCATGATATTATTATGATATACAAACACATTTTCTTTAATACAGTACAATCATCTATTTTTTTCTTTTGTTACTCAGATTGGGTCCCTTCAATGTCTTCATAATAGTTCTCCCTAGTAACATAATTTCAAGGATCATCTCAAGCTTTTATTACTCTTTAGAAACCAACAGATGGTACCCTGTTGTCTATAGTAGACACTCTGCCTACTTTCTGTGTTCAGTCTGTAGAAAGAGTAAAGCATTGTCTGAGCCCATTACCCTAGTCTTAGAAAGAGCCCAACACAGCTGTTTAAAGGAAAGCTAAAAGAGATCTGTTTGAATGTTGAATAGTGATTAGGGGCAGCTGGGAAGGGGGGGAAGGAGTGAAGTTTGGGTAACAAGTAGCAAAATACAATTAAGAGTGAGCTCCAGTGACTATAGGTCACAAAAACTATTACATATTTTATGAGGTTATAAAAGAGAAGAGATTGAAGGCTCCGACATAAAGGATGGGTGAGAGGAGAGAGATATTCTAATTACTATGATTTGATCAGTGCATGCTACATGCATGTGTTACAATGTACAGGATCCCACTAATATGTACAATTAATGCATGTTAATTAAAAAATTAACTATAAAATAGAAAAGACTAAAAAAGATGGCTCTAAACACAAAGGAGTATGAGAAGAATTGAGAGGACACAGCCTCAGTAAAGACTCATATTGTAAATGTGGACCAAGATGAAAAATTGATAGTATTTTCTAGGTGTTATATAAATATGTTGTATGTATATAAAAGAGAAAACACACAGTTCTGCACATTTTTGTTCAAAAGTCAGAATACTGTAATAATTGAGTGCATGCTTTTAGTATATGCATCCTAATTTTTAAAAGGAATATGGGACAACATTTCACTTAACTGCATCTCAAAGTAAGTGTTCTGTGTCGTAACATTTGATCACAGGTAGTTATATCATTGCTGACGTAAAGGTAAATTGTACTTAATTCATCTTGAAACAAATGCATTAACATAGACAAACATTAACAAATATTGATATCATTCCACGATCATATGATTTTTTTTTTTTGCACAGGTAAATCATTTTGGGTACACGCATGGAATTGTACAACCATGACCAATTTTAGAACATTTTAAATACCTTAAAGAATAACCCATACTTATTACCAATCACTTTTTCCCAAGCTCCCTGCCACAGCCATAAGGAACTAACAATCTACTTCCTCTCTCATCGATTTGCCTGTTGTAGACATTTCATATAGATAAAACTGCACAGTCTTTTGCAATGGGGATGAGAATATGATTTTAATGGAGCCTATCCTTCACGTGGAAAGCATCTCTAAAATTGTACTCTTCTTGTGATATTTGCCTTGTATCATGCCATTACACTGCAGATTAATCACTTCCAATTGAAGTTTGCGTGTAAGCTCTGGGACCGTGCAGCTAAATAGATTTTGAATCTAATCTCCAAGTATGGCAATAAAATGTGACCACTGCTAAGCCACCCAAGTCCTCCATAGTAAAACAAGCCAGGACGTCCCACTTTGATTTCTGACAACAGATTTATGAAACTGGTGCTGATTAAGCCCAGGAGAGTGGATGAAGATCACCATCGACACCAGTGGGTCGGGAACATGAGAGAATCAAAGGTTTTCCTCGAGACGCCTGCTGAATAAGGCAATTGTAACCATGAGCTCTCAACAGCACAGATTCTCACAAGTTACTCAAATGTGGCCAACTTACCCATTATTTTCTCCACAATTATGCAACCGCCATCAGTCGTACCATATATCTTCATTGATTCCACTTCCCCTTGTGTTGTATTTAGAATCTCCAATGCTTCTTTTAAAATATTTCCTTGTAATTTTCCACATACACTACTCACACAAGCTAATTCTCCAGTCACTTAAAAGTTGGCATTGACTCCTCAAACAATAACTAAGCAGTGTCAGTAACATCTGCCAATTCATTAAGAGCCAAGAAAAGCCATTCCATATTGTTTGCCTTGTTTTTAAAATCCAGTCTGCATGTTGTTCTCAATTCTTCAGGCAACTGTTCTTGCCAACAGGCTTAATAGTCTTAACCATGATAATTTTCTCTGGACACATTTCTTCAGCTACCGCAATAAAATGCAATTTAATAAACTTACTGTTGCTCAATAGTTTTCTTAGGGTAGGTAACGAATGAGCCACTTGGAAACTCACTTGGGTGAAGTCTCCATTTCTTTTGTTGTGTTTGTGACAAAGTTCAGCTCTGATGAGACTTTCTGTGTCTAATGTTGGATATTTTTCTGACTATTGCTTTCATGTGCGTTGAGAATATTATCAGTGATTAATCTGGTGGTAGTGATATGAACTGTAGTCTTCTAGAGGAGTTATATTTCTGCAGAGCAAACGTGTTTGCCATCTGATTTGTGATGAGACAATCTCTCCTTCATTATCCTTAAAGTGCCATACATAAAGGTCCCTTTTGTTTTCTTTTTCTTGTGTTGGAACAATGGATTTACGTTAAAAGAAGAATGTCACATTCTAGTGAATGTGTGCTGCCCTCAAAACACTGTAAAGCTACAGTTGTGACCCTGGCATTTGCAATGTATGACTCTGTCACTGATGCAAAGCTGTAAGTATCTCGGCTGGCATTCGCTGCATCTTCGAAACTGTGCCACAATAATTTTCTTCAACTTTTGTCCAACTATCTAAAAATGTGAAAAGAAGCCAGTAAGATGGCTCATTGGGGAACAGGCACTTGGTTGCAGGCTTGATGACCTGGGCTTAAACTCTAGATCCCACATGATGGAAGGAAACAACTCCCATAATGTCCTCTGAGCTCCACTCACACATGACACACATAAGCCAAAGTAAAATAAGGTATGAGACCATGAAAGGCATTCTTATGGGATGCACAGGCCACATGAAAGCCAGCTGTGACTCACAGGCCATAGTTTATGAAATTGTAGTCTAATGTTTTTAGAAGGGTGACATGGGTGAATTGGTGTTCTGCCTTCACCAACTGATCTCTGATATTCACAGTTGTTGACATTACACTAACTTAAGCCAGGCATGGTGGCACATCTCTACACTCAGGAGGCGGAGGCAAGCAGAGCTCTGTGAGTTCGAGGCCAGCCTGGTCTATAGAGTAAGTGCCAGGATGGCCAGAGAGTTACATAGTCAGACCTTGTCTTTAAAAAAGAAAGAAAGAGCCAGGCAGTGGTGGCGCACGCCTTTAATCCCAGCACTTGGGAGGCAGAGGCAGGTGGATTTCTGAGTTCGAGGCCAGCCTGGTCTACAGAGTGAGTTCCAGGACAGCCAGGGCTACACAGAGAAACCCTGTCTCGAAAAACAAACAAACAAAAAAAAAAAAACAAAAAAAAAAGAAAGAAAAGAAAGAAAAATATATTACTATTGTATGTGTGGGAGAGAGCCCAAGTGTGTGGGGATCAGGATAACGTTCGAGTGTCAGTTCTTTCCTTCTACCACAGGCTTGGGCACAAGTGAGTACTGTCCCCATCCAGATCTAACATTTCCAAGATTTTGCAGGGAAGTCCGATTTGAGAGTATGTCTTTAATTTCACATACTGATGAACACTCAACCATAGGTGTGCGGGATCTGGAAAACAGTTCGTTTCATTGTCCTTTTACGAATGGTGTTATATAATCTATGAGACAAGAAAAAACTGTACTGCTGATGGAAGGATCTCCGACAAAATGCAGCCTTTTTTCACCCCACTGTTCCCCAACCTCATCTTATTGTGGGGATGTCCATTCTACAACCTGCTGTTCACCATGTACCTCTACCTGCCAAGGATAAGAAATCCACATGGCACTTCCTGTTAGGTGGTTCTGTAGTGTTGGACACAGTACAGTCTCCCCAGCCTTGCATAGCTTCAGGGAGCATAGCTGGCTAGTTCCTCTGGGAGAAATCAGGCATCCTTGAATCCAGACAGGATGGCGGATAGAAAACCTTTGTGTTTCTGACAGTGCTGCCCTGGGCAGTCACTCCTGGGTGAGGACAACTCTGCCTAAGAAAGGTACAGTGTGCAGCGAACACCCAGAATACCTCTGTTTTCTCTGACTCCCTCCTGCTAGTGCCAAGACAACATGCTACCTGCTGGAGATACATTACAGGTACCCCCCTCCAATCCTATTGCTTTTCTATGTGCTGAATGACGCACAGAGCTATTCATCACATTACTCTCGGGAAGGAAATTGGGTTGTGGGAAACCAAAGCATCCTGGAAGTAACAAAAGAAAGCAAATGTGAACTGAAGCACAGATGCACTCACAATGCCATAGCAGGCATTATCTGCTATATTTAGCAATGCACAGTCTCCTCTTTGGAGCTATCTGTATGCACTTATCCAGACCTTCAAACTCTCTGTAATCCACAGTCATTATCTCACCTCATCTACATGCTCATTTTCTCAGGAGGAGAAAAACCTCTTCTGATACTTAGTTTATGGATTGTGGGGAATCTGACCAAAGGAGAAGTGAGAAGGCAAACAATTGGTAAGGCATATAATTATCACATTCAAAGACAACATTCACCTCCAGCTGGCCTATTTGTATAGGTTCTAATGCCTGAAAAGAGAATTAATTAACCTAGGCAGGTCTCCAGTGCTCACATGTCCTCCTTCAAACCTATTTACAAACCTGCTTTCAAATGCTGGCTCTTTGCAAGCAGAGTTCGTTATAAATGCAGCTGCAGATGGACTTCTTTGAAAATGGAAAATTCTGAGCAGGAATAACTTGACATTTGATTCTGGAGCAATAGTAAAATGTCAACATCTGCCACGAAAAGATAGAACTATAAAATAATGATTAAGAGTCCTTTTAGTTTAAAACACAGAGAGAGATGGGTTGTTTTACACAACTCTGTGCAGAAGCACTCTAGCTCAAAAAACTTCTGTTCCCGTATCCCTGTTACACAATTGAATACTGAGATAGGTGCAGCAGGGACTTGCTGTTTTAAGGCAACCCAAGAATAGTCTCATTTGGACACAGCTGCAGCCCTCCAGGCCTCAGTCTCTCTCCTGTGTACCATAGCTGCACCTCTTGACAGCCTGATGAGTCTCTATGTCTTATAGAAATCCCAGGTGCCATCCAAAACTGTCAACCCCAAATCAGCTTAAATGACAAAACTCATAATTATATTTATACCATGCTTACATTTATTTACAGCTTTAAATGGCTACCTCCAGGATGGCGAATTATGCTCCTGATTCTGCTGCCTATAGTGTAAAAGAAAGAGAAGTGCCACTTTCTTTTATTTTCTAAAAATAATATTAACCATCCTTTAAAAACAATATAAAAATTGCAACCTGAACCTTTCTAAATGTGCAGTTGATCAATATTACCCATATTTGTACTATTGTGCAACCAAACTTCAAACTCAGAAAATTTTCCTCTGACGAAGATGAAGCTCTACATTCATTAACAATTCTGTTTCTGTTTCCTAGTCACTTGTGACCACCATACTACCTTCTGCCTCTGGGAAAGAGACTACTTTAGATACTTCAATAAGTATTTTTTATCTTCATATGGCTATCCTTTTCCATTTAATACTATGTTTTCAAGGTTAATCTACACTGCAGCAGGTATCAGCCTTCCATTCCTTTTTATGACCAAATAGTATTCCTTAGAGTGGTCCTATGTATTAGTTTCTTCCCAGGTTAAAGCCTCCCTTCTACTAGGGAAACTTCTTAAGACAGAATAAAAAGGGAGAATTGAAACATTAGGATATTTTTAAGATTTTGTTTACAAAAACACGAGACAATCCTACAGGAAAGCTCATTAAGACAGTACGGTAAACAATTCAAAATAGATACAGGAAGTTCCTGAAACTGACCAGATTCTCTAGACTCAAGAGCAGGATAAGCAGACCAGGTGTGAACCTTTTATCCCAGGACTTGGGAGGCAGAGGCAGGTAGATCTTTGAGTTCAAGGCTAGCCTGGTTTACAGAGGGAGGTCCAGGATAGACATAGAGAAACACTGTCTGGGGGAAACCACAACAAAAGAATATGTAAACAGTAAAGCCTGCTGACCGAAGGCTCTCAGACGAGACAAGCTACAAAGAAAACTCTAAAACAACCCCAGTACCTCACAGAAGTAGTAGACCACCCAAGTAGTCTAGAAGAAGCAGACACCTGCCAAAATATCAGAGATCTGTTATAATAAACAGATAAGCAGAGCTGCGTAGAAGATGCCTCGACCAACTGAGCCACATGGAAACACACTCTCCAGCCTGTTGAGCTTCCTGCAGGCTGTGCAGTGTGTTCCAGGTTCCCAGCTTTGTAAGCTGTCCCTCATGCTGGGGTTGGCTTTGGTGATACAGCTGTCCCTGAGCCATTTCAGCTTCTGGTAGTAACTCCTCACCCATATTCCTGTAATTAACTCCCTAAAACTCATTGAGTTTACTAAGTTGGACTTCAGCGGTATCTGTACTTTGGTCTGTTGTGAGTTTCCTATCTAGGGAGAATAGATAGGTATGTTCACCTCTCCACAGGAACAGTCTGTCACACAACAAATGGCTATGTACCAATTTGTTCATCTATCCACCCATCTATGAACATTTCAGTCATTGGGGTTGGCAAATCATATTAGATAGTAGTTATGTCTTAGTAATATTCCCCAACACATGAAATAGGCTTTATTTTCATTTATTAGGGGCTGCTTTCCTTTCTTAAGCAGCTTTCTTGAAATATACTTCACACTTCATAAACCTCACCTATGTGAAAAGCTATTCATTGTTTTTCATTTCACCCATATTCCTGTAAGCAGCTTAATTGAAATATAATTAATATACTATACAATTTACTCATTCAAAGAGTAAGCAATATTTTTAATATATTGACAGGGCTATAAAACCATTACCAATATCCATCTTTAGGATGGTTTAAAATCCCTTACAAGAACTAACCATGATCCATTGGCAGGCAGTCCCAGTTCCTCCTCAATTTTTAGCCATTAGCAACCACCGGTGTGTTTTATATTCTTACACATTAGCTTAATCTTGACACTTAATATATTCAGATACATAAAAGATGTGGTCTTTGTGAGTGCTTTCTTTCACTTATAGTGTGTGTTTTCAAGATTCACCTATATTATATCATGTAGCTGACTTCATTTCTTTTTTACTCATGAATAGTAGTCCAATACCTAATACCTAGAAATATATACCTAAATAGGTACTCAGATTATTTCCACCTTTTGACTATTATAAGTAACTAGTGTGAAAATTCATATATAAATGCTTAATTCTCGTGTATGTTTCAAATTCAGTGTTTTACATTATGCCCACAAGGTTATGTTACCATTACAAATTCCTAATTACAAAATGCTTTCATGATTCCCAAAAGAAACCTCATGCCTACTGTCTTAGTTACTTTCTTGTTGCTGTGCAAAAATTCTCTGACAAATGAAACTTAAGGGAGAAAGTGACTTATTTTGGCTTACATTTTCAGAGGGACATATTCCATCATGGCAGGCGAACACGATAGCAGACAGGGAAGGCTGCTCACATTGCATCCATACTCAGGAAACAGTTACCAGCAAGTGAAGCTGGGCTATAAAAGCTACCTACTTGCTTGTGATCCATTACATCTCCTAAACATTCTGCACACTTCCTAAAGAGCCATCAACTGGTAAATTAAGTGCTCAAACACTTGAGCCTACAGGAGACATTTCACATTTAAATGCTATCACCCTAAAGTAACTTGGCTGTTACCAGGACGACTGTGCTATTTTCTGTCTTGTGGACTTGGCTATTCTGAACATTTTACATCAGTTGAGTCCTAGAGTATGTAGACTTTCTATCTCTTTTATTTAGCAGATTTTTTCAAAGATAATTTATTTTTATGGCCAAATAATATTTCACTGTATAAATGAATAATGCTTTGTCTGTTGATCGCCAATAGACATTTGTGTTCTTTCTCTTTTTTAGCTTTATGAACAACCTGGTACAGATGTTCATGTCCACATTTTCCTTTGTACTTATGCTATTCTAACAGCTGTGTGTGTGTGTGTGTGTGTGTGTGTGTGTGTGTGTGTGTGTGTGTGTGTGTGTGTGTTTGAGGAAGTACATTCGTGTGGAAGCCAGATATCAACCTTGGGAGCCATCCAAGTTATTTTTTGAAATGTGGTCTTTCGTTGGCCTGGAACTCACTAAGGCTAGGCTGCCTACTTGGTCAGTGAGGTTGAGAAACCTACCTGTCTCTGTTTCCTCAGCACTGGGATTATAAACATGTGTCATCAAGCCCAGCCTTTTATTTTAAAGACTTGCTTATTTTTATGTGTAGGAGTGTATGCCTGCATGGGTTTGTGTGTACCTGGTACCCATGGAGGTCAGAAGTGAAGTTAAAGATGCTTGTGCACCATCACATCCATGCTAGGAACCTAACCCCAGTTTCTCTGCAAGAGCAGTACATGTTCTTAACCACTGACCCATCCCATCGCTCCATTCACACCACATCCTATCAGCTCAGCTTTTTATGTGGGCACTGGGAGTTGAGTTCAGGTCCTTGTGCTTGTGCGATATGCACTTTATCAACTGAGTTATCTCTCTAGATCTGGACCTATAGTTTCAATTTGATTGAGTATTTTCAATATCTCTAGGAATGAGATTGCTGGGTCCTACCGCAACCTTCTATTTCACTTCTTAAAGAATTGCCAAAGAGAATATGCAATTTTCTATTCTAAATAGCAATGTATGCGGGCTTCAACTTCTACCGTTTTCTCATTATAACCATTCTTGTGGCTGCGAAGCAGTGTCTCATTGTATTTTGAATTTGTATTTCCCCAGTGACTCGTGATGTTGAACAATTTTCCCATGTGTTTAATGGTCATTGTAGCTTATCTTTAGAGAAATACCTATTCAAATCATTTGCCCATTTCTAATTGGAATATTTGTCTTTTGTTATAGTGTTATTGAAACTCTTTATATATTCAGGATGCTAACCGTTATTAGATTAGTGAATTGCAGATATTTTTCCCATTCTGTGTCTTCTTACTCTCTTGATAATACTGTTTGCACTGAATTTTTTTTTTTTTTTTTGAGACAGAATTTTGCTATAGAACCAAAGCTGTCATTGAATTGTAACAACCTTCTTGCTTCAGCTTTGGACATGCTGAGATTACAAGTGGGCACCATCATGCCTGCAGTGCCAATTTACCTCCTTGTAAATAGTGGAGCTCCAGTTAAAGGAACCCAGTCAGCTGCAGTATGCCATCTGAAAGTGAGTTAACAATTTAAAGGACCAACCCAAATGTCAAGACGGCTTGGAATCTTTATCTATGCTGACATCAGCTCAGCTTATTAAAACGGTCTGTCTGGATAGTGAGAGGTGAAAAGTAAGTTAAGGACAGAAGAGTTTATTTTAGCTCACAGTTCAAGATACAGTCCACCATGACAAGGAAGTCAAAGCCTCAGGACTTGAATCAGCTACTCACTTGTGTCCACAGCTGCTGCTGATTTCCCCTCCCCCATTAATAGAGTCCATGATCCCAACCAGGAATTGTTGCTGCCCACAGTGGGCAGCTCTTCCAACCCTAATTAATGTAATCCAAATAATCTCCCACCGTCATGGCCAGAGAGGCTCATCTCCCAAGTAATGGAAGATTCTCTCAGGTTGGCAATTAACCCTAAGAACCACAAGTCCCAATTATCAGTTCATAGTATCTTGAGAAACAGGAGGGCAAACCCAGGGAAACAAGGCAGAATTCTAGATGTGGAGACTAGGAAAAAAATGTATAGGAAATGGAAAGCCCAAGGAATCGAAGTAATGAAACTTTTAGGGCTTATTTATTTTGTCCTTGGCTTGGGTAAGGTAGACTATTTTGGAACAGACTGTGTACTTGCAAAACAGTTGCCTCATTTGGGTAAGGATTAGCTTTCAAGTTCAGAAGCATCAGTACATGCTGGAACATATCTACAAAAAGTCAGGAATAAAATATTCTGGGCTGGAGAGATGGCTCAGTGGTTAAGAACACTGGCTGCTCTTTCAGAGGACCCAGGTTCAATTCCTCCCACCCATACAGCAGCACACACAACTGTCTGTAACTCCAGGGAATCTAACAAACTCACACAGACATAAATAAAAATAAATAATTAGAAATGTTAACCCCATTTTTAAAAGTGTTCTAATACTACATGATGACCAACAAGCCTGTGGTCCCCTTGTATAATAACACTTGATTTGTTTTCTATCTGAAAAAGCATATGGAATTATTCACAGATTATAATAGCATCTTACAGAAGTCTTCTCTATTGGCTTGATTTTTGAAAATGCTCTTCTCTGGCCTTTCATTATAACACCCTGTCCTTAAGGTAAAGAAATAAGAGTCTTCGATGTGGCCTTCATGCAGAAGTATCTCAGGCTTTGTGTAAACAGAGGAAACCATTCGCAGCTTCTGACAGCTATCCCTGTATTTCTAGCACATTTTTTGCCTTCCCTCACTATAGTGGCCTCAGGTGGGCCTGGGTTGAGTTTTCCTGCTGAGCCCCTGTAGTGGCTCATTCAAACAATAAGGTACAGCAAGAAGAATCGTCTAATTAAGGTGTTGGATGTGTGTGTTCTGTTTTCTCTTTAGTGAGTCCTCATTTAAGTGTTCCCAGAGGTGAGGCCATCCAAAATACTTTTATTACCACTTCTCTGTATCATAATTCTTTAAAGAATAAGGCACATTTTATCAGAGAGCTATTCACATTCCTCTGTAACTTCCAGCTACAGTCTTCATATTTTACTGTCTGTGGAAATCAAATATCAAAGGAAAGGGGGGTCAGCAAGATGAATCAAGAGGTAAAGGCACTTGTCACCAAAGCCTGATGATGATGATGTAAGGACACACACACACACACACACACACACACACAGAGAGAGAGAGAGACAGAGAGACAGAGAGACAGAGAGAGAGACAGAGACAGAGAGAGAGAGAGAGAGAGAGAGAGACAGAGAGAGAGAGACAGAGACAGAGAGAGAGAGAGAGAGAGAGACAGAGACACAGAGAGACACAGAGAGACAGAAACAGAGACAGAGACAGAGAGACAGATAGAGACAGAGAGAAAGAGTCAATGAATCCAACATTTCTCTCCTTTCTCTCTAACAGCCAAAGATTGTGCAATGGTTTTTCTAAACTGTTACCTGGGAAACTATGATTCTATGGAGGAAGCCCCTCTTCACCCCTCTCTGTAGTATTCCCTCAAGTAATCAACCTTTAACATGCAATGACAATACTGAAATATGCACGAAACTGGCCATTTTAAGTAATTGCAGCTGTTTAAAGTAACTTTCCCAGTTTTAAAATTGGATATTTTTAAACACATCTGAAGCACACAAAATTATTTTGAAGAGAGTTACACATCTTCCTCACTTGAGAAGAATGACAACTCTGTAAACAATATTTAAGCATCTGCTAAAAGAAAATTCCATCGACTGTCTGTTTTAAATTTTGTTTGTAGGGAGAAGGGTGAGGTTAAGACACAACCTCTTTCTGCCTCCTACTGGCAACCCAAAGAAGTGGCATGCATTCTCTTCTCAGCCCTGACTTCAGTCCTGGAACTGTATACTATTCGTGAGAACACCTCTTTATATTTGCTTAAAAGAAAACAGCAAGCAATGTTTTAGACCTAAGATTTTTTTTTTATGGAGATGTAATTCACAAACCAAAACATTCATCATTTTAAAGTTCCAAAACTAAAGTTTCCAAAACTAAGCAACTAGTTTAACTACTTATTGCCAGAATATTTCATCCCAAAAGAAATGTCATGAGTTGGTAGGCATTGCTCCTTCCTGCCCATCAGTGCATGCCACTCATCCACTGTCTGCCTCTACAGATTTTCTTTCTTCTTTAAAAATTTTATTTATATGTGTATACTGCAGCTGTCTTCAGACACAACAGAAGAGGGCACAAGATCATCTATGAGCCACCATGTGGGTGCTGGGATTTGAACTCTGGACCTCTGGAAGAGCAGTCAGTGCTCTTAACCACTGAGCCATCTCTCCAGCCTCTACAGATTTTCTTAAGCCAGATATTATATGTAAAAAGAATCAGGCTATCTGTGGCTTTTCTGACTTTTTTTTTTTGGCCTATCCATGTGTGTGTGTGTGTGTGTGTGTGTGTGATGTACATGCATTTGTGTTTCTGTGAGCTGTACATGTGTATAGTGGTGCATTCGTGTGTCCAGAGTATACAGACCAGAGGTGGCACTGGGTGTCTTTCTTTTTCCCTCTCCACTTTTCTCATTGAAGCAGAGTCTTTTACTGAACCAGGAGCTCAAGGATTTAGCTAATCTAGCTAGTCAACTAGCCCTAGGGATCCACTGTCTCTGCCTCCTGAATACAGAGATTACAGGCAGACCACCACACCTCTCCTGTACTTACTTAAGTGCTTAGGATCCAAACTTGTGCCTCACACTTGCATAGCAAGCACTTCACATACTGAGCCATCTCACCAGGCCCCCATGGGCTTTCTTCATGAATCCTAAGTTAAAGGTTGGCTGATGTTGTACTGGAATATTCCATTGCATATTGATAGGCCCCTAGGAGTGTTGCAGGGTAGAGACCCAAGGAGCACTCAGCATGACCAAAGTCTGAATTAAAAATTTGTATTAAACCTGGAGAGAAACACTTCTCACAGGGCAGTCTCAAATGCATTTTACAAGGAGCTTGTAAAAGCAAAGAACAGGATAAAACTATATCCTGTTTGCCAGTTTCTGGGTGGAAGGAAAGTAAGCAAGCGCCTTAACAGAAGCCGAAAACATGAAGTTAGCTAGAACATTTCAACCCTGAGATTCTAGAACAAGGTTGGGTTCTTTCTCAGGAGCTTTTCACAGTGGAGGTAGGAAAAGGAGGTCAGTTTCAGGTTAAAACAAAGATAGCTCCAGCTGAGACAAGATGGATGAATATTTGCCCTGTCACAGACATATCTGCCTCATTCTCAATTTCCTGGTCTGCCACCATGGGTTTCTGTTACCATGAATGAAGCCATTCTGTTAGGCCTTCCATGGTACAATGAGCTGAAATGCCCTAAACCATGGGTCTAAATAAACTGTCCATCACTGAAGTGGTTTCTGTGTAGTATTTTGTCACTTTAAGACTCTAGAAATTCCTCAGCATGGCCCAGAGGAGGAATTTAAGAACTTTGTGAAGGAAATATGCTTGGGTCGATTTATCACAGGTGATTCACCTGCTCACTTCCTTAACTACATGCCTTGAAATGTCCAGTGACTGTCTCTAGATTGCCAAGGATTTGAGACAAGTTGACAAGGTAAGCCCAAATAGCTTTTCCTTTCCTTTGAAAACAACTTTTAGGAGAATTGCCAAACTAAGAATAATACACACACACACACACACACACACACACACACACACACACACACACACACCTCATAAAGCCTGTTTTATAGCCTTACAATCCAAACCAAAGAACCATCTTTTCATAACACTGCCATTGGGCTTGTCCCCTGTTGACAATCCTTCATGGAAGAAGGGCCTGGGAAAGAGTCTCACCTGGGTACCCAGCCTCTCCTCTCAGTCATTTCTAAGTGATTTCCCCTAAGTGCGCATTGCCTAAGGGAGGGGCTAAAGTAATATAGGCTATGAAAGACTAGAAGGATGCTCCACCCATGTGGCTGTAGAGAAGCCATCGCCCATGCTTTGTAATGCACGTTCTTTGAGTTCACCCTTGATGCTGTCAGCAATCCCTCACCCATGCTCAGTAAACTCATTAGTTCCTCCAGGAGAACTTCGGTGGACGCTAACTTTGGTTTGTCATTAGGACCTTCTGAAGAGGTGGGAAGGTGTTCACATTTCCTCCCAAGAAAAGCATTTCAGCAACAGAGTCTTTATCCAAATTCGTCCCTTGTTGACATTTTGTCTCATTTGCTTTACCATTTGTACAACATTGACTGTGTGTGCATGTATGCATATATAAGCTTTCTGAGCTTTCTGATAGTGAGCAGCACACTGAACTATTCCATTGTATCTTTTCTAAGAACCTGCACTTACGTAGCTGTATATAATTTAAAAATAATAAATTTACCACTCATAGAAAAGTTTGATCTAATCTTACTTCCATATTCCAATTTTGAAAACTGACCCTATTGTGCACTTTAGCACAGGAGCCAGTCTAGGACCAGATACTGTCACTACATCTCATTAATCTACTTTAGCCTGTCCTTTGTGGTATTGAGATTTTTGAAGAATACTGTCCCATTTTCTTTTTGCTTTAATAGACTGCTCCCCATTTGAAATTTGTCTGATACTTTCCTATGTTTAGATGTATGCTGTGCATCCCCAGACAGACCACTCTGTAATGGATGCTGTGTCCTTTGTGCGTGGAGATGCTAGCCATCTATTGGTAACCCTGTGCATGATGTTAATTTCAACCACATGATTCAAGTTGTTTTCTGATTTTGTCACTTTATAGTTACTATTTTTTCTCTGGAAACTAATGAGTCTCTGGAGACACACTTTATGAACTGTTCGGGTATTTTGCTCATCATCAAATTTTCCCCCTTTGTTTTATCTCTGTTTGTCTTTTGTGTAGTTGATTCCTGTCTAACTCATGTTTTACTATAGTGGTTTTTAAAAGGGATGGCACTCAAGCTCCTTCGTCTTTTTTTCTTTTTTAGAAGCCTTTTTCTTTTCTATATAGCACAGACACAGCCAACTCATAATCTTCCTGCCTCGGCCTCCTGACTGTGGGCATTATATGTGTGAGCCATCACACCCAGCCTCCTGACTGTGGGCATTATATGTGTGAGCCATCACACCCAGCCTCCTGACTGTGGGCATTATATGTGTGAGCCATCACACCCAGCCTCCTGACTGTGGGCATTATATGTGTGAGCCATCACACCCAGCCTCCTCTTTATCTCTTAAAACAGCTTTACTGGCTGGTCCTCTCTAGATGGAAATATTCGTATGACATAATCCGAATGACAATGGAATTGCTGACCTCAATGGAAATTAAAACAAAGGCAAGAGCTGACTGGGGGTAGTAAAGCAATGTAGACATGGAATGGGGCAAGTGCTACAAGAAGATAGCAGGACTATGATAGCAATCAGCCATTGTGTAGCATATGTAAATTAAGTAGAGACCCTAGGGCAGAAATAACTAGGTGCCTGCTGAGGTCCTTCTACAACTGATAAAACTCCTGGTTTAGTGAACAAAGACCTAGCTTGGTTTATCATGATAGTGGCTCACTGCCTCTGGCCCAATTACCAAATCTGAGAAAACAAGTGAAAGGCCAGGGAAAAGAATCACACATATGTATGCATCTTTCTTATTGCTTTCTCCCACCAAACCATGCAGCCACTTTCCCTCTTTCTTGGGGAAAAGAAACACGGTTGGTTGTCCATATCTATGGGCTCTCCATAAACAGATTCAACCAGTGGTAAGTTTTAAAAAGTATTTACACATAAAATGGTTGCATCTGTGCTGAACATATACAGAACATTTCCTTTCATTATTCCATAAGCATGATAGAAAAACATCTATGTGTAGATCAAGCACATAGTGTTAGGTATTAAAGTAACCTAAAGAGTATATAATGATAAAGAAGTAGCCAGGAACGGTGGCATATGTCTGTAACCCCATCATGTAGGATTACATAAGTAGATGGCAACAAGTTCAAGACTAGCCTAGACCATATGACTAATCCCAAGCCAGTCAGTCAAGGATAAGTTGTAAGAGTCATTTGATAGGAGAAAAAAGGGAAGGAAACTGAAGAAGGAGTATCAACTCTGTGCAAATGTTATACTATTTTACATAAGGAGCTTGAGCAAGTACAGATTTTGATCTCTGTAAGGGAAAGGGAGTATCCCCAAACCAATCTGTGGATACCAAGGGATAATTGTATCCTCAGATTTTGGAAATTAGTAGACACTACATTTTTAAGGGTATGTTTATTTTATTCATATTTTATGCATATGATGTTTTGCTTGCTGGCATCATATGCATGTAGAACCCTGAAGACCAGAAGAAAGCAACAGATCCCTGGAACAGATGGTTGGGAACCACCAGCATACGGGTACTGAGATCAAACATGGGTCTTCTGCAATAGCAGCCAATGCTTTTAACTACTAGCCACCTCTCCAGCCCAGCAGATCCTATTTCTGAGTTAACACTAATATCTGCACACACAGCATGTTATGGCCACCCACCATAGACTTTTAGAATACAGACAGACTAGACAAATATGCAAGTTAGGGCCCTGGTCTTTGTCTCTACAAGCTCAGTGAAACCTCCAAATTCAATCTAGTAGAATTATCTTCAGTTCCTAAAGTTATAAATGCACATACTCAGGGAAATGATCAATCTTCATACTTGGGATACATGAACCAAGCATGTATGACCTTCAAGATGATTAATGGGTAACAATGACTCCAGACTCTTATGGAGCTCCACTTCTTAACCATAAAACAATGCCTGTACTGACTCCCTGGTAGAGCTACAAAGGTAAATGTCACAGCAATGACTAGAAATAGTTTGATATTATATTTTTAAAACCAAAACTAATGCAAAAGTAAGTCCATGATACACAAAATAACAAAATGTTAGAGCACCAACAGTAAATGAAATTAACGCTTGAATCAGCATACCTTCATTGTCATGTATATGAATGCTTCGGGTACATGCCAACTAATTTACAGAAAATCTCAATCACCGTATCATCCCACATGACATTATTATGTCATCTACCATTCATAAAAGCATGCTGGCCAAATTGGGGTACTAAAAAATAGAGGTAACCCAGGTCTAGAATATGAGTGACTAGGATCAGCTAGAATTTAGCTGCTAGGTGGACCAAGGAAGAGGAAGAGGAACTTGCTACCAAGCCTGAAGACCCATATCCTGGAAGGAGAGAACCAATTCCTACATACACACAAACAAACAGAGGGGGGAGAAAGACAGAAAGAAAGAGAGAGAAGAGAGAACAAATTTAATAAATAATTATGTTGTAAAAATGTTTCCACATGGCTCCTCAGTAAGTTTAGAGAACTTATTACTCTTTCAGAGAACTCAGGTTTAGTTCCCAGCACCCACATCACAATTTACATTCTGATCTCGTTGGTCACCAGGCACACACATGGTACACAGACGTACATGTCGGTGTGTAGTTTTTGCTACCCAGCTTTAAGCTCCCGTCAGACTGCGCTACGAGCCCCGCCCAGTTTCTCTCGGATCTGTAGATGGAACACACACACACACACACACACACACACACACACACACACACACACACACACACACACACATTAATTTATTTTCAACCTGCCTTATAGGCTCAATTGCTGGACACTTCTAATCTCCCGTGGCTAGTGTGTTATTCCCAATACTCTTAGTTCAGCACCTCTTAATCTGCCCTCAGCTTCAGTTGCTCAGTTATCTTTGTTCCCAGCTCAACACCCTAAATCTGCCCTCAACTTAGTTATGCTTCTAACCTCCTACCTGGAGAAGCAGCCTATGGTCACTCCACCGGAGATCTCACATAACCGGTCACCTTTTCTTCCTCTGAAGCAGGATGAAAATCTCTCTTCTTCCCATGTATCTTTTAGTCTTCTCCGGGGTCCTGGAAGTCCCACCTCTTCGGCCCAGCAATTGGCCCCTGGCATCTTTATTGATCGATCATGAACCAATTGGGTAACAGGACCTTAGCATCAGCCCCACCCTCTACACATACATGCACAAAAACACTCATACACAACATTCAAAAAGAAAGAAATTTTAAAAGAAAAAGAAATTGTTGACAACAGTAAAGTTTTGGTGAGGCAACCAGAAAGGAGACAGGCATCATAGAGAAAGTTTGAGTATGCCTTGTGATCTTCTGAAGTGAATAGAGGGGTATTTTATACTCCTTCCAATAGCAGGCTTCAATCTAAGTAACGTGTTATATTTGACTGGCGTCCAATGGCACAGCTGAATGGTAGACTTCACACTTCTCATGTACAAGGCTCAGGATTTGATCCCTGGCACCACACAAAATAAAAATGCCTTCAATTTTCCATTTCCTTCGTTGTTCCTTTACTTTTACTAGATGACTCAAAAGTCTTCCATTTTTAAGAGGGCTCTGAGGAAGAGAATGGGGTCCCAGCTTCTCAAGCTCACAGTGAGAGTGACTCTACTTCCTGCCCCGTATGATCCATTAAACTCAACAGTGCTTACTAAACTCAACAGTGATCAAAACATTTATGAATGATTGGAATGTCACAGAATGTCACCCCTGGAGCTCTAGGGGGAAAACTATATTCCCCTAAGAAAGTAACTTTTCTTCTTTAAAATCTATTCCAGTCTTCCTTCTAATTTTGGGTCAAGATTTAATTTCTATTCGAGATCAAGAATGTCGATTGACCATGTAATCTAAACTGTCCCACATAAATTGGGTGCTCAGAACTGCACTTAATTACCTTCATTATGCCCCCAAAGCATTTCCTGCCATAGAAGCAGTAAAACCAGTGGCCTAAGAACATTTGGAAGGTCAAAGACCAAGGACCCCTACTCTTGATAACTCCCACTGCAAACTCAGGGGAACTTCACCTTTAGTTACAGTTTGCCATGCACCATATGCTTGTGACAGCCAGAGATGAACTACTCTAGCCTGAGGGGCATCCATGAAAGACATGGAAAATGGAAAATGTTTCCAGTGGAGAGAAGGTCAAGGTTGAGAATAGACTATTGCAAGTTCAACGCTACCCTGGGCTGTGCAGCAAGACCCCATGTCAAGAAATTTTTAAAACCAGGCCTAGTGGGACAGACCTGTAGTTACAGCTGCATGGGAGATTGAGGCAGGAAGATCACAAGCTCAGAGCCTGCTTGAGGTATATAGATTGAGTTCCAGGCCAAGCTGGGCAATTGAGTGAAACTCTTATTTTTTTTTTTTTTGTTTTGTTTTTTGTTTTTGTTTTTCGAGACAGGGTTTCTCTGTGTAGCCCTGGCTGTCCTGGAACTCACTCTGTAGACCAGGCTGGCCTCGAACTCAGAAATCCGCCTGCCTCTGCCTCCCAAGTGCTGGGATTAAAGGCGTGCGCCACCACTGAAACTCTTATTTGTGGTGATTTGGCCTTTGGGAAGTGAGTGGCACTATTTAGGAGGTGTGGCCTTGTTGGAGGAAGTGCATCACTGTGAGGGTTGGACTTTAAGGTCCTATGCTCAAGCTCCACCCAATGTGGATAATAATCTCCTCCTGGCTGCCTACAGAGGAGAGTCTTCTCCAAGAGATAGAACCCTCAGCTCCTTCTCCAGCACCATGGCTGCCTACACACTACCATGCTTCCTGCCATGATGATAATGGGTGGACTGACCCTCTGAAACTGTAAGCCAGCCCCAATAAAATCTTTTCGGTTATATGAGTTGCCTTGGCTAATCCTGTAGAGACTTGATGCCCCGCAGAAAGGGAATGCCCAGTAGGGAGGGGAGGACCTTCTCAGAGGCAAAGGGAAGGGGGAATAGAGGAAGAACTCTAGGAGCGGGGACTAACTAAGACATTATTGAAAATTAAAAGTTGAAGTGGAGCTGAGCTGGGGCATAGTTGAGGGGTAAAATGCTTACGTGGCATGTATAAGGCCATGGGTTCAGGCCACAGTAGTACAAAACAGTTCTTTGAAAACCTTTTTGAAAAAGTGGACTCAGGTCAAATAAATGACAAGCAGAAAATGCAGGACTCATTGAATTCCCTGAATTATCTGAACAGATGCACATCTGGCCTCTGCCCAAGTACTTGCAATGATAGGTCGGTCACTGCTTCTTGAATTAGGCCAGGCAGTAGTTGCATAGCAAACATAATTAAAAGTCTGCAGCAGATTGAGCAGCATTCTGCTTCTCCTTGCTGCACCCACAGCTCCCGTTGGAACATCACAAATTGAATTCTGTATCTGATGTGTATGGTTGCCTTTAAAATTTATGAAATGTTTTCTCTTCAGATCAAATACCTAATTCCATAACGTATTTTGTACATGATATTGTTCTGAAGATCTTCTTTTTGTGTTTGCTTGGCCATTCCCTTTTCTCTTGATTCCCTGCAAAATGTGTGATAGAAAAATAAAATTTCTTCAAAGCAGATCATTGTGGACAATTAATACTCCTGATTTAATGATAAGCACCAAAAATGATGGCTGTTGCCATTAAATGATATGCATTTTTCTATTTCTGTGTGTATATTGACATGTATATGTAGCGCGGATGCATGTTGTATGCATGTGTATGTGAAGGCCAAAAGTTGATGTCTTGTGTTTTTTCCAACTGTTTTGAGACAAGCTCTCTCAATGAACCTGGAGCTCATCTAGAGTGGCTGGGCAGAAAATCCAGTGATCTTCCTGTCTCTTCCTCTTCATTACTGGAATTACCGGTGGTACCTGGCTTGCCACATGAGTACAAGGGATAGAACTCAGACCCCCATGTTTGTGTGGTTTCCTCCACGTCCTTATATTATCTTATTTTGATCCTCTCAACTAACCATGTACTATTATTCGTCATGCTTTACCAGAAAACAATCGAGGGACAAAGAACAAAACTTGTCTGAGGGCACAACACTCAATACAAGGTCAACAGAGTTTTAGCTGCCAATATGCATTTACTGCAGAAGATTTTAACAAATTCTTTTAAATTAGAAGTTGGAGTTAGGAGCACATAACAGATTTCTTTATGACATTTTCAGACACGTACATCACTGTACTTTGCTCATAACCTCCTTCCACTTAACCTCCCTGGTATCTCTGTTCCCCTTCCTGGGTCCTTGTATCTTTACACTTGCAGCAGGAGCTTGTAAGTCTGTCCTCATCTTGGCATTTAGGAAATTAGCAGCTCGCTGAAATCTGCAGATACTTTTCAGATGAATAGCCCTTAAGCCACCTTTCTGCATAGCCTTAGTCCTCATTTCTTGAAGCTGTGTACAATCATATCCATCTTCTTAGGCCGTGGCTTGCCATGACTCCTCTACTTGAACTACCATCTCAGGGCCCTTTTGCCTTTGTGATAGCTAAAAATTAAGGAGTATACCTGCCCCAATAAGCCTTAAGTTTGAAAATCATAGAGATAGATTTTCTGTGGTATTATCATACAGATTTATTTTTGTGTGTGTATTTGTGTTTGTGTACATATGCATGGGTACACTTGTGAACCAAAATAGGGTGCCAGATCCCCTGGAGCTGGAGTGACAGTTGGTTGTGAGTAGCCAGGTGTGAGGGTTAGGAACCAAACTTGGGCTTTCTGCAAGAGTAGCAAGTATTCTTGATTTCTGAGCCATCGATCCAGCCACTTTTTTTTTTTTTTTTTTTTTTTTTTTTTTTTTTTTTTTTTTTTTAGACAAGGTCTCATGTATTTTACACTAGCCTTACCTCTCTATGCAGCCAAGGACGACTTGAACTTCTGATCATCTGGTCTCTGCCTCTACCCTCTGAGTGTTGGGATTACAGGCATCTGTCATTATGTCCAGTTTATGTGGTACTAGGGATCTAACCCGAAAACACCCTACCAGCTAAGCTACATTCTACACTCCTGTTCTCATTTCTATGAACCCCTGTTCTCATTTCTATGAACCCCTGTTTTCATTTCTATGACATCAACTATTGATCTCAGAACCAGACATTCTTGTTAGTGCAATAAAAACACTGACTGAACATTTCAGTTTACTGAACATTTGGGGAAAAATTCAGTTGTTAATCTATTACTCCATGTAAAGTATTACATAATAATACTGAGAGCTAATAGAGCTTAACCTGAAGATTTGGGATCTCATTTCAGAAAGGTGAAGAATAGAACCACCTACTATAATGTGGGAAGCATGAGATTTATATAGCACTTTGGTGAGCACACCTGGATACAAGTATTAGAAAGCCAAACTAGATTTCAGTAATGAATGCAGGTTATTAAATCACATGATGAGGCAAAGTAACATGCAACAGCCTTGGCAGTTCACTGGCTCAACAATGGTATAAAGGAAGCTGGTTCTTTCTATATGTCTACTCTCTAGCTACTTCCTACATAGCAACAGAATACCTGTACCAGCTCCAGGGTTCACGTCCCCAAATAATAACATTATATGGCCAGAAGAGAAGATATCCTTTTGTAGGGACACTTTCACATAAAAAGCTTTCTGAGAAAGCCTTAGAATTTTCTACAAGTGTTGTGAACCAGAGTTGTATTTTCTGTCTGTGGCTAGGCTAGCCATTAACAAGAATAATGCAATTACCATGGCTGGGGGAGGCTTGGAGGGTTGGGGCTGGGGAAGTGTCTTGGCTTTTTAAGCTCCATGGTGGCTCATGTCAGTACAAATTTGAATTCTAAGGTCTGGAGGGATGGCTTAGCAGATAAGACCACTCACAGCTCTTCCAGAGGACCTGCGTTTAGTTTCCAGCATCCAAAGGGATCTGATACCTCCTTTAGGCCTCCACAGGTACGTGGTACACATGCATGCATGCAGGCAGGCCAACACTCATAGACATTAAATAAGTAAATTTTTAAAATATTTTAAGTTTTTATTAGAGTTGTATCATCATGGAAAAGAGGTAGGAATCAGCAATCAGCAGTATCTGTAACATAAGCAGATATGTCCAGATATTTAAGCATGTGGAATGAAAAAAATGACATCTAGATACAGTCATGCAATGAATTCAGTGTCACAGAGCTATTCAAATCCAAGCCCAATGAAAGACAATAATAGTACACTACTTTTCTTGATGGGTGTTATCATAGATGAGAAGTGTAGCTGGTCTCAAAATTACCACATGTTCCATTCATTCATTCAACAAACTCTGTATTTAAAAGAACATGGAAATTCCTTTCAGAACAATCCAAACCGAATTCAGGAAATGTACAATGAAGTACCATGATTTTGCATTCATTCCATAGAAAAGTATGCAATATACTTCAGGCTTCCTTGTGTTCATCCAGGTACGCTCCATAGTGTCTTTGATGTCTTCAGTATAAAGGCACAGTAATGCCAGTTTTTAATAAGGAATAAGAGTGATATAGTGAATATTTCATTTTGAGGAGTTGGCAAAAGATTATTTTTAAGTTTACTTCAAAGGAAAAGGATGAAATAATGAAAGATGAAAGACTGATTCATAATCCCCCTACTAGTTAATTCAGAAGACGCCGAAGTCCCACTTTTATCAGCTGCCTGAGATCCTTCGAAGATAATTGATGTAGGTCTCTGTTTTATTGCATTTGCTGCCACTCACTGCATTGTTTGCCAGATTAGAAGTGTTTGATATAAGTTTATGTACTACATATAATTTCAATGTGACATCTTGTCTTTGTTCATCTTTCACGGCCAGCTGATGGCTTCAAATTGGCTCTCCAGGAAATCTTAATTCACTATTATCTAACTGCCACATTAAAAAATAATGAAAAAAGGACTTCATCACCTGCCATTTCAAACACAATTCTCTAAACCCTGAACACTCAGAACTAAAGCAAGATTAGTTTGGTCGAATATTAAAAGACTGAGCCCAGTTCATAACAATTTGATGAAAATAATATTTCAGATCCCATGAGTTGATTTTCATTCCTAAAATTACACAACCAGGAAGTGTTTCTAAAACAATTCTAAGGGCATCATTGCAGTTCACAGGATCAAATGGATAAGGAACATCATAGCCAATCCAATAGGAGAGAGGAAACGAAGGTTTTGGCCATCCCAGGAACTCTTATGTTTGCGACAAATTGGAACACAGAGCAAGAGTCTAAGTGGTTGCTACAGAGCTAAGAGAAAATATGCTTAGCCATGTGCACTGTAGGGTGTACGTGCTTCAACTGGAGACAGGAGAAACTCAGTGTGCAGAAAGACATTTCTTCTAGCTTCCTTGGTGACACTGGCTCTCATATAGTGAGGGATAATCTACAAGAAGAGATAACACGGGGCTAGAGAGGTGGCTCAGTAGTTAAGAGCACGCATTGCTCTTGTAGAGGACCCTAGGTAGCTCACAACTATCTGTAATCCATGTTCCAGAGATGAGACCCTCTCTTCTGACCTTCACAGGCATCACATGTCCTGCACACAGTTCACATACATACACACAAAACATTCATACAAAATAAAAATAAATAAATAAAAGGAAGGGATGGCATTTGGAATTCAAGGCAGGGAGCAAAGGTATCTCAGTGACGTCATGCTTAACATCCAAAGAAGTTGTTAGGAAACTGCACTGAGTAAAGCGAGGTTTCAGAAGTCCCATATCAGGTTACAAAGTGGGAGCTTTCATTTTGAAATTAAGACAAACTTATTAAGACTGCAGAGGACGGGGCAGTGGTGGCGCACGCCTTTAATCCCAGCACTTGGGAGGCAGAGGCAGGTGGATTTCTGAGTTCGAGGCCAGCCTGGTCTACAGAGTGAGATCCAGGACAGCCAGGACTACACAGAGAAACCCTGTCTCGAAAAACCAAAAAAATATTTTTCCACAGGGAGGGAAAGAAGATATAGACCATAAACAATACAGGACAGCAACGTCATTAACTCATTCCAGCGACACTAATTACTTTGCTTCAGGCTCTGTGTCCAGTGGAGTTAGATGCAAAATCAAGGCAAAGTCTTAGTCTCTAAGATGAGTGGTGGAGGGACATGGGCAATTAACCACGAGCCCAGTGGTTTTGAGTGATCCATCTGCAGAGTTTGCCACTCTCTATTCTGCTCTCTGCTGGCATCCTTTCCCATTGACCCCCCCCCCATAAGAAAGACAGAGACATTTATGAAATAAGTAGGGGACAGCTAACTTGGCCACCAATGCAATCCAGAGTAAGGTGATCTGATATGGTTTCTGCAAGAAATGAATTGCAAGGGAGAGAACTGCATCTAAAGCTGTAGAGCAACTTAGAAACTAAAATAACCAACTATGTAAAACGTCTTTGTATTCTGCCTTAAACAAATCAAAACTTCTAAGACACTTTGAGAAAACCAAACGTAACCTGTATATTTGATCCTCTTTTTCTTTATTTTATGTGTATTTGAGTGTTTGCATGCATGTATGTGTGCTGCATGTATGCCTGGTGTCCAGAGATGCCAGAAGAGGGGTCTGTAACTGGAGTTACAGATGGTTGTGAGCTGGCATGTGGTGCTGAGAATCAAACCTGGGTCCTCTGCAAGACCAGCCAATGAACTTAGCCATTGAACCATCTAGCTAGTCTCAGGATAGTTGATCTTAAGGACTATTTTTTAAACATTTAAATGGATATGGACATTGGACATTTGTTTCGGCAACTTTGTTTTAAAGACTTTCATTAAGATACTAAAATAATTAAATTTAAAATAATAATAAACATTATACTCTAAAGTATTTGTAGTCTATGACATGACAGGCTAACTGGAGATGTGTTTTCTGACGATCCCATGAGAGAGAGAGGACATGCTAGCACAGAGAAGAAACACAATTGTCCCTGTGTTGACCACTGGTAAAGCTTAGTGATAATGACAGGGGCCTTATTATGGTCTTCTATTTCTATATGTATTTGAAATTATCTGCATTAAATAAGTCATTTTCAGAAGATAGAGAAGGCTTCCCAAAGGAAAATCCAAGTGAGTTTGAAAGAAGGCAGGGCTATCTAGCTAAAACTCAGGGCCATCTTCTAATCTCAAAGAGCATTGATGTAAAACTACCTTTCCTTTGCTTTCGTTTCTTTTCCTTTCTTTCCCCTTCCCTTTTCTTTTCTATCCTTTTCTTTTTTGGTGAGACAGGGTCTCTCTATATAGCTCTGGCTGTCCTGGAACTCACTATGTAGACCAAGCTAGCCTCGAACTTACAAAGAACTACCTGCGTCTACCACCCAAGTGCTGGAATTAAAGGTGTGTACCACCATTCCCAGCCAATCCTATCTCTTTAAAGCATAGCTCTTATTAACTTGTAGAATATCAACAAATAAATGTAGTATAAATAAACTATAAAAATGACCATTAGCAGTGATTATAGCTGGTAAATTGCCTTATCTGACTTCACTGGGAGGAGAGACCCTTGGTCCTGTGGAGGCTTGATGACCCAGGATAGGTGAACACTAGGCTGCTGAGGCAGGAGTGGGTGTGCAGGTGGGAGAGCACCCTCATAGAGTCAGGGGGAGAGAGGAAGGAGTAGGGGGTTTTAGGAGGGGAAACTGGGAAGGGGGATAACATTTGAAATGTAAATAAATAAAATAACCAATAAAAATTGAAAATAAAAACAACTAAATAAATACACCTCAAAATCTGTCCACAAAATTAAGTAAAATAAAATACAAATGAGAAAATTACAAATGTGTGTATTTAGTTCAACCACCCACTTTAAAAGCTAATAATGAAATGTAAACCTCTTTATTTCCTAACCAGGGTAAAAGATAAGGCTGTCTAAGTTTACCTGGCTCTGAACTTTATATAAACAAAGTTATACTACATATGTTCTCTTTTACTTACTTTCTCCAAAATTATTTTGGAGATTCATCCATGGCTCTGTGTGTGCATATAGAACTTTTTGGTTGTTGTTAGTGGTGTTCTGTTATACGAACAGACAAGAGTTTATTCATCCTTTCTTCTAAGAAACATCTGGATTATGTAAAGTCGGGGCACTTTGATACTATAAGTGAACCATATTCTTTTCAGTAGGAAGAATTGTAACAGAGTCCCACTATGTAGACCAGACTACCCTCCAACTCATGATCTTCATACATCTATCTACCTTCCAAGTGTTGGGATTACATGTATACTCCAGTATGCCTGATAAGTAATCTTGCAAGTCTTTGAGGAGAATATTAAGTTCTCCAGTGTCTAAGCTTCTGAACATGAAATAGCTAGGCAGCATTAATGTTACTTGAAGCTCCAACTGATTAAATCAATTTAACAAAAGCAAACACTATAAACTATACTGTGGGTCAGCCAAATATGTTTACATACTCCATAATGGTTCTCAGCAAAACTCAGCATGGAGCCGGGCAATGGTGGCACATGCCTTTAATCTCAGCACTTGGGAGGCAGAGGCAGGTGGATTTCTGAGTTCGAGGCCAGCCTGGTCTTCAGAGTGAGTTCCAGGATAGCCAGGGCTACACAGAGAAACTCTGTCTCGAAAAAAACAAAAACAAAAACAAAAACAAAAACAAAAACAAAAACAACAAAAAAACTCAGCATGGAGTAAGTTGTCCCAAAAGAAGAACTTGGTAGTGTATTTCTTGCTCCATATGGTGAACAATAAGCTTGAATGTGTGGGATTTTAATTCTTTCTTTTAAAATATACCACTTGCTGTTTCCTGAATATTCCTGAAGCTTGGGTCCTGCTTGCATCACTCTGACGACCTGCTCTAATCATGCACATACCCTGGCGTTGCTTACCAACTCCTACTCATCTTCTAAGCCTCAACATGGATTTCTCAGTATAAATCAGCTGCTCCTTATGTGTCCCCATGTATTAGTCCATGTTCTGTTGCTGCAACAAAGCACCCGAAACTGGATCATTGGCAAGGAAAGAGGGTTATGCAAAGATCAAGAAGCTCCATCCAGGTTAGCCTTGTTGGAGACCAAGGCCTTGGCCTTTTGCATATCTGCTGGACAAAGATCCCAGGTTTGTCTAAGTCTGCTAGATGAAAGATCTCAGTTTTGACTTATCTTGCTAGCCACAATGTCTCGGATCACTCAGCAGGTGCCTCCTCTAGGCCCTGACTTTTAGGCTGGGCTTGATTAGCATTTCAAGGTGTTCCGGCTCTAGCAGGCCTCTCCTTGTTTCCTCCCCATTGTTACTGCCCCCAGGTAGGGATTAAACGTCCGGCCTTTAGCTCAGGTGCAACTATGTCATAATTGATGTCTGGTCACATTATGGATTCTCCCCGCCCC
>CM052722.1:97954055-97968753 GCA_028551405.1 Uromys caudimaculatus
AGCCTCTGGTGAGAGACTTGATAGCCATACCACATCTTGCTGGATGATATCTTGGGGAGATTGGCTGTGGAAGGGACGGTCTCATGGCAAGACAGGAAGGTTGCTCTCTAAGAACAGCTCATTTCTTTGGAGATCAGCACCTACGATGTCCCTCCACTAGACTCCACTTCACAAAAAATCCACCAACAATCACATTGCATTACTGAGGACCAAGGTTTCAACACATGAGTCACTGGGGGACACAATAATATCACATCCAAATGATAAACCTCTCTGAAATTAGGTTAACCCTAATTTCACTGGCTGCCCTTTTATTATAATTGAGAGTGCCAGTATCTCTGAATAGACTGAGTTTCTTTGGGGTTAAAAGGTTTTCTCACTCATCTCTCTGTCTTTAATGCCTACTACAAGGCTTGGCAGAATAGCTACTCTAAGTATTTTACAAACAATAGAATGCCAAGCAGTGGTGGCACATGACTTTAATCCCAGCACTCCCTTTGGGAGGCAGTGGCAGGCAGATCTCTGAGTTTGAGGCTAGCCTGTTCTACAGAGTGAGTTCTAGGACAGCCAAGGCTACACAGAGAAACCCTGTCTTGAAAAACCAAACAGAAGAAAGGAAAGAAGGAAGGGAGGGAGGGAGGGGGGAGGGAGGCAGGGAGGCAAGAAAAGAAAAGAAAAGAAAAGAAAAGAAAAGAAAGACAGAAAGAAAGAAAGACAGAGAGAAAGAAAGAAAGAAAGAAAGAAAGAAAGAAAGAAAGAAAGAAAGAAAGAAAGAAAGAAAGAAAGAGAAAGAGAGAGAGAGAGAGAAAGAAAGAAGGAAAGAAAGGAAGGAAGGAAGGAAGGAAGGAAGGAAGAAAAAGAAAGGACGAACGAACCTTGGATTGAAAAACATGCATGTATATTTCTTGAAAGTATATTACTAGAGGGGCTAGGAATGGGGAGATAGTCCTAAGTTAGGATCCAGAGGACTTGGAATAGATTCCCAAAACCACATAGCTGCTCACAACCATCTGTAAGTCCAGCCCCAGGGGATATGGTATCCCCTCTTCGGGCTCCCGTGGGCATCAGGCATGCACATGGCTCACAGAAATGCATGTAGACAAAACACCATACATGTGCATTTTTAAGGCTGTTACTAGAGAAACCAATAAACTGCAAAATGTCTATAGTTTAATTAAAATTTAATGATAGTTTAAAAGATAATAATACAATATAGATGATAATTTCTCAGCTGTTTTTAAATCGTTTTATATGATTGACATATAAAAATATTCACCAAAGAGTTATAAAAACTAGACGGGAGGTTACAAGAGAAGATGAGGAACAGGGAGTAGGGAAGATGAGGAAAGAGTTGGATATACTAACACTCTCTATTTAAAATGTCCACCTAGGGCTAGAAAGATGGCTCAGCGGTTAAGAGCACTGACTGGGCCGGACGGTGGTGGCGCATGCCTTTAATCCCAGCACTCGGGAGGCAGAGGCAGGCGGATTTCTGAGTTCGAGGCCAGTCTGGTCTACAGAGTGAGTTCCAGGACAGCCAGGGCTACACAGAGAAACCCTGTCTCGAAAAAACCAAAAAAAAAAACCAAAAAAAAAAAAAAAAAAAGAAAGAAAGAAAGAAAGAAAGAAAGAAAGAGCACTGACTGCTCTTCCAGAGGTCCTGAGTTCAATTCTCAGCAACCACATGGTGGCTCACCACCATCTGTAATGGAATCCAATGACTTCTTCTGGTATGCCTGAAAAGAGCAATAGTGTATTCACATATATTAAATAAATAAATCTTTTTTCAAAAAATGTCCGCCTAAAGTGTACATGTTTAATGCTATAACTTAAGGAAAAATAAGGGATACGTTTAGTGTCCTTTTTGTGGGTCACTGTAGATGCATCTGTCCAAACTCATAGATGCTTTAACATATGCAAGTTTTGTATGTCTTCACAAAGCTGAAAAAAATTCTTGAACAAATGTAGATGGTTGTATAAGATGGTAACATGAAGCAAAAATAGATGAAAGTAATCTGAACTATTTTTTTGCTTATAGGGTTGTTTTTGTTTGATTTTGTTTTTGAATGGGTCAGGTTCCCACTGGCCTCAAAGTTACTATATAGCTCAGGCAAGCCTCAGCCAAATGATCTTCCTCCCTTGTACTGGGGTTACAGGTATATGTCTGCATACTGAGCCTCTCTGAACTATATTTGCTCCTCTTTTGTAAGAGTGAAATTACTTTAAAGCAATATGCTTACATACAGTATAACAAAATGTGGGTTTGAATGAGAATGCCCCCCATAGACTCATATATTTGAATAATCGGTCCCCAGTTAATGGGACTGTTTGGGAAGAATTAGGGGGTGTGGCCTTGTTGGAGGAGGTGTGTCACTGGGATAGGCTTTGAGGTTTCACACTGCCATTCTCAGTGTGTTCTATATGTCCTGTTTGTGGATCAAGATGTTAGTTCTTAGCTGTTGCCCTGCTGTTCGTATTACCTCTGTTCCACCACCAAGGATTCTAACCCTGTGGAAACATACACCTAATTAAATTCTTTCTCTTGTAAGTTGACTTGGCCACCATGTTTTATCACAGCAGTAGAAAAAAAACCTAATACACAAGCAAACAAAAGTAGAAGCTATACTGCATAGTAGTTAAGAGAAAAGCATGTTATCCTTCCTGAGCCTTAGTTTCACAATCTATAAAATGGGGGGAAATCAGTGCCTTCTTGATAAGCATGTATGCTCATGTTCATCTCTATTTCATTCTCTATATACTTACATATTAAAATCTATGCTTTAATACACACAGAGATATAGTCATCATTGCATATATTTTGCATATATCATTTAATCCTCCTATAGAACCTCTGAGATGATAAGATATGGCAGGATTGCCATTATCTTCCTCCTTTTACAAATGGAGAAGCTGTGACACTGAAATGTTAGCCAACACCTGTTCAAATTCAATAGGTACAACATGATACAGCTAAATCAGAGCCTGGCAGTCGGGCTGCTGAACTGATGCTTGTGGTTTACTATATCAGTGCCCAGGACCATGTCAATATTTGGTAATGCTTGTCTTAATCGGTTCTATTATAAATATACATAAATTGTGTATCTTAAGCAACAAAGGATTATTTTGCAAAATTGTGGCCACTAAGAAGTCCAAGAGCAATATGCCTGCATGTTTAGGGTCTGGTTCGTGAATGATGCGTTTGCACTTTGTCCTCAGTTAGTGGAAGTGGGGAGGGATAAGGACATCAATTGTACCCATTCAGGCTTTGCCCCCATGACTTCATCTCCTCCTAAATGTTCCATGTTCTGGATATTAGAGGGTATCTTAGTCAGTGTTCTATTGCTATGAAGTGACACCATAACAAGAGCAATTCTTAATAAAAAAAAAGATCATTTAATTGGGGCTTTCTTTTATTGTGAATGATCTTTTTTTGTTTAAATAAAAAAGGATTTACTTATTTTATTCATATGAGTGCACTGTCGTTGTTTTCAGACACACCAGAGGAGGGCATCATATCCCATTACAGATGGTTGTGAGCCACCATATGGTTGCTGGGAATTGAACTCAGCACCTCTGGAAGAGCAGTCAGCGCTCTTAACCACTGAGCCATCTCTCTAGCACCTAACTGAGGCTTTCTTATAGGGGTTTAATTCCTTAGCATCATGGTAGGGAGCATGGTGCCACACAGGTAGATCTGGTGCTGAAGAAATCCCTGCGAGTTCTATATCCAGATCCAAAGGCAGCAGGAAGAGAGTGACTTTGGGCTTGGCTTGGGCCTAATCTTTTCCAAATAGTGCTATTCCCTAATGACTAAGCTTTCAAATGTATGAGCCTATGGTACCATTCTTACTCAAACCATCACATAGGGATAGCAACATTCAACCTGTAACAGTACTAGATGAAGCAACAAGACAGAACACAGACAGGTAACTAAAAGATTAGAAGGAAACCTGTAAGAAGTGATGGCTTTGTGTTTCATTTCCCTTACCACTGCCTATAGCAACTGCTGCTTATTTAATCAGGTATAAAAAAGAATGTGTGTTGAAGACTCTTGGATTTTTGAAGATTGTTTCCACAAATTTATCCCTCAGTAATTTTAAAGCCAATGATACAAAAAAAGTCCATTTTATGAAGTGTTTCTTTGCTTACTTTTAGATCAAGCACAAATATAGAAACCTTTTTTTTTTTTTTCCAAAGACAGGGTCAGACTATTTGGCTCTGACTGGCCTGGAACACACTATATAGATCAAGCTGACCTTAAAGTCACCAAGTTCCATCTGTCTTTGCTTTCTAGGTGCTGGGAAACACTTTCTACTGAATGCTCTGAAACCATGCTTCATAAGGCTGAAATCCCAGGCTTGCTCATCTTGGGCTACCATACTAAATTACTGTGATCTAGAGAAATGACAAACAACAGAACTCTATTTCTCACAGATCTCAGAGCTGGTATGCCCACGATCCAGGTGCACCTGAATTCAGTGTCTTTTTTCTAGTCCGTGTAAGAGAACACCCTATGGGAGGAGAGACCAGTCCTCTCTCTGTGAGCTCCTTTTTACTTTTTTTTATGTCTGATTTTAAAACTTACTTTAACTGGTGCATAAAACCATAAAACTGTACACATTAATGATATGCTATACTATATTTTGATACATATATTGTATAATGTTTAAATCAACAAGCATATTTATCTCCTCAAGTAGTAACTATCTCTATGTGGTTAAAATTTTCAAATTTCTAAGGCATCCATTTTTCAGGGCAAGGCATTGCTATATAATCTTTGCATCCCCTGCCACAGCCTCTTGTTTGGTGGGCTGAAAGACCCAAGGCATCACACCATGATCCTGACTTCTCCTTTTTAAGGCTAGTGGTCCCATTCATAAAGACTTAGCTCTCATGATCAAAAAACACCACCACACAAAATCCCAGCCCCCTGATATCATCACCTGAGTGGTTAGCATTTCAAATCATGAATTTGAAATCCCAAACGTTTACAACAGCGCACACCCTGCAGAGAGTCTGCCTGCTGCTAGCTTTACAACTGGGATGATTATGCATGTTTTGCCAGTATCCAACCAAACCTAGAATCATGAGGTTTTCAGATCAAGAAAAGACATTAGAAAGTTGGGTATGGTGTGCACATCTTTAATCCCAGCTCTTGGGAGCCAGAGATAGGCAGATCTCTGTGAGTTCAAGGCCAGCCTGGTCTATGGAGGGAGTTCCAGGACAGCCAGAGCTACACAGAGAAACCCTGTCTCAAGGTGGTGGGCTGGAGAGATGGCTTAGGAGTTAAGAGCACTGGCTGATTTTTGGGAACAGTCAGGTTCTATTCCAGAGGTCCTGAGTTCAATCCCCAGCAACCATATGGTAGCTCACAACCATCTGTAATGGAGATCCCTCTTCTGACATGCAAATGTACATGCAGACAAATAAAATATAAATAAATAAATAAATCTTTAGATATAAATAAAATAAATCTTTAGAAAGAAAGAAAGAAAGAAAGAAAGAAAGAAAGAAAGAAAGAAAGAAAACACATTAGAGATAATTGGACTAAACCTTTTGCATATATGTTAGCTAAACAGAAGCAAAAAACAAAACCCTCAGTGGTTTTCTCCAAATTCTGGAATTAACAATTGTTAATTTTAAAATTGCACATATAATACCTGGAGAGATGCAGGGCAATTGTGGTGCACACCTTTAATCTCATCACTTGGAAGGCAGAGGCAGGCGTATTTCTGAGTTCGAGGCCAGCCTGGTCTACAGAGTGAGTTCCAGGACAGCCAGGGCTACACAGAGAAACCCTGTCTCGAAAAAACAAAAAAAAAAAAAAAAAAAAACAAACAAACAAAAAAAAAGACCTGGAGAGACGACTCAGCAGATAAGAACACTGGCCGATTTTTGGGAGCAGCCAGGTGCCATTCCCAGCATCCACATGGCAGCTAACAACTGTCTGTAACACCAGTTTCAAAGAGATCCAAAGCCATCTTCCGGCCTCTGTGATGGATATAAGGCATGCATGTGACACACAGACATATACATCATACAAAACCCCATACACATAAAGTAAATCACTGATTTGGAGTATTCATTATGTGCCAAATGTTGAGTTTCGCAAAGAGGAAATGAACGAGAGCAAGACATAGCCTCAGACTTTGGGTTCCTCACAATGATAAGACATTAATCCAAACTGGGGTGCCTGTTAGTTACTTTCTTCATTGTTGTGGCCCAAGTACCTCTTAAGAAGGAACATAAGGGAGGAAAGGTTTATTCTTGTTCATGCCTTCAGGGTACGTAAGTCCATTATGGTGGGAAAGGGATGGCATCAAGATTAGCTCACAGCTGTGACTGTAGGAATATGAGGCTGCTTATTCACTTCGGGATGGACCAAGTAGCAGAGACAACAGAAAGTGGGGCCAGATTAGAAACCCTATAGCCATCTCCCACTGATCTGCTTCCTCCATTTAGCCCCTACATCCTGAAGAGTCCATGACCTCCCAAAGCACCAGCGCCATCTATGGACCAAGGATTCAAACAGATGAGGAGGGCGGGCACTTTATGTCCAAATCAAGAAGTACTGCGAAAGTCAGGCATGGTGGTGCATGCCTTTTATTTCTAGCACTTGGGATGCAGAAACAGGTGGATCACTGTCTTCCAGGCCAGCCACGGCTACATAGTGATGCTCTGTCAAAAGAATAATAATAACAACAACAACAACAACAATAATAATAACAGTCTAGTGTGATAAGTGTTATAGTCTTCCCAGAGGAGGAAACACTTGAGCTGGATATCCCATGCTAAAAGAATGAGATATCAAAAGTGGAGTCAAGGAGCAAGAAGTATCAATGGAGGAAGGCAGGCTTCCTAGACCACACGTGATGAGCCTACTGCCTTGCACGTCTGGTGCCAATGCTTCTGACAGCATGCTGCTCGCTATATTAGTCATTTTCTTCAAGGAGACTGGGGAGCTCTGGGTCCCACCCTGTCAGTTTCCAGGCTAAATAAACCTTGGCTCTAATTTTTACTAGCCAGATTTAGCAAACGAAAACATAGGACAGTCATTAAATAGAATTCCAGGTAAACTGTCATTGTTTTCAAATAAACATGTCCCAAATATATACATGGGACACGGCTATACTAAAATTGTGTTGTCTGTGTGGTGTTTGGTTTAACTAGGCATCCTGGCAACCCTACTTAGGAGAAATGCTCAGTAAGTCTTTGTAGAAGTATGAGAGGCAGGAAGGAAGTTCAAAAGGTGAGGGGGAAAGGAGAGTGACTTTACACTTCAGGAGAGAAGGAATACAATGTGGTACAGGCTTGAGGAGGGGGGTCAACTCATCAAAGTCTGGAAACCACACAAAATCTAGCCACACATTAACCATTTTGGGTTACACAGATTACAGTGTAAATAGCCATTTCCCCCTTTTTTGTTAAAGAGTCTGCCCTCTTGTGGTAGGAAGAAGTATTAAGCTTTTGATTTTTATCCTGCAGTTCAGAAGGGCAAAGGGCTGGCTCCCCTGAAGCCAGCCATCTGGAAAGGAGGATGTGATGCTAGGAGTTTGTTTGTTTTCGTGGGAGATAGGGAAGGAATGAAGAAAAAGATGAATTGTTTCTTCGTGTGAGGTACCAAGGGCGGAATGTTGAAATAGGTTTTGCAAATTGTTCAAACTTTGTGCAAGCCAGCAAAATGTTTCCAAGAAATTCAGATCAGAAAATATGATAATATACTTACTGTACCTAAGTGCAAGCAGCAGATCAGTTAGCTGGATAAACTATTAACTACTATTTAAATGTTAACTGCATCCATGGTGACTTTGGAGATGAAGAAAGCCTGGATCTGAAGAAAGCCTCTTCTCATCACTAACCATCACAGGTACTGGATGCTGATTCTACCATTTCATAGGTTCTGTTCCTCACCATCAACAGATGAGCCCACTATCATTCTATATCCCAAATCTCACATGCTGCCATCTTCTGGAGCAATCCAAAGTCTTCCAATGTGTCCCTCCTCATAAAACGCGACCTCACAAATCTTTTGGGCCCCCATCACAAAGCCCTGATCCTCAACCTTCCAGACGATGCTCCCCGACATCACTTGGGCTTTAACATTTCTGAGCCCACCTCCTCCAAACCCTTCCTCTCAGACCGAACCATTTTCTGTTCTATTTTCTCACTTCCCAACTGAACCTAGCCCTTCAACCTACAGCAGGGTTCCTGAAGCAAGTGACCAGCTTCCCCAACCAACTGTCTTCCCAGTCTGGACTGCCTACATAAGCATGTGAATTACTTTTGCTCTAATATCTAAATTCCTCAGCCTTTCTATCCTTCATGTGCCTCTCAACTCTGCCTCAGACTGACCATCTGTGTACTTCCTTTTGTGGGGTTAAGGATAACCACAGTGGGGTAGACTAGCACCAGAGGTAGATACCCTCTATCAGTTTATGTTTGGGGCACTTTGCTTTGATATTTTTACCTGCCCTGAATCAGCTACCTCTCTTTTCCATTTTTCTGCTGTTGTAAGCCTTCCATGTTTTGGTTTTTTTGTTTTGTTTTTTTTGATAAACTAGAATGATGTAACAATCAGACTGTCTATTGCTGTGACAAAATACTTGACATAAACAATTCCCAAAAGGAAGAATTTATTTTAGTTTATGATTTAGAGGGTTCAGATCATAGTCTGTTGGCTCCATAATTCTGGGTCCATGATGACACAGTACATCGTGGCAATGTAAACTTTGCAACAGGGGCTATTTGTCTCACATTGGACAGGAAGCAAGACAGGAGAGAGGAAGCATGGATCAAGATCCATTGATTCAAGTGCACGATGTTAGCGGCCTACTTCCTCCATCTCCTGCTATTCAACACATCCCAACAAATCTATCAGATTGCAAATTTCTCAATGCCCAGTATGTTGTCATTGGGAACCATACCACAAAATGATATGGTCCATGCAAAATACTTCATGCATTATTACCTGGCATATACATGGTAAAACAGTCACCATGTAAACCTGTGGATTGGAAATGGGGTTCTGTTGCTTCCTATCATTGTGCCCATAACCATTTTATTTAATTTGTCTGAGTCTCTATTTCCTCCTTTTGTAAAGTGAGCATAACACCAGTGTCTAGCACATAGCATTGTACTGGACACTCAATAAGTGGACGTATGTAATAGAATGGGGCTTATAAAGTATCCAATATTATTGTTGCAATTATCCTGTGAAGGAAGAGTACATTAATGGCCTACCCATCTGGGTCTCATTCTACATTTCCTTTGCAATATATTAGACACGTACACATGCTCCTTGAAGCCAGCCAGGAAATTAGGAAGCCACATCAGGACAACAAATGTCACCTGGTTCAGTCTCTGCTTCTGGGGAAGCTCTTTGTGTAGGGATGAAAGCTTGTCCAGTATTCTCTAGTTATGTGATCTCTTACAGCTGGACATTGCTATGTGACACTCCCTTGAGATTCAAGTGGCCTCTCTTGGACTGTCAGCATCCGGCTCTTTCTTATCTTGAAACTGTCTTTGAGGTCTTAAACAAAGATCTTCTGTTATTATTTTAATTTTAAAGACTTTATTAGCTCTTGATAGTCTTCTCTGCTACAGCTGCCTTTTGTCTATCTGAAATAGCCCTTCCACGCTCCCCAGAAATTTTATACCTTTTTTCCTAGTCAACTTGCATTTCCACTTTCTTCCCAAATATTTTTTAAACTCTCTTCTCTCTCTTAGTACCTGTTACCTGGTCATTCCCCCATTTCTTCCCCATTGTATCCAAAAGTAATCCTGTTTCTTACTTCACAGAGAAAATAGAAGCCCTCATGTGAAAAATGGTCATTTAATGTAAAATCTAATAATCAATAAGCTCTGTCCTCAACTTTCCAAAAAGATCCGCATTGGACATAGTCATTTCTTCCTATTAAACTTTGGCTTCTAAGATGCTACAGCTGCTGGCTTTTCCTCTTAGTGGTTGCTGACCTTGATTCTCTGTTGTATTAAAACCTTGCCTCCAGGAGGGAGTGAGGAAGCTCATGAGACTTAGGAAGTAAGCAACTCATAAGTCTCAGCAAGTTCTTAGAACTAACAAGATTCATAAAGCATCTTCCAAGGTTATAAGTGAGAGCAGTAAACAGCTGCTTAGGGAGGAGATTCTCCCACCAGCCCAGCTGCCTGGAGGAGACTCTCAGACCTGGCAGGCTGTGTGCAGGCTATGTAAAATCTTCAGGATCACAGCTTTGGTGAATCCTCACCCATGCTGGAGTAGGCTTTTCGGCGATGCAACTGGCTTTGAGTCCATCCCTGTTCCTTTAAATAACATCTCATCCACATTTTTGTAAGTAATCTCCCAAAATTCACAGCTTCTCCAAAGTTGGACTTGACAGAATTGATATTTTGATCTGTAGTTGATTCTCAATCTGGGGCAAATAGATGTTCACATCTCCTCACAAAAAGTCTTACCTAACACCCCATTGAAGGCTCCTTGCTATCTACCCATATTTAATGCTCTAGAGCCCAGATTTCTGCCATATACATGGGCCAAATCTATATCTTCAGTCCACACTCTCTTAAACTGCGCATTCACTTTCTATTACAAACTAGGTAGTTCCACAGCCTGGGTGGCTTAAACAATAAACATTTATTTTCTCAATATTCTGGAGGTTAGGAGTCCAAAATCTAGGTGCCATTAGGACCATATATGATCAGGTTTTTTCCTGGCCATATTCTTGCAAAACCATTCCTCTGTACACACATGAAAGAAAGAAGGCAAAAAAAAAAAAAAAGAAAAAAAGAAAGAAAGAAAGAAAGAAAGAAAGAAAGAAAGAAAGAAAGAAAGGCATCTTAATGTCTCCTCCTCCTCTTTCCCCCTTCCTCCTCTTTCCCCTCCCTCCTTTTAAAGGCACTATCTTGCTGGGAAGTTTAGGCTAGTCCAGAACTTGCTAAATTGTCCAAACTGGCCACAGTTTTAGGGTAAAAGGTCAAAGCCACTTCTGGGTGAAAAGTCTTACCAAAACCCACCAATCCCTGAGTGTAAAAATCTCACCAATCCCTGAGCATGAAATCCCACCAATCCCTGGGCTTGGCTTGAAATCTCACCAATCCTCCCTGCCCCCGAAATCTCCACCTCTTAGTGGTTGTAAATAAAAACTTATTCTAAAGACTTGGCCTTTTCTCGAGTGTCTGTCAAAGCTTGGGGAAGCATGCTGCAGAAATGCAAGAATGCTGTAAGACTAGTTTACTGGATGATTCTGGTGGAAGCTCAGAAGACCAGATCGGGGATAAAAAAATGTGGACAACAGAGTCAGAGCTCTTGAGGATTTGTAGGGGAACAAGGGGGAGTGGAAAGATATGAGCAAGAAGTGTGTGATTATTAATTAAAGAGATCGGTGCCATTAAAAATAAGGTAAAGGCTCTGGAAATGGGTGAGTGGACAGTTTGCTGTGACATAAGAACCAAAGTTAGAATCCTCAGAATCCACATGTCTGCAATCTAGAGAGGAGAGATGGAAAAGGAGAATCCTTAGAAGCTCTTAGCCTGGCATATACAGTGGCAAAGAACAAAGAGATATTGTTTGAAACAAGGTGGGAGACAGGACCAAAACTCAAAGTTGTCTTCTAACTTGTATACATACACATGCCAGGGCATGTGTGTATCAATACACAGACACATACAGATAAAAATAAGATAAGATCTTTGCCCAGGGACAGTAGGGAAAATGCCTTCAGGAAGTATCACCAACTAACCAGAACATACTCATCATAGGCTTCAAGGTATAAAAGTAAAAACTTATTCTAAAGACTTGTCCTTTTCTTGGGTGTCTGTCCATAATAAAGAAGCTCTTCTGATGCTTGTTCCCATAACTCTAGTGTTTTGTCTGTCAATAGTCCCAGAAATAGCAGAGCTAAGGGATCATGAACTTAAAACTCTCAAACTGTGAGCCAAAATAAATAATGTCTTCCTTAACTTCCTTCTGTCCAATATTGGATTACAGTATTGGCAAAAGCCACTAACATAAGCCTCTAACTGGGGTCCTTGTTACCTCTGAGCATAACAACCCTCTTAAAGACATAGACTAAGTCATATCATTCTTGAGCTAGAAAATATTTTATTTCAACATTCAATAAACACAATCTTGTTGCCATAAAAATGCTAAAGACTTTTTTAAAAGATCTATTGCCACGGAGATTACACTCCAGTAGTGACTTCCCTGCTCATCCGGAGTAAAGGCCCAATCCTTCTTACAACAGATTTCTCCTCTTTCCTGTTCATTCAGTCTCTTGCCAGTGGACTGTAAACTCCCTAAGGTCATGAATTTGTTATTCTGTATTAAAAATACCTAATACCAAAACGTATCAAGTATTTAATATTTAATTAATTTTTAATTTTAATTAATTAATAGCAAATATTAAGTTTGAGTCAAAGAACAAACTTCCCCATAACAAATAACACACTTTTGCATATCTTTACTTTCCAGAGCCACTCTCTCTCTTCTTAAGGCAAAGGAGATAAGAAGATGCCCTTTCTGAAGCTGGAGAGATGGCGTAGTGGTTAAGAGCACTTGTTGCTCTTCCAGGGGATGCTAATTCAAATCCCCATATTGATATTAGTCAGACAGCTCACAACTACCTGTAACTCCAACTTCTGACCCTACTGACACCAGCAGACACAAACAGAAATACTGGTTGGTTTGTTTTTGTTTTTGTTTTTGTTTTTGAAGAAGAAGAAGACTCTTCCTTTTGTCTATGGTACAGTGTCTCTCAAACTTGAGAGTGCATCTGAGTCCCCTGGAAGGATTGTTAAACACAGCACTATGGGCCCTACCTCCTCCTGCCTCTCAGCCTCCTGAGTGCTGGGATTACCATCATGCTCAGTTCCTATGTTTTAAGTTAGTATACAAAGTAATTATATTTGCATCACAGAATTTTCATATACTTATGCCACAGTTCCTTCTTTTTTTATCCCTTTTCCCACTGTCAGCCCTTTCCTCACTCCCCCACCCAGGAGTCTTTCCTTTTGTTTTCATGTCATAGGAATTCTGTTACTCTTTTTCTTCCTCCTTCCCATTTTCTTAACATAGCTTCCTCCCTAGTCATAACTCTTTGCAGGATTTGGATCAGATTGTGAACCCTAGGATTGTCTTATTTACTGGAAAAAAAACCAGTCTCTAGTTGTGGTGTGTCTCAGCCCTTAGCACCTTTAATCCCTATGTCTAGGATAGAGACACTCCCTTAGTACACACCTTTAAACCCAAACAGTAAGGGTAAAGATAGTTTGTAGAAGGAAACACCCATGTTTGAAAATGGTGTCTAATTGAGTGGCAGACAAAGTGGTGAATCAGAGAAAGATTTCACAGAATGGGATATGTCCAACTCTCACAAGAAGAGAGGGGAAAAGGAAGCTACTTAAGAGGGCAATGGAGAGAAGGAGGTAGTTTTACTGAGAATTATAGAAAGACAGGTTGAAGAGAGACACAGGTAAAAACAGAACAAGCCAGAGAAGGAGAAGGAGCAAGAAAATTAGAACAGATTGCCAGAATTAATTTGCGGTCAAGCAAAGCAATTCAGGAGAGGCCAAGAGAGAAGGAAGATTGAATCAGTCAGCTTGGAGAGGAGTTTGAGTCAGAACAGCTGTGTTGACCAGCCAGTCAGAGATCAGAAAGAACTAGGAAGGGGTAAATTTATTCAACAGCAAGCTTCAGAAGCTGAAAACATTCTAGACCAAGATAAGACTGTACAGAGGCTAGAAAACTCCAGGACTAGGCCTAGGTTACCAGACTGCGGCAGTAGGTTTCTGAGAGTACAATTACATCAGGTGAATAAAAAATACATTTACATCTTTTTGTGTGTCTGTGTGTGTGTGTGTTAAAAGCCTGCTAGCTCAGAGAGGCAGAGAAAGCACCCAGCTGACCTTCCTACTCTACCAAAGTCCCAGAAGAAATAAAAACTCTTTCTCCTTGTCCACACTGTCTTAAATACCTTCAACTCAAAGACCCTCCTTTCTCTTTCCTGGGTTTTCTTATGTTCACTGTCAATTGGTTGCCTACTCTGCTCTTGAGCTATGGTTGACTTTATTTAATCCTGTTTACAGAAAGCTCTTGGATTAAATGTGTGTACAAGGGCTTAGCCATACCACAAGAAGAACATGGTTTTTCCCATTCACAATCTTGAGGTTCACAATGTAATCAAATATCCTGCAACATAGCTCCCTTTCTATTTTCTACAACACACACACACACACACACACACACACACACACACACACACACACACACACACTTCAGTCTACAGTTCACAAATTAAAGAAATCATGTGGTATTTGTCTTTCTGAGTCTGGTTTATTTCACTGGGGTTTCAATTTCTAAGGGCTGGGAACAAAGTTCAGCAGTTTATAGTTCTTGCCTCAAATGTATAAGGCTCTGGGTTCTATACCAGCACTGCAAATAAGCCAAGCTTTTATTTGGACTAGGGATGTAGCTCAGTTGGTTTGATCCCAAGTACCACATAAACCAGGCAAGGTTTTGAACATAGTGAGTTCAAAACCATTAAAGGATATATGGAAACTTGCCTCAAAATAAAACAACTAGAATGATCTCCAGTTCCATATAGTTTCCTTCAATTGCTATGATTTATTTTTTCCTTATGACTGAATAAAATTGCACTTGGTATGTGCATTAAATTACTTTATCCATTTTTATCTGTTGATGGAC
>CM052722.1:97969253-98014640 GCA_028551405.1 Uromys caudimaculatus
CAAAGAATACACATCTATTGACCCATGGTCTGGACTACATATGAGGCAGAAGAATCACCTCGATGGCCATCAGGGAGAAAGGAGAGGACTTTGGGCCTGAGGGTGCTAGAGGCCCCAATAAAGGGGAATGTCAAGGTGGGAATATGGGAATGGGTGGGCGGGTGGGTGGGAGGAGGAATTCCCTCACAGAGTCGGGGAGGGGGAGGGGATACGGGGTTTCCAAAGAGGAGACCCAGAAAAGGGGAAACATCGGAAATGTAAATAAAGTATCAAAAATAAAAATTAAAAAAATAAATAAATAAACTGAAAATGCACCCAATACCAGAGTGCCAGGATCACAGCTATATGCTAACTCTCCTGGCTAAGAAATTAATCATCTTTAGGCTAAGTAATTGCTTACTGGCTCTTTCTGTTTTATTGAAATAAAATAAAAAGTTTACATGGTTTTCAATAAAAAAAAAAAAAAAAAAAAGAATGGAAGCCTGGCATGATGGTGATGGTCCATGCTTCTTGTCCCAACACTCTGAAGGCAAAGGTAAGTGGATGTCTGAGTTCCAGGCCAGCCTGGTCTGTAGTGAGTTCAGGATATCCAGGACTACACAAAGAAACCCTATCTTGAAAAAACAACCAATTCAAAGATGCTCTTTTTTAAAGTTATTTTATTAATTTTTTGCATTTTAAAATTTTTATTCTTTAATCTTTTTTTACAGTCCAGACTTTATCCCCTCCCTGTCCACCTTCCGACTGTTCCACATCCCACACCTCCACCCCTGCCCTGTCTCCAAGAGGATGTCCCCACCCCAGCCTACCCCAGCAGACCTTCCCACTCGCTGGGGCCTCCAGTCTCTTAAGGGTTAGGTGCATCTTCTCTGACTGAGTTCAGAGCCAGCAGTCCTCTGCTGTATGTGTGTTGGGGGCCTCCTATCAGCTGGTGTATGCTGCCCGGTTGGTGGTCCAGTGTCTGAGAGATCCCGGGGGTCCAGGTTAATTGAGACTGCTGGTCCTCCTACAGGGCCGCCCTCCTCCTCAGCTTCTTTCAGCTTTTCCCTAATTCAACCACAGGGGTCAGCAGCTTCTGTCTGTTGGTTGGATGCAAATATCTGCATCTGACTCTTTCAGCTGCTTGTTGGGCCTTTCAGAGGGCAGTCACGATAGGTCCCTTTTTATGGGCGCTCCATAACCTCAGCAATAGTGTCAGGCCTTGGGACCTCCCCTTGAGCTGGATCTCACTTTGGGCCTGTCACTGGACCTTCTTTTCCTCAGGCTCCTCTCCATTTCCATCCCTGCAGTTCTTTCAGACAGGAACAACTATAGGTCAAAGATTTTGACTATGGGGTGGCAACCCCCTCCCTCACTTGATGTCCTGTCTTTCTGCTGCAGGTGGACTGTACAAGTTCCCTCTTCCCAATGTAGGGCATTCATCTAAGGTTCCTTTGAGTCCTAAGAGTCTCTTACCTCCCTGGTCTCTGGTACATTCTGGAGGGTCCCCCAACCTCCCCAGGTTGCCTGTTTCTATTCTTTCTGCTGACCCTCAGGGCTTCAGTCCTGTTCCCTCCCCACCCAATACCCGATCATGTTCCCCTCTTCTCCTCCCTGTCGCCTTTCCCACTCAGGTCCCCCCTCTTGTGATTGCTTTCTTCTCCTTCCCAAGTGCGATTGAGGCATCCTCACTTGAGCCCTTCGGCTTGTTAGCCATTTTTAGTTCTGTGGATTGTATCCTGGGTATTCTGTACATTTTGGCTAATATCCAAGTACATACCATGCATATCCTTATTTGTGATAGGCAGAAGCTGGAAACAACCCATATGTCCCACAACAGAAGAATGGATACAGAAAATGTGGTTCATTTACACAATGGAATACTACTCAGCTACTAAGAATGAGGACATCCTGAGTTTTTGCAGGAAAATGGATGGAACTAGAAAATATCATCCTGAGTGAGGTAACTCAAAGATGCTCTTGATGAGACCATTCACACGTTGATTTAAAGATTTGGGGTATCTGAAATTTATGCCATTTGTAGACATGGTATATGGTATAACCCCAGCACTCAGGAGGTGGAAGCAGGAGGACCAGGAGTTTAAAAAGTCTCACACACACACACACACACACACACACACACACACACACTACATATAAAAACTTACAACATTTAAGTGAAAACTCTTTAAATCAGGTGATGGTAGCACTCACCTTTAATCATTTGAGAGGCAGAGTCAGGTGGATTCTTGTGAGTTCCAAGTCAGTCTAGTCTATAGAGTGTGTTCCAGGACAACCTGGGCTGAAGAGAGGGGGGAGGGGAGAGGGAGAGATATTTTCAGACAGGGTTTCTCTGTATAGTCTAAGGGAGAGGGAGAAGGAGAGGGAGGAGAGGGAGGGGAAGAGGGAGAGATATTTTCAGACAGGGTTTCTCTGTATAGTCCTAGCTGTCCTGTAACTCACTCTGTAGACAAGGGTAGCCCCAAACTCAGAGAGATGCACTTGCCTCTGCCTCCTGAGTGTGGGGATCAAAAGTGTGGACCACCAATGCCTGGCTAGAGAGAAATTTTTTAAAGAAAAAGAATACCAAATTACAAGTACAAATTAGGTAAGAAGCTCTCTGTACAATGAGGTTTTGTGAATGAGGAATCTCAAGGTTGAAAATGCATCAGCACCACAGTAAATCTTTTTAGGAATACTCACTGAGCTATAAGTATAGTCTCCTAAGTGCCTCTCTCTTCTGGGAATGGCCCTCATTACTTACCTGGAAACTCGCTGTTTGCTAGGAGTGGGCTCCCTAGAATCTGCTCACCAGAATCACCTCAATCACCTCAGAGAATCTTCAGAGCGTTTTCTTTTGTTTTGGTTTTGGAGACAGGATTTCTCTGTGTAGTCCTGGCTGTCCTGGAACTTCTGTAGACCAAGCTAGCTGTCTTAGTCATGGTTTCTACTCCTGCACAAACATCATGACCAAGGTGCAAGTTGGGGAGGAAAGGGTTTATTGAGCTTACACTTCCATGCTGCTGTTTCTCACCAGAGGAAGTCAGGACTGGAACTCAAGCAGGTCAGGAAACAGGAGCTGATGCAGAGGCCATGGAGGAATGCTGCTTACTGGCTTGCTTCCCCTGGCTTGCTCAGCCTGCTTTCTTATAGAACCCAAGACTACCAGCCCACAGATGGTACCACTCACAAGGGGCCCTCCCCCCTTGATCACTAATTGAGAAAATGCCTTACAGCTGGATCTCATGGAGGCATTTCCTCACCTGAAGCTCCTTTCTCTGTGATAACTCCAGCTTGTGTCAAGTTGACACACAACACTAGCCAGTACACTAGCCTTAAACTTAGAGATAGATCCTGCCTCTGCCTGGTATTAAAGGCATGAGCCACCACCACCCATGTTTTGTTAAACATGGATTTTGTGAACTTCTTAAACACAGTCATTACTGAAGATTACATTATGGAAACATCATATTGAGGGGACTGGAGAGATGATGGAAAGATGACTCACTGTTTACAAGTGCTTGCTGATCTGGCTGAGACCCAAATTCAGATCCTAGTAGTCAGGCAGGACAGCTGACAACTACCTCTAACTCCAGCTCCAGGGGATCGAAAGCCCTATTCTGGCCTTCATGGGCACTGCTGCCATGAGACATTAGCTTATACAGATACACACAGAGAAAGTGCATGTTTCAAAAGGTATATTAAAGCACAGATAATACTCAAGACTCATCACTTTTTATTTTACTATGCTTTACTGTGTCTGTACTGCCTATGCCTAGTGTGTCTGTGGGGAGAAATCTGCTGTGTATCTCTGGTCAACATTCTGTTCAATAATCTTGCATTAGTAGCTTGAAATTAGCTACGGGAATAGATAGACTACAGAAATTGGCCATTTGACATGTCAGGACTATTCTCCCTAGGAAGCTGATTACTTGGTATTTCTCAACAGTCTGGCCACTACATTGTTTAGAACTCTAGACAAGGAGTACCTACTGTGCAGGCTTCTATGGTCTATATGGTCTAACATCAGCTATTTCAGTAATTGTTTTAATTATAGTTATATACTATGTTTTATCCTTTGGGGTATTGTGAGATGAAGTGTGTGTGTTTGTGCACGCACACACGTGCACGTGCATGCGCGTGTGTCTGTCTGTCTGTCTGTCTGTGTTGCTGGTCAAACCTAGATCTTTATGCATCCTAAGCACGGTTCATATTTTATCCATCGCCGGGCACTGGTGGCGCACGCCTTTAATCCCAGCACTTGGGAGGCAGAGGCAGGTGGATTTCTGAGTTCAAGGCCAGCCTGGTCTACAGAGTGAGTTCCAGGACAGCTAGGGCTACACAGAGAAACCCTGTCTCAAAAAAAAAAAAAAACAAAAAACATATTTTATCCATCCTGATGTCACAAATTCCTCTCAAATTGTAAAGACTCAATAAATATTAAATAAATTCAACTTCTGTGGATTCAGCTCCTTCCTACATCAAATGAGAAGACATGCTCTCCCTACCACATGTGGGTCTTATAGAACAAGTGAAATACTAGACAGGAAAGGTCTTTGGGGGAAGCTGAGGAAATGCCATACAAGCACAGGGTATTATTTTCACACATTCAGGAGGTTTAATGAGTTCCCAACCTAAAACACCTGTTGCAACATATAATTCTAGCTTGCTTCTCTTCTCTCTCAAGATGTTCTGAGCTTTTCTGGCATGCAAGTTAGGAGACGTTAATTGTTTAATAAAGGTAGCAATAAAGAATTTTTATATAAAGATGATTTTGAAACCTGATGAGGAACACCATAAAAAGAGCAACACATTTCTATCATGGGAAAAACCCTGATAGACAGTGAAGGGCCCAGCAATTTCGTGGCTTAAAGTGTCTTGATTTTTATTTTTATGTATTTAATTGCAAACCATTTTTAAATGTCTTTACAGATACAGCTTCATCTAACTCTCATAAAACACTTCTTATTCTCATTTTACAGAGAAAGTGACTGAGTGTCAGAGAAATTAAATTATCCAAAGTCACATGCTTCACCCCACTGCAAAGCATCTCTGGACCACAGCCTTATGATGCTCTCTATTCTTGGAAGTCCCACAACTGAATCCTCCCCTTCTCCTGCATAGATCTTTCCCATGTAACACCCTGTCTGACTACGTTGGCTCAAGTGATAGCACCCTACATTAGTGTACACATTATGAAATGAATCTGGCTTTCAGTTTTTAGCTGAAATTGCTCCGTGACCAGCCAGTATTTGGAGAAAATGACATCCTCACAAACAAAACAAACTAGAAAACCTCTTCATGGTATCACAAGACAACAATGTTTTATAGGGTGAATTCTTGAGGAAGGACTTTAGATCCCCTGAGACTGATCTTATAGCCAGTTGTGAGCCACCATATGGGTGCTGGGAATTGAACCCAGGTCCTCTGGAAGGGCAGAGCCCTCTTTCCAACTCAAGGTATAAGTTTTTGGTGATTATTACATTACACCTTGATTAGTTTTGACAAAATTCAAGTCAGATATTTATAACATTTAATACTAAAAATGAGAACTAGCATGCTGACAGTTTTTGTGTCTTTGTGTGTCACGAGCTACACTCTCAGTGCTGATTCTTTCTTCCAGAAAAAAATATCTGAAATCAACTCAGTGAGTATAACTTAGTGGTAGAGCAGATACCACTGTGAACACGGAGCAGACATACATACAGGCAAAACACTTATGCAGAGAATATAAATACTTTTTTAAAAACTTCTACTCTTAATCTTTTTTGAAAACATGGTTTTACCCACAAACATGTTATCCTGACTAGCTTTGTGCCATCTTGATACAAGCTAGAGTCATCTGAAATAGGGAAACATTAGGTGAAAAATGCCTCCATAAGATCCAGTCAGCCTTGCATGACAAAAGGTTTCCTGAAGAGATGCAACACACCTGTCTACTCACCCAGCTGCGGAAGCTACAGCAGACTAAAGTGTGGATACCACTGAGGTTCCAATTTGGTGGACTAATGAGTTTTATCGGGATTAATTACAGGAATATGGGTGAGGGGTTACTTACAGGAACAGAATGACTCAAAGACAGCTGCCTCACCAAAGCCCACCACAGCGTGGGTGAGAGCTCACAAAGCTGGGGACCTGGAGCACACTGCACAGTCTGCAGGCAGAACAACAGGTTCTAAAGTGTTCTTAGTTGGTCCAACCATGTTCAAGTCTGCTTAGCTAGTTTCTGCTTCTGCTAGACAGCTGAGAGTCTTCTTAGCAGCTTGGCTCTGCTCTTCTGAGAGGGACTCTCAGCTTTCATTGCTTACTCTGGCAGGGAGAGACCTAGTGAATCTGATCAGTTCCAGGGACTTCTAAAGCTCTTTTGAGTTGTTTACCCTCCTGCTTAAGGAGTCTCCCTGCAGGATGGAATGTTTCAATCTTTGAAGAAACTGGTACACTTTCTTAACTAGTGATGAATGGGAGAGGGCCCAGCCCATTGTGAGTGGTGCCATCCCTGGGCTGCTGGTCTGGGTTCTATAAGAAAGCAGGCTGAGCAAGCCATGGAGAGCAAGCCAGTAAGCAGTGCCCCTCCAAGGCCTCTGTATCAGCTCCTCCCCCTAGGTTCCTGCCCTGCTTGTTCCTGCCTTTGATGATGACCTGTGATACGGAAGAGTAAGGAAACAACCCTCTTCCCCAAATTGATTTTTGATCTTAACGTTTCACAAGAATAACCCCCCCAACTAAGACACAGTTATATTCACGCTCATTTATATTTACAATAGCCCTAACATTACATTTTAAGAGTTCTGGGGCATGTGAGGTGGCTGAGCACGTAAAACCACTTGCTGTCTGTCTAGCCTGACAATCTGAATTTGATCTCCAGGACATATGATTGATGTGTGTGTGTGTGTGTGTGTGTGTGTGTGTGTGTGTGTGTGTACATATACCATATGGTATAAAGACAGAACTGATGTATTGTCCTCTGACCTCCACAAGCATGGTGTAGCATGCACTTATGTGTACATATGTACAAACACACACACACACACACACACACATGCACGCATGCGCACACACACACATACACAAATAAATGGTTATTTAAATTTATTTAGGAGCTCTGTTAAAATTCAAATGACACACTTAAGTACTAAGTTGCTTTCAAGGTTTTCCACATAGAGAACGAGGCTATACCTGAAATAAGTGAGAAGCAGTGGCTGTAACAACCTCTTCCATTTCCCAAGTTGACGCTTTTGAACAGCCCCGAGAAATAGATCCTTTATTTTGTGACCAAAACAATTCTTAGCAACTTAGAGATGCTTAATCCTTTCAGGCTTTTATGTTTTAAGGGCCAGTATTATAGATACTAATTATAATTGCTTTGGACACGTCAGTTGAAAAACCTATGAAGACCTCCAGCACATTCAGTGGCATATGAATAGTACTGTCCCTTTAATTTTATGATTCCCAAGGCTAACTTGCTGTTGCTTTGTCTTGTTTTTAAAATGTAACTTAAGGGCTAAAGAGACAGCACAGTGGTTAAGAACATCAATTGTGGGGCTGCAGCGATGGCTCAGCAGTTAAAGCGCATCGACTGCTCTTCCAGAGGTCCTCAGTCCCAGCGACCACATGGTGGCTCACAGCTGTCTGTAATGGGATCTGATGCCCTCTTCTGGGGTGTCTGAAGACAGTGACAGTGTATTCACATACATAAAATAAATAAATAATTTTTTTTTTTTTAAAAAGAGCATCAAGTGCTTTTGCAGAAGACCCAGGATTGTTTCCAAGCACGGTCACTGTGACTCGTAATTATCCACAGCTTACATGATATGAAAACTTCATTTTAGAAAATCATTTCAGGTGTCTGAATTGTATTTCTTAGTGTATAAAATGAAAATCAAAATAAATTCATCTTACAGATTTCTGGAAATAATGAGAGAATACAGGTAAAATATTATTACAGTCTCTCTAAAACCCAGAAATGCTCAATAAATATTAGCAGCCTGTATTGATATGATCATTAGAAATATTTATTGCTGCCGGGCAGTGGTGGCGCACGCCTTTAATCCCAGCACTTGGGAGGCAGAGGCAGGTGGATCTATGAGTTCGAGGCCAGCCTGGTCTACAAAGTGAGTTCCAGGACAGCCAGGGCTACACCGAGAAACCCTGTCTTGAGAAAAAAAGAAAGGAAGGAAGGAAGGAAGGAAGGAAGGAAGGAAGGAAGGAAGGAAGAAATATTTATTGCCTGTGCTTTTCCATCTATCTCATTCCTTTCTGAACTTAACTCTATTCAAATATCACCTCATCCGTGAAAACTTCCTGGTCCCCGTATTTGAACACAGCCACCAACCCCACCCAGCACTACTCCCTTTACTTCCTTTACTGAACTGAAACACGTTCCCTAAAGAGATGTGTTCAAAGAGCTGGACAGATGGCCCAGAAATTAGGGATGCTTACCAGTCTTGAAGAAGAGTTGAATTTGGTTCCCAGGCCCCACATCTGGTGGCTTACAAGTTCCAGGGCATCCAACACCCTCTGTCCTTCTCACGCTCCTGCACATGTACGCAACACACGCATTCATGGAGATGCACACACACAAACATAAATCAAATAAATATTTTTAAAGATATGTTTAGAGTTGGAGAGATGGCTCGATGTTTAAAAGCACTTATTCTTGCAGAGGACCCATGTTTGAAAAATCAGGGTGTTTAATGTAGGGGAGTGGAAGTGGAAAACATTTATTCACTGACAGTATGCTTATTGAACGCCTTTATCCCCAGGCGTCCCACATGGTGGCTTATAACCCCATAACTCCAAGTCCAGGAGCTCCAATAGCTGCCGTCTTCTTACCTATGCAGGTACCAAGCATACATGCAGGACACCCAGACATACAAGCAGGCAAAACACTCATAGACATAAAATAAGATTAAAGAATCTCTTTTAGAAGTTTAAAGCAATGCTCAAGTGTTCATTTCTAGGACCTTTGTTAAGGTCAACAATATACTAAGTTAAGGTAGGCCCCAAATACACACACACACACACACACACACACACACACACACACACACACACGGAGAGTGCTATATGACTCAGTGTGCAATGATGCCAAGGGTCATCAGTGTCCAGCAGAAGTAGCGATGAAAGAGTAAAAACTGACCCTCTAAGGACCCAGAGGAGCATGCTTCCCCAGGCCCTAAATCTCAGACTCCAAAACTGTGAGAAAGTGGTTTTCCGTTCTGCTAAGTTGCCCACTGTGTGGTACGCTGTTATGGCAATCCTAGAAAACAGACACACTGACTGTCTAACACACTCCCTTTCAGGGACTTTATACTGACTGACTCTGGAAGTGACAGAACGCCTGAGGGGTAAAGGTGCTCAATAAGCATACACTTTTTTTTTTTTAATATTTATGTATATGTTTAAGACACACCAGAAGAGGGCATCGGATCCCATTACAGATGGTTGTGAGCCACCAGGTGGTTGCTGGGAATTGAACTCAGGACCCCTGGAAGAGCATTTAGTGCTCTTAACCACTGAGCCATCTCTCCAGCCCCCAATAAGCATACTCTTAATGAAGCAATGAATTAATATTTTCCACTCCCCTCCATGGAGCACCATGATTTTCATGTCTTTTATTGGGGGGTGTATATGTGTGTGGAATGCATGCACGCATCGTGGATTCAGTTCTCTCCTACCTCTATGTGGACTCTAGGAACTGATCTCAGGCTACAAAGCGAGCAGCAAGCAGCAAGCTCCTTTCCTCACTGAGCCAACTGGGTTTTGTTTTTTAAGACTGTTTTTGTGCTCCCCTTTATCTCCCTTTTTGTTAAATTGAAATGTCTTTTCCCAGTCTTGTGGACATACAGTCACCTTATTTTCTTCTTAATCTTTACTGTTTAATCCTTTAGAAAAAGACATGAAGAAGGGGGCTGGAGAGATGGCTCAGCGGTTAAGAGCACTGGCTGCTCTTCCAGAGGTCCTGAGTTTAATTCCCAGCAACCACATGATAGCGCATATAATATTTATATGATAAGATCTGGTGCCATCTTATGGCGAGCAGGTGTACATGCAAACAGAATACTGTATATATGATGTATAAATGAATAAATAAATAAAGACTCTTGTCAGGGCTGGAGAGAAGGCTCAAGGGTTAAGAGCACTGACTGCCCTTCCAGAGGTCCTGAGTTCAATTCCCAGCAACGACATGGTGGCTCACAACCATCTGTAATGGGATCTGATGCCCACCTCTGCTGCGTCTGAAGACAGCTAATGTACTCACATATATAATTAAATAATTTTTTTAAAAAAAGAGGCTAGTCTTTAAAAAAACAAGGACATGAAGGTGGGGGAGGGGAATGTAAGGGGAAAGCCAGGGGGTATTGGAGTGGAGGAGAATGGAATAGCTATGATCTAAATACAATGTATTCATGTACAAAAATACTAAAGTATTAAAACATCATGAAAAATAGAGAAAGAAGAGAATAATAACATGTACAGATTCACATGTCTAGCCTACCCTTCATCCATCTTCAATTGTTTTCTTGTATGGGATGGAAAACCATAGTTGTGTTGTTTCATTTTTCAAAATAGCTAAGCAATTATCCCAGCTAACTTTATTGACAATTTCATCTTTTCTTTACCAATTTGGAACAGCACCTTAATAATCTAAAAACTTACTTCAACCAGTATAAGAGGGCAGAAGTCTCACCAACACATACCATTTTTTAAAAACGTTTAACTTACCTATTGTATGAGTGTTGTGCCTGTACGTTTATCAGCATACCACGGGCATGCCCGGTGTCTACAGAGGCCATAAGAGGTTGTCATAGATGGTTGTACCCACCATATGGGTGCTTCGAATGGAACACAGGTCCTCTGAAAGAGCAGTTGTTGCTTTTAACCATTAAGCCATCTTTCCAGCATCACTTTTTAAATACTACTGTATAATGGGTTTTATGTACTAATACAAATTTCACATAACTCATTTCCACCAATACTTTATTTGTATTTACTGCATTTACTTATGAGTATATGTGTGGGACATGACATTTAGAGGTCAGAGGACTTTCAAGAGACTTCTCTCTCTTTCCACCATGTCAGTCCAGGAATAGAATTCAGATTGTCAGATCTGGCAGCAAGTTATCTCTACCATCTGAGCTGTACCAACACCTTGCACATCCACCCGCCTCCCCACACGCATTGTTTTATCTTTTTTTTTTTTTTTGGTTTTTCGAGACAGGGTTTCTCTGTGTAGCCCTGGCTGTCCTGGAACTCACTCTGTAGACCAGGCTGGCCTTGAACTCAGAAATCCACCTACCTCTGCCTCCCAAGTGCTGGGATTAAAGGCGTGCGCCACCACTGCCCGGCTTTATCATTTATTTTTATCTGTGTGGGTGTTTTGTCTGTATGTATGTCCGCATACTATGGGCATGCCTACCTGGTACCTGCAGAAGACAGAATAGGGCATCAGATTCCCTGGGACTCCAGTTACAGATGGCTGTGAACTACCATGTAGAGGCTGGGAATCAAACTCAGGTCTTCTGAATAACAGCCAGTGATCTTAACTAGTGAATCATCTCTCCAGTCATCATTCCCGAGGTTTTTATTTGTCTTATTTGTTTGTTTATGGTAAACTTGGCATAAGCTAGAATCATCTGGAAAAGGGAACCTCAATTGAGAAAAAATGCCACTATCAGATTGTCTAGACTAGGGAATTTTCTTGATTAATGATTGATGTAGGAAGACCCAGTATGCTGGAAATGATGTCATCCCTGAGCTGGTGGTCTTTAGTTGTTTAAGAAAGCAGGCTGATAGGGCTGGAGTCATGGCTCGGTGGGTTAGAGCACTGACTGCTCTTCCAGAGGGCCTGAGTTCAATTACCAGCAACCACATGGTGGCTGACAATCATCTGTAATGGGAACTTCTACTGGTGTGTATGAAGACAGTGACACTATACTCATAAAAATAAAACAAAATCTTTTTTCAAAAAAAACAAAGCAGGCTGAGCAAGCTGTGGAGAGCAAGCCAGTAAGCAGCACTCCTCCATGCCTTCTGCATCAGCTCCTGCCTCCAGGTTCCTGCACGGACTTCCTTTCATAAAGGTCTGTAAACTATAAGGTTAAATAAATTTCCAAGTTGCTTTTGGATATGATCTTCATTATTACAGCATTCACAAGCCAATTAAGACACCTCCAGTGTCCATGTAACTATTTTCTGCTGTATATTCTTGCAAATGACTTTTTGAAATTATAGAAAAGTCTAGAAGCTATCTTGTTGAGATGATACATAAAATTTTATTAGATATGTCCATGAATTTGTTGGTGAGAGCTACCTTAGCTGAATTTATTTGTCCCTCCTCCTGTCATGAATCAAACTCTTGTCTCCCACCTAGAAAATAGCCTACTGGCCTCTGGCCCAGTTGTCCAAATGGGCGTGTTCACTGCTGGCAGGTAGACCTTACTGAACTGAAACCTAAGAACCTTTCATTCTGTCTCATCAGGACAGAATTCTGTGATCTGGCCCTAGCTTACTTGTCCCCTCACACATATGAAATGCTCTAAATTCAAGAGTTACTTTGTTTTTAATACTTGCCTTTGGAGTTGAACCCAGGCCTTTCTTTAACACCCCCAGCTGCTCAGTACAGTTCTTTGATAGTCCCCATCCCTTGCTTCTTATGGAAACAACTGCCTTTGAAGTCCCTCCTTGGTCTTCTCCACCTATGTTTATTCTACTTGGGGCCTATTCCCTTTGACATTGCTTTTGGGAAGCACTTCCTGCCTAAGCCACACTCCGTTCCTTGCCCAACTTCGATGCTTTTCTCCCTGCTTACAAACTGAAATTTATCAGATTGGTCCCTGATTGGTTACTTGACATTCAAGAAATCACTGCTCAGGTCTGCTTTCTTGGTAGAGTAAACCTGGACTATAACCTGGGAATAAGGATTCTTTCAGCTAATAATAATTTTATATATATGTATGTATATATATACATATATATGTGTGTGTGTGTGTACACACACACACACACACACATACACACAAAATATTTGTTTTCTGAGACATAGTTCTCTGTATAACAGTCCTGGCTGGCTGTCCTGGACTTTGCTTTGTAGACCAGGCTGGCCTTTAATTCAGAGATCCACCTGCCTCTGCCTTAGTACTGGGATTAAAGGTAGGAGCCACCCTGCTCAGCTCACCTAAAATTTTGTACCATAGCTTTTTCACCTATTTTGCTGTGATTTCAAAGCTAATGACAATTTCTAAAGTCACACCTCAACTTCCAAATCACTGTTTATTATAACTAATTAGTCTAATAATTAGTCTCTATGTCACACTGACTTTTCAATCTAGGAAGATCCAATACCTTTGAGAGCCCTAAGACTACCTTCTAACTCAAAGGTAGTAATTCTGCTTGGTAGATGTCCACTAAACTTACTGCAATTCTCAGAATATGGTCATCTATATGGGTCTGTATATATATTATTAATTCTTCCCATAACCAACTTAAATCTCCCCATTCACAAATGTTCTACACAAAAGACATTAAGTACAAGACAATTATTTTATAGTCTAACTTTTTATTTGTGCTGCTGAGAATGGAACCCAGTGCCTCTCATGTGCTAGGCAAGTGGCCCACCTCTTAGTCTAACTTTAACAAGAATAAAACCCTAATTTTCACCAGGCAGTGGTGGCACACGCCTTTAGTCCCAGCACTTGGGAGGCAGAGGCAGGTGGATTTCTGAGTTCGAGGCCAGCCTGGTCTACAGAGTGAGTTCCAGGACAGCCAGGGCTACACAGAGAAACCCTGTCTCAAAAAACCAAAAAACAAAAACAAACAAACCCTAATTTTCGCAGAACAGTGGTGGCACCCCAGACTCAGGAAGCAGGCAGATCTCTAAGTCCAAGGCCAGCCTGATTTAGAGTGAGTTACAGAACAGTCAAGGCTACCCCAAAAAACTGTTTCCAAAATTAAAATAATAAACTTAATTTTCAAGACTTGCAAAGGCTGATCAAGATCAGCCATCATTTCATTTCCATGGGACTCTTAGGAGGCAGAGTGGTCTACCCTAGCCTCTATAGACATGCCTAGTAAAACTGTAAACTCCAGTTACCTTCTGGATACTAGCCACCTTAAGTAAAGTACCAGTGAACTACCAATGACAATAAATTTGTATTATTAAAGCAGTACCTGGTGGTACTGAGGATTATAACAAATAGGCTTTAATCCCCACTTTTACTTATCTACTTTATTAGAAGGGAAAGAGATCTTTGCTGCCACATCAAATGTAACTAGTTAGGCACCAACAAAGTACTAGGTCATAGGCAGCACAGGAAGTACCTAGTACTTTTTACATTTCTGTAATTACTTCAAGCATTAGTCACTTAAGAAAATCATACATCGCCAGGCAGTGGTGGCGCACGCCTTTAATCCCAGCACTTGGGAGGCAGAGGCAGGTGGATTTCTGAGTTCGAGGCCAGCCTGATCTACAGAGTGAGTTCCAGGATAGCCAGGGCTACACAGAGAAACCCTGTCTCAAAAAACCAAGAAAAAAAAAACCCTTATGCCTTTAACCATTCTTCACCTCTCAAGGAGAAGGTAAGCCCCACAGCACTGGTGTAGGACCAATGTATTTTCCCTAATGAAATGGAAGCTTTGGGAACTAGCTCAAAGCTGAAGTATAATTCAGTAAAAAATTCTTCTTACTAAATTGAACCTATGTTATGAGGGTCCCCCCAAAATAATAAAAGGCTTTCAAACTTGGGAAGTTCTAAGGCACAAAGAATGACACATAGTGATACCATCCCTTCTGAGGAGAACTCAATGCTCATGTTGGCAGAAGGTAAAACCAGCACGTCTATTTTTCCATTTGCCAAAGACAGGGTACTGTTAACACGAACATGTGAAACAGAATGAGAAAGTGGGGTAAAAATGTGCCTGAGTCCTTTCAACTTTATGAATCTGAAACTTAAAATAGCTAACTGGGGTTTTTTTACCCATAATTCTTTGGGCCAGCACCATCAGCACCTGAGACTGGGTTACAAAGGTAAATTCTCAGGACTCACTTGATGGCAGTCACTCTCTGTAAATGGGGCTGGCAGGGTTTTAACTACTGATAAAACCAAAGCCTCAACACAAACTTCCAAGTCTAGCTATGTTCAAATGTTACTTCAAGACATAGGCTAAAAAATTTGTTTTCAGCTCAGTAGGGGAAGGGCACGTGTCATCAGGCCTAAGAAATCTGAGATCTATGTCCATGACCCACATGATAGAAAGGACTAGCTCCCTCCAGTTGTTCTCAAATCACCACATGCCACACACACTAAATAAATAAATGTAACTTTAAAATGCTGTAAGCCCAGCACTCTAGAGGCAGAGAAGCAGGCAGATCTCTGTGAGTTCCAGGACAATCTAGTTTACATATCGAGTTCCAAGCCAACCAAAGCTACATATCAAGACTCTATTTTAGAAAAGCTAAATTTAAAAGAGAGCCCATAACCCTGTCTCAAAAAAAAAAAAAAAAAAGAGAGCCCAGTTTTTTCAGATCTATACATCAGCTTTATTTTGCAAATTTCAGGTCTACTTACATTCAGTTCACCAATCAAAATGTCATGAATTCAAATATATTTAAAATTATGTATCATTTTAAAAAATTAGACTCCAAATGTGTTCATATCAATGAGTAGCTAAAGGATTTTACAGTCTTACTTGAGCACTGATAGACTGCCGTCAACAAAGGTCCTGCGGTTTACAGATGGATACCGTGCAATTTTTCTCCTATTATACTAATCAAAATTGCATCGTGATCCACCCGACAACAGCAAAACAGTTCATTTTATAAGTACAGTCTAACATAACTTACAACGCTCAGAAACTAAAAGAAGATGACAAAAAAACCCTCTTTTCTTCCTCAGGCCGGGACAAGTGCAATACTTTATATATCTAACACAAGTAATGGCACTAATCCCCACCTGTGGATGAATGGGTATGGATGCTGAAGATGTGCATAAAGATGTCCATAAAGATGCAGAAAGGTACACATGATCACAGTCAGTTTTGCATGGATTTGCACAGCCATATATTCACATATCCGCTGAACTGCAAATCTGCAAAACTAACCGTAAGTGGCAATGTCCTTGCACTGTAGTTGCGTCAACAAGAGATTGGTTGATCCACGAGCACTAGAAGTGCTCACACTGCAGTAGAGAGATGCAAAACTATCTGCACTATGAGCACTTTGGCACTACTAGGATCGGCGCTTGTCCTTCTACACAACTGGACACTGCACAGTCCCCACCATCTGTTTCTCGGTGAAACATTTTAAGAGCCTTTGAAACTTGTCCTGCTCAAATCATTTCTCAAGATATGCTTTCCAAATGTGGGATTAGAAGTAGCCTGTGCGAGAAGGGGCATTTAGGGCACTAGGTGAACCTTAACACAAAAGATGCATCACAAGGACCAGCTCAAAAACATCCACAACCTAATTGCATAGAAACCAGGGACTTGGTGGTCTCTCCTTAAATCACCATGGTAATGTAAGAAGTGCTTGCACTGCAGTAGAACTCAAAAAGCTACCTGCACTGTAAGCACTTTGACATGGCCAAGGCATATTCCGGAAGGGTAACCTTGACGTCTTCCACGAGCTCTTCTTTGCCAGATCTGCAGACTCACCTGGGTAAACACACACATACACACACACGAAACAAGTGAACTGTGAGTTACTATTTCTAAACCAAGTTTGCCTTCCGTTCAGAGTGCAAATGGGGTTGAGTTGCTGCAAACATTAATAATCTCAATTATTTACACTGACTTGAACATGACTAACACTGGCAATTTCAGAATGCCAGACTCTTTAAGAGTAAGAGGATTCTGGACTCCTTCTCCATCTAAGGGAACTTGATATTCAAATCCCAGAAAACTTGCAGACCTGTAATATCCACACTGGTTTTCTAAAAGGGAAGAAAAAGATACAAGCAAAAAAAAAAAAAAAAAATCAGGATGAGTACTGAAGTCTTGAGCTCATCCAGAGCTTTGGGGAGCCACACAGGTCAGGTCTGTTTGATAGCATCCCTGCCCCCAGCCCATTAACAGAAAATGAGAGAAATTTCAGAGCTGCATTAAGAAACAGCTTGACACTCTTCACATACCGCACAGATGGCCGAGAGACGTCACATTTTGATCTATTTCAAAGGGCTCTACTTCTGTTTAAACATTTATAGACCCATTTTCTCCATTAAACCTAAAGAAGTCAGATTAGCTCTTTTGTTTCATGCCATTTATCTTCCACAGGAAAACCTCTCTCATTTCCAAGTGCTTATCTTACCTAAGAAAATACAGCAGAGGAGGGAGCCACTATCTGAAGGTCCACGAGCTCCCTCCCTTCCATGATGGAATAATGTTTGTGTCTGAGGAAGGGGCACCAATAAACTTCAGGGATACAAAACTTGAAATGGGTTAAATGATGGAATTTTTCACAGCCACTTAGTGACTAAGCTAGTCCTGAAAATACTTTTAAATATTATAAATTAGTAAGACTTATTATGTAAATATGAAATTTACTTTCTATAGAAGAATTGGCTTAGTATACAAAAGGATAATACTTTTCTTGAACTGAAGTCCTACACCTAATGATTTTTGCCTCCACTAAAAATATATTCCAAAACCTGACTCAACCTCACAAAACCATCCCTCAGCCCTCAGAGAAAGCTCCTTCTAGTTAATATCTTTCTTTAGTTGACCCATCATCTGCTCTACACCATGTATGCTAGAAAGTCACCGTCCAACCTCTAAAATTGTAAAGAGAATCCAGTCTTTTACCATTTCGGTATTCCCTCTGGTCTTTTTCTGGCATCCTCATGCTCTCAGCTGCCGCTCCTATAGAAATCTGGGAACCTCCTGGGGACGCAGGGTGTGCTCCAGCCGCTCATGCCACGCGCTTTGGTCCTCGAGACACCTCAGCGGCCACCAAAATTAAAGAGAAAGAAACAAAGCATTATGGGAAACGGAGTTCTCCATTCAAAGCACCAAAAACGCGCCAAGCCCACGCCTCTCTCTCCCTCCATTCTTGGGTTGGTGGGAGAGAAATCAAGGGGGGGTCTTTCCCACCCCCTCCACGTGCACCCCGGCATTTGACCATCCCCAAGTTCTCCAGAAATCTGCACAGCAGCAGGGGAGAAAAAGGGAGTCATTTCTCAAGAGTTGCCTGGCACCCCTCAACTACACTCTGGTACTTAGCTTTTCTCAAGTCTTGCCTTCTCCATCCCTCCCACCTCAGCTAACTCTCTAGGATCGATCGCAGCTGCGCCAGCCGAGGTCCGCGACTTCTGGTCCATCCAGCCTCCAGCCAGAACAAGCGCTCAGGGAACCTGCCTGTGGCCCGCCCCTGGCAGGTGGCGAGCGCGACCACCCCGCTGCGGTCAGGACCCGGAACCGCGCGCATCTTCCAAGCGCTCCTGGCCCTCTGCTCCCCGTGCTGCCGGAGGAGGGAGAGCAGCGAGGAGCCCCGTGCAGGAAACGCGCCCCGGCGGCCCACGCACACCTAACCCCCAAAGTGTCCGTGCAGCGCCACTTATGCCCACGAGCCTGTGGCAGCAGTCCGCCACCTCGAACTGCATCCCGAAGCTGGATCCCTGGGAAAAGCCCGCCCTTCGCCTTTAATAGCCTAGGGGGAGAGCCCGCCCCCGCCCACCCGGCCCACAGGAATGAGGAAATGGAACCCCCACCCCGCCCAGGCCAAAGCCCACGGTGCCCCAGTGACCCGCTTGCTCAGCCTTGCCCTTCTGTCCCCAACACCAGAGTCCTTCCTTAATCCAAGCGCCCACGGGATGCCAGTCTAAACCAGTGCCATAGTCGCCTGCCCAGAATGGCGCACTCACTACTACCTCGTCCGGTCGGGCTCCTGAGGCTCTTGCCCCATCCCCCACTGGAGATAGGCAACAAGGCCCACGCAGTTGTGGGACCCAGGTGTCCCCACAGCCCCTCGCGCGCGCGCATGCGCACTACCTCGCAGCTAGATTGAAAGTCCCTAAAACCTGTAGGAGAGAAGAAATTCATACCCGGCATATTCACTCTGCCCATGTGAAAGTTTTCAGCTCTGGCCTGTGAGGCCACTTCTGAGAAGGTTTCACACTTGCTGAGCGCCATCTTTACCAGTTTCGTAGCAGGTATCATGAATGGTAGTGGCACAGATGGGTGCTCGCACAGATGCCAATAAGGTATGGTGCAATTATCTTGCTTTCTCCCCTTCCACAGCTACTAAGACTCAATTGAGTTTTGGCTGTTTAAAAGCCAAAACTAGGGCACATCCCGCGTACAAAACTAAAATAATGATTTAACGTCAAGATGTACACTCGATACAAAATTAAGCATACTAGCAGGTTGCGGGACAAAATAGGATAGCCATACTATACTTTCTCTGCTTTGCTGGAGAGTGCGGCCCGAAGAGGATAGATATCTAGTAGGTTAGATGGTGGAGAGAGTGCGTGACCAGATAACAAAAAACCTGTAGTAACTGAACATGCACTATTACGAGAGGGGACACTGGAAGGCAACTAGTGATGAGCTGCCGCTCAGAAACGAAGGTTCCCTCACTCACTAACATTGTTGTCTTGGATGACTGTGGCAGTTCAAAGCTCAAAAGGAGACAAGAGCACCCCGCGAGTTTCAATCTGGTGCACAGTAGGGGCTCAGGCGAGCGGATTACTAAAGACTGAAAAGACTCCAAAGACTTGTCTCCTGCTCCCTGGCCAGGGGTGGAGCTCAACCAGAACTGCAGGCTCAGCTCAGGTCTTAGTGATGCAAAGCACCCTCATTTCTCCAAACTAAGTTACTCCTACAGGTGGGCTGCCTCCCACTATCCCAAAAACCGCACAAACAGACCTTCCATCGTATGCCAGCACGTCTGTTTGATACTTTCTGGAAACTATGCAAGCAGAAGTTTAATATCCAACCAGATCTCGCTTGTGAGAGTTACATGGACTGCAGAGCAACCTTGGACCTTTAAAGGTAGCTAGCGATGGATAGGTGTGGAAAGCTATCTCAGACCCTATTTTAAGAGACATTGTATTAAAGCAGGATTTACATAAACTTTAATGAGCTTAAGGAAAACCTGGAGGGGGGAAGGGAGGGCTGTGAAAGTGGCGCGAAGATAATGTCATGTGATCGGACCCCAGGGCATCTCCTTCCCCTTTTGCCACCCCCAGGGGGCGGAGTAGGGGAGTTACATCCGCTCCTCACAAACTATTAGCATAATTAATTGTGTCCTGCAGCTGCAGTGGGAGCACTGGGTTAATGAGTAAACACATCTGCTTGAGCATCAGAACAAGAAGACCCATTACCCCGATTTTGGAATATTTTCCCAAATAAAGCTCACTACCATCAGAAATCTTAATGTGTCACCGGACTGTGTGTCTTGGTTAAGAGACAGAAGAGAGCTGGAAGGGACGAAAATATCCTATGAGCTGAGTACAAGTAGAAGTAGCCTGCCCAAAATGAAATTAAGTGGATGGTTTCAATACCGTGGTGAGGGACTCCACTTACCTAAAAATTTCCAAGTTTTAACAGTTCATTAAACAAACTATCCTCCCAGAGTCTTTCTACCCCCCACCCCAGCTTTCAACCCTCTCCCACTCCTCCCCTTTAATGTCAGAACAATACGCTGAAGCCGGTATTTTAGGCTTGCTTTTCCAGGATATTTTCTTGTTCTTTCTTTTAAAGATTTACAACATATAGAATGTCTGGATTGAGTTCCCCAGCTAGAGAAAATAATTTCTTCCATTTCAGTTATTTTCTTGTGCAGGGAAAATTTAACTAAGTACAAGCCATAGATTATAGAAAACTAGGACATTTTAATACACAAAGTATATTATTTTTGTCTTTAACTATTACCAAAAAAAAATAACAATCAACCAAAATAGCTAAGGGATCTGGAAGAGCAAAAGAATAAAAAGCAATGCAGAGAGAGAGAGAGAGAGAGAGAGAGAGAGAGAGAGAGAGAGAGAGAGAGAGAATGAATAACTAACAGTTCAAAGAAAAGCGCATGTGATCCCTTCTAGCTTTAAAACCTGTGGTCATGCTGAGGCTAAAAGCTAAGAGCTTGTGACCTCGCAACCCTGTCCCCTCCCCCAGACCGCAGCCCGGGGCTTAAGGCTCCAGGCTCCCACCAGGCTCCTGCTTGCTCACAGTATTGTGAGACAAACAATACTCTGACATTCTGCAAAATAAAAGACCCACAAGTCCTGACATCCCCCACCAAGTTACATCACTTACTCCCAGCTGGAACAGTGTGTGTCTGTACACAATACATATACATGTATATGTACATATGTACATATCCTATAGTATATATGCACATACAGAAATCCAGATATTCTGTAAGAGAAAAGTATGGAAATTGGCCAAAGGGAAGATGGATCTGTTATCTTTTATGAACCTAAGAATTCTGAGCACAGTACTAAATTCTTGCCAATATTTTATGTTAATAGCAGACTTTAAAAAATAAAAACCAAAAACTATATCTAGCATAGTATCCTACTCCAGAGATACTTCAAGTTATTCTCTGCCTGAAAAGGGAAGGGACATATATTCTTCTGTAACTATCTCTAGACTTACTTGTACACATAAACCATCAATGTCAACTACTCTGGATTTTAATACCTTTAAAAATACTAGTAATTGACTTTTTTTTCTAGTTTAAAAATCTTTTCATTTGGTTTAAAAATCATATTAAGTGGTTCTGTTAGACTTAATGGTTTGTATCTTAGAACAAAAGGTCCCCATGGAAACCAGAAAGTCATTTAAGAGTATTATGTTCCTCCCACAACTAGAATAGAGCTTTTGTTTCACCTGTATTTACTACTTTAAAGTTTTGTAGCTACCCTTCCAGTTGTTGTCTCTTGTACCCTCAGACGTTTTGTGTTCTATTGAAACCTGTGTTTTCTATACTTGTGCCTTATGTGTGTCTATGTTCATGATCCTAAGGCCAAAATCAAAGCCAGCAAATTTGAACACTCTTTGAATTTGTATAAGAGAATAGGATTCCAAGAAAAAATATTTCAAATGTTGTTTTTCGAGATTTGTTCCTGAAGCAGAAACTGTGAATTTGTTACAATTCTATCAAATTTGTCTTCACACTTGTTTTAGAATAGATTCGCTGGGCAGTGGTGGCACACGCCTTTAATCCCAGCACTCGGGAGACAGAGACAGGCGGATTTCTGAGTTCGAGGCCAGCTTGGTCTACAGAGTGAGTTCCAGGACAGCCAGGGCTACACAGAGAAACCCTGTCTCAAAAAAAAAAAAAAAGAAAGAAAGAAAGAAAGAAAGAAAGAAAGAAAGAAAGTTAAAAAGTATCTTTATACACTTTCAAAAGATTTCTTTGACGACTACATGACAGAAAGAGGTGTATCAACGTTCTGAAATAAGAATGTGTTTAAGTACACGTTATTAAATTTCACTTGTAAATAAACTTTTCTTTTTTAAAGTGGTTTTTGTCAATATTTGATTTTTTTAACAGTATGTCTTGGGCTGGAGAGATGGCTCAGTGGTTAAGAGCACTGACTGCTCTTCCAGAGGTCCTGAGTTCAATTCCCAGCAACCACATGGTGGCTCACAACCATCTGTAATGGGATCCAATGCCCTCTTCTGGTGTGTCTGAGGACAGCTACAGTGTACTCATATACATAAAATAAATAAATCTTTTAAAAAAAAAACAGTATGTCTTACATTATTTACAAACATTTCTCTCTTTTTTTTTTTTTAGTATAGAGATAGAGTTTGTTTAGGGCATGGGAAGGGGGATTAAGAGGATAGTAGAGGCAGAGAAAGGCAGAGAGAGGGAGAGAGTAGAGAAGTAGAGGAGTGGAGGCCGGCCATGACCACGTGGAGAGAGGGGGAAGGGAATGGGGCGAGGTAAGAGAAATAGGAAAGAGGTAAGAGCACATTTCTCATTTTTATTACTGTGTGAATTTTTTTTTTTTTTTTTTTTTTTTTGGTTTTTTCGAGACAGGGTTTCTCTATGTAGCCCTGGCTGTCCTGGAACTCACTCTGTAGACCAGGCTGGCCTCAAACTCAGAAATTCGCCTGCCTCTGCCTCCCGAGTGCTGGGATTAAAGGCGTGCATGCGCCACCACTGCCCGGCTGAATTTTGTTTTCAATTACAAGAATAATTTAAATAGAATTATATTACCTCTTTGCCAAGTCAGTTGGGCAGCATTGGTACTAGCAGTTATATGCAATGAATTTGCTTAATTTGTGGTACTTTCCAATTACATTATTCTGTAGATCATTGCTTCTCTCAGCAAGCAGTAAGTCAAAAATAAATTTCTTGGAACCAACAACTGTATTTTTACAGCTTTAATATTTTAAGTCAAAATGGGTCGGCAAACATTTAAAATATGTAAGCATGTACTATTTTCCATCTGTAGGAAAAAATGTTTCTTAAATTAATTCTCCTACCTTGGGAATAGACTCAATAGATGTTAAAGTCATTCACTATTAAGATTAAATAGTGTTAAAGGTATTTTTACACTCCCTTTGAAACACTTTGATTTTCCTGTTTATGTGTCCTTAGAAGTGGAGCTTCTGGTATTACAAACCATAAAATTGCTAGCAGACTGTAATACAGTAATCAAAGGAAAAAAATTGTAAACCAGAAATATTTTACGCACATTGCTTTTTGAAGTTCATTTTTAAAATTACATCTGTCCTCCTTTATATAATTATATTCCTTCTAAGAGAAAAAACAGTGTCATGATATGGGACATTATAAATGATCGAGTTTTAAATTCAAAACTGGAACCAGAAATTCATCACCAAAACAATTTTTCTTCCTAAGTAAGCAAACTACAGTGTTGAAAATTGTCCAATTATTTCATAATCCTACAGCAAGATTTTTTTAATGTTGTGATTCAGAAGTCAAAACAAAGACAGATTTATAAAACTTTTAAGTCACTTTTTTTTCTTTTCTTTTTTTTTTTTTTTTTTTTTTTCTTTTTTTGGTTTTTTCGAGACAGGGTTTCTCTGTGTAGCCCTGGCTGTCCTGGAACTCACTCTGTAGACCAGGCTGGCCTCGAACTCAGAAATCCACCTGTCTCTGCCTCCCAAGTGCTGGGATTAAAGGCGTGCGCCACCACTGCCCAGCTTAAGTCACTTAATATTGTGTCCACTACAGCTGAAACCCAACTTGATCCCCTGAACCAACTGTGTGGAGTGGGAACGGAACACAATGGAATCAATCTCTCTCTGTCTCTGTGTCTCTGTCTCTATCTCTCTCTGTCTCTGTCTCTGTGTCTCTGTCTCTATCTCTCTCTGTCTCTCTGTCTCTGTCTCTGTCTCTGTCTCTGTCTCTCTCTCTCTCTCTCTCTCTCTCTTTCTGCCTCTCTCTGCCTCCTTCCTTCCCTCTGTCTGTCTGCCCCACTCCACCTTTCCCCATCTATCTTCTTCCTCTCCCATGCTCTTCTCAAAGATAACCTTTATCCTCAGCTTGGTAGTTCCCTCTACTGAGCTTAAAGAAAACTGTTTAACTGTCTCCTGAAGGAAGTGGAATTGCTGTCTGGCCTTTTTCATGTTTCATAGGAAGGTGCAGTGCAAAGTGTTGAATTCTCCAGACGCCTGAAAGAAGTGCAATGAAAGCTTGGGGCATCCTAGGACAGGGCTAGCACCCACTGTAGTCCAGGGGAGTCTTCCAGCAGATACTGCCAGCAGAGAGGCTCCACTTTTAAAAGTAGAAGAAAATTTATTTTCTTAAAACAAGCGCAATCCGGTTTACTTTTGAAAGCTTAAAAGGATGCCTGACTCACCAGGAAAATTAATCATTTTACAAACTCAACGATAGAAGGACACAGGTTTATTATTTAAAACCATGTATTGCATGACCCTAATTGGAGCTCTGCATGGCTTCTCATTGTCTCTGAAAAGGGTGATCTGCCCACATCAGACCACACTTTTTAAAGTCCGAATGGCTTTTACTACTTGAAACTCTACTCCGTAAATTTAAAAAACAAAAAAGATTAACATCAGCAAGACAAACGGCTTTTAGAGATGCCATTTCCATGGTCGCTACTTATTAAAGCATCTTTAGGAATCAAAACAGGAAAGATAAAAGGAAAGAGAAATATGGAATCCATTCAAACATAGGCTGCATATTTGTGAAAATGTTTAGCTAGGGGATGGATCAACTTGCTGAACTGAGAAACATTAATCTAGAATGTGTTTTAAGTATTCAAAGAAGCAAACCCAATATGTTGATATGTGTTGTAAAAAGTACTGTACAACGGCATGTTAAACCTTTTTGATTTTTATAGTTAATTAACTAGATCAAAGTTCAGTGTTTCCTTGGAAGATATCAAGGCTCATAAACACAGCCATGTAAATATAGAGTCTGCTTGTTGATTTTGCAGGACAAATAGTTTAGTCAATAGCTAGGGTTAAACTACATTTTTAGGATGGAACATTTGATAATATGCAAATCCTTTTATAGATATTTGATTTGTAACTGTGCCTTCAAGACATTATAAGCAAAAGCAAGGACGGCACTGGATCTTGGCAACAGCAGTATATGCCTTCTTTTGAATAATATATAGACCTTGAAAATGTTGCAGCCTTCAGACCCTGTCATACTATTGGAGGTTTTCTTTAGCTTGATCTGAAATTAAATTTATTTTCTTTCTTTGTGTATTTTAATCATGGCATGTTCCATTAGAGAAATACCTATTCCCACATTATATGATTATGCTATATTATTTAGAGTGTTCTGTGGATGCAACATCCTTTTATTGGTTACTAGGTGTAGCTACAACCTTATATTTAGCCTTGAAGCCATTGTTTCTAAATCTGAATATGAAAGGATAATCAACAAACTAGAAATTGAACAGACCCCATCAGTTTGGTTAATCACCCAACAAAAGCAAGAATCGACTTTCTTTGCCTTTGTGGTTTCACTCAACTAATCACCTCTTCTCATTAAGCTTCAAACTGCTCTTGAAATCCTACTTCTTTAAAATGTCCTTAAACATTTGCTGGAAGGGGGTGGCAATCATACATTTCCTTGATTTTTATTTCTGTGTCAGAAATTTAAGTACAGCAGTAAAGAGAATTATTTTATATTTTGGATCCTAAAGAAAGTGACCCATGTATCTTTGTTTTGGGTGACAGTTGCTTGTCTTTTTCAACTATTTCAGTTACAATCCAAGCCAGCATCTGTAAACTAATCTCTATATTTGGTTAATTATCTCTCTGTGCATGCTGTGCACTTTTTAAATGGTAGCATTACCGAATTTGACTAAGTCTTGAAACTAAGACCTAAAGCTCTTAACAAATTCATTCTAACATTGCTTTTGCTGATTTTATATCCAAAGATATTCTTCTGGAATTTGACTGATTAACACAATTGATGGAAAGAAATCCAAGCTGTAATTTGCCTTTGATTTTGTCCAATCCAAGTCTCCTTCTCTTATTATTTCAATGCTCTTTTTGTGCCGAAATTCTATAAGGGATAGAATTAGGCCTGGAAAGAATGCTTCAAGGACAGTTGGAAGCAGTATTGTAGTTTAGCAAGGTCCTTTAGAAAGTCCTAATTGATCATCTAATCTAATAGCTTCATTTTGCAGATGAAGAAATTGAGGCCCCAAAAATTTATCTCTCTAAAATGCCTCCACAAACCGTCACAGAACCAAAATAAAGAAAACCACTGTCATGGTCTTTTTTTTTTTTTTTTTTTTTTTCCTTTGTAGTGTCAAAGATAAAAGCCAGGGCCAGGGACATGCTAGGCACCCTGCTCTATGATCCAGTTTGAAACAAACTTTTCTTTGAAGCTCAGTTTTTCCTGTAGCAGTGTTGTGAAGGATGGGTGAGATACTCCTGAATTTGTTCCTTACCCTTCTTTTTCCTTTCTGCTGATACCTATTCTTCAGGATCCTGGTCTCTTGCTGGCCAGAGTTTGGGCTTTCAGCAGTGCAGGCAAAGCACAGAAAGAGGCTTCGAAGAGAAATTGTGCAATTTTCTGGTCATCTTCACAATTTAACTACAATCTTCCCAACCTTTACAGAGTTAGTTAAAAAGACACCTAAGTACCAGCTTCCCTTCCAGGAGTTTAGAGAAACTCATCAGCTGCACAGACAAAGCCCTAAATGAACAGTTTTTCAACTCCCCTCCAGATGGAAATCCTAGATTATGATGAACATTTGGCCACCGACATTGTGCAACTTAATGTTCAAAGTCAGAAGCTGCAGGTTGACAATTTCCTCAGAAGCTAATAGCTCTGAAAACGAATGGGTTTTTCTTCAACTATACAAATCAAAAGAGAAAGGCTAGCCTGCTGCCTTCTTTTGTACTTCTGTACTCACTTCACATTCAAAAGCTTGTAGAAAGGGTTCCAATTCCATCAGGTTGGATGGAATGCCCTCCTAGTTCCTTCATTCCACGAGGCGTGTCATTGAAGGAGAATAAATTAAGTATTGTGCCAGAAAATGCCGTCTACTTTCTAAAAGGCATCTATCTCTAGCTTTCAGAAATGCCTTTTGGAAGGAGCAGTGTAGAAACAGTGTCCCCATTGTTGTTAAGGAATGTCATGAATTGGATCCCCACCCCAGTCTTTTATAGAGAAAAAGAATAAAAATCCTTCATCTGAGTTTAAAATTATCATATTTTATAGCATATGCTAACATGTTAATGAGGTGAGGTATTTATTATTAGGTCTCTGCCGAGGCCATTATGGGAAATTGAGCTTTGTCCTTCTGCCCAAGTAAATTGTAGATTCTGTGATGGTGGAGAGAACGTCAACTCTGATTTCAAGAAACCCTTTTCATCGTATTTTGACACTTCTATTGTTGGTCTTTGGCTAGAGTGAATATTTAAATTGAGGGACATCAGAAACAACAGCTCTTCTCTACTTTCCAAGCTCTATGTCAACATTAAATGTTTACTGTCTACCCCAGAACCATCCTGCAAAACTAGCTAACATTCGAAAGTCTTTAACTCTATCTAAAACTATGTAACGGAGAGATCAAGCAATGCCCTCCTAGTAAACAAAGATAACTCTGGGGGATTTCTCTGTAAAGACCTAGCTAGCTCACAGAGGAAGTCTTTGGAATGAGTTGGGGAAGAAAAGGGGAGCTTAAAGACAGAGGGTTTGAGCTGTCTTAGGGAGAGGTTTTGCATCTCAAAGAGGAGGAGAGGCTGGGAATCCTTTTTGTTTTCCTCCTGAGGCCAGGAATGTGTTGTTTTCCCTTCCCAATATCCTTCTTCCCTAAAACCAGGCAGTGGGGGCCGGGTGTGAGACTCAGGGCATCTCAGCTTGAGTCTGTCACTAACTAGCTGAAAGGCATTTAAGCAAATCACTTAGTAGATTACCTCTGAGGTCTCTTCCCACCCCATAAATCATTGCTCTTTATCTCACTCGCCCCTCTTTACTGTCCCCCCTGCCCCCACCTCTTCTACCCCCAGCTTCCTTTTAAGTGGCAATAACGATGGTAATGAATTAGTTACCTCTGGAGAGATAACTTAGATGGCCTGTTAAGGATTAACAGGGACTGGCTTTTTAGCTGTGTCAGGAACTTTGGGTTTTTAATTTCTGCACATCGACTTTACTGGTTATTTAAAGTATAATTCCTCATACATCAGAATGCTTATTTAAGTATCCAACAATCTTTGTTGGACACAAGTGATAACACACAGCATTTGACCTCAGAGAGTAAGGACCATCAGGAATTAATGTGGAAATAATCCACACCGACTTGCCATACTAGAAAATAATTCACAAAAGAAAGCATGGAGCCCAAGGTCAACGTTTCACATTACCACCCAGCTTTCCGGAAAGTCAGCAGGAAGATTTGGAAAACCTCTTTATGCATACATATGTCCAAAGGGGATTGCAATTTTGCCATATGACACAGACACACAGAGGAGAATAAACCAGTGGTCTCCTGTTTTCTCTTTACATTCTTCCAGAGTCACCTCAAGTCCCAAGTCCTACAGGAAACCTTCCGTGTTTGATCTCCCAGAAGATGGCTTGTGCTTTTTCTGAGTTACTGAAGCTTTTTGCCCTACTTGAATTGTGTTTTCTTGTATTTAGAAGGGGGTGAAGTGACTGTGGTCCCTACTCTGCAGCTCAGCTGTGTCCAAAGCACATCCACGTGCATGCATTCCCTTGTTTGATGTCCACTTGAAAACTGGGGGGGGGGGGGGAGGGAAGGTGTTATTCTTATTCATATTGGATAAGACCTGGGACTTACAGAGGCTTTGTGAGTGACTGGTATCTCCGGCTCCCTTGCTCACTCTGTTCCAGCTTAGCAATCTCAAACCCGCCGCCATAATTGCTTCACATCCAAGAAGCCCATTCTTCTTTCCAACTGGTTACCAACAATGGCTTTCAGGACTGCTTTTATCTGACCTCTTTGGTGATTCCATCCCTTTGCTATTCATGAGCAGAATACCCTCAGGAGCTTACTCACTGAAACTCAAAACAGAGGTAACAATTGAGACTCGCTAGCCAGCAAAAATGGGGTTAGTAATATGCAACATTGATGAGTGCTTACCGTGTTGTGGGGTTCTGTCCTGAATACTTTATATATGAGTCTGATCTTATAGCCCTGTTACATAACTCACTGTTAGTGTTACTTTTCTGTTCTAGATGAAGGAAGGAGCTGTGAGGGGATACCCTTCAGGAATCTTAACTCTCACCTTGAAGGAGATTCCGCAAATGCTGATGACATTTAGGGTTAATAGTTAAAGTCCAGCCAGGCAGTGGTGGCCCACGCCTTTAATCCCAGCACTTGGGAGGCAGAGGCAGGTGGATTTTTGAGTTCGAGGCCAGCCTGGTCTACAGAGTGAGTTCCAGGACAGCCAGGGCTACACAGAGAAACCCTGTCTCGAAAAAACAAACAAACAAACAAACAAAAAAGTCAAAGTCCAGTGCTGGTATGAGTAATAAAATATGAGTCTCTTTATAGCTTTGGAGGAAAGCTCAAGGCACAGGCATGTGACAGAAAGGGAAATAAAATTGTCAGGAACAGAGTCACATGGTGCTTTGCCTTCCTTGAGAGTATCAGAAAAGAGTGAGGACAGGGATAGTGAATTTCTTTGAATTTTACAGCAGTACTGTTCACTAGAAAGAGAATGTATATCATACATTTTGTTTTATTTTATTTTTTGAGAAAAGGTCTCACTGTGTAGCCCTGACTGGCCTAGAACTCACTATATAGACCAGGCTGACTTTGAACTCACACAGATCGATCAGCCTGCCTCTGCCTCTCGAGTGCTGGGATTAAAAGTGCGCACCAACAAGCCTAGACACACGAATTTCAGTGTTTCAAATGGCCTCTTAAAAAGGGAAAAAATATGGGTCTGGAGAGAGAGCTCAGCAGTTAAGTGCACTAGTTGCTCTTACAGAGAGGATCCTAGTTCACTTCCCAGCACCCACATGGCAGCTCGCAACTGTCCGTCACTCCAGTCTCAGGGGATCCAAGTCGTGTGACTTCCTCAAGCACCAAACACACAAGTAGTACACAGACAAACATACACACAAATCACCCTTACACATTAGATAGATAGATATACAGATAAATAGGCAGACAGACAGACAGATAGAAATTTAGAGATAAAAATAATAGGCTGGGAATGTAGTTCTGCAGTAGAACACATGTCTGGTGTGAATGTCCTGGATTAGATCCCAAACACTACAATAGATAGATGGATGGATGAATAGATAGATAGATAGATAGATAGATAGATAGATAGATAGATAGATAGATAGATAGATAGATAAGACAAGTGAATTAGTTCAATAGAGTATTTTTTTTTAAGATTTATTTATTTACTATGTATGCAATGTTCTGCCTACACAGGCAGAAGAGGGCGCCAGATTTCATTACAGATGGTTGTGAGCCACCATGTGGTTGCTGGGAATTGAACTCAGGACCTCTGGAAGATCAGTCAGTGCTCTTAACCTCTGAGCCATCTCTCCAGCCCCTAACATGGTATTTATTTATTTATTTATTTATTTATTTATTTATTTATTTATTTATTTATTTATTTATTTGGTTTTTCAAGACAGGGTTTCTCTGTGTAGCCCTGGCTGTCCTGGAACTCACTCTGTAGACCAGGCTGGCCTCGAACTCAGAAATCCACCTGCCTCTGCGTCCCGAGTGCTGGGATTAAAGGCATGCGCCACCACTGCCCGGCCCAACATGGTATTTTTAAGGTCTATATAGACACAGTACCTTTCAGGGTCTAATGAGCCTTCAGGTCTGCCATTTATTTAATATTTAAAACATACCTCATTGCAGACTAAACACATTGCAAGCGCTGGGTAGTAGAGGTGGCTAGTGAGCACCATGGTGGACAGTACATCCTTCAACAGCTCCAGGTCCTTCCTCCCTCTCCTTATTATCCGACATCCACTCGATGGCTATTAGCTGCTAACATTGCTTTCCCTGGGTTTCCAAATCATTAATCCATCTCTGTTAATAAAGGGTTTATTTCATAATAATAGCTAATATTTATTGAATGTGTACAAAGTGTCACACACAATTCTAAGTCACACACATGCACACACACAGGCACACAAGGAGATCCTCAGATTAACTCTATGAGCTAAGGATTTTTCTGTCTCCTCATTTTACAGTTGAGGAAACTAAGGTCATTTAACTGAGTAAAGAGTGGTGATCCACTTTCTGCTGCTACAATGAATTATCAGCAGCTGTGTAATCTGTGTGTGTGTGTGTGTGTGTGTGTGTGTGTGATAGAGAGAGAGAGAGAGAGAGAGAGAGAGAGAGAGAGAGAGAGAGAGAGAGAGGGAGAGGGAGAGGGAGAGGGAGAGGGAGAGAGAAAGAAAAAGAGAAAGAGAAAGCGCAGTTTTAGTCCTTCGTTCTGGAAACCAAAGAGCACAATATTCCTGATCTTTCTGCTGAGCCTCATAAAGCTTCAGTTCATGACAGAAAGTGGGACGGGCATGAACATGTGTGAGAAAGACCCAGGGGAGCCGTCACACTCACTTTACAACAACCTGCTCGGGTAACTGCACCATTCCCAGGAGAGATAACTGAGTCTCAACAGAGCTAACCCATCCTCATGGAAAAGACATGAATCCATTCACTAGGCCACTTAAAAGCCTCACAACCCCTCAAGGTCTTACACTGGAGACCAGGGCTCCAACACATGAATTTCAGAACCAAGCTATCTCAGAACCATAGCTCCAAAGCCACACAAGAAGATCACGTGGAAGAAAGATAATTCTAAGCCACAAATGAAACTGCCCCCCCCCCCATCTTGTGCTCTATTTCCACCTGGCTAGAAAAAACTGGCTAGCATTTTGTGACTTAATGACAAAGGTTCAAACTTAGCCTTGGCTGCTCCAAGTCCTCCAGATCTGTGTGAAATTTAGCCACAATCGCTTTCCTTTTCTGTGGCGGTTGCCTGTGTAGCAACTACTATATGTCACAAAAATAGGCCTTGTGTGTGTCTGTGTGGGGCTGTTTCTCCACATCTGTGCACTAGTAAGATCAACCAAACTACAAAGTGCAAACCCAGAGGGTTCTTTTTTTTTTTCTTTTTTTCGAGACAGGGTTTCTCTGTGCAGCCCTGGCTGTCCTGGAACTCACTCTGTAGACCAGGCTGGCCTCGAACTCAGAACTCAGAGATCGGCCTGTCTCTGTCTCCCAAGTGCTGGGATTAAAGGCATGCGCCACCACTGCCCGGCCACAGAGGGTCCTTAAAGAGCGTGTTTAGTCAAAACTTCAGCATAGCATGCTTAAGTGGCTTCTTCAAGGTTATGCAGCTAAACTGGAACTTGGGTCATCAAACTTGAGCTAACTCAATATTTACTCAACTTTCTGGAGACAGGATCTCACTATGTAGCCAACGCTGACCCAGAATTTGTGGTCCTCTTACTAACTCAGCCTTTTGAGTGCTAGGATCGATCATAGATTGGTACTGCTATGTTTGGCTCTGAACACTTCTTTTTTTTTGTTTTGTTTTGGTTTTTTTGTTTTTTCGACACAGGGTTTCTCTGTGTAGCCCTGGCTGGTCTGGAACTCACTCTGTAGACCAGGCTGGCCTCGAATGAATACTTCTTATTTGTTTTACTTTTTGTTTGTTTTGGACAGGATCTCTCAGGTTACCCTATACTCACTATGTAACCCAAACTGTTCTTGAGCCTAAGGTGATTCTCCTGCCCCAGCCTTTGAGACTGCAGATGTGATCCCTGGTGCGGGATTCTTTTTATTTCCTACTGCTTCCTACTCGAAATTTAGCAGATGCATGTGTGTGTCATCTACCCTACTAATTATATTGGAAGGGTTTTTTTCTTTTTTATTTCCAGTGCTGGACCTATGACCTCTAACATCAATAGACAAGCCCTCTACTACCGAGCTGTAACAACCCTTACTAATACACATTTTAGGAGATGTTTATCTTCCAGTTAAAATGCCTCTCTCAGGGTGTCAGCTGGTTTTCACAAATTGAAACTTGGAAAATTTAGAGTTTAAGAAAGTTTCCCCCTGCTTTAGCTTGTCATGTCTGATTGTCACATCGTGACATCCAAAGTTCTTTGAGGGTTAATACAAAACCTCTCTGCTGCCCTCATTTCGAGCCTTAAACAAATATGTAATTTCAAAAGTTGGAATGGTTTAATTGCCAGTACGAAGAGGCCAAGTTGTTTAGCCCCTTTTGTTTCGCAAGTGAAGTCTATAGAATAATGCTAAAATGTACCTCTGACCAAAGTGTGGTTACCAATTTGGCCTTGAGCTGTAGAGCAGGTCACTCTGTGTGCCTGAGAGACAGCAGGAACTTGTCAGGAGGATTCTTTCATCAGCAAATTGCTTTCACCCCATCCCCAGATCTCTCTGTTTCAAAGTGGAGGGTTTCACTAGAATTTAAATGTTGGACTTCTAAGCACTTAAGCACAAAACACACTTAATTCCTCATTTTAAAAAAATCATGGCTTTTCTTTATTATGTTTCAAAGTGGAGATAGTTGTGAAACATGAGCCCAGACACAACCTCACAGCACACAGACTTTTTCAAAGTGCTCAGAAAACTGTTCTAATAACCATGACACGAGCTTGCTCTAATGAATTTTCTTTTTGCCAGTCTGTATGATTCATTCTAAGATGTCTTCAAAAAATCTAAATAAATAAATAAATCTCAAGTAGGAAGGGGATAGTTTCACTCATTGTGTTTTGTTTTTTTTTTTTAAAGTTATAAACTAGTCTGAGTGAGAAAATGTGACTTACATAGTGACAGCCTAAATCTCAGGATCTGTTCCCAAAACTCTAAAAAGAAAACTTATGCATTGTTGCATTATTTAAAGACTCATAAAGAAAACTTTATAGAGACCATGGGAAATTTATTTTATGCTTGCTTTCAACATTCTTAGTGCCCACCTACTGTACAATATGTGAAGGGGGGAAAGCGTGTAGATGTTTGAGACTCCTGGTCTTTTGTTTGTTTGGTTGGTTGTTGTGTTTAAAGCTCTTTGAGGTTTCTAGGTAGCCCATTATAAAAGCAGAGTTTCAGAATATATGAATAACGTCAGCAATAAGTAATACAGAGTGTGCTATGGAAAATACTTTGCTTTTAAAACCACAGGTTAGTTCCTGGAAGTCAGCCTGTCAGAGAAAGGATGTGGTATATATATCTACAAGTTTAAATAGCTTGTAGAACAAAAGGAAGAGAGAGATCTGTTGATTTCTGCCTCCTAGACTGTAAGAGCCTAGAGGGTTGAAATTGGAACTAACAATACTTAAATTGTCCTGTCCGAAAGCCTGGCAGATAATGAATTCAACATGTCTGAAAGGGCTTCATTAATGACTTTTGGGGAATCAGGTGAGCAAGGATTTGATGCCTTAGGACAATGACACGCTGAAGAAACTGTAGGACTCAGAATCAGCCCATATGTCTGCTTAGTTTAGGTTGTTCCACAGAGGATACTGGCATCACCTTGGAAATTCGCTCTTAGATTTCATTTCTCCCTATTGCAAAATAAGTCATTGTAATTCACCTGTCTTGAAATTTCCCTGCAGCTGGAGAGAGAATAAACTCACCCCTGGCTTAGGGGACAGCTCTTTTGAAAATGCCTTGTAATCAGACTTTAGGTCACCAGCAGGGTGTTGAGAAACACAAGTTAGTAGATGTTAGTTTTCCTTAGTTATTTGTTTAGCTTGGACTGAGCCACCACAGACATACATACAGGCAAAACACTCACACAAACAAAATAAATTCGAGAAAAGTTTTTAAAAATAAAAATAAAATATTGCGAGAGTACCAAGTGTATGGAAGACATTGCTTTATGACAAGTCATCAGAAAATGCTCATTACCCTTGTAGTTCCCTGTCTGAAAACTCTTGGCTCTTAGAGATAAGTAACATCTGCTCTCTTCAATCACAGTAGAGATATAAACTGTGCCTTTGTTAAGAATCTAGGCAGGATGGTACAGGATTGTAATCTCGGCATGGGAGACAGAGGCAGGAGTTCCAGGCCAGCCTGGGCTAGAGTCTGTCTCAAATAATTGAGAAAACAGAGAAAGAATTTGGAGATTGTGGATATAGCTTGGTGGTAGAGTCCCTTTGCCTAGCATGGTGAGGCGGCTGTGTTCCAGTGTTCACAGCACAAAATAAAATTCAGCATTTTTTCTTGAACATTTTGTTACTGGTATTTATAACTAATAGAAACCCTGTGCCTTAATGCCACTTAGTTTTAAGTAAACAAGGAGGAACTGTTTGAAGCTGGTGCTCATTAAATGCATATAAAATTATCATGGCAAATTGTTATGGAAAATTATAATGTTGAGATATGATACACGCTCTTAATCCCAGCACTAAGGAAACAGAGGCAGGCAGATGTCTTGTATACTTGAGGCTAGCCTGATCTACATAGTGAGTTCCAAGCCAGCCAGAACTACATGGTAAAAATCAATCCCCTCACTGGGCTGAAGGGTTGGCTTAGTGATTAAGAATACTTGTTGCTCTTGCACAGGATCCAAGTTCTCTCCCAGTACCCACACGGTGGCTCACAACCATCCATAACCCCTGTTCCAGGGAATCCAATGCTCTCTTCTGTCCTCTATGGACAGTGGGCATACACATGGTACATGTACACACATGCAGACAACATTCATACACATAAAAATAAAGTATATCTTTTAAAGTTATTTAAAATTTACATATCACATTAGAAAGATCCATTCCATGTGATACTATATCAAAATACAGCAACAGTGGTATTTGGACTTTTCACTTTTTTTTTTTCTTACCTTTTTCTTTTCTTTTTTTTTTTGTTTGTTTGTTTGTTTTTTGGTTTTTCGAGACAGGGTTTCTCTGTGTAGCCCTGGCTGTCCTGGAACTCACTCTGTAGACCAGGCTGGCCTCGAACTCAGAAATCCACCTGCCTCTGCCTCCTGAGTGCTGGGATTAAAGGCGTGTGCCACCACCGCCTGGCACAAACTGCTTTCTTTCCACAGGAGACAGTTGGGGTTTTGTAGTAGTTGTTAGAGACGGAGCAAATTCTGCAAAAGTTGGGTGAATGCAAGCCATGTTCCTGACATTCTTTCTTCCTCTCAAAGACTCAGAGAGGGTTGCAGATTGGGAGCAACCGTGTGGGGCAGAGAGTGACCTGGTGGTGAGCTTCAGATTTCTCAGCTGACTAGATAAGTGTGGTGATGCCTTTAGTGGGGATGAAGAAGGTTGCAGAAGCTGCAGATGAAGGAAAAAGTAAGAAAGAGTTAGTGAGTTGCATTTTTCACAGGATAATTGGGGGGTCAGCAGGTCTTGACAGGTCACGTGGTGCACCGCAGGTCATAACCTCTTAGCCAGAGAAACAAACCATCCTTTCTATCCCCTCTGAAAATCTTAATTCTCACCATATGTTTGACTGCCCATGGTACATTACAGATGATTGAGCTATATATATTTTTTTTAAATGACAGAAAACCGTATTTCCAAAGTCCTGCTCTTTACAAATTTAGCACTTATATGGGCAATAGAAAAGTTTAGATTTGTTGTTGTGAAATGCAAGTCACATGAAAGTGTATTTCATTTACTCTCAAGTGGCACATGTGCAGGCACACACACTCACTTTTCAGTTAATGCTAACGAAATGGTTTTTAAAAGAAATCCAAATGCTCAGTAAAACATTTTCCAGCACTCCTTCTCACTCACAGCGGAATCACGCACTTTCCCATCTTCAGGAGGGTCTGATGGGACAAAGGCAATGTTCCCAGGGATGACACCGTGGCATTAATCCCTCCAGTCTCAGCAGGGTCGAGATCTAGGCTGCTAATCACTACCCTGCCTTCGGAGCTTCCTGACTTTCAAAACCGTTTCTTAAACGGTTCCCTACAAATATGTGCCCTGAAGAACAACAAAGCTTAAGAATGTTCACGGCAGCAGTAAGATGTCCAGCAACTGCAAACAGCTTCAACTTTCGAAAAGTTTAATAAGTTAAGGGAGGTATAACATGCGGCTATTACAAAATACAGATCTTTTTGTCTTTCAAGCTCCATGCTTAGTGTCAAACCAAAAACATAAAAATTCTCTCAACATGAATGTTGCACCTAACTTGGAGATAATTTCATAAGAAACTATTAATGGTGGTAACTTTTTTTGTTTGTTTGGTTTTTTTTTTTTTTTTTTTTTTTTGGTTTTTTGAGACAGGGTTTCTCTGTGTAGCCCTGGCTGTCCTGGAACTCACTCTGTAGACCAGGCTGGCCTCGAACTCAGAAATAATGGTGGTAACTTTTAAGGTTAAGATGAAGTTGTACTACAGGTAACAGATTTTTTTTCTTCTTTTCGTTTGCACTGGATACAACTGTTGGACTTCTTTATACATCACATATGAGGACCAGCGAGATGGTTAGTGGGTAAAAGACTTTACCACCAAGCTTGTTGACCGGAATTTAATCCTAGGACCCTTATAGTAGAAGGAGAGAATTAACTTCTGACAATTGTCCTCTGCTCCCCACATATGTGCTGTGCATATTCACATGTACACACACACACACACACACACCACACACGCACACGCGCACACACACACACACACGTGCGTACTTGCACGTACAAATAAACAGTGCAACACAAACACAGATTTAAAAACGAAAGTGTCTATGAATCTAAAAGAAATGGAGATGTTAAGAAAGGCCTTTAACATTAAAAACAATTTTATAATCTTTACAAATCTATGTCTATCTTCAGATACATTTAAAAATGTCATCTCTTTTTAAACTATTTGAAATTTCAAGTCAACATTTCCATTTAGCGACAAAATGTTTTGCTTTCCAAACACAGACTTTCCTCTCAGAGAGCTCTAATGCTATCGTCTCCTAAGAGACCCCGCTGGCAACGAGCCTTTCCACATTGCTCACTATTTTTTATTCTTCTTTTTATAATATCTTTCAAAGACAACCTTGTTGATGCATAATTGACATAAAATGAGCTGTGGAGGCTAGAGCTGTGGCTTAGTGAGGGATCATTTGCTTTGCACGCACAAGTCCTTGGGTTCAATTCAGTTCCTAGGCTGCATTCCCTTTCTTTCTTTCTTTCTTTCTTTCTTTCTTTCTTTCTTTCTTTCTTTCTTTCTTTCTTTCTTTCTTTCTTTCTTTCCTTCCTTCCTTCCTTCCTTCCTTCCTTCCTTCCTTCCTTCCTTCCTTCCTTCCTTTCTTTCTTCTTCCTTCCTTTCTTTCTCTCTTTTTTCTTTTTCAAGACAGGGTTTCTCTGTGTAGCCCTGGCTATCCTGGAACTCTCTTAGTAGACCAGACTGGCCTTGAACCTAGATATCTGTCTGCCTCTGCTTCCTAAGTGCTGGCATGCACCACCAAAGGCAGCTCTAAAAATGTATCATTTCAAATAAGCATGTCACACTCTCCTATTGCATGAGTACTCATATTAGCCAAGGGATGGAACCAAGCTGGGTGTCCATGGACTTGTAAATGGAAAAAGAAGGTGACATACTTACACAATGGAGCATTATTCAGCTTTTAAAAGGAGATCCTGTCACTTGTGAGAACATGGGTGAAACTATTTAGCTTTAAATTAAGTGTGTGTGGATATGTTTCTGTCTTATGTGCAGCTGAGTGCTGAACCTGTGGAAGCCAGGAGAGGATGTCAGTTCTTCTGGAGCTGCAGTTACAGGTGATTGTGAGCTGCCAACTGTGACGGAGTGCTGAGAACCAAACTTGTGTTCTTTTTGTTTTTATTTTAAGATTTATTTATTTTATTATATATTAGTACACTGTAGCTGTTTTCAGACACACCAGAAGAGAGCATCAGATCCCCTTACAGATGGCTGTGAGCCACCATGTGGTCACTGGGATTTGAACTCAGGACCTCTGGGAGAGCAGTCAGTGCTCTTAACCCCTGAGCCATCTCTCCAGCCCCATACTTGTGTTCTTAATCATTGAACCATCTCTCCAGCCCCAAACTTCCTACATTCTTTTTAAAAATATTTTAAAGGTTATTTCTAAATTTTATTTTCTGTGTATGAGTGTTTTGCCTGTATATATGTATGTCCACCACATGTGTTATTGTTGCCTGGAGAGGAGGTCACAAAAAAGGGGTCAGACCACTGAAGCTGGAGTTACAGACAGTTGTCAGCTACCATGCAGGTGGCTGGTCCCTTGCAAAAGCAGTAGTCACTCCAACCTCCTTCCTATATTCTTTTTTTTTTTTTTTTTCACTCAGCTAACTTTATTCACGTATTTGTACACCTTCCTATATTCTTTTTTTTTTTTTCAAGACAGGGTTTCTCTGTGTATCCCTGGCTGTCCTGGAACTCACTCTGTAGACCAGGCTGGTCTTGAACTCAGAAATCCACGTGCCTCTGCCTCCCACGTGCTGGGATTAAAGGTGTGCGCCCCCACTGCCCGGACTTGTTTACAGTTTTAAAGGGTGCTCCCCTGACCATCATGGCAGGGATGGTGGCAGCAAATAAGCAAGCAGGAATGGCACTGGAGCAGTAGCTGAGAGTTAACATCCTGATCTGCAAAAAGGAGACAGAAAGACAGGGAGACTTGGCCTAGTGTATTCTTTTGAAACTTCAAAACCCACCCTCAGTGATACATCTTCTCCAGTAAGTCTACACCACCTAATCCTTTCCAAACAGTCTACAACCTAGGAACCAAACATTCAAATATAGAAGCCTACGGGGGGCTATTCTCATTCGAACCACTGTGTGTGTGCTTGTGTGTGTGCGTGTGTGCATGTGTGTGTGTGTGTGTGTGTGTGTGTGTGTGGTGTGTATATGTGTGTGTATATCTGTGTATATATGTCTGTGTATCTGTGTGTGCATGTGTGTGTGTCTGAGTGTGTGTATAAGAGAGAATACACACACACACACACACACACACACACACACGCACACCACGTAACATGATAAGTCTGTTTAGTTGCTTATATGTATATGTTACTATTATCTTTCCTTTATGGCTATATTATTTTCTCTCCTTAAAAAAGCAAACAAGCAGCCGGGCAGTGGTGGCGCACACCTTTAATCCCAGCACTTGGGAGGCAGAGGCAGGTGGATTTCTGAGTTCGAGGCCAGCCTGGTCCACAGAGTGAGTTCCAGGTCAGCCAGGGCTACACAGAGAAACCCTGTCTTGAAAAACATAAAAAAAAAAAAAAAAAAAAAAAAAAAAAAAAAAAAAAAAAAAAGCAAACAAACAAAGAAAACAAACAGCCACAGCAAAAACCCACCAGAGTCTTGTTATATCCCCACCGCTATCCTGGAACTCAGTATATGTAGACCATGCTGGTTTCAAACTACCGGAGATCCACTTGCCTCTGCCTTCTGACCGCCGGAATTAAAAGCATGTGCCACCTTGCTGGCCTGGTCGTGTTATTTTCATTCTCCTCTTCTCATCAATCCTGTTAATATTGTTAATATGATTTGTTGATGTACATTAAGGTATTATAATACCATTTGTAATTTTAGTAAATTCAGATATAATTCTTTCAAGACATGTATTTGTTTGTTAGATAGCTATGTACCAAATCTAGGTATGAATTTTTTGGGCTTTTTGTTTGTTTGCTGTTTGTTATTGTTTTTGGGGGGGATTGAGACAGGGTTTCTCTTTATAGGATGAGGTATTAGTTTTAACAATATCTTATTTCAGTCCTCGTCATCATGATGTAGCGTTGGTACTCAGTGGTGAAGTATTTGTCTAACATGTTTGAGGATTCCTTGGCTTCCATCCTCAGTACCACAGCTGAACAGTGGGGACTGACTATCTTCAGGCATCTACATCAGCAGGAAGAGGTGTCCCTTTTGGAAACTCTGTCTTGGGCTGCAATTGCTTGTCAGTTCCTTAGAGACTGTGCTTAGAGACTTGTCAGTTACAAGTCTCTGCTTGCTGTTGCTATGGGGAAGAAGGTATGGTTTCTTGATAACTAATTTCACAGTTGAAAGTCTTTCCTTGTACCTCTCTCATAGATAGCATCCATTCTAAGTCACTTTTAGGCGATGGTATAGGACGATGGAAACACTACTCATAATTAGACTAAAATTGCAACGTCCTCTCCCCTGTAATATATGTCACAATTTACTGTTCTTTATCTGTCACTTCTTTACTGTTTGGTCACATGAAGGTAAGATTGACAAGGACAGAGGTGTTATTTTTGCTTATTATATCCTTGAGGATCAACTATTTTCCAGCACAGAGTAAGTCACAAATTAAATTCCGAAGAGAAATGATACACAACGCATGAACTAGCCTTAAGAAAGTAAGCATTGTGTATGGTACTGCACCTGTGGGAAAATATTTTCAGAGTTCTAAATAACAAATGTCCACACAAACATAAGAAAAATAAATCCTCTGTAGGATATTATTTATTTACTTTAAACACAGATATTTTAAGCATTCAAGTATAGACAATAAGACTTAAAAAATAAAAAACAAAACCCAACCCCTGTCTTGAATCCTTGGTGAAAGTCCTAGTTTTATCTAATAAATAAACATCAGGAAAACAAAATTGAAGCTGCATGGCTCTAAGCTTTATTAATCTGTCCATGCATATGTCTATTTCATTTTCAATTCATTTATTTTATTTTGTGTGTATGAATGTTTTCCTTGCATACCTCATGCCAGCGGAAGTCAGAAGACAGTACTGGATGCCCTTCAACTGGAGCTGTGGAGGGGTGTGAGCTGCCATGTGGCTTCTGGGTCCTCTGCAAGAGTACAAAGTGCAGAGCCATCTCCCCAGCCCTCTGCACATATCTTATTCAAGCCTCATTAGCGCTACTATCCTTTAAGCTAGCATGCTCCTTGAATCTCAGTGTGTACTAACCATGAAACAATTGCACTAGGGTTTTGTTCTTTTCAACAGGTCATTTAAATGGAGGGAAATCAATCATTTGGCATGTGTTTCTTCAACTACTTTAAGTCAAACATTATGCTAACTCCTCGGCAGGGAGTGGTACAATAACACACAAGACCTCTGTATCTCTAGTACCCAAAGATGATCGGTAGACTAGTTTTGAAATCCATGAACCCACAATGAATCATGATGAACTATCATACATTTTTTAATCAAAAGGACAAGAGCCCATTGACAAAGTGATCAGAAACGATGTTTGATAAATGGCCAGTCAAGATGGGAATACTAAGTATGACTAAAGCTCCTAAGTATGGCAGTAGTACAGCGAGCCGTAACAGACTGTGCCAAGGCCTTGAAGGGAGAAAGGAACAGACATACCTGAGAAACTGAATTAAGTCAGCTTCTCTATACATCATTATACAGGAGGCTAAATATGTATTCATAGACAGAAACTAAATCTACAGGGTCCTGTAGACGATGTTAAATAGCTTAGAATTTATGTAATGTCCAGATGCAGCACCTTCAGGAATTTTACCCAAGAAAAATGACATGATCTTATTTTCCTTTTGAAAAGATTGATCACTTTGATAGCTACGGGAATGTGGACTGGTTGAGGAAGAATGGGCAGAAAACACTCATGTGGAAAACTATTGAAGTGATGCGTAAGTGTCTTAGTAGTTCCAGCTACAGACAGACGCAGTGTAGACATGAAGGAGTCCAGAGAAAATCCCCAAGGAATGAAGCATCACGTGGCAATGTTGAAAAGTCAACTAGCTCCAAGGGGGAATAAGCAGGAGTTAGAATCTTTGGGAGGTTGGCTTACATAGGAATGAAGAACAAGCCACATTGCTGGGGCGGCTTCATGATGAGGTTTGACCTTACGAAGAGGATTTCAGTGGAACCAGAAGCTGGCTGCAATGGACCAAGAAGCGAGTACAGGCTTTCCTGTTTCTTGCATGTCATTACAGCAGAGCACAACAGAAAGTACTGGCTAGCCGGGCAGTGGTGGCAGAGGCAGATGGATTTCTGAGTTTGAGGCCAGCCTGGTCTACAGAGTGAGTTCCAGGACAGTCAGGGCTACACAGAGAAACCCTGTCTGGAAAAAAAAAAAAAAAAAGAAAGAAAGAAAGTACTGGCTAACACATGAGAAAACGACAACTTGAAAGCCTGTAAGTTAAGCAAGGTGAAGAATTAGCAGGGTTAACACTAAGAGATCTGAGAGAAGAAATGCTGGGAGCACCAAAGCCACTCTTATCCACATCAGAATCTGAAGAATTCACTGTGTTCAGCTTTACAGAAAAGCACACCAATTATAGATTAAGAAGAAGGCTAGTGGATACACTAAAGGTAACATAGGAGAACTTTGTCATTAAAATGGCACAAAAAGGAACGCACCCTCAAAACATTACCCTCTAACCTGCTTTCCTAGGTGCTCCAAGAAAGATGGAAAAGAATCTAAATTTACTGGTGCTGAGCAGACAGAGATGGGGGGAAATGGCCTAGAAGTTGTAATCTAGACGGTCCCATTCATATAGCCTGAATGACTAATGAAACCTCTGGTTATAAATTTAAAGAGACCTTGACCTGTTAATATTTCCAGATACCTCGAAAGAGCAAATGGATCCTTTGAAGAGGCATGCATCTTTGTCGTCAATGTCAAATAATGTATTCAAATCATTTTATAAGGAAAAGTGAGCAGTTCACAAATAAGAATCAGCAAAAATAACAAGCAAGTAACATAGGTCTTGTAATTATTAAAGAAATACTATGAAGACTATCTCTGATATATTTAAAGAAATAAATGTGTGCAAGAGAAAGGACATTCTAGACAACTGTATTTGTAAAGATACCTCATCAAACTCCTAGAAATGTGTGTGTGCGTGTGTGCACTGAAAAATGAACTCCACTTGGGAGGCGGAGGCAGGTGGATTTCTGAGTTTGAGGCCAGCCTGGTATACAGAGTGAGTTCCAGGACAGCCAGGGCTACACAGAGAAACTCTGTCTCAAAAAACAAAACAAAAAAAATGAACTCAACATATTGAAGAACCAGCAGCCAGTCAGCCACAACTAATTAAAGAATTGGTGAACTGGGCAAGAGTTCAGAAGAAATTATCCAGAAAGCAGACCAGAAAAGCAGGCAGATAGAATAAAACAGAGAACAAAATTATTTTCTAGGAAAACTTGCTGGAGTACAGTATGCTTCAGAGAAAACTGTACAGCTCAGCTAAGAAACGTTACAATAGTGTTTTCTCTCTTTTTTTTTTTATTTGGTTTTTTCGAGACAGGGTTTCTCTGTGTAGTTCTGGCTGTCCTGGAACTCACTCTGTAGACCAGGCTGGCCTCGAACTCAGAAATCCACCTGCCTCTGCCTCCCAAGTGCTGGGATTAAAGGCGTGCGCCACCACCACCCGGCCTGCAATAGTGTTTTCTTTCTGAAAAAAAAAAGAAGAAAGAAAGTACACATGGAAGGGTGCTCCAAAACATACACAGCGATGGACTAAGAAAGTGTCAGAGTACACATTTGGTTCCAGAAGGAATGGGGAAAGAGAATAAGATAGAACCTTTACTCCTTCCCTTGAGCCATCTTATCAGCAACCTTACATAACACTGTTAAAACAGCAAAGTCAGAAATGCAGCACAGGTTAGTGGTTACCAGGAATCAGGGGGACACAGGAAGGCAAGTGTCTGTAACTGTAAAAAGGCAATGCTGGTGATCCTTTGAAGAGTGAACACAACTTCAATTAGGAAGTTCTAGAAATATTGAGAGAAATTGACACACAGTTGCACCCAGTCATTTGGAGATAAACATTTCATTGAAGTGCACAAACAGAAAAGCTGACAGATTTCATGTGCACATCTCCATGACTTGGCACACAGATGAACGTATCTGTATAACCAGTGCCAGATTTAGGTTTTTAAAAAATGGAACATTAGACACACCTGATCAGCGCCGGGACAAAGATCCCTCGCCGGAGATTGCAAGACCCAGCGGAGGGCCAAAGACACGCCCCACAGCTCACCAGACCACAGAGACTGACCGCCAGCAGCTTCCGGCGACGGCCGGAGACCTCAGCTTGGGCCACAGGGCCCCACAGCTGATCAGCGCCGGGACAAAGATCCCTCGCCGGAGATCG
>CM052722.1:98015140-98102230 GCA_028551405.1 Uromys caudimaculatus
GACTTTGGGCCTGAGGGTGCTAGGGGCCCCAGTAAAAGGGAATGTCAAGGTGGGAATATGGGAATGGGTGGGCGGGTAGGTGGGAGGAGGAATTCCCTCACAGAGGCGGGGAGGGGGAGGGGACACGGGGTTTCTAAAGAAAAGGGGAATCATCGGAAATGTAAATAAAATATCAAAAAATAAATAAGAAAAAAAAAATGGAACATTAAAAAAAAAAAAAAAAAAAAAAAGGCCGCGCAGTGGTGGCGCACGCCTTTAATCCCAGCACTTGGGAGGCAGAGGTAGGCGGATTTCTGAGTTCGAGGCCAGCCTGGTCTACAGAGTGAGTTCCAGGACAGCCAGGGTTATACAGAGAAACCCTGTCTCGAAAAAACCAAAAAAAAAAGGAATATTATCCAGCCCCTCAGAAACATGCCTTGTAAGGTTTCCCAGTCACTCCTCCTCCACCAAGGTAACCATCGTTCTGACTTCCAACACCATGGACAAGTTTTGCCTTCTTGACAACTTCCATGTTAAGTCAAGACTGGGATAAAATCAATTTGTCACACAAGACTACTAACACTCATACTGAGACCCATTAAACACATTCTTTCTACCAAGCACTGCTCTAAGTGCTGTATATACATGAACTAATCTGTTCTCATGACCACACCATGAAAAAGAAAAAAGATGCTATCATTTCTTTTTTTCCCTTCTCACTCTGGCCCCGCTCACTCCAGCCCCATTATTTCTAATTTACCAACCAGGCACCTGGAATAAAAGGCAGTTAAGCAATCCAGTCCAACACTACTGGTATTTGAACCTAAGTGGTCGCCGGAATTACTGTGATGCAATGCCAAATATGAGCACATTAAATCTCACTAAATTATGGTACGTCATAGTTTTAAAAATCACTTATTATCTGCCATTGGACAATGAGAATGCTGGAACAAAAGACAGAAGGGTATAGCATTGCTTTGCCATTAGCGACAATATTGCGTATTCATGAGGAGACTTGGGCGCAGTGGTTCTCAGCTTGTGGGCTGTGACCCCTTGGACAAACCTCCATCACCAAAAACATTTACATTATGATTCACAACAGTAGGAAAATTCCAATAATGAAGGAGCAACAAAAATAAGTTTCATGGTTGGGCATCACCACAGCATGAGGAACTAAAGGGTCACAGCATTAGGAAGAGCGAGAAGCACTGCTCTAGAGTGAGACTAGCCTGAGGTCAAATGCCATCTCCACCACTGATTTGCCACCTGGATTTTGACAAGTTACTTCCTCTCTGTGTGCCTCTGCTTCCTTATCTACATTAATAATAGCACGCACATTATATGAATTGTCATGAAAGGGAAACAAAACCCTCCATTCATTCACTTATTCATCCAGTCAACAAATACATTCAGTGCTTGCCAGTTTCATGGCCAGTGCTTGGTGCTTTGTATGTAGTAGGGAATGAGTAAGCGTTCTCTGCTTAGATTTATTTATTATTATATGTAAGTACACTGAAGCTGTCTTCAGACACTTTTTCTTCTCTCTCCGGCCCTGCTCACTCCAGCCCCACTCATGTAGTTGTCTTCAGACACTCCAGAATAGGGCATCAGATCTCATTACGGATGGTTGCTGGGATTTGAACTCAGGACCTCTGGAAGAGCAGTCAGTGCTCTTACCCACTGAGCCATCTCTCCAGTCCCTCTCTGCTTTCTTAGAGTGGATAGTGCCCTACAGCCTTGGGGTGACAGTGCAGGGACAGTACAAAACTGCGTAATAAGGGATGGGCCAAAATGCATGCCACAGAAAAAAGTAGTGCAGGTTAAAGAGCTTCCGCTTGCAAGGGCTGCAGAATTGGAAAGTTCCCAGAAGGAAATGTAAGGGTCGTGATAAATATGAAGGAGACCCCTGAGGAACGTGAGAAGGAGCTAGGAGCTATCTACATGTGAGCTGACAAAGAAGAGATTCAGGATGAGCAACTCTAGAGACTTAATTCCACAGAGAGGAGAGAGAGAGAGAGAGAGAGAGAGAGAGAGAGAGAGAGAGAGAGAGAGAGAGAGAGAGAGAGAGAATATTGAAAATGGGGCTGGAGAGATGGCTCAGTGGTTAAGAGCTCTGACTCCTCTTCCAGAGGTTCTGAGTTCAATTCCCAGAAACCACACGGTGGCTCACAACCATCTGTAATGAGATCTGATGCCCTCTTCTGGGGTGTCTGAAGACAGCTACAGTGAGGGGGCCAGAGTGAGCAGCTTCAGAGCAAGAAAAAAAATGTCTGAAGACAGTTACAGTGTACTTACATATAATAAATAAATAAATCTTTTTTAAAAAAAATATTGGAAAGGCCGAAAACTGTTTAGAAAAAAACATCTGATGCACCAACAAGAGAACCTCTTGTTTAAAATCTGAGCTTTCCTGGGAGCCTAAAAATGGTGAACACTCAGGAGTGGCACACACCTTGAATCCCAACACTTATAAGGCAGAGACAGGCAGATCTCTGTGAGTTTGAGGCTAGCCTGGTCTACAGAGTGAATTCCAGGACAGCCAGGGCTACACAAAGAAACCCTGTCTCGAAAAAAACCAAAAGCAACAGAAAAAGAAGGCCAAGGTCTTTTTGCTTGTATATGACGGTTTGAATTTTGTTTTGTTTTTTATTTTGATGTGTGTTTATTGTGCTTTTTCTTTAAATCCTGTTTTTGTTTGTTTGTTTGTTTTGTTTGCCTGTTTCTAAAAAGACAGAAAGAAATTGTGACGTTGGATGTGTGGGGAGGATTGGGACTAAGTAAAACCATGATTGGACTATGGATGAGTTTTCTTTTCTTTTCTTTTTTTTTTTTTTTTTTTTCGAGACAGGGTTTCTCTGTGTAGCCCTGGCTGTCCTGGAACTCACTCTGTAGACCAGGCTGGCCTGGAACTCACGGAGATCCACCTGCCTCTGCCTCCCGAGTGCTGGGATTAAAGGCGTGCGCCACCACTGCCCGGCCATATGGATGAGTTTTCTAAATAAACAAAGAAAAAGCACCCAAGGTGGCAGTCAAGTGCAGCAAAGACAGACCCTGAAAAGACAAAGGATGCAAAGAGACTCAGCTCAAGAAAAGTACATAAGAAAAGATAGGCGTGTCCTTGGTGGACGAGAGCATCAGGTCTCATCAGCTAGGACCAACAGAGGCTCTGAGCCTGAAGTCAACAAATGGGATCAAACTGTGTAGCCACTTCTCTGTCCCTTGCTGCTGTAGTGCCCAAGAACTCTGAAGTTGTAGGGTTATATATAGCATCTACAATGGCATCTGTCCAGCAGGGTGATAAACACTCAAGGAGCTTTGAAATTATGAAGACAGGTCCTCCACCTGTGCTTATCTCAGTGCTGCGGCGTTTCCTTCCTTCACTCCAAACTTAACTGGGACACACCCCACAGCTAGAACCTGAACCGCCTATGGGATAATGATCAGAAGTCTCAGGAGGGTGAGACGACCTAACCAGCCCCTAGGCTGCAAAGCTCTGTGTGGCCAGCAGAGGGCAGTGCTATGCAAAAATGGGAAACCAGCGAAGTTTAGACAGATTTGACAGACATTGGGTACCTGTCCATCTTATTCAGGGTCAGCACTAACCTAAACCATAGAAAAAGCAAGAATCTCCAAGCTCAACCCCTTATGTAGTTATCAAGGACTCAGAAAAAAGCTGCTCAAACATTTAGTCTGTTTTTCTTTTTTCCTTCCTTCCTTCCTTCCTTCCTTCCTTCCTTTCTTTCTTTCTTTCTTTCTTTCTTTCTTTCTTTCTTTCTTTCTTTCTTTCTTTCTTTTTGCCCCTCATGCTTGCTCTCTTTTCTTCTTATTCCACTTCAACATATTTAAAAGTATTCTTTTAAGCCAGGCACTGGTGGCGCACACCTTTAATCCCAGCACTTGGGAGGCAGAGACAGGTGGATTTCTGAGTTCGAGGCCAGCCTGGTCTACAGAGCGAGTTCCAGGACAGCCAGGGCTACACAGAGAAACCCTGTCTCGAAAACCAAAAAAAAAAAAAAAAAAAGTATTCTTTTAGCCAGGCAGTGAGGGTCTTTAATTCTAGCACTCAGGAGGCAGAGGCAGGCAGATTTCCGAGGTTGACGCTAGCCTGGTCTATAGATCGAATCTCAGGACAGCTAGGGAAATCCTACCCAGAGAAACCCTGTTTTGGGGTCTGAGTAGAGGGTGGGTGGTGTGGGTGGAGGGTGGGTGGTGGGTAATGGGAGAGTATGCTTTCACCAACTAGCTGCTTTCAAAATATAGACACTTTTATTTATATGGTTTTTTTTTTCATTATGGAGTAATCTTTATTTTTCCTTTCTATTTTCTGTTTCTTTTTTTGTTTCCTGGTGTTTTCTTCCTTGTTTTGTCTTAGTGTTTGATTTTCATAGTTTTTAAAACCATTCATATTTATCCCCCTTCTTACAGTGATGTAGTTTTGCTATATAAAAGTTCTTCTTAACCTTCCTAATGCTGCTGCCCTTCAGTACAGTTCCTCGTGTTGTGGTGACTTGGAACCATACAATTATTTCATTGCTACTTCATAACTATAATTTTGCTACTGTTTTGAATTTTAACCTAAGTACCTGATATGCAGGATATCTGATATGCTACCCCAAGGGGTTACAACCCACAGTTGAGAACCACCGCCTTAAACCTTTTTAAAAACACACTGTTTTTTTTTTTTTTTTTTAATTTATTTTATGTATACAAGTACACTGTAGCCATCTTCGGACGCACAGAAGAGGGCATGAGATCCCACTACAGATGGCTGTGAGCCACCATGTGGGTGCTGGGAATTGAACTCAGAACCTCTGGAAGAGCAGTTGGTGCTCTTAACCACTGAGCCATCTCTCCAGCCTGAGACTTTTCTTTTGGTATGTCTTTTGTCTTTTCTTTTTCTTCCTAGTCTCATGCTCTTTCATTATTCCCTCTATAGGATTCTCTTCTGTCATCATCCTCACAGAAGACAATTCTTGACTTTTACTTAGATTTTCTTATGTGGTACACACTTATAATTTCAGCACTTGGGAGACAGATTTAGGGTGTTCTCTGTGAGTTTGTGGCCAATCTGGTGTACATGGTGAGGTCCAGGGTAACCAGGGCTACATAGTGAGACCTTTTCTGAAACCAACCAAAACAAAACAAAAAATGAAAGAAATATGAAAGAACAAAGCCATTTGGCTCTTCAAAAGAATCACAACTCAGGGTGGTGAGATGGCTCAGAGGTTAAGAGCACAGGCTGTTCTTCCAAAGGTCCTGAGTGCAATTTCCAGCAACCACATGGTGGGTGGTTCACAACCATCTATAAAGGGATCTGATGCCCTCTTCTGGCATTCAGGTGTACATGCAGATAGAGCACTCATACATTTTTAAAAAATCACAACTCCTCAACACACAGATACTGAAATATGTAATACCTAATAAAGATTTTAAGAATTTGTTGGTTAAAAAAAAAGATCATGGACGAAGAGGATACAGACAAGAAGATGCGTTCAATCTAAGAGCTGGAGAGAAAAGGCAATGGGGGGGCGCAGAATCCAACAGGATTGTTGAGAAAATCTAAGATAGACACTAACGACATAGAGAATCTACTCAATAAAATTACAGTGGAAAACTTCCCAAATGTAGAGAACGAGACATTCAAATATGAGGGACCCATGTATGTACAAACAAAATATTAGAATCAAGCTACCAAAAATGCAAAGCAAAGAAATGGTAAAAGCCATAAGGAAAACTGCCAACTCACTTATGAAGCAAGCACACCAGTTCTCTCATCAATTTACCTAAAGTCTAGGAGAGTAGGATTCGTGGAGTTCAGTAAATACCTGCCAAACAAGGTTGCTTTATCCAGCAAAATTTTCTTCTAAAGTTGGTAGAGATATACTAGCACATCAAGACAAGCTAGTCAAGGCAGTTCATGACTACCAAGCCAGCGCTGCAAAACATACAGGAATTCTTACTATACACAGATTCAGAAAGACAGTTTCAATCAGGAAACAAGAAATTTCATGAGAGTAACTAGATGACAGGAGGAATCCATCATGCCTGAAACAGTAAACCAGCAAACCTTCCATACTAATAACTGAGAAAGAAAATATCAAACAGTAATTCAACCAAACAGAAAAACAGCCAACAAAATTTTACAAATTACTAGCCATCTCTCCATAATAACTTTAATGAAATGGCCTCAATAAAGAGATATGAACTGGCTGATTGAATTCTCAGTGTCAAAACAGGGAAGGCAATATCAAATGAATGGAAGCAAAAATAAAAGCTGGAATAACTATTTTGAGGTCTGAGGTCAACTTCAAACCAAAACCATTCAGAAAATATAAAGAAGGCCACTGTGTATTAATTAAGGGAATCATTCATCATGAATAGTAAATACATATGCACCAAATGCTGAGGCTCCTAATTTCAGAAAGCAAATAATAATGTACACACAACATAAATGATTTCATTATCCCACTCTCATTCAAAGTAAACATCAATCAATCAATAAAAAAAATCTATAGGACAAATGGATTTAGTAGATATATACAGACTATGTCATCCCACAGGCACAGAAATGCTTTTTTCAGCATCCATATACCTTTCTCTAACATAGACACATTCTAGATTACAAAGGAAATCTTTTTTTTTTTTCTTTTTTGGTTTTTCAAGACAGGATTTCTCTGTGTAGCCCTGGTTGTCCTGGAACTCACTCTGTAGACCAGGCTGGCCTCGAACTCAGAAATCTACCTGCCTCTGCCTCCCGAGTGCTGGGATTAAAGGCGTGCGCCACCACTGCCCGGCAACAGCTAACAGTTCTAATTGACTGACTTTATACTTTTACTTGTATCCTCTTTGAGGTCAGCAATTACATCTACCAGTAAACTTTTAAAATATTTATCCTGTGTTTTACCTATTTCAGTAAACTATTGAAATCTCTGGAATTTAGTTCCTGGGTTAAAAATCATAGAGATCTCAAATAAATAACATAATGGTGAACTTCAAGGACTTAGAAAAACAAGAACAAGGCAAATCCAAAAAGCAGTAGACAGCAAGAAATAATAAAGTTCAAGGCAAGAATTAATGAAATGAAAGCTAAAAGAACAATATATAGCCAGGCAGTGATGGCACACACCTTTAATCCCAGCACTAGGGAGGCAGAGGCAGGTGGATCTCTGTGAGTTCCAGGCCAGCCTGGTCTACAGAGTGAGTTCCAGGACAGCCAGGGCTACACAGAGAAACCCTGTCTTGAAAAACCAAAAAAAAAAAAAAAAAAAAAAAAAAAAAAAAAAAAAAAAAAAAAAAAAAAAAAAAAAAAAAAAAAAAAAAAAAAAAAAAAAACCCAAACAAAAAAAGAACAATACATAGAATCTACCAGACAGCTGATTTTGGAAAAAAAAACAAAAAGCAAAAAACAAAAACCAAGAACAATCAACAAACACCTAACCAAACTAACTAAAAGAAAAGTGACAAGATCGAAATTTATGAAATTCGTGAAAACGGGGAGGTTAGCAATGATTCTAAAGAGATCCAGGGAGTCGTTACTGAATACACTGAAAATCTATATTCCAAAGAATTGTAAAATCTAGAATAAATAAATTCCAAGATGCATATGACCTGCTGAGATTAAATCAAGAGGATAGTAACATGATACAGGGTGAACGTGATCAAAATCTATTAAACACATGTATGAAATTGTCAAATAATAAATAAAAATCACTTTAAATGATACAAAAAGACAATAAATAACTCATTCAAGAAATGGATAAAAATCAACCCAGGACCATCAAAGAAGAGACAAACTTGTAAGGCCAATAAACACATGGAACGCTCGCGATCCCACTGACCCTTAGAGGCATGCCGACTCAAACACCATCGGACACAAACAGAACTTAAGTCTGAAACAATTTTAAAACCTTAACAAATATTTTGAGGGCGATGGGCATTCTAGCACGATGAAAGTGAGAGTTTACGTGGGCACAATGACTTTGGAGAGCATTTGGAAATAGAAGGTAACATAAGATCTGTCCATGGCACTCCGGAGGTTAACTTAGGTCAGTAGTTCTTATACTCTTACATCCCAAGGTGCTCGTTTCCTTCCCCCACCTCGCAAATGCTGGAGTAAAAACCACAGAGGGTTTGTGCAGTTCTAGGAATGGACCCATGTCTTGCTGCTCCCTAAGCAAGCCCCATCTAACTGAGCTACAATAGCCAGCCTTCAAGATACTTTCAAACTCTTAAAACTTGCTGCAAATGTTAAACAACTTTGGTTTACATGAATTGTATCTACGGATACTTACCAGACTAGAAAATAAAATTAAGAAATTAAAAAAACTATGTATTCTCCTTTCAAAACTAGTAAAAACTCATGTTCATGTGAATAATACTTTATATAATAGCTTTTCCCCCAAAAAATTTTTTTATAAATAAAATGACATTACTTTACCTTTCTGTAGATGCCTTTAACTTAAATAGAGGACAGCTGAATTTTGTTTCTGAATGTTTTGTAGTTTATGTTTTTGAGTGAGATATATGAAGAGTAGAGGGCTCATGCTCATACTGATGCAGGATTTGAAAAGATGCAGGAAAGGCTTTTTTACAAAGTTCAATATATCCTCATGATAAAATCTCCGAAAAACCTAGAAACTGAAGGGATATACCACCTCACTAGAATAAAGTGTGAATATGACAAACTTATAACTAACATCATACTGACTGGGAAAAACACTAAAAGCATTTCCTCTAAAAATCAGGAATGGGACAAGGTTGTGTACTCTGCTTGTTCATCCAATTGTGAGTTTTAGTTGGGGTTTCTATTGCTGTGATGACACACCATGACCAAAAGCAACTGTGGGAGGAAAGGGTTGGTATCATTTTGTATTTCCAGGTTAACAATTCGTCACTGAGAGAAGTCAGGACAGGAACTCAATCAGGGAAAGAATTTGGAAATAGGATCTAAACCAGAGCAGAAGCCATGGAGGGCTGTGCTACTAACTGGCTTGCTCCTTGTGGCTTGTTCAGTTTGCTTTCATATGCCACCCAGGACCACTTGCCCTGGGGTACCAATGCCCACCGTGAATTAGGCCCACCCACATCCATTGTTCATCAAGAAAATGTCCCACAGACTTGCCCATGGGCCAATCTGGTGGGTGCATGTTCTCAATTGAGGTTTCTCTTCTCAAATGACTCTAGCTTGTGACAAATTGACAAAAAACAAAAACCAAAACCCTAACCAGGGCATTGTTCAAAGTCCTAACTAAAAGACTAGGACAAGAGAAAGAAAAGTGGATACATATAAGAAAAGAACATTCTCAATTCTCTGGGGTGGAAACAAGAGGATCGGGAGATCACAGCCATTCTCAGCTAGGTGGAGTGCTCTAGGCCAACCTCAGATACCTGAGACCCTGTCTCAAAAAATAAGTCAAGCCAGGCAGTGGTGGTGCACGCCTTTAATCCCAGCACTTGGGAGGCAGAGGCAGGTGGATTTCTGAGTTCGAGGCCAGCCTGGTCTACAGAGTGAGTTCCAGGACAGCCAGGACTACACAGAGAAATCCTGTCTCGAAAAAAAAAAAAAAGAAAAAAAAAAGGTAAGGTACTCCTATGTTTACCAATGACATGATTGTATGCTCAATACTTAAAAGACCCTTGGGACTTTACCAGAAAACTGTAACACCTGATTAACACTTTCAACAAAGTAGCAGGGCATAAAACCACCATAAAATAGTAGTTGCTCTTCTGTATGCCAATAGTAAAAAGAGAAATTATGGAAAATATCCCATTCCCAGTAGCTTAAAAAAGTATGAATAAACCTTTCCAAGGAGGCGAAATACCACTATAATGAAAACTTTAAGTCACTAAAGAAAGAAAATGAAAACACTAGAAGACAGAAAGACCTCTCAGGCTCATGAATTGGTAGAAGTAACATTGTCAAATAGTTATATATGCAAAAGTGACCCACAGAATGAATGCCAGCCCATTAAAATCCCCCCTACTTAATCCCCCATTAAAATGTGCAGAACTAGATAAAAACAATTTTAAGGTTTACATGGAAATATAATAGACCCCCAGTAGGCAAAGCAATGCTAAGGGGAAAAAAAAGAGCCGGAGGTGTCACAATACCTGATCTCAAATTATATTACCAAGCATGGTAATGGCACGAAGATATATATGAAGACAAATAAAATAAGAGTCTCAGAGCTACAGTCACCTATTTTTGACAAAGGAGACAGCCTCTTTAACAAATGGTACTGGGAAAACTTGATTTCTACAAATAGAAGAATGGGAACCTCATCCATATCTTTCCTGGTGCACAAAAAGCAATTCAAAGTGGAATGGATGGAAGACCTTAAAATAAAACCTGAAATCTTGAAACTGCTAGGAGACAGCATAGGTTTAAGATACAAGCATAGACAAAGATTTTCTGGAAAAGACACTAATAGCACAGGAAACAATCTAAGAACTGACAAAGGAAGATTACATGCTGTAAAAAGGTTTCTGCAGGGTAAAGTGAGGGAGAGTTAGCAGGACATGGATAGACAGGGAAAGGGAAAGTGGATTTTCTAAGATGGTGGCTTCTAGTTCCCTGGAAGACATTGTGAGGAGTGTACTGGTGGTACAGGGATGATGTCTAAACCAGACTAACAGAGGAAGAGGGAAGGACTTCTAGCTCTGCGGCTCCACCCATCCCAAAGGGAGCTCCACCCATCCCAAAGGGAGCAGTTTTCTTGCTTCAATAAAGCTGTTACTTTCACTTTCTTTGTTACTTGGTCTTCTGTCTTTCCCGGATATTCGACTCTGCCCACCCTATGGAATAAACTTAGCGATCCCTTACCTCACTACTAGCTCCTCCATTACAAGAGGCAACAATCACTAAAGTGAAGACAGCCTTTAGACTAGAACAAAATCTTTGTCAGCTACACATCAAACAAGGGATTAATATTTAAGACTTATACACAACTATAAAGCTAAACACTAAAAGAACCTAGCAGAGTGGTGCGCACCTTTAATTCCAGGACTCAGGAGATAGAAGCAGGAGGATCTCTGTGAGTTCAAGGCCAGCCTGGCTTACAGAGTGAATTCCTGGACAGCCGGAACTACATAGTGAGGCTCTGTCTCCAAAATACTAAACAAAGCAAAAAGAAACCTAATTCACCCACTCAATAAATGATTGGTAAGCTTAATAAACAGTTCTCAAAAGACCGAAAATAGCCAATAAATATTTTTAAAAGTGTTCGGTTTTCTTAACCATTTAGGACATACAATTTAAATCTACTTGGCAATCTCTCTCATCCTGGTCAGGGCAGCTATCATAAAGAAAACAACAACAAATGCTCACATGGGTGTGTGGAAAGGGGAATCCGTACACACTATTGGTAGGAGTATAAACTGGTGTGAACACTTCAAACACAGAACATCAGACCATCACAGAGAATGATAAATATCCGTGGCAAGTAATAAATTGTAAGCATTAGACGTCCAAACATCAAGGTTCATTCAATAAATAGTTTCCAGAAACACTTGCTATCTAATAAGGATGCATCCGGTGTTGGCCACTTATACAATGCCTAATCCAGAATAAAAGTGTTTATCATATTTTTAGAAGCCACACTGGTCAGTGTAGGTCTGACCAAGAAGTACTAAGACTTGAGCAAACAACTTGAGGGAGGATGATGGCTACTGTTAATTTGGAAAAATCAAACAAACAAAACAAGTATTACCCAGGAGATGGTTCTCCGAGCATGTCTGTAGAGGATTAGCTTGATTGTGTTCATTGAAGCTGGAAGACCCCACCCACTGTGGATAGTACTGTTTCCTGCCTGAATCCTGAACTGTGCAAACGGAGAAAGAGAGCTAAGTAGAAGCAGGCGTTCATAACTGTCTGTTTCCTGGTACAATCAATTCCTTCAGGTTCCAACTGTCTTGACTTCTCCACTATGAAGGAGAGCATTATTGAAGTGAACCAGAATTGAGCATTCTCCCTTAAGTTGCTTTTATCACAATATTTTATCATACAACAGGAAAATAAACTACTACAGGGAGGTAAAGATGTAAGAGGTGTAGATGTATTCAAAACAAAGGGAACAAGTTAAACAAAGTTCCTAATGGTAGATAGGGATGTGGTGTTTTCAAAACAAGACAGCCAGTCTGCTGGAGTGGAGACAGCAAGAGTGAAAGGAGTAGAAGGGGGGTGGGGTGTCAAGGACCATTTAAGAATGGATGTAGGGAGCTGGAGAGATAGCTCAGTAGTTAAGAGCACTGACTGCTCTTCCAAAGGTCCTAAGTTCAATTCCCAACAACCACATGATGGCTCCCAACCATCTGATGCCTTCTTCTGGAGTGTCTGAAGACAGCGACTGTACTCACCTAGGGAGGAGGGAGGAGCCAGGAGGTCGTGGTGTGCACCCTTAATCCCAGCATTTAGGAGATCTTCGAGAGTTTGAGACCAGCCTAGCCTACAGGATGAGTTCCAGGATAGCCAGGGATATACAAAGAAACCCTTTTTGAAAAACAAAGACGAAGACAAGAAATGAATGTAAATAGATTGATGTAAATAGACATTAGGCAGGCACACTGAGATAAATTATGTTTTCCTAAAAGCTATGTTCAAATGTTCACCCCTGGGACCTGTGAATGTGATTTGATTTAAGAACTAGAACTTTTTGGATGCTAAGACATTAAGATAGCATTCTTTCGCATCAGCTTGAGCTCTTGTCTACCAACTGGCTTCTTTGTAAGAGAAGAGAAATTAGGACACAGACATACTCAGAAAGGAGACAGTCACATGAAGACAAAACAGATACATAGAGAGAACACAGTGTGAACACGGGCAGAGTTTGGAATGATACATCCAGAGGCCTAAGAAGGCCAAGGATTGCTGATAACAGCCAAGATCTAGGAGAAACAGAATCTGTCTCAGAGCGTCTGAAAAGAAGCAGCCCTGTATGACCTTGGCTTTGTTCTTCTGTGCATTGAGAACAGTGAGAGAATAAGTATCTATTGTTTTAAGCCCCACACTTCGAGATAGTTTGCTACAGCAACTCTGAGAAATAGACGCAGTGAGCCAGTGCAGAAGCAGTTTGGCGGTTGCAAGAGCCCAGTGGAGAAGTCACAAGCGCCAGCGTGAATAATGATGGAGACAAAACAGTAAGAAACACATCCTAAATTCATTGTGAAGGTACAGCCAGCATACTATACTGAGGTATGAGATGTGGGATATGATTAATGTTATCTATTATTGTCATTACCTGTATTAATGTTAAGAGACTTACGTATATACAGTAGAGGTCTATAAGTGTAAATATTTTCATTGGTCGGACTATCACAGGTTTGGGGCTACTGAAACTAGAATTGTTTAATAGGGCCTGCTTTGGTATGTGATCAGAAAGTAAATCACATTGTTTCTCTGAACTTTAGTATCCTACATGGTAAAAATGAGAAGGTTGAGGTTCATTGCAGGATTTGTAATTCAATTATTATCAAGCAAAGCGCCTTGTCACCTCAGTACCTGGAACTGTTACAGAGGGTAGTAAACTGGTGTTTAACTTCCATATTTGTCCAAGAAGGTTGTAGTGTTGAAAAAATCTGTCCTCATAATTCTTGACTGTTTGCCATTTGATCCTTCTAGAACACAAAGGAGTGATATGCCATATTTCAAACAGCAGACCAAGGTAATCTTTGTTGCTTCTCCTATCCTCCTCCCCGCCCCCGCCCCCGCCCACCTCTGGCCCACCAGGAATATAGTAGTAGGCTGGAATTACTTGAAAAGACTTGGTACTCCACCTGAAATAAAGGTTTGGCAAGATTGGCCTTAAGATTCCAAATCCTGCTTTCTACCAGTGTAGTCATATTTACATTTTTAGGATAGTAATGGAATTATGGAGCAAGAAAATGAGAGCTGCAATTTTTTCCCGTGAGGGTTACTAAGTCATGTGCTGTTCTAAGGACTTGAAACCGATTAACTCACTCTTCACAGCACTCGTATGAGTGAGATACAATTACTCCCATTGCGCAAATGGGGAATCTAACTCATAGAGCAATCAAGAAAGACTCCTTTATTTTATTAGTAATGGATGTCATAGCAAGCAGAGGTAAATATAGTCCTTTGGAGACAAAGAAAGCCTCGGATTAAAAACAGGGCAATTTGGAAATTTAGTATCAAGAAGCTCATGGAATCCCACAGGCCAATTCTGTCAGGGTCTTTAATAAAACACATTGACATGAGACATCTACCTTGTTGACTTTTCTCTAAGGAGGAAATGGCGGCCTGAGAACAGGGCCTCAGGGCATCTGAATGCAGCCTTGCCAGTTCCCAAACACCTGTTAGATCCGGTTCCCAAGGTTTGAATTTTAAAAATGTAGCTCCCAAGTCACTTACCTGTTAGGTCTTGTAAATTAGATTGTCACTTTAAAAATGAATTTAAACCACCTTTCACTGGAGACACCTGGGTCGTCATTTCTTTTTCTTTCTCGGGTCCAAGAAAAGACCAGTTTTTCAAAGAATCACTCATTACTATATCTGGTGCCTGCAAAACTCCGTGTTTTACAAGCTACAGCCTTGGCCAGGTACAGACTAAAAAATTTACACTGTGCAACCGACTAATCAAAGCCTGAGGAGATCATTTATTTATTCCACAAAATAGCATGCTTGGAATAAATAACATAATGAACGATGTGGGGGGGTTCGTCACCCAAGGAAACCCTAGGAAGTTGTGAGGAAGCTTTCAAGCTTAGAGAGAAACCTTGGGTGACTGGGAAGCGAGTGACTTTTACCCTGAGAATAGTGTAAACTAGTTGTCCTCAACGTTTTTACATTCACATGGGTTCAAGAACAGCTTAGGCAAATTCTTGAGAGCTAAACGGAAATAATATGGATGGAGAGACAGGCTTCGTCTTCCACCCAGGCACAGCCAGGTTCTGACTCAAGGGTCTTAGTACTTTGCCTAACGTAGAACTTCTGGCTAAGCCATTGTGCAGACCGGCGAGGGTATACATGGGGTAGAGATAGGGATTTGATGCAACCCCCACAACTCTCCAACCTAGGAGGTCTTCCAAAGCGAATCCTCCATAACATCCTGTTACTAAATACCAAATCTAGGGATTAATCCTATGCAACTGCCTCTCCATCTCTCCACAGTCAGTGGTCACATAGCCTTGAGAATCTCCCAGATCCATTCTAATGGTCCCACTGGTGAATGGGTTTGCCTAGCATTTTCTTGACCCTTCCTATTCTGACTCAGCGTCTTCTCCCTGCTTTCCTATTTCTTGCCTGGCAGAAGCCACCACAGTGGCCGCCCTACCGGGCATGCTCAGTGCTCTAGTCCGGCCTTGACTCCCCGACTAGCAGCAGTACTCAACCTGCAGCGCTCCGTCCCTTCAGTGCCCGGTCCCTTTAAATCCATCCGCCTGGTTGCTAGGCAACAGTGCGGCCCGCGCTGGAGCTGCACTGCAGAGGCTCTGCCCCGGGCCAGCCTGGCCGGGTCGCGGTGGCTAGCACTGAACAAGGGGCTGCCGCCTGCCGGTAGTGACCGGCTTCGGGGAAGAGTGGACAGGGCTCTCCAGACCGCACCCGCGCTTCCAGGTATGTCTGTGGAAGGGAAATCCCGGGCTCCCCTGGCGCGCCCCTCTTTACCCCCTGACTCGCCCAGTAAGAGGGCGGAAAACCAAGGAAGTCCCCGCAGCAGGTTTTTTTTTTTTTTCTCTTGAGAGCCCCAGGCTGGAGCTAGCGAGTGTTTGGAAAGAAAAGAAACAGGGCGTGGGAAAGGGGTTCTGGACAGAGAAGTGGGGTCAAGCTTATCCATTCACCCACCAGCTACGGGATCGGGACTGGGGAGGTGAAAAGAGTCACCTGCAGTGGGGGTTCTAACAACATCTCGTTCCCAGCCACCTTCTTTTCCATAGAAGTAAGGATGGCAGGAGTTTCAGTTAACCATTCACAGAGAAAAATCCCCAAACTATGCATACAAAGATACAGCTTTATAGCAAGAATGTGACTCCCATAGTAATAAAGTCTAAGCCTTGGGAACTCAGGTGACTCCGTATCTTTTCTTCAAGAAGGAATAATTTCACACTAATAACAAAGAATTGAGAATCATAACCATACATGGTACTGAGTTTTCAATGGTACTTTGTTTCTCTCTCCATATTGGCCAAACAATAGAAGAAAAGACATTCTGTCCAGGGAAGTGGGCACTTGACCCATATGTTAGAACCCTGCAAGATGAAAGCAAAAAGCGGGACCACTTCTGTGTCACGTTTTTTTTTTTACAAATTAACTGTTCTCTAAGGAGGGAAGCCAGGCCTAGGCTCCAGCCTTTGCTAATGTGGCTCTTGGTAGGCACATTGTAATCAGCAAGCTTCTGTCTCAACCACAGGTGGCTTGTCTGTTCAATACATGCTAAGGGTAAAGAGATACTGTGTTGACTACAGTATCAAGGTGATTATAGCCCCACTTGACATTTGTACTGCCTGAGGAAGGGAGACAGTAGCATAACAGTTGGAAAGATGGATTGAAAACTTAGAAGAGAAATGACTTCTGTCTGGTGCCACATTGCAGATAGACCCACAGATATTCTAGGTGTAGCATCTGTGACTTGAATGGACACTTCAGAGAATAACATGGGTTTGGACATTCTTTAAGTTATATTTCCTGCAGGGAGGTGGGGGGTGGACTGTTTTTCCAGCTCAGGCTGGAGGAGACCAGTGACATCCGGTCTAAGACCTTGGACCTCAGGAAGGGTAAATACAGTTGTTCTGGCTCTTATCTCATCCTGGGAGTTTAGAAGCTCAGAGTCTTGCCCAACATAAACCTTCAACTTTGTAACCAAATCATCAGTCTTCCCTGTCAGCACACTTTCAAGACAGCCTCATAAACATTCAAAAGAAAAGGGCCCTGAAGACTTGAGCTAAGCCAAATAAACTTCAAGGGAAACATTAAAGCCCTGGCCTTAAAATGCCATCCAGGGAAGTTCGTAAGCGAGAGAGGACAATATGGATTTTCCTTTTTCCTTCTTAAAAACAAAACCCCAAAATAACTCAATTAAAATCGTTGTTACCAGCTATCAGTGTGACCATTATACTTAGCTTTGGGTCTCAATGCTCACTTATGTTAAGAGAAAAAGGGAATATAACAGATAGATATGAAGTGGAAAAAATGAATTTACTTGATAGTTTTGGAGAGAAAATTCTGTTTTTCCCATAGCCCGTGTTGCCGGTTCTAGACACAGCAGGAAATCTACATATGTAGATGTAGCTGTAAGCCCCAGGTTACTGGGGTTGGGTTACTGGTGTCAGGGATCAGAGTGCTTGAGGAGGGCCATTTGCTATTAACCACTTGTGAAGTAGGTTCATTACCTCTGTTTTATGCCTTAAGAATTTGCAGCTTCCGGGAAGGTGAGTCTTGAGCTGTTCTGAAAGGTGAGAGCCAGCACAGTTTGCCACAACTTGCACTTAATCCTTTCTCAAGATTTCCCCTTTCCGGCCTGCCCTCAGTGTTATCTAGTAAGGCGTAACGATCCACTTGGGCTGCACACAGCTTACTATGGTCTTCATTTTGTTATTGAGTGGTTTTTTACAACCTTGTGAAAGAGGGTGGGGAATGAAAAAAGTACCCTCGTGGAACCAGGTCAGAATCTTCTGTTTCCATCGGAGAGCAATGGGAAAAGGGGAAAGGTTACAACTCTTTCTTACTATTCTTTCTTTCTTTCTTTCTTTCTTTCTTTCTTTCTTTCTTTCTTTCTTTCTTTCTTTCTTTCTTTCTCTCTTTCTCTCTTTCTCCCTCCCTCCCTCCCTCCCTCTCTCTCTCTCTCTGTTTCTTTCTTTCTTTCTTTCTTTCTTTCTTTCTTTCTTTCTTTCTTTCTTTCTTTCTTTCTTTCTTTCTTTGACAGAGTCTCACTCTGTATCCCTGGCTACCCTTAACTCACTATGTAGACCAGGCTGTCCTTAACTCACAATGTAGATAAGACTGGCCTCAAACTTACCGAAATCTGCCTCCTTGAGTGCTGGGATTAAAGGCATGCACTGCCATGCTTAGCTGAGTAAAGTATTTTCTTTTCCTATTTTGGTTGAGCAGGTTTTTTTCCCCCCTGAGAGTCAAAAGAGTGAAAAACACCCAAAGGTAAAGCGAGGGTGTTCTCATCTGATGGTCCTTGGACAATGACTGAAAGTCATGACTTTTTTAAAAAGACTAATTTATGTTATGTGTATGAGCATTTTGACTGTCTGTATAGACATGGGCACCAGATGCGTGCCTGGTGCCATGGACTCCCTGGAACTGGAGTTACAGACAGTTGTGAACTGTCATGTGGGTACTGGGAATAGGAACCCAGGTCCTCTACAACAGCAGCCAATGCTCTTAACTGCTGAGCCATCTCTTCAGCCCCGAAAGGCAGCTGTTTAGTTGAGGGAAGCTGAGTGGCTGAGTACTGACAGAAGTTGTTCACCATGGGTCAGTGGATGATAATTACCAAGAATCACTCCAGTTTACTTGGAAGAAGGACCTTCGTGACACGGAGAAAAGCTTCTGACATCCTCCCAGAACTGCTTCCCAGTAACTGCCTACCTATGCTGGGAAAAGCAATTGCATTTACAGACAGAGAGCTCTAAAAATGTAAAACCAAATTCTAATGTAAATGGGATAACACAGTGGGGTGTGTGTGACTATGTTGGGGTTGTGTCAGGAAATTTCCCAAAGCATACGATTTCAAATACAAATACTTTAGAAAACAAATAATTTACGTTTTCTATGCACCTTAAGGAAGTTTGCTTCCCAGGGCTTGACCTTGAAAATGAAAGAGAGGTGGCTTTATTGATTTCTCCTTTCCCAATAAACAGTAGGGTATCATTTTCTGAAGCTACGCAAGGATAGATATTCTTTCGCCTAGTATTTTCAGTACAATGATATATCCAGAGAACCTTAATAAATGACCATTCTTGGCTTAGTCCTCAACATTAATATTATGTTATTAATTCACTCTCATTTTGTTTCACCAGTGATTCCAAAATTCTTTTGTAGAATTCTTGATACTCAGGTGACACTCCTGTTTCAGCCTCTCAAGTAGCCTCCTCTTCCTCCTCCCCATCCTCCTTGCCCTCCTCCTCTTCATTTTGGTTCATTAAAGACATCTTTAACACAGATCTTAAGCACAGAGTTTACCAGAAAGAGAGATACTTGGGGAACAAATAAGACATATCCCACACACATTTCTCCAGGAAGAGTTGTCATTAAGTAGCCAACTGTTTTAAAGAAAAAAAAAAAATAAAGCACGAGGCCAGCTATCCCTTACTGTATAAAACTGCCACTACAAAATAGTCACCAGAAGATAAATGGTAATAATTTCAGGTGGGATACTAGCTAGAATTACCAGAAGTCCACTATGAATTCGTGCCAGACACAAATGTAGATACAGTTATATAATGTAGCAGTAAAGTCCCAAGGCCTTCAAGGGAATAATTTTTGTAGAAGAACTCTGTTATTTTTGTCCTGGCTTTATTTTTTTTCCTGTCCATGTTCTGACTGACTTCTTTAAATTGCTCATTTCTCTTGGGTCTCCTTCAGTCCTTCAAGATTCAATGCAGAGTTGAGTAGACACAAGAACAAATGTGGACTCTGCCCAGCTGCAGGGGCATGTTTTATTATACTTTCAGTAATGGTTTCCCTTCTACTGAGGCAAATTACCTAGTGAAACTGACTGAGAAAAAATGGCTTCCAGGCCAACACGGGGGGTGTCCTTTTTAAAGTATATTCCTTGTCCTTGCTCCAAGTCCTCATGCCACACTTGTCGTGCAGTAAAAACAAACAGCGCAGAAGAAGGTGCTACTAACAGTGTTCAGCCCCACTTGGAGTTTTGCCACGCTCTAACTAAATGTGGGAACAAGTCCTTAGGAGGCCGTCTTACCAATGAAAGAGAAAAGGGAGCATCTCAGAGACCCCCTGACCCCGCCTGTGGGAGCCTGGAGAGAGGAATGCCAGGGAGCCTTTCAGACCTTTCTTTCCTCCCCTCCCCCATTCAGCTTTTCTCTCTCCTCTTGTGGCTCCTTAAAGGATAACCTAAGCTCTGCAAACAATGGAATCCGTTCTTTCTGTCTTGTGGAATGACTCCTAGCAGATGAAGAAAGGGGGTTTTCAGAACAAGCACTGACCTGGGAGACAGGATCTCAGTTTTATCACTAAAGGTTACGTGGCCTTGCTCAAGTCGCTCAATTTCTCTGAGCCCAGTTATTTAATCAATGGACTCCTCCAGGTTCTCGGAAAAAGGACTGGATTTCTAGGATTCATTGAAAGGGACATCCTTTCAGACACTCAGGAAATTCTCCAGAGGTACAGGGAAGAAAGATCAAGTAAACATGAAAAAAGTATGGGCAACATTAAAATTATTGATGAGTTTTCTACTTTCTCTTAGATGTTTCGATACTAGTGTGTCAAGGTATGAAGTGAGTGACCTCACCTTAACTGTGCAGTGTTCATCTCCTTCCTGATCAATCCCACCAATGTTTTTCATTCGGAATTAGGTAAAATCAGTCTGTCAACCATCTCGCTGCCCTTGCTATCATTACAAGCTAAAAATATTTTGCTTAACAGAATTCTCTGGTAAAATTTTGATTTCTGAAGAGATGTGGCTCGCGAATTCACACCACTCTTCGCTCCTGCATCAGCTCCTTCCCCTGATGGTTGTTGCTGCTACCTTGACTCACTTGTGTTCCTATTTCTAAAAAGGAAAGAAGCCAGGATTATGACCATCATTCCTTCTGGAACAGGCATCCCATAGAGTTCTGCATTGTGACTAAAAGATTTTTTTTTAAGTCAGAAAAGACTATTTCTAGAGAAAAACCATGATTCTGGCAAAATGTACACCATGAATTTCTTGTTTGAGTTTGTCAATAAAGTCTGGGAATGGAAACCAGGATTTGTTACACAGTAAATAAACACGCTGTCACTGAGGTACAATCCAGCCCTGATTAGCTACTTTTTTTTTTTTTTTTTTTTTTTTTTTTTTTTGCTTGTTTGTTGTTTGAAGGGCAGGGAAGTGTCTCATGAAGGCCAGGCTGTTCTCGAACTCCATTAGTAGTAACCAAGACTGGCCTTGAACTCCTGATCCTCCTGCCTCCCCCTTTCCCCAGTGCTGGAATTATAAAGCATATGCTACACACCAACAGGAACTGCCCTGTAAAAATCCTATACTTAGTCTGTTTAAGAAAAACACTTTTAATGGCATTAACATTTTCAACTGTTGACATGACATCTCACTATAAAATTGCTCTTAAAACAGAGAGAATTCCGTCCACTTGGCAGTTTTTCCTAAAGGCGAAGCCTAAGACTGGAATAGCAGGAATTCATAGGTCAAGGCAGAAGGGCATTTGGCAGAGTTAGCCATGAGGAAGTCTGCCCGGTACACTTTACCAGAAGTAGCTCACGTTGCATCAAGCCTTGAAGTTTCTTTTTAGTGACTTTATTTTTTATTTTATTTTATTTTATTTTTTGGTTTTTTTCGAGACAGGGTTTCTCTGTGTCAGTCACTTTAAAGAATGACCAAACAGTAGTTCTACCTGAGAAAACTAGAAAAAAAGGTGAGACATATTGAAGGAAAAGACATTTTAACAATAGTAATTCCAAAAGAACTTTTTTATTATTTAAAAGACTGTGTTTTCTGTGCATTCAGTTGCCTTCTTTGTTTTTTGTTTTTTGTTTTTGTTTTTTGTTTTTTCGAGACAGGGTTTCTCTGTGTAGCCTTGGCTGTCCTGGAACTCACTCTGTAGACCAGGCTGGCCTCGAACTCAGAAATCCGCCTGCCTCTGCCTCCTGAGTGCTGGGATTAAAGGCGCGCGTGCGCCACCACTGCCCGGCTCAGTTGCCCTCTTATAGGACTGTCTACAAAGAATATGTGTTCATTTACTGATTCTATTTCATGTACTGGAAGAACGTTAGAGGCGCAGGTTTTGTCGAATTGAGCTGTTAGCCCTTTTCATTTATAAAGAAGGAACAGGAGACCCAAGTTAGTTTGAGGAGAGCTGGCCTTCATGTGTTTAGGCAGTTTCGGGGGGTGAATCAGTATTCTTAGTTCTTTCTACTACCCATGGGCTACCCATGGAAATCATTTGGCTTGGTTTTACATTTTGTTTTTCAGGAAATCAAAGAGGTGCCCAGGAAAATGGATGCTAGAAGAAAGCACTGGAAAGACAACACGTTCACTCCTTTTTTAAATGAGCACGATTTTCAGGAAGAGGCTGCTCCACCTCAGTCTTTCTCAGAACAGTCATCTGCAGACAAACCCAAGAGTATGGGGAAAATTTCTCACATTTCCATTAGGAACATTCAAGAAGGAAACAAATTTAAGAGGAAAGAATATTCTTCCCAGATAGTGGAAAGAGAACAAGATTCAAATTTTAGAGAGAGAAGGATGAACGTGTCAAAGAATGAAGCAAATACCAATTCTGCCTTCAGGGACTCGCTTAATTTGGATGCTGCAACGAAGGAAAGTTCTCACAGAAGGGAGAGCGCCTCCGCGTGTAGTAAGAAGGAATTGCCGGCTGCCACACAAGTCACCGGGAAGAAATGGACAGAAGCAATGCCTCCAAAACTCCGCCTGCACCTTCTGAACGAAGAGCTGGGAGAACTTAGCCTGAAATGTCGGGAGATAGAACAGGACTTTGAAAACGCCGAAAAAGAACTTTTGAACTCTAGAAAGGAAGCCTCAATGAAAGCTGTCAATTTTCAAGAATCAGGGACAGCTGCTTCCAAGAAAGACCGGGAACTTCAAGCTTTAAAAAACGACCTGTCTGAAAAAGCGACAAACGTAAAAAACTTAACCGAAGAGCTCCAGCAAGCCAAAGAAGTCATGTACAGGTTGAATCTAGAGAACAGGAACTTGAAAGACGCTGTCAGGAAACTGAAGCATCAAACTGAGCTAAATACCGCGCTCCTCAGAGAAGAAATGAAGTTGTTTCACGAGTTGGAGATGGAAAAGATCCGCTTGGAGCTGTGTTCCATCAAGAATGAGCTGAGAGTCGAGAAGACCCTGAGGGCGAAGAACAGCCGAGCTCTGGAGTTGCTTGGAAGACACGTTGCTTCAGTGGTAAGGTCATCAAATATCGCTGACCACTTTACTGGGAATATTTTTTAAACTTAAAAAACAAAAGCCTTTCACTGGGAAGGCTATTGAGCCAAATCATTGTTTATCGTACTCTCTACATATATATTTGTGTACTGCTAAAATGTATTCGAAAGCTTGTAATCTTTACTTCTGGTGAATCAGAACACCTACAAATTATGCAGATCTTGACTTCAAAGCATCTGTTTCTCTTTCTGATGAAGTTGTTGTGAGACTCTGAATGAAAACTTCTAAAATCTCTTTTATATGGGATATATATATATATATACATATATATATATACACACTAAAATGAAACAACAACAACAAAAACCCCAAATTGATTCACTAGATCATAGATAAATCAGGGTTTTTTTTTTTTGGTTTTTTTTTTTTTTTTTTTTCGAGACAGGGTTTCTCTGTGTAGTCCTGGCTATCCTGGAACTCACTCTGTAGACCAGGCTGGCCTCAAACTCAGAAATCCACCTGCTTCTGCGTCCAAAGTGCTGGGATTAAAGGCGTGAGCCACCACTGCCCGGCTGTTTTTTAATGAGTTTTTTTTTTTCATAGATAAATCAGAATCAGCAGCACTGTGTGATCTTGTCTTTGGCACATCAAATGTTCTCCCATTTGTGGTAATCAATGTGAACAATAAAAATCTTGTTTACATGTGTAAGCATAAAATATGCCTGTGATTCTTGAAACACACACAAATAAACAAATATGCCTGTGAGTCTTTTAGTTGCCAGGACAAAAATGTGTTTGCTTTCTTTGGGGTCTAACCTTAATTAGGCGCATGTAAACATCTCCGGAACACAATCTCCGAGGCTGATTTCCTCCTGCTTTCTCCTTGGACTTGGACACAGTTCCCATAGACTACAAGATGGTTTAGAGTCATTGTTCTGACCTTTGCTAGAAGCCAGGCCTCTGTCAGGCATGGCTCTTGTGTTTTCTTACGTTGGCCAGCAAGGGGCGTTTTTGTTTAGGAAGTTCTGAAGTTCAGGGGGAGTTTTCTAAGCTCCTTGCCAGGCTTATAGCACTGAGCAAGGACTGCTGTGAAAGGTGTTATAGGCCACTTAGACAAACTTTTAGTGTGCTGGCTTGGTTCAGGTCATCAGCCACCCCTGTAAGGGGCTCAAAAAATCATAATTTGCTTTGTATTTACAGAGAGTATAAATGTGCTGCCCTGTCCTTTGGTGGAAGTGATGGCCCAGTTGATTCTTTGCATTTGTGGGTACCATTAAGATTTCTGGTAACCAGACACTTGCACCGCATGTTTTTGAGATTATAATAAATTACATCGTTTTTTTTTCTACCCTTTCCTCCCTCTAAACCTATTATGCCCTCCCTACTCTCTCAAATTCATGGTCTCTTTTTTTCATTAATTTTATTACCTACACACATATATGTATATACATGTATATTCCTGAATATAACCTGCTCAGTCTGTATAATGCTACTTGTATGTGTATCTTCGTGGCTGAGGATTGGTACTGGATAACAAATCTGTGTGCTCTTCCCAAGGGGAGACAGCGTCTCCCACTATGAGCATTCCTTAGTTTCCTGTAGTTCTTTGAGTAGAGCTGAGGCCTCGTGGGGTTTCCCTGTCCATTTTGGCATATCTATTCCTATTGTCCTTGTTCAGTTCATGCTTAGGCAGCCATGTTGCTGAGACTCTATGGGTATAGATTCTAACATTACTAGAAGGCACAAGCTCACAAAAATCTCTCTAATCCTCTGGCTCTTAAAATCTTTCTGCCCTCTCGTCCACAATGTTCCCTGAGCCTTGAGTGCAGGAGTTGTTTTATAGATGTATTCACTAGGACTGGGCTCCAGAACTCTGCATTTTGACTGTTTGTGAGGACTATGCTCTTCCTTTAGAAGAGTATCTAGTGCTTTGAACCTCAGAGCCATCTCTCTAGCCCCTTGTCGGGGTATTTTTTTAGCCCAATGAATCAAATGTAACTACAGACTATGAGGCTGGAATGCAGTCGTGAGGGTGGAGAAATCCCCAAATTAGGAGTCAGGATACTTTGATTTCTAGCACTTCATTCTCATTGACTATTTTTTTCTAGATCTTAAAGGCCTCATTTATAAAATGAAAGAGCAGTTCTATCATAAAGATGCTCTTCAGAGTCTAGCCTGTAGTTCCATCACTTCAGCGTCAAGAGCTGAAAGGATCACTGGAACCCAGAGGTACAAGGCCAGCCTGAGCAACATAATAAGAGTCTCGTCATTAAAAAAACAAAAAACAAAAACAAACAAACAAAAAACCCCAACATTCTGTTCCATGTTTAGGTAGTGACTTCAACTTAATGGTTTTTATTTAAAAGTGTGACTAACTGTACCTGTGCTAAGGTCAAATACTGTAGTGTCAGGTACATTCAACTCTGATATTTTAGGGTCCCTGTGCCACACACCTGCCTTTCCTAAGAAGTATATGCAGGCTTGCATTTCAACATCTCCAAATTCTGTTTCAGTAAGTATGTAGAGCGAGTCACGGAGGTTGTTTCTCCTTTCTCTTATTTCTTCTGTATTCATTAAGACCAGGGAAGGTAATGAATGGAAGCAAACTAAGGTGACCTGAAGGCTAAGCAAGGTTGTCTGGCCAGGGAAGACTGGCTCAGGTGGAAGGTGACAACAGTTGGTGCTTTCTCACTTCGTCCTGGTAGACTTCATACAGGTACCAGTAGTCTGCTTCAAAGAAACGAAGCTGTTCGGAGTTTTAGTGGCCACACTGGCTTCACACCAAGGGTTTACCCACGAATGGAAACTACGAGTTCTCTGCCCTATTTGAATCTATTCATTCTTCAACACACCCTTCAAAATTGTTCATTTCTCTTTGCCTCATAAAGGTGCTCATTCCTTAATAATAAATAGCACGCTGTGCTGTCACACGGTACTGCACCACCAAGCTCAATCATTCAATAGAGTTCTGAGTTTGTGTATGTAGTTTTGGGAATCAAACCCAGGGTCTTGTTTACGCTAGGACAGGCAAACTATCACTGAGTTATACTCACACCCTTAATGTTGAAACAGGGCTGCAATGCTTAGCTCTTGTTGATGGAAAACTCCAAATCTTCATACCTTATCCTTCCAATTGCTAGGATTACAAAGGTTTGTCACCAAATCTGGACCTAATTCAATTTTGTTTTGTTTTGAGACAAGATCGCTCATATTCCTGGCTGGCTTTGATCTCAAAATATAGCTTAAGATGACCTTGAACTTCTGATTGTCCTACCTTCATCTCTCTTGGGCTGGAATAATAGGAGTACCCCACCACAACATATTTATGTAATGCTGAGGGGGAACACAGGGCTTAGTGCATGCTTGGTAATCACCTTACCAAAGGAGCCACATCCTCAGTCATCTAATTTCTGTTTTTTTTTGTTTTTTTTTTTTTTTTAGTTTTTCGAGACAGGGTTTCTTTGTGTAGCCCTGGCTGTCCTGGAACTCACTCTGTAGACCAGGCTGGCCTCAAACTCAGAAATTCACCTGCCTCTGCCGCCTCCCGAGTGCTGGGATTAAAGGCGTGCGCCACCACAGCCCGGCTAATATCTGTTTTTTAAAAAGATTTATTTAGTGTGTGTGTGTGTGTGTGTGTGTGTGTGTGTGTGTGTGTGTGTGTGTGTGTGTGTGTGTATGCTTGGCCTGCATGTATGTCTGTGTACCACCTGTGTGTCTGGTGCCTGAGGACATCAGAAGAGGGCATTGAGTCCCCAGGAACTGGAGTTGTGATGGTTGTGAGTCACCATATGGGAGCTTGGAGTTGAACTCGGGTTCTCTGCATCAACAACTTAATTTTCTAGTCCCTTCTTCTCCCTCCTCCTCCTCCTCCTCCTCCTCCTCCTCCTCCTCCTCCTCCTCCTCTTCTCTTCTCCTTCTCCTCCTCCTCCTCCTCTTCCTCCTCCTCCTCCTCCTCCTCCTCCTCCTCCTTCTTCTTTTTGATAAAGAACTCTTACCCCAGGAAGATGTTGGTCCATCAGTCATGTTTTCAGCAAGTTTATTTTGTTTTCCATGAGTATGTCTATGCACTTGAGGGAGTAGAAAAGAATGTGGTTGGTAGAGGTCTAGAGAAGATAGATATGTGGCTTAGCCCAGCTTTGGGGTCAGGAAATTGTATTTCCAGGATGGTCCTGGAATAAAAATTCCTGGTGAGACCACCTCAGCTGCTGAGATTCAGAAAGGTTTGCCATATTTAAAGGCTCTATGGAAAGCCTAGGCCTTGCGACTAACCAGGAAGACAATGAGCAATACCGGTCCCATTACCTGTCCCATTACCGGTTCCATTACCTGTTCCAGAGAGCCAAGGAGAAAAAGAAGCCAAGGTCACTGAGCTGATAGTTTAAAGCTGAAATGGAATCAACATTAAAAGAAAAACAGGGTTGAAAAAACTAGGAGAAAGCTAGGAAATTAAATGTTCCTCTTCATGTACAGGCAGAAATAACAGTGGGTTGAATTGTCATAAAAAGACCAGAGTCCAGATGAGCACAGATTTTCTGAGCCCACCCATGTCTCTGTAATCACCTTGCTTCTTGGATTCATAAGTCTCCCAGAGTTGAATAGAGTAGCTCACCATAATAATTTCTGATAGATTGAAGGTGAACTATACACGTATTTTTAAATGGGGGTGGAACATTAGATTACGCATCCCTTTCATTTGTCGAGTGAAGAATTTGAAATCAGCAGAAAGAACCACAAAGTACCACCAAGACCTCTTAATTCTTCCCTCGAGAAGCCTGGGTGCTTAGTACTATTGGGATGTCTTTCACCCTGTGCTCCAGTTTCTCTAAATTTTGCTGAGCCCTTATTATTGTAGTTCATTACTAATTTGAGAAATACTTTATTTGTGTATGTGGTGTGCATACATACATGGGTGCATGCATGTGGAGGCCATAGGTCAACATTAGCTGTCTTCTATCGCTCTCCACTTTTTTTTTCAGAGTATATACCTAGTAGTGGCAGTACTATGTTGCAGACTTTAAACTGTTTGTTTGGGTTGGTTTTGGTTTTGGAGACAGGGTTTCTCTTTCTTTTTTTCTTTTCTTTTCTTTTTTTTTTCCTTTGGTTTTTTGTTTGTTTGTTTGTTTGTTTGTTTTTTCGAGGCAGGGTTTCTCTGTGTAGCCCTGGCTGTCCTGGAACTCACTCTGTAGACCAGGCTGGCCTCAAACTCAAAAATCCACCTGCCTTTGCCTCCCAAGTGCTGGGATTAAAGGCATGCGCCACCACTGCCTGAGGGTTTCTCTATATAGCCTCACTTTGTATATATAGGAACTCACTTTGTAGACCAGGCTGGCTTCAAACTCACAGAGATCCACTTGCCTCTGCCTCCCGAGTGCTGGGAGTAAAGGCATGCGCCACCATTTCCAGATCTACTTTATTAGTTTTGAGACAAGGTCTCCCCTTGAACGGGGAGCTCCTCCACTGACTAGTCTGAATGGCCACTGAGTCTCTGGGTTCCTACTGTCTCAGCCTCTCAGTCCTTGCTTACAAGCATCCACTGTCATGGCCAGCTTTTTGTTGGGCACTGGGGCTCCAAACTCAGACCCTCCCACTTGTACAAGTACTCCACCCACTGAGCCTTTGTTGCAGTTCCCGTACTTTGTGTCTGCTAATACAAAGCTTAAAAGAACATTCAACTTTCTTGAATTTAGGATACATATTCAAATTAACGGTATGTCACAGTACATTTGTCAATATTTTTTAAAGTAATTTTTGAAATACTGTCATATCTCCCAATCAATGTAGTTTCAGATATAGTGAACTATGAAATGTGCAGAACTGTGGACCTGGGAATCAAAGGATTTATGGATAAAGCCGGTCTCTCTGACTTCAGGAACCTCATTTTCACAATTAACCATAACAAAGTGCTAAGAGCTATCGTAGTGATGTTAGTGTAGAGTGCAGTCACAGCATACGGAGGGTAGATGAATTCTGGTCCTGAGGCTAGGAATGAATTCAGAAAGGAGGTGACAGTAAGGACTCACCCACGGGCAGGAGGCAGAGCCACTTCTGAAATGTGAATGCTGGAGGTTCATTTGCCTCAAAGAGTACCCTTCCCAGCAGTGAATTAATAGGTCTTGTATGTTGTGTACTGCTGAGTTTTTAAGTCCCATTTAAGTGCCTACTCTGGAAACCTACTGTGACTTCCAACTCCTGCTCCTTTTTGGCTAGATCAAGGCATGATGTTCTCAGGACATAAACCCCGAGCTCCAGATGAGAAAGGCAGAAAAATAACTCAGAACATACCAGCGGAGCTTTGGTAGCTACTTCTTTTGGTTTTTTTTTTTTTTTTTGGGGGGGGGGGTTCGAGACAGGGTTTCTCTGTATAGCCCTGGCTGTCCTGGAACTCACTCTGTAGACCAGGCTGGCCTCGAACTCAGAAATCCACCTGTCTCTGCCTCCCAAGTGCTGGGATTAAAGGCGTGCGCCACCACTGCCCGGCTACTCCTTTTGTTTTGGAAACAATATGCTTAAGAAACATCAGTCATAGTATCAAGCAAACTTCATTGTGAGCAGTCCAGCTTCAAAGACAGGTATAAAAGAAACACGACATTTGTGCCACTCTCCAAAGAAGCACCAAAGACTGAGTGCGCAGGCGTACATTAGTCACTTACTACCTGTGTGAACTTGGCAACTCAGGTTGCTCATCCTGTAAGATAGACTCAATAGTCTTCTTGGGAGGATAAGCAGAGATCACAAAGAAACAGTACCTGTCCCTTTTGTTGTCAGCACTGTGATATTAACTGACAGTGGAGAGTTGGCCAAGCATCTCTCTCCTCCTTGATATCCTTATGCTTCCTCCAAATGCATTCTCTGGAGAGTGTATCACTCATCATATGGGTATCAGTGGTATTTATGTATGTTTGCAAAGGTGGATCAAGTGACAGGGAGGATATTTTGAGTTTATTACTATATGAAGCCTTAATACAGAGTGATGACTCTGCTAGATGGCCTCTCTGGCCTCAGGAGGTATCCTGCAATGGAACTTTCTAGAATCAGAAACTACCCAGCCTGTAGTGAAGGCTGAGTAAGGTTGGCTCTGGCTCTAGTAAGCAGAAAAGGGAAGAAACCTCTGCTTTGGTTCTCCAGTATGAAAAACCCATCTGAGGAAATGGAATAGAAGCAAGAGAAGTTATTATTGTATTTTCTGTTTACCCTTGGAAATAGGAGCTTTGCAGCTGGAGACCCACTACTAGGCTGCATTCAGACCAGAATAAATAAGTCTTCTTATTTGTACTCAGAAGACACTAACAAGGCCGGGCAGTGGTGGCGCACGCCTTTAATCCCAGCACTTGGGAGGCAGAGGCAGGTGGATTTCTGAGTTCGAGGCCAGCCTGGTCTACAGAGTGAGTTCCAGGACAGCCAGGGCTACACAGAGAAACCCTGTCTCGAAAAACCAAAAAAAAAAAAAAAAAAGAAAAAAGAAGACACTAACATTTTAACTAGACATATATTGTACATGCACCCTCATTCCCATACTGAGTATCATTAGGATGTCTACCTGCTTCACACACACACACACACACACACACACACACACACACACACACACCCCTACACCTTGAATCGTATTCAGTCTTTCCATGCTCACTATATTTCACTGGGCTCATGTTGTCACTTCCTGGGAGGCTTGATGTGGTAGTTGATATTGTCAACTTGATGAGATCTAGAATCATCTGGCAGACAAATCTCTTGACATATCTCTGAGGGCAGTTCTAGATTAGATTAAGTGGGGTGGGAAATATATTCTGATTGTGGATGGCATCATTTCATGGGCTGGAATCCTAGACTGAAGAAATGAGAGAAAGTGATCTGCGCACCAGCATTCATCTCTCTCTACTTCCTGACTGTGATTGTAATGTGATATGCTTCCTGCTTCTGACTCCATAATTTCTCTGCCATGATAGACTGTACCTACCCTTGAATGGTAAGCCAAATAAACCCTTCCTTCCTCAAGCTGCTTTTGTCGGATAACTACTACATTGAGTTTACACCTGTTTCTCTCAATGTACTGTTATCTCTGAAGCATTATCCTTTGCCTTTCAGAGGATACCCATTGACAGTAACCAGGTACACAACAGTGGAAAAACGATGAGGGATTCTCTGTTATCACTAGGATCTTTGGCTATATTTGAACAAATGGGTGGAGCCTAGTTACAAAATTTTATTATGTGTGCAAAAATTTATTATTGCGTCCCTGACTTGAAATAGCTGCTGTCCTTTAGAACTCTAAGCAGTTATAATTACCTGCAAAAGACCTGTACATGATTGAGACCTTTAACTTCCCGTCATGGTGCAGAGGAGTTCATGAGGCCCCGTTTTTCTCCAATGATTTTAAAACAGTTAATACTTCCTGGGAGACAAAGACATTTTCCTTACTGGTATAGCCACTGATAAGTTACCCTGTTCTATAAGTAACCAATCCCTCCCCTGTGCTATTATAAGTTCAAATCATTGGTTTGCCAAGCTACTCATGGGTGGGATAATTCCTTTCTTTCTGTTGTTGGTTTGCTACCTGGGTAAGTAGTTGCTTGTTCATGTCTTCCCAGAAAAAGTTCACACACAACAGCATGTCACACAATTCCATAGAGGCAGACTTGTGTGGAATGCGCTGATTGCTGGTTATTGTTCAGATGAAGAACCTGGGCTCGGAGATGATGAACGATGCAGTCAATATCACACAACTACTAAGTGGTGGATCTAGGATTCGAACCCAGCAGCCTGTCACATTCACTACATAGACATATAATTCCATGAGCCAATTTCAGTCATCCTAAAGGTTAACTTTCTCAAAGACAAACTGGTTTAATGCTGTAACCTGAATACTACCTGAGTTAGCCATCTCATAAATGGCTGAGATGAGCAGTGTGTATGTGTATATGTGGGGGAGGGGATGACTCCCTAAGTCTACATGAAGCAGACAGCATTCTGTTCTGTGGTAATGAACTGTGATAATAACAACCGAAATATGAGGCCAAATCAACAGCTCTATAAGTTTAGTTCCAGCATTGGCAGAAAAAAACAAAACAAACAAACAAAAAACCCCAAAACCTACAACCAACCAGGACTCTGGTAAATTTTTATTGTGGTGTTGGAGGGGGTCTCAATATTTTACCATTTAAAATGATTTGTTATTGTTTCATACAATATTTACTTTCTTCTCTTGGAATCTTTCCTTTCTAAAGTATTATCATTGAAAGCTAATTAGCTTTTGAGAAAAAAATTAAAACAAAACAATGTCATGAAGATCCTTGCTGCTAAGAATGTGTTAATTAATTATAGAAAGGATTTACATATTTTCCTTTCTCTTTCTCTTTGACTTCCTGGTTGATTTTTCAGTTACAAAAAAGGGAAATCATATCTTGTTCCTTCTTTAACTTTTTATGATTTTATTTTCTTTATAGTTATGTGTACATGTGTGCACGGCTTGGGTAAATGCATGTGAACGTTGGTGGTCAAAGATGCAAGAAAAGGGCAGGGGTCCTGGGAACACAAGTGAGATCATTTGCAGGAACAGCAAGCACGCAAGACCACTGTGTCGTCTCTGCTGCCTCTGAAGTGATTCTTTTTTTTTTTTTTTTTTTGGTTTTTTGAGACAGGGTTTCTCTGTATAGCCTTGGCTGTCCTGGAACTCACTTTGTAGACCAGGCTGGCCTCGAACTCAGAAATCCGCCTGCCTCTGCCTCCCAAGTGCTGGGATTAAAGGCATGCGCCACCACTGCCTGGCTCTGAAGTGATTCTTGAAAAAGACATCTCAGATCTTTTTTATTAAAACAACTTCAATTACATCACATGCTGTTTTCTTTCACATCTACAAATTTATTTGAGATTGTACAAAAGAAACATATCTCCTTCACATATTGAAGTAGACCAAAATCTGGAGAGTTGAAACTGGAGAGTTGCTTTTGACATTTATAAATGTGAGTTATGTCAGCAGAGAGCCTGAAGGGCATTTCTGGTTCTGAGATAATCAACTTTTCAAAATATGTGATATGCTTTCTTTTTATATGGTTGTAACAAGTACAAGACTATATTTGCATGAAACATAAGGATCCCCCCCCATAAACATGGGTTATCTTAAAACATTTTCTTTGGTTATATATTAAGATGTGTTTATTAAACTCCTGGAGCTATAGGGATAGTACAGTGAGTGGTCAAGAACACTTGTTGCTCTTGCAGAGCACCCAGGTTCAGTTCCCAGCACCCACACGGTGGTCCACAACCAGCCATAACTTCAGTTCCAGGGAGTCCAGTGCCTTTTTTGGCCTCCAAAGGTACCAGGCATGGATGTGGCACACATATGTGCATGCAGGCAAAACACTCATGCAGATATAAAATAAACTGATGTAAGTAAATGGTCTCTAATTCATCAGCTTGAGCCAGAGAGAGATTGGAGACTATGAGACGCATGATATGTGGCATTCTGCCTAGTTGAGTCCACTGGTTGGAGACATGAAGGTAGAGCTGTGGAGTCACGTGTCCATTTAGGGATCAACAGTCATGCGTGGAAAAGGGAGGAAGCAAGATTGATCAGAGAGAAATGGGGAACTTGGGAAACTTGTACATGAGGCTAACAGAGCCTCAGCTACCCCAGCAAGGACATGGGTGGAGATGGCTGGGCCTTTATGGTCTTGCCTCATTCCGCTGCAAGATGCAGGATGCTTCTGAAAGGTTATGAGTTGGTACTGAGTGGCTTGCTCCAGATAAGGCAAAGCAGTAAGTCACTGAGGGCTAGATCCATCTGTGGACCTGTCTCCCACTGCTGCAGCTAACCCTTTCTTGAAGTTCACGCTTGGTGAGCACTGATGGACTGCTCCTTCTGGATTCCTTCAGGCGTCTCTTCCATGTGAGTGAGATTCCTGTAGGAACTCAGGCCCTACTCTTACACTGATCTCAGAAATGCAATTGAAACATTCCCTGCCTCTTCTACTATTTACTTTAGGACACTCTTGCCATAGTCAATGCCCTCTGCTGGCTTTGTTAGCTTCCTAGCTGGCCTGACCCAAACTCTCATTGCAAAGGGAGTCAACCCATCTGATCATTCCCTTCTCATTCTGGGGATGCTGCAGTGATCCACTGCTAAAAACAATTGGGCCTAACAGTGGCAAGTTAGGCTCAAGAAGGACATAACATTTTCATATATTTCTCCTTCTTACACTAGTGTGACAGCAGCCCTGATAAACTCAGTGGCCTCTCTTCTGGTCCAGAGACTCACGGAACTCAAGGTCCTTTGGCAGTGGCATCGCTTGTAACTTTGGCAGGGCTCTTGGTATAGGCCTGGAACAGACACATCCACTTTGGAGACCAGTTGCTGTGGCCCTGTACAGAGCTGGGGAGCTTCTTAGGGTTTCCATTTCTGTGAAGGGACACCATGACCAAGGCAACTCTTATAAGGGACACCATTTAATTGGGGCTGGCAAGAAGCATGGCGGAATCCAAGCAGACATGATGCTGGAGAAGCTGAGAGTCCTCCATCTTGATCTGAACGTACCCAGATGACTGTCTCTTCCACACTGGGCAGAGCTTGAGCACCAGGAGCCCCCAAAGCTCATATACACAGTGACACACTTCCTCCAACAAGGTCACACCTACTCTAACAAGGCCATATCTCCTAATAGTACCACTTCCCATGGGCCAAGCATATTCAAACCACCACAGGGAGATTTCTTTGCTGGATCATAGCTAGGTTCATGGCTAAGGTTCCTATAATAACAGCAACAAATAAAAAAATATTAACAAGAAAAAGCATATAAACTTATTTAATATAAGATTCATGTGGCCCAGGAGCTTTTCCTAAAACGATGCCAAGAAACAGGGAAGCCCATATGTTTTTATACCTAAGTTGGATGAAGTGTGCAAAAATCTAACCATTTTTGAAAGAATGCCCTGGTACAGCCCTGACCATTAGGCTGCTAAAAATTGTATGGGTCTCCTAAGCCTCCAGATTTTCCTGAAATTATCTTCCACACTCAAAGTACATACATATGTACTAAAATGTAGCTTGCTACCTACCTTTTACTCACCTGGTAGGATCATCAGAACATCGTTAATGTAATAGTTTAATATATTTCATAGCATATATAGATAGTTGTGGCTTCTTCAAACTAAATAAGAAAATGGATTGGGGGGCTAACCTTAAGGCAAAACTGTAAACACATGCTCTATTCTATTCTAAAATGGCAACTTTTCTCTTTTTCCGTGTATCCCAGACTAGCCTCCAACTCAGTATATGACTGAGAGTGACTTTGAACTCCTGATCCTCCTGAAGCTACCCACCCCATCCAAGTACACCGTCACACCTGGTTTTATGTGATGCTGTGGATTGAATCTAGGGGTTCCCACATGATAAGCAAGACACATCTATCTATCTACTTTTTTTTTTTTTTTGAGACAAGTTCTCCTTATATAGTCAAGCAGGCTGTGAATTCAGTATGTAGCTCAGGATGGTTTTGAAGTTGCACTGATATTCCTGCCTTAGCCTCCTGGGGGCTGGGATTATAGTCATGTACCACCACACTAGAATTGACTGATTGAGACATGGTCTTTTTTATACAGCCTAGGCTAACCCAGAATTTCTCAACCTTCTAAATTTGAAATTGTAGGCAGCAGCCACCAAATCCAAATCAATGCCCAAACAACATGGATTTACAACCATATTAATCTGTTCTCACAAAGATACAACATCTAGTAGAGCCTATATTTACAGTTTTGCCTATGGTAGCACCAGCTGCTACTAGGCCAATCTTATAGGAGTCTACAGTCACCTTTCAGGATCCGTCTAGCTTTTGCAGACATAAGACTTGGAAATTCCATGAAGATATGATGCCTATCACCACTCCTACATCTCCTATATTCTTAAAGATAATACAGATCTGCACATGCACTCGCCCTAGGGAATGTGATAACTTACTGTCTCGGCCAGGGGTGGTAGTGCTTTAGTAACAGAGACTTCTATGTGGCCTTCTCCACTGCAACAGATATTAAGTCACTAGCAAAATCACAAAATCGTATGACAACCATCTATTCCCATTTTCACATTTGGCATTAACGAGCACTTATGAATATATATTTCCAATAGGCCTCAAATTATTCATGTATTTGCTTCATTCAGTGAAAAGTTACCCAAAAAATGGCCAGAAGCATATTTGCCAAAGAAGAAAAGGAAATTACTTTCTCTTCGGAACCTAATCTCATCTTCTGCTGAGCTCTGATTTGCAAAGTGGCTCAGATCCAGAAAATATATAAAAGGTCATAATTGTTTACTGAAGTGTCTGGCCGGGAGTTTCCAGATGTTTTCTGCTGTTACAAGCTAATAATCCAATAAATTAAGCCCCAAGGGACAGCATGTTGTTTTAACCATCATTTCCAGAATTCTTTTGAGTAGGGCTCAATTTGACATCTCCATAAACTTAATTTTATTATTATCATTGCAAGTACTGTTCCCTGGATCATAAGCGCCATCACCTCCCTTCTGATTTGGAGGTTATTATAAAGTTAAAAGCAAGTTAGGTTTAACAGATTAGGTAATCCTTTTATTTGAAAGGTTTCTACCTGAGAATTCTTCATCCACTAGGGTGTGCAGAGCCAGGCCGACAAGATTTACCTGATGGTTTGACCATTGGTTTCATTGAAGAAAGCACATTTAGTTAGTGAGTGTACATGTCTACTCTTAGTAACCTGGGGAAAGTACAAGTGAGCATATCCTGCAAAACACTGTATGGAATATGGATCTGCCTTCATTCCCACTCATATTACTTCTTCCCAATAATTCTGAACTTAAAAAGGCAATTTCAGTCCAGTGTAAAGAAGCCTTATTCTTTTTTTTTTTTTTTTTTTTTTGGTTTTTCGAGACAGGGTTTCTCTGTATAGCCCTGGTTGTCCTGAAACTCACTCTGTAGACCAGGCTGGCCTCGAACTCAGAAATCCGCCTGCCTCTGCCTCCCGAGTGCTGGGATTAAAGGCATGTGCCACCACTGCCCGGCAAGAAGCCTTACTCTTAAGCCCTTGCTTCAAAGAGTCTTCCCTGAAGGCTGGGATTGAAGTACTTTCTCCTTTCTTTCCTTCTTCCTTTCTTTCCACATGTTCACTGCCTGTCAGAGTATACATCTTAACTAATATTTGTGGAATAATTAAGTACATGAATGAATAGTGTTGAGGCAGGATCTCATTCTGTAGCCCAAGCTGACCTTGAACTCACAGGGATCATCTTGCTTCAATCTCCTGAGTGCTAGGATTAAAGACATGCCACCATGCCTGCATTTGAATGAAATCATTTTAACGATAAGACTTTAAAAGATTTATTTGAAAAAAATTTTAAAAACACCATAAAAAACACCATGAAAAAAAAAAGATTTATTTATTTTTATTTTATGTGTATGTTTTTTGTGTGTATATATGTGTACTGCATGTGTGCCTGAGAAGGCCAGAAGGGGGCGCCAGATCACCTATAATTGGATTTTAGGCAGCTGAGCCATCCTATGGATGCTGGGTACTGAACCAAAGTCCTCTAAAAGAACAGCAAGTACTCTCTACTGCTGAGTCAGTTCTCCAACTCCAAATGAATGAAGTAGTTTTAGAAGACAAAAAAGGGGCCTTTCTTGCTAAATCAAAGATACATTTGTTTGTGCTGTATTGGCAGTGCTGGTTCTAAGGAACATTGAGCTATTTTAATTTTCCCTCTAAGTTTGGGAAATTTCTATAGAAATTGATTTGTTTTCTCTTTTTGAATTAATATTTCCAGTTTTATGTATGCTACTCGATATATATGTATACATATATACATAATATCTACAATATAATCATATATTAGTGATTGATTCTATTTAAATCTTCTGTGCAAAGTCATTGCCAATCAATAGGGCCATTAAGGGCAGAGAGTTTAGATAACCACAATAAACTTAAAAGGTTGCAGTCTTGGACCCATCCCTCCCTCAAAATGAATAACTGGCAACATCATACCTTGCAGAAACAAACAGCAACTGCTAAAAAAAAATCACAACTCAACTTGAGTATAAGAATCTCTATAATACGCTTTGAATGGCAATAGTTCTATTAGTCCGTACAATAGTTCACAGTTTAGTGGCTTCTGAAACACTCACTGTTTACATAACAATACAGAAAAATGTGACCTTTTAGAAACTGTTTTTGCTTTATTATGGAAATTTTCAAACACGCACACAGAAGTAGAAAGAATAATATAATGGCCTTCCATATACATACCGTTCAATTTTAATAATTACCAACACATAACTAGCCTCATCTATAGTTCATCCAGTCTTCCAAACCCCACCCCTGTCTACCACACCCAACTCCCAGTGAGCAACTTTAAAGGAAACCAAAGGCAGCCTTTCACTGAACCTATACATACTTCTTTTCAGGAGCTGCAGAGACATCTCAGCAGTTAAGAGCACGAGCTGTGCTTCACTAGGACCCAGGTCTGATCTTTACCATCCACGTGGCAGTTCACTACCCTTTTTAACTCTGTTCCTTTGGGATGCAATGCTCTCTTCTGGATTCCAGGGACATTGTACACATACAGTGTACAGACACATGCAGGCCAAGGATCCCCTCACACAAAATAATAGAAATGATTTTTGTTTCTAGAACATATTTTGAAAGAAGTGCTTGTCTCATCTTATTTCCCATTTTATTGGTGCATATGCTAGTCAGTCTTCTCCCCATGTATGATAAAAAAGGAAACATTCTGGGCCAGGTTTTCAGAAAAGCTTAAGCTGAGCACAGTGGCGCACACCTGTAATCCCAGGCACTCAGGAGTTTGAGGCAGGAGAATCATTTTAAACTAGCCTGAGCAACAACATAATTGAGACATCTATGTAAAAAGTAGGTACCATGAAACCCTGGCACTGGGAGACAGGAAGATCCTTGTAACTCATTAACCAAATGACTTAGACAAATTGGTGAGCTCCAGGCTCAGTGAGAGAACATTTTTCAAAAAATAAATTGGAAGTACTTTGAATGTGAATCCTGTCAACCATCCTCAAGCACCCTACATGTAACTGACTAGACATCTGAAATGAAACACTAGCATACTAGGAAAACACACACACACACACACACACACACAAATACACACCTCACAGTGTCAGATTTAGCCAGGACATCTGTTTTATGGTCTTGCAGAGACTTGCAAGTTTTCAGGGTTTGGTCACGACAATTCAGATCCTATGCTCTCCTGGATGGGAGACCTCAGTTCCTTATTGATTGTAACCATTAGTCACTTTGCTTTACTGGTCACACAGTCCCCCATAGCATGGCTGCTTGCTTCATCAAATCACACAAACTGAGAAGGCGGTAGAGAAAGTCAGCTTTCAAGATGAGAGAAAATGATATTCCTACCACCCCTGCTTAGTTAGAGTGAGTCAGAGGTCACACATCCTCATGAGGGGAGGAAATTACACAAGATGTCCGTGTCAGGAGTCCAGAATCATTAGGGAATAAACCCTAAAAGTCAAACTTTCGCATGGAGGGTACTTGAAGATGGCTAACAGTACTAGGGCATTTCACTCAGAGGCAGAGCCCTATGATGATCAAGTATGGCCAGAGGTAAGCTGGGTACAACATAAGTTTTCACCCTAGTTAGTTTGTCAGTTAACACATCTGGAAGCATGGGAACTTTATTGAGAAACTGCCTCCATCAAATTGGCCTGTGGATATGTCAGTAGGGTATAGTCTTGATCATCAATTGATGTAGAAGGGCTCAGTCCACTGTGGGCAGTGTCATCCCCAGGCGAGTGGACTGTCCAAGAAAGTATCTTAGATACTTTTCTATTGCTATGAAGAGACACCATAACCAACACAACTTATAAAAGAAAGCATTGAATTAAGGAGCTGGCTTACAGTTTCAGAGGATGAGTCCATAATCATCATGGCAGATAACACACAGGTAGGCATGGCACTAGAGCAGTAGTTGAGAGATTACATCTAGGTCTGTAAATTGGGGGCAGAGAGAGAAACTAGGCCCAGTGTGGGCTTTAGAAACCTTAAAGCCCACCTGCAGTGACACACCTCTTCCAACAAGGCCACACCTACTAATCCTTCTAAAAATAGTTCTAAAACCTAGGAACAAAGTATTCAAATACATAAGGCAATGGGGGACATTTTTATTCAAACCACCACAGAAAGCATGCTGAACATAAGCCAGGGAGCAGTATTTCTTCATGGTTTCTGTTTCAACCTCCTCCCTTGAGTTCCTGCCTTAACTTCTTTTTATAATGCACTGCAACTTGTAAGCCAAATAAACTCTTTTTTTTTTTTTTTTTTTTGTACAGGCTTCTTTTAGTTACAGTGTTTATCATAGAAACAGCAAACAAAATAGAACAGGTCTGTTGGTCCACCTCCACTGGCCTAGTCAGCTGGACTGAATGGTACTTTCCTTAAAATGTTTCCTGGGAGGTTCTACCAGCACCTAACCAATGCAGATGTTGGTCAATCATCAGACTGAGCTCAAGGACCCCAGTTGGGGAGCTGGCGGAAGGACTGGAGGAGCTGAGGAGGATTGCAACCTCATAGGAAGAACAATATCAGCTGGCCTGACCACCCAGTGCTCCCAGGGACTAGACCACCAACCAAGGAGTGCACAGGGAGGGATCCATGACTCCAGATACACATGTAGCAGAGGATGGCCTTGTCTGACATCAGTGGGAGGGGAGGCTCTTGATCCTGTGGAGGTTTGATGCCCCGGTGTAGGGGGGTGCTGGAGGGGTGGGGCAGGAGTGGGTGAGTGGGTGGAAGAGCACCTGCTTAGAGGCAAAAGGGGCAGTGGGGGATGGGATGGGGGTTGCAGAGGGGTAACCAGGAAGGGGATATCATTTGAGATATAAATGAATGGAATGATTAAATAATAAATAAATAAATAAAATGTCCTCACAAATACTTGAGGTTTCTCTCTGTGGGAATATAGATTTCTCTCCTCCTAGTGTTGAGTATGTTTATCTTCTCCAGTTGTGTGCCCTACCTTCTATATGTAAGCCAAAACCAACCTCAGATTTAGTAACAGTTTTGGAAGCCATTGAAAGTCCATAAATTACAATGGCTCAATTTATCGCTTTCCAACTTTACCACATTGTGAAAGTCTACATATTTCATGGAAGTCACACTTCAAACGTTAGCCTTTGACCTTTTCCTAGGCTGTTGAAGTGTGTTATCACACTCTGTCATGATGCTCAGCAGTGTCAGCAAACTACAGCTCAGTCAGCCGTGTAACTCTGAGAGGAGACAGGACATGCTGAGTCTACAACACTGTACTGTGTTGCTAGGTGATTTCTCTTGGATGTTATGCTTTCAACATCCCTTCATAGCTACACAAGGTCCTTCTGTATTTCCTGCTGTGTATGGTCATCCTCAGTACATGTGCAACCACCGTTTTTCATTTGTGGTGCAGTATGTGATAAATTCCAGGAGATCCTCAACACTTAATGAGAAACCAGAGCTTGTGCTAAATGATAGCAAGCAACTTTTGGCTTATATAAGTGTTCTAAATGGACTTAAAACAGGTCACACTCATCTGTTATTTGGTATGTTAAATGCATTAAATGAATATTTAAATTTTTTATTAGTTTTAAAAATTATGTATATATGTGTGGGTATGTGTGTGAGCTCAGGCGCCTACAGAGGCTAGAAAAGGGTGTCAAGATCTCCTGGAGCTGGACTTACGGGTTGTTGTGAGCTGCCCCATGTCATTCCTAGGAACCAAACTCAGGTTCTCTGGGAGAGGAACAAGTATTCTTAACCACTGAGCTCTCTCTCCAGCCCTTTCCGTGTGCCTTTAACATGATATTTTCCACTTATGACTGGCTGAAGAGGAACCAGCACTGTGTGTTGGGAAGCATTAATCAGGTGGTCCCACCTGTAGCTTGTGGACCATCTGTGGCCCAGGATAACGATGAATCCAACACAAAATCCTAAGCTTACTTCAAATATGATCAGTTTGTTTGATAATTTTGGTTTTTTTATAACTAGATTATGTGATTTTTTTTTTAAGGATAAACTTTACAGATGACAAAAACAGCATTTCAGTGTCAAAAAAGGAGACACGCCTGGATCAAATAGGTATGACTATGAAAAAGGCGATTTAATAAAAATGAGAAATCATTAAAAGATTCAAATAGGTTTGACGGTATAGCTTAATCATAGAGTACTTACCCAGCACATGTAAGGTCCTTGGTTCAGTCCCCAGCACTGAAACAAAACAACAAATACTCTGGTTGTTATCAAATTGGGGATAACAGCTTGTATCCCAAGCCAGATTCAGCTGTCTGTCCTCAATAAGCTAATTAAAAGAACCAAATTTAACGCGGGATTTATTGAATGCGAAATTAATCAATGTGGCTTCATTGGGAATAAGGAAAAGAAGATCAAGTGAACCCTCCAAGTCCATTTTGGGGTACTGAGGTTTGGTTAAAGTTTAAAGAGAGGGTCAAAGATATCTGAGCATTCCGGGTCAAGGTGTGGTCCTGCCCACCGAAGATCCAGTATCTTCTGGGCTTCAGTCCTATAGGAAAGATGGTCTGATAAGTTCTTAGCATCCTGTGAAATCTCACTCTAGGAGACAAGCTCCCACTAAGGCTAAGGTCCTTTCCTTCTTCCTCCCAGTATGAGATTCCTTGGGGGAAATTACCATTTTTTGAGGTCCACGGTTTCAATAGTCTGATGGTCAAAATGAGAGATGTAGTTGTATCTTTAGAATTTCTTCAGCTCTCCCAAGTTCACCTTATGTTTGCTTACCTGGCCGGAGTCGATCAAGTATTTGCCCAACTAACTGTGGCTGTGGCTCTTTCAACATCCTCAGGGTTAAAAATAGGAACCAGAGAGGCTGGGACTCCAGCTGTCTTTATTTTAATTTATTTAGTTATCTGCAGGAAAGTTCTCGATGTCACACTTCCCAGAAGATGCAACAATTGTTCAGATCATTTACAACCCTCTATTCTGAATAGATCTGTGTGAATTGGCTTTTTTTCCCCTCCTTTTTAGTAACAGTTTTATTGAGACATTAATCACATGTTAGGCAACTCAGCCACTTAATATTTATAATTCAATTATTTTCAGTGTATTGACAGGCTCAGGCAACCATCACCACTTTCAATTTTTAGACCATTTCATTACCCCAACAGGAAATTCCATACTCAACTCTGGCAAGCACCAACATGTTTTCTTTCTGCATTGAATTGGGTGGCTAGTTCATGAAAACGGACTCACACAATATGTGGGCCATTTGCTTATCTTCTTCCATGTAGAATTGCATTTTCAAGGTTCATCCCTGTTTTAGCATTTATTTATGCTGCATTTGATTTTATGCTCAAACAGTGCTTGTAGTGTAAGAGACAGTAGTTTGCTATTTGTTAGCTAATCTAAATGATGCTGCTGTAAACATTCATGTACATGTTTTTCAAGAACACATTTTCACATCTTTAAGAATAAAACAATCATGTAGAAAACGGGTGTTTAACCTATTTCAGGCATTAGGTGTGTCTACGAAAGTGAATGTCAATTCTTAATTCTCAGAATGTAAATTGTCTACTTGAATTATTCATCACCTGCTTTAATGCTGTGCCTGCATCCCAGTTACTAATATAGCTCATGGTAATTTAGGCCTCCTCAGAGGACAAAACAAATTATTATTAGCCCTCTCAAGAAGAAAACTAGGCCACACCTAATCATAAATGTACATATATTTTGGATAAAGTAGCAACTAACTGAGTACTATTTTTTATGTGTGTGGGTGTTTTGTTGCATGTGTGTCTGTGCATCACACACATGCCTGGTGCCCACAGAGGCTGGAAGAGGGAACTGAGTACCCTGGAACTAGAGTTACAGATTGCTGGGTGCCACCATGTAAGTGCTGGAAAGTGATCCCTGGTTCCCAACTGAGCCATCTCTCCAGGAACATAACTATTATTGAGCTTCCACCCTGTCCCCTCTTTGTTTAACTAGATCAAACATCTTCACTTGGATCAATCTGAAAAGTGTTGCAAACTCCACTAGTTTTTCTTTGGCTATTATTTTAGGAAGATATCAAACCAAGTAGTTGGTCTCTAACATGTTTTAAAACTCGCTTTCCACAAAACTCTACCTCACTAGCCTTTTTAGTCTCCTGTGGTGCCGCCTGAGTAACTCCCTTCCTATGGCGTTCTCAGAGATGTGCTGGAGTTAGTTACTTTTAAACAGTAATATAGAAAGGGAGCGAGCTGCATAAGTTTACAACCAAAATCCTCTAGTCTTCCCCTATCCATACCCCAAATAGAGCACCGACTTCTGTCTTTACCCCAACTGCAAACTCTGTCACCATCACAGAACCTCACGAGGAGAGGAGGAAGTGGAAGGCAGAGCAGAAAAGAGTATTTTGGGATAGCTTGGTGCGATGGGGACATCTTGAGATGACTCCTGCCCCGGTTCCCTGTCCCCTAGCCTCATGCTCTCAGTAAGGCTGTGTTGGTTACATCTGCCTCCTGTCACAGAGAGGAATCAATCTTGGGGAAATCTGTTATCTCATTAGAATTTCATTACGGGCTTTTCTTGAAGTATGTCTACACAAGAAAATGCAAACTTCATCAGACAGCTACAGTGCACTTGGAATGTTTTTGATACATTTTTCAGACTCTCTATACTAAATGCAGACGACCACAGTGATACCATTAGTCACGGGACTAATCCAGGGACCACTATCATCTGAGTCTTTAGCTCTTTTAGTAATTAGAACCTAGCTGATAAAGTAAGACTTACCAGACTTCATTTGTGATGAGCAAAGCAGTCTTATAGACATGGCAGATGACTGGCCAACTTAGTATTTTACTTTAGTGTTACAGTTTGGAGAACACTATTTTAAAAACTGAATTATAATAAACCGAATCTTAAAACTCTATTAAAAATTTGTAATCTTAAATTCTAGTTGGAGGGGCTAGAGAGATTGCTACATGGTTAAAACACTTGTTCTTGCAGGGAACTCAGGTTAACAGCTGTAATTCCAGTCCTAAATGACCTGGTGCTCACTTCTGACTTCCTCCAACACCAGGCATGTGCAGACATACATGTAGGCAAAACCCCATATACATAAAAATTAAAAATAATAAATCAACCCTTAAAACAAAAGGAGATGGTATGTACTCACTGATAAGCGGTTATTAGCCCAAAAGCTCAGAACGCCCAAGTTTCACATAACAGTAACCGCTGGACTGAGAGTGAGGTCCCAGATGGAGGAGTTGGAGGAAGGTCTGAAGGAGCTGAGGGAATTTGCAGCCCCATGGAGGGAGCAAGAGAGTCAATGGACCTGACACCCCCCCCCCCCGGTCCTCCTGGAGTTTGGACCACCAACCAAAGAATACACATTGATGGACTTATGGTTTGGACCACATATGTGGCAGAGGATGACCTCGATGGCCATCAGGGGGAGAAGAAAGGCCCTTGGGCCTGAGGACGTTAGAGGCCTCAGTAAAGAGAAATGTCAAGGCAGGAATATGGGGATGGGTGGTCGGGAGGGGGGTGGGAGGTGGAATTCCCTCCTAGAGGCGGGTTGGGGAGGGGATGGGGGGTACCCAAAGAGGAGACTCAGAAAAGGGGAAACATTGGAAATGTATATAAAGTATCAAAAATAAAAAAGGAGAAAAAAAAACAAAACAAACAAACAAAAAAAACCCAAAAAAACAAAAGGAGAAAAAGAATTTGGCACCCCCTAAAATTTAGTTGAAATTATATTTTTTTTTAGTCGGGGCCTCACTATGTAGGCCTGGCTGGTCTTATACCACCATACCCAGTCATAATAAATTTTTAATATTTAGACAAAAAAGATGATTCCTTCCAGCCACATGTAACTGTGTGTCTGAGACTGCAATGACTAGTTATAATTTATAGTGAACAAGGTCATGTCACTATCATCTTCCATTGACTCTTACAGAACCTGAAAGGTTAAGTATTTAGTTTATTATTTTCTGATTATATAATATACACATATTCATTATAGTCAAAATCTAGAAAATAGAATGTGCTCTTTTCATCACCAATTCCATTGGTAGGAATGTAATTTTGCACATGAACTGCATGACTTATGATGCATATGGATGTTGACTGTGGTATAGTTTATGACAACAAAGCCCTAGAAATAACAGCAATGTCTATCCGGAGAGGGAAGAGTTTAATTACCGTCTCTCCAGGCTGTGGAATGTAATTAGCAGATTTAAAAGTACCATTAACGTAAATGAGCCGATCTAGAATGATTTCCATGTATTTCTTTATGATTAAATTGCATCTTTATCACAACCAGACATTGTTCTTCCTTTGGGGAAGCTGAGTCTTGATTGCTTTTAGTAAAATACATAGTCGTAACTCAGAACTAAGGAAATAATTTATACTAGGAAAATCTACATAGTAAGTGTTATCCCCTGTTTTTGACTGGGAGACATTTCCCTTTCTTTTATATAAATTTCCACATCTACACCTCCCCCCTTTCTTTTCTTGCAAGGATGGTCTATTTTAGTTTTTAGTCAACTAACATAAATGTAACGTTAAGCTATATAATAGTACATGTTTTGTTGTTTTGTATTTATTTTGTTTTGTTTTGTTTTGTTCCTGGCTGTCCTGGAACTCACTCTGTAGACCAGGCTGGTCTCAAACTCAAAGATCTGCTTGCCTCTGCCTCCTGAGTGCTGGGATTAAAGGCGTGCACCACTACCACCTGGCTTCTTAGTCCACTTTTTTAAATGAAATGCAGCATCCTCTATCTGACTCTTCTCCATTTTTAAACACACTTTGTAGAATGAACTGGCTTTTAAAAACTTATTCCAGTTTTGTTTTTAAGGCAGGAGCTCACTCTGCAGATCAAGCTAGTATTCAATGTATGTAGAAATCTACCTGCCTCCGCCTCTTTATCCATCTATAATAAGCTCTATAATTTGAAAGACCATAAGGCTTAAAACACTCAGATATGATAAATAGTTTCAATAATTTAACAGTGCACAAATAAACATTCAAGTATCATTATACTTTACGTATACAGGTTTTTAAAAAAAACACTTGATAGAAGGAATTTAGTGAAATGTTCTCATCAGTTGGCTTCTAAAGTACATAGAATATAGATCTTTCTATGAATGCAGTTAAGAACCCCTACAAAGATCATTTTTATTCAGTGGGCAAAGAAATTACAGAAGATGCTAGGATATAGAAATAACTCCCAAATTACAAAGTTAACAGAATCAATATTGTAAAAACGACTATATTGCCAAAAGCAACTGTGAGAATCAGTAGAATTCACATCAAAACTCTGCAGATAGATAAAAAAATGAAGCCCTCAAATTTTTATAGAATGACAAAAGTCAGAAAATAGGCAAATGAATACTTGTCAAACAGGCAAAGCAGTATTCCTAAGAAGCTGTAGAGCAGGAAGGGCTACATCACCTGATTTCACTAATGTTCCAAAGATACCAGAACCCATCCTACTTTGGTTGATGGAAAAACAAAAACCCAATTGTATTATTATTTTTATATGAAATATATATAATTTTGAAGGCAAGAAAAATCACATTTTATATTAAATTATAAAGAAGTTATGATAACAACTAACATTGAACTATATTTTTATTTTTTTTTAAATGTGCCTTTTACTTCATTGCATCAAGAACACTGAACAGGATGTCCATATGTCATTAACTATTTTGAAGGTATATGTGTACATGATTGTGGACCTGAGGACTAAGTTGTATAAGTTTTTACGGCCACTGATTAGGAACTTGCTATTTGCCTTTCACCGAATCTCTAAAATGCCATGAGCAGAGTCATACAGTATTGAATTTATGTGACTGGCTTATTTTATTTTGAAGAATTTATTGAAGATTAATCTGTGTTCATATATTGTTGACTATTTGTCTCAGCTTACACAATACCTCACTGTATGTATTTGCCATCCTTTATCAATTTCTATACCATGGGTGACTTTGGTTACTTCTACAGGTAGGTTATTGTTGTGAGCATGGGAATACCACCGTCTCTCGGAAATCCGGGTTTTGACTCTCTAGATTAGAAAAAAATTACCTGCTTTACTCTTTTTTATTTTTTGCTAATACTACAACTCAGTTTATTAATTCCAGAACCAGAGATTTTAACTGCTAGTCTCTATGGATTTGAACTAGATAACTGTCAGGTTTTAGGGGGTGGGGGGGCTGGTTTGGTTTGGTTTTGCCTCTGCCTCTTGAATGCTGGAATTAAAGGCATTAACTACCATGTCTCCACTTTATTATTCTTTGTTTGTTTGTTTGTTTGCTTGCTTGCTTGTTTATTTACTTATTTATTTCTTTTTGATCTGGGGTCTCTCTATGTAGTCTTTACTATGAAGACCAGGGTGGTCTGGAACTCACAGAAACCTGCCTTCCTCTGCCTCCCAAGTGTTGGGAATAAAAGCATGAGCCACCATACCTAAAACCCTTCATTACTCTTAAATTCTTCTGCTCATGACCCACTACTCCTCCAGTGCAAACAAAAACTCAACCTGTGCCAAATATTCTTATAATGTAAAACATCAGTCTCCTGAGTAATTCCGGAGATAACCTCTCCTCACAGGGAACCATTTTCTTGTCCTTTATATTGTTTAAATCAATGAATAGATTCATATGATTAAAAAAATAAGTATATAAGAAGGCACACATTAGCAAGTCTCACCCTCTTGTCTCCTTTCCCCTTTTTTCTGCTGCTCTCCATGTGTTTATGTAAATTTATTTTCTTGTTCCACAAAAGTAGATCACATTAAATAGTGTCCTGTACATTCCTTTAGAAGTGTTTTATTTGGAGTCACTTCTCCACAATGGGTTGCCTAAGCTCTGGACGCAGACCACCCTTGTGGACTTGTCCATCTGAACACCCATATATATGCAACTTAAAATATTGGTAAAATTTGTGTGCTTTTCTCTCCCCAAATATTTTTATTTATATTTTGGTGCTTCTTTATGTATTTGAGATAAGATGTCATATATCTCAGGGTGGCCTTAAACTAGCTATATAGTCAGTGATGACCTTGAACCTCTGATCTTCCTACGTCCACATCCTGAGTGCTGGGATGTCGTGTGATGCTATACACAGAACCCAGGGCTTTGTGCATACCCGGCCAGCATGCTACCAACTGAACCATGACCCTAGTCAAGTTTATTTTATTTTATTTTATTTTTACATTTTTAAATGGTACACAAAGGGTGGGAGTGGGTGGGTGGGTGGGAGAGCACCCTCGTGGAGGCATGGGGACGGGGTGGGATGGGAGGTTTTCAGAGAGGAAGGGGGATGACATTTGAAATGTAAATAAACAAAATAACTAATAAAAATTAAAACGATGATATATAAAATATTAAAATTACACATAGTAATGGAGTACCATGCGATTTTACACTACATGGATACATAGTATAATGCTCAACATATTTAACACGTATGTCTCCCCAAGCAGTTACCATATCTTTGTGGTGAAAGCATTAGAAATCTTTAAGTTTTGAAAATATACAGTACATTATTGTAGATAGTCTCCCTGCTGTAACAGCACACCAGAATTTCTTGCTCCCATCTAACTGTAAATTAATTCCTGTTGACCTAGCTTCTTCTGTCTCTCCATTCCTTCTAATTGCTCCTGCCTCTTTTATTGTTCTACCATCAATTTCTAGAGATCACTTATCTTTTTGTACCTAGCTTATGTCTCTTCACAGACTCTAGTTTCATCCACATTGTGATAAATGACAGGATTCCATCATTCTCGTGGCCAAATAATATATGACTTTATATGCCATATATATATATCAGCTAATAGCAATTAGATTGCTTCTATTTCTTTATTTCTTTTTTTTAATTTGGTTTTTTGTCTTTATTTCTTTTTGAGACATGGTGTTGCTATGTAGCTCTGGGTGTTCTGGAACTTGTTCTGTAGATCAGGCTGGCCTTGAACTCACAGAGAACGGCCTGCCTCTGCCTCCCAAGTGCGTGCTGGGATTAAGCGCACGCGCACGCGCATGCCCATGCCCCGTTTCCTGACTATTGTGACTAGGGCGGCGATACCCACGGGCTGTAGATGATTTCCCCTTGATTGACTGCTTTCATTTTCTTTGGCTACATTCCCAGGAAGGAAATTGCTGGATCATATGGTGGTTCTATTTTTGATTTTTGAGCAACCTCCGTACTGTTTTTTATAATGGCTGCACTAATTTACTTCCCTGCCCACAGTGTGTAAGGGTTGCCTTTCCTTACAGCCTTACTTACACGTACTATCTTTTCTCTCTTTTTTAAAATAATCATTTTTAAAGAAACGAGGTGAAGTCTCATTGTGACTACTGTTACTATAGATATTTCAAAACTAAACCTCGTTAGTCTGTTAATCTAGTCTGTATATCTAAAAAATTAAGTAAAAAAATATAGTTTATAACATGGGAAAAAATAATTTCAAACTGAATGCCTGAAAAAGATTCTTGTATTTGAAACATATAGAGTATATTAGCAACCAGCAAGAAGCCTCAGCTCGCAAAGACACTTGCTGCCAAATTGATGACCTGAGTTTTTTATTTCCTGGGACCCACATAGTGGAAGGGAAGAACTGACTCCATAAGTTATCCTCTCAAAACATACACACACAGACACACACACACACACACAGAGAGAGAGAGAGAGAGAGAGAGAGAGAGAGAGAGAGAGAGAGACAGAGAGACAGAGAGACAGAGAGACAGAGAGACAGAGAGACAGAGAGACAGAGAGACAGAGAAACAGAAACAGAAAAAGACAGACAGACACAAATAAATAAGTGTATCTTTTTTAAAAGAAATGAGGGGGCTGGAGCGATGGCTCAGCGGTTAAGAGTGCCGACTGCTCTTCCAGAGGTCGTGAGTTCAAATCCCAGCAATCACATGGTGACTGGTAACCATCTGTAATGGGATCCGATGCTCTCTTCTAGTGTGTCTGAAGACAGCTACAGTGTACTCATATACATAAAATAAAGAAATAAATCCTTGGGCTGCAGCGAGCGGGGCCGGAAGTGTCAGACTTAGAGAAAGATTATGGTGCTAAGAGGTGGCTCAGCAGTCAAACACTTGCTGCCCTTGCAGAGGACCCACTTCCTACCAGCCATATCAAGAAGCTCAAAACTATTCGTAACTTTAGTTCCAGAGAGTCCCACACCCTCTTCTGGCTTCTATGGACACCAAACATACATGAGATGCAATACATACAGGCAGAAACTCACCACACATAATATAATAATAAAAAAAATAAATCTTAAAAAATAATATATTAGAAGCCAATTGTTTTATATATAAAGAGCCAGTTTAAAAGTAAAGGAGAAAATCTCTGAAGATTTTTTTAAAGGCATCAGATCCTCTGGAACTGGAGTTACAGACACGTGTGTGCCACTCTATGGGTGCTGTAACCAACCCTGGTCCTCTTCAGGAGCAGTAAGTGCTCTTAACCATCAGGCCATATCTCTAGCTCCAATATCTATAATTTTAAATAAGATTGTAGTAGGACTCAGTGGCAGACCACTTCCAAATGATATGTGGGTCCTAGGGTTTGATCAAACATCACAAAAATAAGTCAGTACCTGACTGTGAACATAGAGTCTGAAACACTGGTGAACTTTTGTCACTGGAGATGTATAATGGTAGACTCATTTTGGAAGAAAATTGGAAGTCTCTAAAAAATTAAACAGTAACCTTCTATGTGATCTAGAGAGTCCAATCCTTTGAGTCTACCCCAGTGAAATAAAATATATGACCATACAAAGAGGAAGATGCCCAAGTGGCTGAAGCAATGTACCACAGCATATCCTGCCTGTGAGTGCTCAAATCAGCAAAATTCATCCGATCTAAAAATATGAAAACATTCTGTGGCTATCAAAGGTTGAGTCAATTATGAAAACACAGTATTCTGGACAGTGGATTATGACTCAGAATCTTTTGTTTAAAAGAGACAATATGTGATTTTTTTAAATATGTGAATATCCAGAACTCCGCACTAGGTAAAACAAGCTGTATCCAAAATAGCAGGTATTTTAGAACCTCTTTGTTGTGCCACGTCAAATATAGGCAAGTAGAGAGAATGATAGGAAGGAGATTTGTAAGTCAGACCTGTAATCTCAGCACAGGGAGACTGAGGCCAGTCTGTGCTTTGTAGAAAGCCAGTCTCCAAAAAGGAAACTGTGGGAAACGAGGTGTAGTTGAATAAATTAAGACTACTAACATGTAAAAGTTCTTTTAGAAGATAATAAAATGATCTCAAATTCTCTCACAATAATGATTATATAACTTTACCCTAAAAGCACTGAATTAGATGATTGCCATCAAAACATGACAGAAGTCCTAATACCATCCTTCCCATGGCAGCTACCTCAATTCAAGATGGAGACAAATTCTCTGTATGGAATACAGATTTGAGTGAAAAGGTACCCGTGTGGCATAGTGCCATATAATTGAGAAGCCATACCTTCCCCCTAGAGAGAAGAAAAGGACTAGACAATGTCTACCGCACTCTAGCTTTCCTGTGAATGCTTGGGAGAATAGTTTTAGCTTTGCCTGTATTAGAACACTATCAAGAAATGAGCACAGGCTGGGACCTTTTGACAATAAACTCTAATGAATATATATAACTCAAATTATAAAGAAAACTCAAGGAACATATAAACATGATACTCAAAAAAATGACACAAGGCTCCAAAAAACAATTTTAATGAAGCAGAGTTGGTGACAATTACAGAAACACTGTATACATTAGAGCATGTTCAGAAGATTGCAAGAAGGGGCACAAATATGGGAAAACAGTCACCTAGATCAAGGAAAGCTAACAGAAAAAAATATGATGAATCAGATGACAATAACACCAAGGCACATTAAATCAAACTGTCAAATCCAAATCAAAGAGAAGTTTGAAAGCTCCAAGAAAAAGTAACGTTTTGAGGACAAAGGAACTCTCCGAATCTGTCATCTGTGGATTTCTTAGAAGACATCTTCTGGTCTACAAGGGAGTGGTATCATGTATGTAAAGGGCTGAAAGAGGTCAGGAGGCAGAGGACAGAGGATTGCCTTGAGTTCAAGGCCAGCCTGGCTTTCCTAGTGAGCAATAAGCCAGCCAGGGAGACATAACAATATCCTGTTCCAAAGAAATATGCTGGAAGAAGAAAGCTTTCAATGAAGAATAAATACTATATACAGCAAAACTGTCCTTCAACAGTAAAGGACAAGTAAGGGCTGGAGAGATGGCCAGTGATTAAGAGCACTGAATGCTCTTCCAGAGGACATAGGTTCACCCTAGCACACAAGTGAAACCAAACAGACAAATACATCCAGGCAGACACTCATACATATAACGAATAAAGACTTTCCAATATTAAAAAAAACTCAGACTTCATTGCCATGATACCTGATAATAGCAGTTAGCAATAATAAGTTAGTTCTTGAAGTTGAACCTAAGGATACTAAATGGTAACACAAGATCATTCAAACAAATGATATTCTTGGGTGACAATATAGAGACAAATATAGGATGTTTTGATCCTGTAATAATATTGTATAAATTATCTGTAATCCTAGTATGGAAGTTTACAGACAAACTATAAAAATAAATTTAACTATAAAATTAAGGGATTCACAATAAATACTGAAGTAAATTGTGACATGAGACTTGTAATTTTTGTACAAGAATGAGGATGTAAGCAATCTAAAATAGATTGTCGTAACAACTAAATTTTTTTTTGTATAAGCTCCATAAGCAAGCACAATAAAGGTATTTACGAGTAGATAACAAGAGACAGTAAAGGGTGAGGAAGGAAAAGAAAACAACAAATGTTTCCTGTTTTCTTTCTTCTGTGAATTCTGTATTTCATTCAAAACATGCATACCAACATATATGCATGTATTCATAAATGCATGGGAGGTGAATATGAGCAAATACAATGATGTATGTATGTATGCAAATATCATACTGAATATACTTACTTGTACACTAACTAAAAGTTACATAAAAAGAAAAATCTATAGAAGAATAATAATGAGAAAGGAGTCAAAAGTATATTAAAGTTCATGAAGTATCACCCTTAGCTGAGAAGTTATTGGCAATTGATGGCTCCTGGAGGGCAGTCAGTTCTTTTCAGGGATGGGGCCTGGGAGAAGCTGCCCATGCTCCAGTAGATGACCTTACACTCATGTGCATACAGGTAGAACTAAATGGACTCAGTGGTTTAAAAAGAAAAGAGCACAGTCGGGCAGTGGTGGTGCACGCCTTTAATCCCAGCACTCGGGAGGCAGAGGCAGGCGGATTTCTGAGTTCGAGGCCAGCCTGGTCTACAGAGTGAGTTCCAGGACAGCCAGGGCTACACAGAGAAACCCTGTCTCGAAAAACAAAAAACAAAAAAAACAAAAAAAAAAAGAAAGAAAGAAAGAAAAAGAAAAGAGCACATGAAGTTGGGAAGGCGAAGCTATGGATGGATATGGAAGGATTTGAAGGGGAACTAATGGGAGGTAGACAATCAGAACACATATATATATATGAAACTCTTTTTTTTTTTTAGTATAGAAACAGAGTTTATTTAGGGCATGGGGAGGGGAGTTAAGAGGGTAGTAGAGGCAGAGAAACGCAGAGAGAGGAAGAGAGTAGAGAAGTAGAGAGGTGGAGGCAGGCCATGACCACATGGAGAGAGGGGGGAAGGGAATGAGGAGAGGTAAGAGAAGTAGGAGAGAGGCAAGAGCAAGAGATAAGAGCTATATGAAACTCTTAAACAAGAAATATAATTTCCAGTATATCAAGGACTGGTGAGATGGGTTAGCAGGCAAAGGCACTTGTTGCACAAGCGTGCTAGCATGAGTTAGAACCCTGGAACCTATGTGTCTTAGTCAGGGTTTCTATTCCTGCACAAACATCATGACCAAGAAGCTAGTTGGGGAGGAAAGGGTTTATTCAGCTTACAGTTCCACATTGCTGTTCATCACCAGAGGAAGTCAGGACTGGAACTCAAGCCAGTCAAGGAGCAGGAGCTGGTGCAGAGGCCATGAAGGAGTGCTGCTTACTGGCTTGCTGGCTTCTCCTGGCTTGCTCAGCTGGCTGTCTTATAGAGCCCAAGACTACCAGCCCACAGATGGCACCACCCACAATGGGCCCTCCCCCCTTGATCACTAATTGAGAAAATGCCTTACACCTGGATCTCATGGAGGCATTTTTCTCAACGGAAACTCCTTTCTCTGTGATAACTCCAGCTTGTGCCAAGTTGACACAAAACCAGTCAGTACACTATGTAAAGGTAAAGGTAGAGAACCCAATCTACAAACTTCTCTTCTGACTTCCATGGCATGTTCGCACAGATACACACATCATCCCCTCACAATAATAATATCTTTTAATTACAAAATTATATCAACACAGAAATAATTAGCAAAGCAAAGGAATACAGTAAGAGATTAGTACAGGCAAAAATACAAAAGAGCTACAGAGATGAGTCGTCACTGGTAACGCCAGCTCCTGGGGATCACTCTCTTCTGGACCCCATGGACATCTGGATATACATGGCATATACTCACCTGATGCATGCACATATTTTAAAAATGTACAGAATGCCAGAAACTAGTGAAATAGCACATCTTTTCCTATCAGAAATGTCTTTAAATGTAAATGGGGCGGTTTCTACAATAGAAAGACATCAAGGAAAACTGAAGGATAGCTCAGTGCCAGTAAAGTTCTTGTCTTACAGCTATGAAGGGGAGTGGCACGCGCTTGGATTCAGCTGCTGGACATGTGGAGTCAGGAAGATCTCTGGAGCTTGCTGAGTAACCCCAATAGCCTAATTTGTGAGTTCTCAGTCAACGAATAGATAGATCTGTGAAGGAGATGAACAGTATTTCTGAAGATGACGCCTGAGGTTGTCCTCTAGCTCCCATATGCATCTCCCACCATCTATACATACCTACACACACACATTTACACACTATTTTTTAAATAAAAGAGATAAAGCAGTGCATAACAAATTAAAGTGCAAGGACAGGTCACCATATGCAAAACAGCAAATAATGACACTACCTTATAATGAAGGCCAAAACACACATGATTACCTCACCAGAGGTAGAAAAAGCTTTCTTCAAATCAGGCATAGAAGGAAAACTTCTCAGCCTTATAAAGGGCTGTCTCAGTTACTTCTCTATCCTGTAACAAAACACCATGACCAGGGCAATTTATAAAAGAAAGGGTTTAACTGGGCTCACAGTAAGTTTAGAGTCTATGATGGTAGAGGGAAGCTATGGAGCAATTGGCTGGAACAGCAGCTAAGAGTGCACACCTTGATCTCCAAGCAGGAAGCAAAGAGAGTGCAATGGGAATAGCTTGGGCTTTTTGAAACCTCAAAAGCCAGTGACGCACCTACCTCCAATAAGGCCATATCTCCTAATCTTTCAAACAGTTCCACCAACTGGGAACACATTCATAATAGATCATTCTCAGTCAAACTACTACAAAGGCATCTAAGAAAAGTTGCTGGCCAACATCATAATAAATGGCAGAAGACAGAGTTTTTTCTCCAAGACCAAGAATAAGACCAAGTTGGGAATGGAAAGATTGCTCAGTGATTTAGAGCTCCTGCTCAAGTGTTTGTACAGAGAACCAACATTAAATATCTACATCAGGCAGTTTATAATAATTACCTATGCACCCTCTTCTGTCTTCTATGGGCATTCCCATACATGTTACAGATGCTTATACAGACACATAAATCAAAAAAGATAAGTCTGCTTTTAAAAGGATAAGACTAAGTTGTTTCCCTTAACATGTCTATTCTAAATAGCACTAGAAGTCTTAGCCAGAGCATTTATCACGGGATCCCTTGAGTTTCCCCTTTGAAGAAGGATGCTGGCACATTACTAAAAATGTTCTTCTCTCCTTCATCCTTCTCTAAAGGAACATATATACATGTTTACCAGAGTATTTGCATACTGGAAGAAGGGGAACAATTAGAATTTGGGAACTACTAGACATTTCCTCTACCTAGACACTAATTCCATGTGACCTAAAACATCACTGTGGTCCATCAGTCCACAGGCTTATACTCTTTAATCAGTAAATTATGATTTTACCCAGTTCCACCTTACAATGAGTTAAACAGTGCCTGAGTCCATCTTGCAGCTACTTCTCCAGACTTTGAACACATAATTAAAGTGGCTGGAGAGATGGCCGTGTGGCTAAGAATCCTTACTGCTCTTGCTAAAGACCCAAGCTCTGATGCCTGCATCAGTGCTGTTTCACAGCTGCCTATAATTCTAGCACCAAGGGAATCCAATGCCCTCTTCTGGCCTCCATGAGCACACACATACACAACACACACACACACACACACACACACACGCACGCACATGCACATGGCATAAACATATGTTCATACACATAAATAAAGAGAAGTCTTTTCTAAGTAATATATAATGAGAACAGGCATTCAAAATGGGCAGAGCCTTCACATTCCTTCCTTGACCTATGGAACTAGAACTATTGTGGCAGGAAAAAGCCAAGTGAGAATGAGTCTACCTATGAAAATAGAGAACTGAAAACAGTACCACATTGTTGAAGGGGTCACAGAGATTGACATCACATTTAAGAACATGAAAGCTGCAAGCATAGTAATTCCCACCACTTCTTTACCCACCTCCGCTCATTGGCCTAAGAAGAAGAGACATGGATCTTGGAGAATGACACAAAGAACTGTCCTAAGTAGAATCAGGCAATAGTCCCAGAGTCAATTGCTGTACCGGATGTGGTTTCACTGTTTGAACAAATGAATAAGTCCCTTGGCTTCTTTTATGCAACTTTTGGTCTGGTACTGCCTTTTCCTCCCTTGAAGGCCAGTAATATGCACTTACTCTTCTATCACAAGGGTATATCAAGTCTCTAATCCACATCCTAATTCAGTTTTTAGTAATCTTGATTAATGTCCCCTTCTATAAGATATCATACCAGTCCATTACATGGGCAACACTATGTCCATTGGCCCTAATGAACAAGATATAGCCACTATTCTAAACTTATTGGTGGACATTTTCACATCAGAGGGTGGGAAATAAATCTAATGAAAACTCATTGGCCTTCACCTCCAGAAAAATTTAAAAGGGTTCAGCTAAATGAAGCATGTTGGGACATTCCTTCTAAGATGGAGGATGTGTTATTGTACCTTGTCACCTCTAAAAACAGAAAACAGGAACCATGTCTTCTGGGTCTTATTGAATTTTATAGGCAATATGTTCATCACATTGATTTGTTATTAGTTACTCATCTCCTTGGACAACACTACCCAGAATATCCAATGGTGCTTGAAGAAAGCAAAGATATTCAATACTTTTAGAACACCCTTCTAAGTGAATTTCAGCACAAGCCTTTAGGATTTGAGGCAGAAGCTGTCTTCCTGGATAGATAACTGCTCTCCTTGGACAAATAGTGACTTGCTTCTCATAAGTATTAGTGGAGTTTGAATGCTTAATCATGGGCTATCCTGTTACCTTGGAACCTGAGCCGCCTATCATGACTGGATGTTGTCTGATTCCCAAAACATCCGTGCACACAAGCAGCACCATATCTCCCAATTGCAGTGGCACATATGTGATGGACCAAATCAAGCCCCAAGGGCGCAGTTGAGTCATATAAAAAGAATGGTCCAAATATTGATGGTCCCCACCATCCATACATTGTCTTCTCTCTCCGTCAAACCCTCCCTAGAGTTTAAGGAATATTTCTTACCATGTCATGACTTTTCTAATTGCTGTGGTGAAACACTTGTCAAAAGGAACTTTAAGAAAGGAGTGTTATTGGTGCTATACCACTTGTCATTACCCTTAAAGACCTATGTCTTAGTTAGGGTTTCTATTGCTGTGATGAAACACCATGACCAAAAAGCAAGTTGTGGGGGAAAGGGTTTATTTGCATTACTCTTCCACAGTACAGTTCATCACTGAAGGAAGTCAGGACAAGAACTCAGACCTGGCAGGAACTTGAAGGCCACGGAGGAGTGCTGCTTACTGGCTTGCTTCTTGTGGCTTAATCAGCCTGCTTTCCTATAGAACCCAGGACTACCAGCCCAGGGATAGAGCCACTACAATGGACTGTGCCCTCCCCTATCAATCACTAATTAAGAAAATGCCTTACAGCTGGATCTTATGGAGACATTTCTCATTTGAGGTTCCATCCTCTTCAGATAACTCTTGTTTGTGTGTCAAGTTGGCATAAGATTGGCCAGCTCAACTTACTAGCCAAATTCTTCCTTTTTGTTTCACAGCTTTTCTTCTCTTTTGGCTTACAGGTCTTGGCTCAGAAAGTACCATTTAATGGGAAGTTTGGGAAGTTAAATTTGTTTTCTTGGGGATATGAGATGGATCAGATGATCAACATATTCATTCACTATACAAGCTTGATGCCCTGAGCTAAGAACCCATATTTAAAAAGAAAGGAAGGGCTGGAGAGATGGCTCAGCGGTTAAGAGCACTGACTGCTCTTCCAGAGGTCCTGAGTTCAATTCCCAGCAACCACACGGTGACTCACAACCATCTGTAATGGGATCTGATGCCCTCTTCTGGTGTGTCCGAAGACAGCGACAGTGTACTCGTATACATAAAATAAATAAATATTTAAAAAGAAAAGAAAAGAAAACAAAACAAAAGCTGGATGCTGTGGTGCACGTTTGTAATTCTAGGACTCCTGCGAGGAGAAGGGAGAGAAGAAACATCACGCAGCTTGAGAGCCAACCAGCCTGGAAGTGCAATGCAGCAGAAGTGACAAAGAACCCACTTCAGCAAGGTGGAAGGACAGCAGCCACATGTAAAAATTGTTCTCTGAAAGACAGGTATGGGGACTCACATCTTTAACTCCAGCATTTGGGAGGCAGAAGTTGGTAGCTCTGTGAGTTTGGGGTGGCCAGCTTGGTCTACATAGTGAGTTCCAGGCCAGCCATAGCTATTTCAAATACAAAACAAAACAACAGCAGAAAACAAACAAACAAGCAAGCCATGTGGCTGGGTGTGGTGGTACACAACACTGATTAAAGCACTCAGGACGCAGAGGCAGGCAGATCACTCTGAGTTCAAGACCAACTTGGTCTCCACATAAATTTTCAGGCCAGCCTGGGCTTTGTGACACTCTGTTTCATACAAACAAACAAAAAGTCAAAGCAAAAACAACAAAAACTTGTTCTATGACCTCCTCATGTATACCATGGCACATTTTCACTAACACACACACACACACACACACACACACACACACACACACACACACACACACACGCACACACACAGACATAAACACGCACACACATACCAATAATGCACATCTTTAAATGTTTTATTTCATGTGTATGAATGTTTTGCCTACATGTATTTTTATGCACCATGTGTGTACCTGGTATTTGAATTGGATGCCAAATGTCAGATCCCCAAAACTGGAGTTATGAATGGTTTTGAGCCATCAGGTAGCTGCTGGAAGTGAACCTGTACCTTCTGCAAGAACCAGTGCTCTTACCTGTTGAGCCAAATCTCTAACCTCTAAATAAAAAAATTTTTTTTTTAAATATTCTTTTGTTTAATTTATATAAGTACACTGTAGCTATCTTCAGTGCATATCTGGTGCATCCTAAGACGCACCAGAAGAGGGCATCTTATTCCATCTCAGATGGTTGTGAGCCACCATGTGGTTGCTGGGAATTGAACTCAGGACCTCTGGAAGAACAGTCAGTGCTCTTAACCACTGAGCCATCTCTCCAGCCCAAAATAAAAAATTTTTGAAACATTTGAAAATTGTGAGCTGCTTCTCATCCCTCTGAGTCAACATGCTACGGAGGGAAATACAGTGTTGGCTGAGCTGGCTGATCTTAACTAAAGAAGTAACGGTGCACTGTCATTTGGCAGTTGACAAAGAGTGCGACTAAAAGATGAGTGGTTCTTCAGACTCGGTCATATTTCTATGTCCTGAGATTAGGGTAAGTGGAAAATTAAGACAACCGATCCTAGGAAGGACTTCTAATGGGACTCTACAGAATGAAGATTCGGGTTACACCACTAAGCGAAGAATTGTGTCCAGCTGGGATGTATGCCACAGGTGAAGGGAACAGAGAAAGTGGTTAGAAGATAGCCATAAGTACCAGCTCTGACTGAGTGGTCACAGAGATGAAGACTAGTCTATCAACAGGAATACATCTATGTAACTCAGTTTAGCTATGAACATTTTTGTTTTCTTCTGTTAATTTTGCATCTTGTAACAAAGACATATTGACTTTATTGTAATCTTTTAGTATTGTTTTTAAAAGCGTGATTTCTATTTTTATTTCTATTGTTATTTACTGGTGTTGGAGGGTACCCAAGGAGGCAAGAAAGGGGTGCTTGATCTATTGGAACTAGAGTTACTGGCAGTTGTAAAACACCCAATGTGAGTGCTGGGAACTAAATCTGGGTCCTCTGGAAGAGCCGTTAGTGCTCTTAGCCACTGAGCCATCTCCCTAGCTCTTTAGTATTGCTTTTTAATATTGTACTATTTGAATTATGGGTTATCAAGAAAAATAAATCTCGGTCAATAATTTTGCCTCCAATTTTGAGCAAGTAGTCAACATGTTTTAATTGGACACACTGTCATAAATGAATTTACAACCTTTTATTGTCCTTATTTGGAGATCATAGCTTAATGGTATGCACATGGGTATCCAGCTGGAAAATGGTGGATTTTTAAGATAAAAATTATTTTTTATTTCTGGACTTGATTTCACCATGGGCTATCTATATTAAACATCATGCCTGAGTGTTTTTGTGGGCATATGTGCATGTGAAGTTCACATGTGAATCAGTTTGGTCATTACTCCCTCCACTATGCATGGGCATGCAACCATCGACTTAGGATCTAAATAGAACAAAAAAGCAGAGGCATGGAATTTGGCCTTTCTTTTTGCCTTCCCGCTTCAGATGGTCCAGTGATCATCTCCTTCCTTTGTACTGGGATTATTACTGGATCCCCTGGTTTTCAGGCCTTAGGATTCAGGCTAGAATTCCATCATTGACATCATCGGATCTCAAAAGTTGCCAAAGGCAGATTGTGGGGCTTCTAAGCTTACATAATCTGGAGAGTAAACAAATTCTTCAGGATATATGCCTGTAAATGTATTTGCATGCACAAGCGCGCGCACACACACACACACACACACACACACACACACACTTCCTCTACTTGCTCATTTCTCTGGAGAGTACTGACTGGTAAACATACATTTGTGCGTGTGTATCTGAGAATTTATCCTTTTCTTTTAAATTCTTCCTTCCTTCCTTCCTTCCTTCCTTCCTTCCTTCCTTCCTTCCTTCCTTCCTTCCTTCCTTCCTTCCTTCCTTCCTTCCTTCCTTCCTTCCTTTCTTAGTCTGGAAAGGCACATGCTTGACAAGGCATGGGTACTGAGGTTAGAGAACAATTTTCAGGACTCTCTTCTCTCTTCCCACCATATGGACCCCAAGGGTGTTGAACTCCAGTCATAAGGCTTGGTAGCAAGACCCTTAAGTGGCTGAGCCATCGTGCTGGCTTTATCCATTTCTTTCACTTTATCCATTTTGTTGGTGTTAGAACCCAGACCAGATGTTGCTCAGACTACACACATTTGTAGCTGTGTCTCTCATCCCTCACACCCAATGTTCTGTACAAACCCTAGGCTGACAAACTTTGAAGTATCAGTGGTTACTGGTTACATACCAGCTATGATGGATACACATTAACAAGTGGGTCCCAAAAGATTTTGGATTTGAAGTTCAAGGGATACACTGAGACAGACTGTCCTTCTTAATAAGAAATTTATTAGAAGAGACATTAATGTCCTGGACAGAAAGCAGATAGCAGCATAGCAGGGATTTTGAAGAGAGTTTGACCCATGTGGCAGCATAAGGGTACCTTATAGTTTTCACAGGAAGTGTGGAATAAGAAGGAGATTTGAAAGCTTCCTTATTTAGTTTTTACAGTTGTCTCAGCCCACCGCGGGCGGTTCCATCCCTAAACTGGTTGTCCCGAGTTGTATAAGAAAGCAGGCTGAGTAAGCCATGAAGTGCAAGCTAATAAATAGCACTCCTCCATGGCCTCTGTATCAGCTCCCGCCTCCAGGTTCCTGTTTTGAGTTCCTGCCTTGGCTTTCCTTGATGATGGCCGAATAAAGACTTTCCTCCCCCAGCATGATCTTGGTTATTAGTTTTTTTTGTTTTTTGTTTTTTTTTGGTTTTTCGAGACAGAGTTTCTCTGTGTAGCCCTGGCTGTCCTGGAACTCAGTCTGTAGACCAGGCTGGCCTCGAACTCAGAAATCCACCTGCCTCTGCCTCCCAAGTGCTGGGACTAACGGCGTGCGCCACCACTGCCCGGCCTTGGTTAGTATTTTATGACAGCAGAAAACATCAAGCTAGGACAGTGATTGATAAACTTCTTTCCTGGCTGACCATGACTGAGGCTCAACAGGAAGCAAGAAACTAGAGAAACAAGTTTGCTACCATGTCCGGGTTCATACAGGTTCTAGTAATCTGAAATCAGATCCTAATGCTTGCACAGCAAATGCTTTACCCACTGGATCATCTCCTCAGCCTGAGATCTGACTTTAATGGAAGTATTTATTAATAGAACATTTCATGTTAGTGTATTTTGCTCATCCTATAGGTTTTGATAAGTTTTGATTTCACTTTCACTTGCCTCAAGGTATTGTTAGTTTACTTTTTGAACCTCTTTTTTTTTTTTTTTTTTTGACCCATTGGTTGTTCAGGAATACATGGCTTAATTTCTATTATGAATTTTTCAACTTTTTTAGATTTCTGATAGATTTCTAGTTCTGCTTGATGTGAACACCGTCTTCTTAAATCAACTAAGGCTTGTTCTGTGGACTTACCATATGATTTATTCTGGAGGGATATTTTATGTGTACTTGAGAAGAATGTGGATTGCGCTGTTATTGGATAGAATGGTCTATATATGTCTTCTTGGTCCATTTGGTCCAAAATATAGCTCAAGTCCAATATTTCCTTATTGATTTTGTGTCTGGAAGATCTATCTATTGTTGAAAGCATAGAATCAAAGTCCTCTACTCTTAATGCATAGCTGTCAGTTTCTCCCTCAGTCCTATCAGCGTTTAATATATGTAGATGCTATTGTGTTGTGTGCATATGCATTTATAGCTGGTACATATTTCTGACGAACTGAATCTCTTATCATTATAGAATGCCCATCTTTGTCTCCTGTGGCATTTTTGAATTAGGGCTCATTTTCTCTAAGTACTATCGCTCATGCTCGCCTTTGGATTTCATTTGCATAAATATCCCTTCTCATCCTTTTACTTCCAGCCTCTGTGCCCTTAAAGGTACAGTAGGCTCTTATAGATAGCATGTAGTTATGTCTTTTTGCTATATCCTTTCAATCACTTCATATATCCCCAGACTGGAGAACTGAATTCATTTACATGCAAGGTAATTATGAAGCAGTTACTGTTGTCATTTTATCCATTGTCGTTTTATAGATCTTTTTATCCTTTTGTCCTCTTGTGATGTCATGATCTTCTGTAGCAGTGTGCCCACTCCTTTAGCTCTTGTGTGTATCTACCATTGGTATTTTCCTTTGTTATTACCATGGGGCTTACATAAATATCACATAGCTATAAAAAAGCTATTTTGAATGAATAACTTTGATCACATTTTAAAAAACTCCTACTCTTTTATTCCCACACACAATTTTCTCTTTTCTATGTCACGATGTAAGTCTATTTTATGCTGTGTATCTACTAACAAATTATAACTGTGAATCCTAGCAAAATACCTAGCTACCATAGAATTGAGTTGAGTGTGCTCTAGGACCCTGTAGGACAAGTTTTAATAACATTCCTTCTTTACAAATTAACTTCTCAAATTCTCTAGAAATTTAGCAGTACATTTTATCTGACCCTTTTTGTTAAAAGCGCACTTTCTGTTCTATGTTGGAATCAAACGTTATCAGAAGTAGAGGCTAGCACAGGAAGCAGTTTTCATCTTTAGCTGCAACACTGGTGAGCCAAGGAATCCATCCTCTCTTTGGCAAGAAGCTGAATCTCATTTTAAAAATGTGCTGCTTTATAAAGAGCATTAATGCGATATCTGTTTAGGAAAATGCTCTAGACTCTGATTTTAATCCATAGGCTTGGCATTATGGCGTTTATTTTTACACTGAAATGGGAGAATATGAATGCTTAGGTTTCTCTGTAATGATTTCTGTCAATTATTTGGCTAGTGAGTAAAAAAAAAAAAAAAAAATCATCGCCGCTTCCCTTATTTGTTGGGCTTCCTGCCAATTCAGTAACAATCATCTCACATTGTTGTCTTGCCATCTGACAGAATCCTGTTTATGGTCACTTATGAAGAAATGTCTACTGTGGGAAGGAATGATGTGTTTCTCTCATTTTTTTTTTCCCACAAGTCGTGGAGAATCATAAACAAATGCTTTATATCATGACTCGGTTGGTAAGAAATTAGGTCTATCATCATTCAAATGACCAGTCAGATACCAGGAAGCAAATGAACAATGCCCTAGCAGGAGTTTTTACAAGTGTGGGTTGTTTTTGCTCCTAGGCAAGGACAAGGGACATTAGATTCTAGACCCTAAAACCAGGCAACAATGAGGGTTGAACGGTAAAGGTATCTGGTCTGATGTTTAATATCTCTCTTTACTTTCTACCAACCTCCCCAGAGCACACGTCCAGAATGTAGCTTTCATATTGCATTGGAATATATACATGTATTTATAAGAGTCTGTTTCTATCAATCTTTATTTACTTAATGTGTGTGTGTATGTGTATTTTGTCTGAAAATATTCATGTGCACCCTGTTCATGTCTGGTGCCCATGGAAGTTGGAACATGGCATCAGATCCCCTGGAACAAGAGTCACAGATGATTATGAGCTGCCACGTGAGTACCAGGAGCTGAACCCATCTTCTGCAAAAGCAGCCACCAGTTCAACTCTCCAGCCCCCTAGCTGTCTTTTATATAATGCTGGGAAACCGACCCCAGGGCCTTTCACTGGATAGGTGAGCTCTCTCTCTAGCTCTTAGGGCAGTGTTGTCCCACTATGGGTTGCAATCCCTATGGCAAAACCTTAGCTCTCAAAGTATTTGCATTACAATTCACAGCAGTAGCAAGGTTACAGTTATGAAATAGCAATGGAAATAATGCTACGGTTGGTGGGGGAACTGTATAGTAAAGGTTAGAGAAAGTGGACAATCACTGCTACAGAATAGTTTCTTAAAGCCTCAGATTGAATTAGAAGCTGTGCCCTCCCCCCAGTCTTGAGTAGGACAAACAACCTGGCCTCTCTGCATTTGCAACTTCCTACAGGAACCTTGAGAAATTGACCGCCTGCTGAGCTTGCTGAAACAAAGGATGGGGGTCTTTGGGCTCCCCCTATATAAGCAGTACGGAATATTAAAGTTCGAGCCTTGATCCGAAACTTTGTCTTGGTTTCATTTGTCTCTTGCACCTGGTCCCTTTTTCATTTCCAGCTCCCCTTTCAGCTAGACCCAGTTCATCCATGGCTGCTGGACAGCTACAGAAGCTGAACAAAAACTTATGGCTCTCTGTTGCCCCTTGTGGGTGGAGAAAGAGGATACAATAATCCTGACAAAATAGTTTAGGAAGTGATCAAAAGAAGACAGTCGACCCTTAGCAAATGTAGCAGTTGGTGAATAGAGAGGACCACTTTTAAGTTTGTAAGTTGCTTTTATTGCCTGCTTTCTTTTCTTTCCTTCCTTCCTTCCTTTTTTTGGGGGGTGGGGTGGGGTGGGGTTCGAGACAGGGTTACTCTGTGTAGCCCTGGCTGTCCTGGAACTCACTCTGTAGACCAGGCTGGCCTCGAACTCAGAAATCCACCTGCCTCTGCCTCCCGAGTTCTGGGATTAAAGGCGTGCGCCACCACTGCCCGGCTCCTTCCTTCCTTCCTTCCTTCCTTCCTTCCTTCCTTCCTTCCTTCCTTCCTTCCTTCCTTCCTTCCTTTCTTTCTCCTCGGTTTTGAGGAGACAGGGATTTTTTTGCATGGCCCTGGCTGTTCTGGAACTTGCTCTGTAGACCAGGCTGGCTTTGAAATCACAAAAATCTGCCTGCCTCTGCCTCCAGAGTTCTGAGATTGAGGTGTGTCTGGCATTTTTATTGCTTTCTTAAAGGCTTGGACAGTTGAAGTCCTTGCCTGACTTCTTTCTTACCTTACTAGACTTTCAGTACTGCTTTTCTTCCCTTCTTAGGGAGTGTATTGAAAGAGTATAAACACAAATATGGCTATCACCTATACTTGAAACATCAAAGTCTGCTCCTGTCAATCACCCATGGAAATATTTGGTAGTCAAATTCATTTTTTCTACACTGTTCCTGCTGTCTGAATTTCTAACCTGAGTTTGGAACCTTGTATGGCTCTGTATCCACTACTACCCATGTTGACTGGTCTAGACACCCAATGCTACCAAGTTCTCTTGTCATTGAGTCTGTTCGCATGGACCTTGTTTGTGTTGAAAAAGGTTAGAAGCGCTTGAGTAGAGAGGTTTTTATGATGACTAACAATCCACATAGGAATTATTCAAGAAATGAAGAGATAAAGGCTGGAGAATGGTTTGGTGATTAAGGGCACTTGCTGCTCTTGCAGGGAACTGGAGTTTATTCACTGTATCCAGCAGCAGGCAGCTCACAACTGCCTATACCTCTAGTTCCACAGGATCTGATGCTCTTTTCTGACCTACAAAGGCATTCTCTCCCACATGTATATGTGCACACAGACACAGACAGACAGATACACACATACATACACACATGAAATAAAAATTTAAAGTAATTTATTTTATTTATGAAAAGAAGGGACAGGTGACACACCTCTATCTCATTCTTCCACTTGTTTCTAGCATAGTTATCTCCATAATTCAAAGTGGAAAAGTCCCTATAATACCTAACTCTGATGGTGAGGATGATGATGATGATGATGGCGACGATGACGAAGATGATGACGATAAGGATGACCACAATATAATAAATATAATTCGTTGAATAGATACAAGGTGCTTGGCACTTTATATAGACACATGCTTTATTAGTTACATTTTTAAGGTTGAAGGATGTAAAACCCAGACAAACACAATACTTGCATACTTCTACAATGCAACAGGAATTCAAAACCAGTTCCAACCAGATTTGACAGCAAGAAAGCAATATAAAAATATCTACCAATGTCTCCCCTCAGTAACAAGGACAGCCTATGATATTTGGGTGAAAATACGTTGGAGAACTCCATAATTTAATTTGGAAGTTGACATAGGGGCTGTAGAGGTGGCTCAGCAGTTAAGAGTGCTTTTTGCTCTTCCAGAGGAGCTGACTTTGGTTCTCAGCACTCATGTTAGATGTTTCACAGTAACCCTTAACTCCAGAGCCAGGGATCTAATGGTCTCTCCTGGCATTTGAAGGTGCCAGCCCCTTGTGTGCATATGCACAGAGAGGCACAGACCAAAAAAATCTTAAAAAAAAAAATAAATAAATAAAAAGGAAGTTGATGTGTCTCAGATAAGCACTAAATTGGACAACAATGCTAATGTTTCAGTTTACCCACACACGTTCCTTCCCCAAGTGTGCCAGCTCAGGGTTTCAAGAAATCCACATATTTGGCACAGGACTTCTCCTTCTAGAAAAGAGCAAAAAAAGCACGTAGTCAGCATCCTTACCCCTTAAAAGCCCAGTCCAACAATCCCTTAGCTGAAGAGGGTGGACAGCTCTCGGTAGCCTGCAGAAATTAAAAGAAGGGACATGGGCCAGGTGTGGTGATGCATGCTCGCCATCGTAGCACTTGGAAGGTAAAAGGAGGAGAGTCACGAGTTCAAGGTCATCCTGAACTTCAAGGTTATCCTCAGCTACACACTGAGTTCAAGGCAAGTCTGGGCTACATGAGACCCTATGTCAATAAAATAAAATAAAATAAAATAAAATAAAATAAAATAAAATAAAATAAAATAAAATAAAATAAAACCTAGAGAAGCACTGAGGAGATGGCCCAACAGTTAAGATGACTCGCTGCTCTTGTGGAAGCTCTGAGTTCTGTTCCCAGCACCCACACTGGGCTCACAACTGTTTGGGAACTGTCACCTTCTTTTTGTCTCTCTAGACACTGGCTCAAACATGAACACACACACACACACACACACACACACACACACACACACACACACATGCATATGCACACACAGAGAGGAGGGATAGAGGTAGCAATTTCTTCAGAGGTAGCCATGTTCTGCATAAACAACAAGGTAAGCTACAAAAAATATAAAGAATCAAAGCCATCTTTTTCTTGCCTTTGTGTGAATAACATAACGGACAAGGAGTGATTTATGAAGAATACAGTTTCATTTCTTAAAATCTCAAAGGCAGGGGAGTGCAAGGTTGGGAGAGGTCTCATGTGTAATGATGTCATGTATACATGCTAGAAAAAAATTACAAGAACAGGCCCAATTTGTTTTTATGCTATCACTCTCAGGTTAATGAGCTCAGTTCTCAAATAACAATAGTAATCTATTCATGGGCAAAGAGTCTTCGTGTATTGGCACTGTTTCATTAAGGATTAAGTTTCATGTACAACATTATACTACCAATGGAACATAATAACGATTAGCTAACAATAAAGAAATTCAATAGTTAGTGAGATGGCTCAGTAAGTAAGGGCACTTGTAGCTAAGCCTGATGACCCGAGTTCAATCCCCAAGAGAGCTGGAGAGATGGCTCAGCGGTTAAGAGCACTGGCTGCTCTTCCAGAGGTCCTGAGCTCTATTCCCAGCAACCACATGGTGGCTCACAACCATCTGTAATGGGATCCGATGCTTTTTCCTGGGGTGTCTGAAGACAGCTACAGTGTACTCAATCCCCAAGAGAAACAGATACCACATGTTGTCCACTGATGTCTGAATGTACACATCATGGCATTGCTACCCAACTCTCCAAAAAATAAATATAGAAAAAGCCATTTTAAGAAAAGAAATACACTAGTTCCTTTTTATCATCTGTGTGATCTGACAAGAAGCAGCGTAACAGAAGAAGGATTCATTTGGCTCATGAGCTAAGGGCATAGTCCATCCTGTCTGAGAAGGCACAGTAGCAGGAGTGTGAAGTGGCCCATCACATTGTATTCACAGTCAAAAAGAAGATAACTAGAACTAGTTATGCTCCTTTTCCAGTCACTCTGGGACCCCCATCCCTGGTGATGGTACCATACACATTTAGGGTCTTCCTTAATGTCTTCCTTCCCCAGCTAAATGTCTCTAGATATACCTCGCGGACACACCTAGACTCTCCTAGGTGATTCCAAATCCAGTCAAGTTGACAATGAAGATTAATCCACGTGGACATCTAAGATTTACATGACAAATAATTTAAAGTAGTTCTATTAAAGAAAGTCTTTGTGAAGTTGTTCTGGGTCTCCATGATTTGCAGTATCCCTGCATCTCTGAAACACAACTAAATACAGTCAGCAAGATGAGATGTGAGCAAAATAAGAATACCAAGAAATATGGCTGCTACGAACATAGTGGAGCATGTCTTTATTACATGTTGGAGCGTCTTCTGGGTATATGCCCAGGAGAGGTATAGCTGGGTCCTCAGGTAGTATTATGTCCATTTTTCTGAGGGTCCAGCAAACTGATTTCCAGAGTGGTTGTACCAGCTTGCAGTCCCACCAACAGTGGAGGAGTGTTCCTCTTTCTCCACATCCTCGCCAGCATCTGCTGTCACCTGAGTTTTTGACCTTAGTCATTCTGACTAGGGGTGGAGGGGATAGGGGATTTCCGAAGGGGAAATCTGGAAAGGGGAAAACATTTGAAATGTAAATAAAGAAAATATCCAAAAAAAAAAAAAAAAAAAAAAAGAATACCAAAAAGATGGAGAAACCATACAAATCTTAAACAACTGCGAGAGCTGAATTGAAGAATTCAGCCCAATGCCTCTCTAAAGCACGCAAGACCAGCAAGGAGAAAGAATGACCAAATTCAAAGACAGATTATTTAAAATTATCCTCTCAGAGCAAAATGACATATGAAAAAGAACAAAGAAAGCTTACAGAATTTATAAGAAATAAATTAACCAATACACATGTACCACAGAAATTCCAGAGGGGGAAAAACAGACAGAAAGCCTTTAAAAAGAAATAATGAGATAGTAGCTGTTATCAGCACTATGACTGACCAGAAGTGTCTGTGGCATTTGTCTCCCTAAAAGAAAAGCAGAACAATGAAATGTAATTGCTAGTCCACAAGGGTTTTTAAGGGAAAGTACTGGAGGGAGAGGAGCTGGGGTAGAGATGCTACAGAACATGAAGGCCTTATAAAGAAGGGCACAAAATACACAGCATCTACCATCGCATTGCCCCAGATAAATTCAATCCTGAAACAAGAGGGACATCACATGGTTGAGAATTGGATAGACAGGAAGCTCCCAGAATTCCCACTAAGCCATGTACACCTGAAGGCTACTGAAGAACCCTGCAGCTATCACAGTTGCTAACCACAGTTTGGGAAGTTGCAGACAAAGCCAAGTTATTGCTTGCAATTTCTTCTGTTCTCCAGCACAGTCCCTTCATAGATATACCCAAGAGTGAGATAGTTGGCTCACATGTGAGTATAAATTTAAATTTTTTTGTGTAGTATCCAGATCGTTTATAGAAATGTTGTACATTATGTGTGTTTACTTGCAATGTGCAGGGCTCAGATTTTCCCACATCTTCAGCAATATTAGCCATTTTTTTTCTGTTGTTTTTTTTTTTAAATCACAGCCATCCTAATAGATTTTTAAAATTTATTTATATGTGTCTGTGTGCATATGTATGTGGTGGGGTGCATGTGCCTTTGCCTTCACCTGGATATACGTGTGGAGGACAGAGATGACACTGGATATCCTCCATTGCGCTTTACCAGCTTCTAATGGTGGCTTTCCTTGAATTTTGGGTTCTGTGTCTCAACTAAGCTCGATGCCAGCAAACTCGAGCACTCCTCCTTGTGTCCATATCCCTCAGAGTTGGACTTACAGGCGTCTGCAGGGACGCCTGGCTTCTTACATGGGTGCTGAGATCTGAACTCTGACCCTTATAAATTCAAAGCACAGATCTTAACGATTGAGCCATTCCCTTAACTTCCGTATTTAAATTGTTCTTAAAACCGAAGGGAGGTGACTATAGCTGCATTTTTTTTGTTTGCTCTTTGTTTTGCTTTGCCTTAGAGTTGAAATAACACCTTTTATACTTTTTACACAAACTTTTCATCAAACACATGGCAGGCAAAAACTTCTCCCATTTCTTTGGCTTTTTTTTTCTGTGCCAAAACATTCTAGACCAAAATAGATCCACTTGTCAAGTTTTCTTTGTATTTTCTATGTTCTTTGTTTCATAATTAAGAAATCAAGACTAATACCAACAAGCATTTCTTTCGAGTCCCCTGGGACTCCTTGTCCCTCCACATCAGAAGTCAGCAAAGTAGAGGACCACCAAGGGACACACCTTGGAGAGTGTCTGTTGTTGCAGATAGTGGACTCTCAAAAGAAGACTGGGATAGAATCTTCAGCTCTCAGTATCATTTCCAGGAAAGAAAACATCTCAGCCATCTGACAACAGAGTCCTCTCCAGAACATTGCATGTGCCTATGCTGAAAGAAGAAAGGCGATCTTAGCAAACAGAAAGGCATGGCTAGCAAAACCCCAGCCCCAGCACAGTGACAAAAGTAACACAAAAATCCAACACAACATGCCTCCTTCCCAAATTACCAATGATGGAATAATGAACCCTAATAAGAATGACTTGGAAGATCTTCCAGATAATGGGTTCAAGAGAATGATTACACCTATGGTCAAAGGACTCAAAGAAGATATGGATATATCCAGAAGAGCAAAAACAAGAGCTGACTCAAATGCCGAAGTTGATCCAAAATATGAAAGCAGAATGCACTATTTAGAATTGCTGAAGCGATGCTGGAATAAATAACCCGATAAGGCAAAACAACAACAACTCAGTGGAAAGAAAGCCTTACCCACAGAATGGACCAGGTTGAAAACAGAATGTGGAGTGGAAGACAAGTTATGGAATTCGATCGTTCAGTGAAAGTTAATGAGGAATTTTAAAACACATATGAGAAAAACCACAAATGAACTTTGGGACACCAAGAAGAGACCTAACCATCAAATTATCATCTGACCTTTAAACACACAAAACAAATCACACATACATGCACACACATACACTATCTCAATAATAGTAATAATAACAACAACAACAAGTAGACAATTATTTCTTGTTTGGTCAATCCTGGTGTGGTTATTCGTCAGCTTAAAACTTCCTGCTCAATTTTTTCAAGTGTTTGCATTCTCTGTGTTTTCTTTGTATTCATTGAATTTTCTTAAAACAATTGTTTTATTCATTTAAAAATATTTGTAATTGCAATGCTGGGAACTGAACCCCAGTCCCCAGTGCTGCTGTTTTATATTCTTTGAGAGTTCTCCCATGCAAACCCATGCCTGTTCAGTATCCAGTGAATTGTTTTGAGCACTGGATGATGCCATAGCCTTTCAAAAGATAGTCGGGATTGTTGACATGTGACATCATCTGGACATTGAAGAATCTGATATCCTTTTTGTCTTCTCAGAAATTCTAAGTAGGCTGCTTTTCAGGCTGAGGTCAATTCCATCATTTCAACACGAGGTGGCGCCAAGGTCCAGATTTGCTGGTAGCCTGCTGTTGCCCTGAGGTCTCAGTTTCAATACTAGCAGGTAATCCCAGCTCAGGTTTATCCCCAGACCTCTATGGGGACTCTAAACAAGAGACTGTTTAAAGAATGGTCTTTTCTCATAAACCTTGGGGCCAAGATAAGCCTAGATGGCCATCTGCAGTTTCGAAGTCAGGCACTGTAAAATTTTACCTAGATTTAGACACTGTAGATAGAGTAGTCTAGGCTTCCACAGCACAGTCGTGGTTACCAAACCCACCAAGCAGTGCCATACCCTAAGCTCACAGCCTTCAAAACCAATCCAATATTGTGTTAGGCCGAGGCCCACATGTCTCCCATCTGCGTAGGCTTGATCCTGTTTCGCTTTGAAAATAAGGCCTATACTTCTATGGACTGCTTACTGCTAATTTGGGAATCTGAGCTCAGGTCCTTGCAGCCAGTCACAAGTGATGTTAGCTAGAACAGAGGTCTGATAACCCAAGGCCATGTGACTTCCCCTAGCATTGGAGCTCTGCCAGACACTCTGTTCATAAGTAAGCCTGGGAATGAGGGGCTTTTCTTCTTCCCAGTGTGAGTTGTCCTTAAGCCTGGCACTAGGTTTCAGAACAAAGTCTTGTGATTGTTACCTAATCCTATTTCCAGAATATAGGGTCTTGAATCATGCTATGCTCCTCAAGGTTAGGGTACCGCGGATGCAAACAGTTCTTTAGCCATTGGAGAAGATGCAAGGCTGAACTGTACCTGAGTCTCATGGCAATAAGGACTTTTGCTCATTCAGTGCAGCACTGAATCCCATGCCCCAGCCTGGGGATACAGGCTGAGACATGGCTCTTTCCCACTGGAGCACAGCTCTCTGCTAGTATTGGAGCCAGTCCAGAGTCCTGTTCATGGTACTGGTCTGGAAAAGCTGTGCTAAGCTAGATCTTGTGTGGATCTTACATCCTAGGGGTTTGCACAGTCTCAGAAGGAGGGCGATAGTATACTACCACCTCTAAGGCTGGTACAGATCACAGCCTGATTCTGGAGCCACTGTAGAGTCTCTACCTCTGAGCACTAGTTATATAAAGGGCTGACCATTTCTTCTGTGTATGTGTGTGTGTGTGTGTGTGTGTGTGTGTGTGTGTGTGTGTGTGTGTGTGTGTATGTGTGTGTGTGTGTTGGTCTCACCACAGTGGGCCTGGCATGGGCTCTGTTTCCTGGGATATTAGGGTAGAGGTGTTGTTTTAACAACTCGGCCTAACACAGTTCCCAAAGCTATGTCTGCAAGTTTGGAGCTTGCAGCAATGATCTGGGAGCTTTGTGTGACACCAACGTTCCCTATGGTGGGCCAGGTACTGGGTTTCTTTTATATTGATTTATTGATTATATATGAGTGGGTGCATGACAGTAGAGATCAGAAGACAACTTGCAGGAGTCTCCCTCCTTCCACCATGTGGGTCCGCGGAACTGAACTTAGATCATCAGACTTGTTGGCAAGCTCCTTCATCTGCTGAGCCACTGGTTCTAAGTTTCAAGTTTCAGGCCTTCATTTAATCCTATCTCATCCCCAAGGGGAGGCACCCCTCCTTGCTCTGCAGTGCTTGGGGTTGAGATGCATGTGTGACATGCGAATGCTTTCCTGTGTGCTTTCTTCACTAAGTGGTTTCATTTTCTAACATTAAAAGCCCGTGCTATGCTCCTCTCTTGACTCCATTGTCTTGTTGGGAGAGCTTGTTAAGGGAACTTCGCCACTAGCTTAGTCCCAAGCCTCTCTTTCCCTTTCCCCTCTCTTCTCTTCTCATCCTTCCTTCTCTTCTTTTTCCCCGCCACCTCTCATTTCTTGGTCTAAGAATAAAACCAGCCTCAAAATCAATTGGAAAAATGTTTCATCTATTTCTGTCTTCCAGAAGAACATCTGTTAATCTTCTAAAGATTGCGTACAAGTCTCTATGGAGCTTGAAGTGACCTTTATAGGTGTTTTTAAAATGACAAATTCATGTTGCTTTTGATCAGTTGGTTTTCCCGTGTTGGGTTTGGTGTTTGTTTCTGTACAGTTTCATTAGTTCGTGGCCCGCCTTTATTATTTTCGTCCTCTTCTGCATGCTTGGGGTTCACGTCTTTCTCAGAATCTTGAGATGGAGGGCTCTCTTCTGTGTCCTCCGTGCTGTACATTTCTTCCTCAGCTCCACCTCTGTCTCTTCCCACAAATTTTCATGTGTCACATTCCATTGGTTCAGTGAATGTCTTCTGGTCCTTCTTGGAACTGCTAGGTTTAGATGTGCACTATTTAATTGCCAAGAGCTTGGAGATTCTCCTTTTATCTTTCTGTTGCTTTTTAGCATGTAACCATGATGGACAGACTTGAAACCCAGCACCAGACCCCCCCAACCCCCATGGTGAAAGCTAGTGTTTGCCAGAGTCCTGGATCCTTCCTGTCAGGACAAAACCATTATAGTTCCTACTTTTGAGGAGTTTAAAAATGATTTTCATGATTCATTTTCTGGTCAATTTTCATCCTTATGACATGCACTTTTCAAAAGATTGCATGCTCTGTGGTCGCTGGGCAATGCATTAGACACAGTTGGCACAGTTTTTCAGTAACTGCACTAGTTTTCTATGTCTTATATAAGAGTTACTACAGGCTAATTGGTTAAAAACAGCACAAATTTATCATTTGATATATGGAAGTTTAAAGTCAAAGGGAGTTCTGTCATCATGACTCTTCTATAAGAGTTTTATAAGAGTTGCTATAACCCTGGAGAATCCAACCACCAAGGAGGTAGAGACTGGAAGATCTCTGGGGTTCACTGACCAGTCTGTATTAGTTACTTTCTATTACTGTGCTGAAACAACATCACCAAAAACAACTCACAGAAGAAAGAGTGTATTTCAGCTCATGGTCTCAGAGAGCTCAGACTCCATCATGGCAGAGTCATGGCAACAATTGGTAGGCATAGCATCAGGAGCAGAAAGCTGGGGGCTCACCTCTTCAAACACAAGCAGGAAGCATGGAGAGAAAGAGAAATAATATAGATAAAGAGGGGAGGGGAAAGAGGAGAGCACTGGAATGGCACAAGTCCTGTAGTTTCAAAGCTCTGCCCCTGACATACTTCTTCTTGCAAGGTCTCGCTCCTTAAGCCTCCCCAACAGTACCGCCAACTAAGAACCAAATATTTAAATACTTGAAACGGGGTAGAGGTGGGGGGCATTTGTCCTGGAAACCACTGCACAGTGTAATCAAGTTGATAAGCACCAGGCAAAGGAGAGACCCTGTTTCTCAAAAGAAGATGGATAGAACTCCAGAAAAAAATGATGCCTCCACATGCCCACGTGCACATACATAAGCAAAGGGAAGTCTGAAACGGGTCTCACTAGGTAAATAACAGGGCTATATTCCAACTGCTCTTGGAAGAATGCCTTCATTTCATACTTTCCAGCTTCCAGAGGCCACCTATGTTCCTTGGCTCATGAATATGAATGTCCATAGGAGATGTGTTTCTGCCAACTCACGACAGTGGTGCTTTTCAGCTCTTCCGTGTGAATTCTGATAACCCATCTCACAGTCCTATCAGTTGCTGCAGTTGTTAAAGAGCCAACGAGAACTGTGGATTTGTTTATTCCTCTTTTAGGTTTGTCAGTTTTTGCTTTGAGTGTTTTGAAGCCCTGATCTTTGGTGTACTCTGTGTCAGCTTGGCATATTAAACCTTTTGTCTTTATGCAACGTATGTCTTCATCCCTGGTAATATTTGAATATACGCCCTGAAGCTTACTTTATCTGATTTTAATATAGCTACTCCTGCTCTGTTTGATCAGTGACTAGGTGGCATACAATTGCCTTCCTTTCACTTTCCGCCTTCCAATATCAGTATATTGGAAGTGGCTTTTTGTAGAGAGCCATGTTAATTTACCCACTCTGCCAGCTTCGGTCTTTCAGTAGATGCACCTACATTTACATTTAATAAAAAACTGATACACTGGAGCGGAACTCTTCATTGCATTGAGTATTTTCTTTCAGTTTTGGTTTCTTTTTTATTAAGGCAAAACTCATATCATTTTAAATGAAATATCTCAAAGTGTACACTTCAATACCATTCTGTACCCACGTGTCCTTCCCCATATCAGTAAGGGAAAGAGCCATGTTTCCACTAAGCAGGCTTTCTCTATACACTGCTCCTCCAAGTCCTTTCTCGGCCACTGATCCACACTAACTCTTTCTTCCTCTGTGAATTTGTCTATTTGAAGTATTTCATATCAATGAAATGACATAATTTGAGAACTTTTGAGACTACATTCTCTTGATTACTAGTCTGTTTTCAAGATTCATCAGCAGTCTATATCAACAATTTACCTCTATTTTTTAAAAAAATTTTTTTTTGGTCTTTCAGTACTGGGTTTACTCTGTGTAGCCCTGGCTGTCCTGGATCTCTCTGTAGTCCAGGCTAGCCTCAAACTCACAGAGATCCACCTGCCTCTGCATCCTGAGTGCTAGGATTAAAGGTGTGCACTACCACTGCCCGGCTCTCTTTATAATTTTCTTATTAATTGTTTATGTGTATGAGTGTTTCTCATGCATGCATATATGCGCAACATGTGTGTGCCTAGTACTCACAGATGTCAGAAGACAGTGTCACATGCCCTGGAACTGGAGTTACAGATTGTGTGAACCAACATGCAGGTGCTGGGAACTGAACCTAGGTCCTCTGAAAGAGTAGCAAGTATTCTAACCACTGAGCAATTTCTCTAGTCCCAAGTTAAATATTTAAATAAATACAATAAATATTGATAGAAAGTAAATAGGAACATCAAATAATTCTTATTTTGGATATTTTAAGTTTAATCAGTATCACAAAGCTCTGTCTATCTGTCTCTTTTCCTGGTGCTAGTGAAGGAACCTAGTACCTGGTTGTCTAAATGTTCTACCAATCTACTTGTAAGACAGATGAACCCAATTAACTTGTCACAGTGTACTACCACTTCTCAATACTATCTAGCTACTCTCCTGTCTCAGTCTTTCTCAATATTTTGAGCCAAAAGTATGCTTTTTAATTAGAAAACAATCATATATATAGTTTATGTAATATATATTGTGTATAGATATGAGTTACAAGATAATGTCTTGATATTATTTTAGCATGGAATATACATATCAAGCTATTTAATACCTTTGTCAACACATGAAAGTCTTTTATGTAGTAAGAACATTTAATACCTTTTCTTATGTCAACTTTAAAAATGTAATTATTTTTAAGTATGATTTACATGTTGTCCAATATTTGGCAAAAACCGAGAAGGATGGCTACACCTGGGGGTGTAGCTGTATGAGAGTGCTTGCTCAGCGTGCACAGAACCCCGATTTAACTCACTGGCACTGCATAAACTGGATATGAAGGCACTTAGGAAGTAGAAGCAGGAGAAACAAAACTTGAAGACTGCCAGGCGGTGGTGGCGCACGCCTTTAATCCCAGCCCTTGGGAGGCAGAGGCAGGTGGATTTCTGAGTTCGAGGCCAGCCTGGTCTACAGAGTGAGCTCCAGGACAGCCAGGGCTACACAGAGAAACCCTGTCTAGAAAAAAGCAAAACCAAAAAACCGAAAACAAAAACTGGAAGACCTGTAGGCATACTTTTTGGAGCCACTTTAATTGGGTTGTATTATCTACCACCCTTTAAACCGTTATTCCAACCCAGTCTCTTCTAACCCCCCAACACTAGGAAGGAGAGAAAGAAGGTTAGAGAGGAAAGGGGATATAGGGCTCTTTAGACTACTTCTTGCTGATTAAGGGCATTAAGTTCCTTGGGGCAAGTCCAACCTCCATTGTCAGGATTTATCCAACCAGCACTCCAGCAGTACAGCACTCCAGCACTCCAGCAACCCTGCAGTCCAGCAGTCCAGCAGCCCAGTACTACAGCAATCCAGAAACCCAGCAATCCAGCACTCTAGCAATCCAGAAACTCAGAAACCCAGCAATCCAGCACTCCAGCAATTCAGCACTCCTGCAACCCAGCAGTCCAGCAATCCAGCAGTCCAGCAGTCCAGCAGTCCAGCAGTCCAGCAGTTCAGCAGTCCAGCAGTCCAGCAGTCAATAGCAAGCACAACAGCAGGGACCATCAGCAGGAGCACAGCTGCCACAGGCCCTCTTGGGGCTCTTGCATTCATATCTTCTGAAGAGTCCCCAGAATTCCAGAGTTAAACTATCACAGCTGGTAAAAATCACATCCCTCCTAGAGCACAAGAAAGAGCATAGCATAGTTAGCAGCCCCATTTCCCACACTTGGGGTTAAAACAAAAACATATTCCATAACATTACTAAATTTTTAAAGAAACCAAAATTCTCACACTCAGACTAATATTTGGTTCAAGATCAATCTGGGCTACATTAGACCCTTACCTGAAACACACGCAGCACCCGCACCAGCATCACACAAATCTGAAGAAGTTTATTATCACTGAATTTCGTTTTTAAAAGAAAGTTCAATTTAGGTGCTGGAGAGAGGGCTCAGCAGCTAAGAGCAGTTGTTACCCTTGCAGAGGATGAAGGTTTAGTTCCTGGAAGTAATGTTACAGTCTCTCCAGTTCTAGAAGATTCAATGCCTAAGCTTACTGCTTGCATGTGATTATATATATATATATATATATATATATATATATATATATATATATATATATATACTCATACTGCATATATATATATGCAGGCTAAATATACACACAAAATAAAGTTTTGTTTTTTTTTTTTTTTTTAATTAAAAGGAGAGTACATCAGATCCCTTGGCACTGGAGTTACAGGCAACTGTGAGTCACCTAATATGGATGTCGGGCACTGAACTAAGGTCCTCTGCAAGAGTAGCCAATTCTTTTAACCATGAATTATAAAACCATGTGTTTTGTTTCACTGTGCTTCACATTGTGTTTCAAATGACAAAATGCAGTCTTTGTGTCATTTGGTGAGTCAAAATTCCCTAACCCAAGTTTTCTCCATGTAGCCGTCACACCCTATGAACTCTTAAGCCATAGTCTCTAAAATCTACAAAACTGAGAGCTTTCTTACACATTTTGAATTCGTGAAGAAGACTCAAGCGAACATGGCTTTTGGTCTGATGATCGACTCCTCAATTTAAACTGGAAATTTTGACCAGGCAGTGGTGGCACACACCTTTAATCCCAGCACTCAGGAAACAAAGGCAGGCAGATCTCTGAGTATGAGGCCAGCCAGGGTTATACAGAGAAACCCTGTTTCAATAAGATAATACGGGCTGGAGAAATGGCTCAGTGGTTAAGAGCACTGGCTGCTATTCTAGAGGACCTGGGTTCATTTCCCAGCATCCACATGGTGGCTCCCAACCATCTGTAACTCCAGTTCCAGGAGACCTGACACTGTCATACAGACATACACACATCCAGGCAAAACACCTCTGTATATAAGAATAAATAAGGTAAAAACAAAATCAAAACAAACAAAAATCATGGAAACTATGAATTAATGTTTTCCCCAAAGATGACTCTTGTTCTTAAAAGTACTCAGGAACATTGCAAAGTTTTCTTTAATAACTCTTCAGACTTCCCTCAGCTTCTGGAGCACAAGAAGCTGAAATCACCATTTTGCTCCGAAATTATATCGAAGAAGTGGAACAATGATTGCTGGATCTGAATAATGCGGTTACTTGTAAAATAAATAGCCAAGGTAGGAACTAAGTTGCCTACATTGGATGTCAATTCATTCTACTCAATTCCAAGTGCTATTTAATCAAGACATTTGGAACGTCATCTCTCAAAAGCCTGTGGACCCTGACTGTTCACACCTATAAGAACGGAAAGATTTTAAGGGTCTTCTGAGTGTGTCCGCCTTTCACTACAGTGCCCCTTGTGATGTGCTCACTAAATTGTTGTCTACACGGTGCTTAAATACTTGCAATGATGGTGAAGCCAGTTCTGTTTTTAACACAGAAATCTAAAACATAGCTTGCACCCATTATTATTTCTTTTTCTTCCTCCTCCTCCTGCTCCTGCTCCTCCTCCTCCTCCTCCTCTCTCTCCCCCCTCCTCATCTTTAGATTTACTTAGTTTTAGTCTATGTGTCTGGGCATGCTGGGCTGTAGGCTGTTGGAAGGGGACACTAATCTGCATTTCAGACACATAGGACCTTAAACATATATTCCACTAGCTGCCCATGGACCACATGCAGCCCAGGACAGGTCTGAATATGGCCCAAAATGAGATCATAAACTTAAGTAATCTATTTAGAGATTCATTGCAAATTTTTTGTTATTTAGCTTGATGGTGCAGCTCTGCCGTGTGAACTCTGTAGATGACAGACTACTGTGGCAATGTCAGAAAGTTGGACACCTCTGCATAAGGTGACCAAACTTCATCCCAAAGTTTACAGGAAATGGGTGATTAATTAACTTCAAGCATGAGAGCAGCGTGCTACATGTTTTATTTTCTAACCAGTCTGAAGAGTGGGGAACAAGTTGGATGGAAGCAGAAAAACCGGTAAAGAAGATGCCACATGAGAATCTAACCGAAAACCTTTGAGAATCCAACATAAAAACTCTGAAAATTGTAGCAGAGTTTTCTGACATCTAGTCCTGGGGCATCAAAGAACATGAGGACTTGGACCAAGAGAGAGCTGCAGCCTCTGGGGGGGGGGGGGCAATGCTTTATAACAAGAGGGATCCAAACCAACCTTAGCTCTTTACTCAACTGAATCCCAACCGTCCAAAGCTCACGTTCGGCCTGGAGCTGACTGATCAGACTCACCCATTCCTCCTACCTAGTGGGAAAGCATCCCAAGGGAAGTCTGGGTGCCTCCTTTTCTTTAAAATTTGATTACATCGAGTTATGTAAGGTCATTTTCATGCAAGCCCTTAATGTGCCTTGAGCATTTTCCACCCCCATATTTGGCTATTCTACCCCATTTCTCTGGCATCTCCTCTTCATTGTAGCTCTTTGCTCCCCTAGAGCAGTGAGTGCTTCTCAACCTTCCTAATGCTGTGACCTTTAATACAGCTCCTCACATTGTGGTGACCCTCAACCATAAAATTTTTATCATTTCTACTTCATAACTATAATTTTGCCACTGTCGTGATTAATAATGTAAATATCTGATATACAGGCTATCTGATATGTGACCCCCAATGGAGTTGAGACCCACAGGTTCAGAACTGCTGCCTTAGACATTTCATTTCTACTTTCTGATCATCTGTACATAAATGCTTTTGTGAAAATAAATCTCGGAGCCCCGAATGAGAGAAAACATGGCTTGTTTCTCTTTACCGAGACTGGCTAGATTCCCTTCATGCGATTGTCTCTAGTAAATGGGATTTCTGAGGTTTAAAATGTTCAGCAGAGGAAAAGAACTAATTAAGCAGTGAAGAAATAGCAACTAGAATGTGAAGAAATCTTTGCTGGCTACACATCTGACAGAGGATTCACACCTAGAATAGACAAAGAACTAAAAGAACTAAATTAAAGACCTGTGGCAATTGACTCATGGTGGCTTACAACCATTTGTAACTTCTGTTCCAGGGGATCTGACCCCCTCTTCTGATCTCCGTGGACAACAGGCACCCTAGGGTATACGTGCATGCAGAACACCCATACACATAAAGTAAAAATTAAAATATCTTAAAAACTAAATGGCAAGAAGTCAAACAACCCAATCAACAAATGGTTTAATGGAATGGGCAGACAGTTCTCAAACAAGAAGTACAAATGGCCAATAAACATATGAAACAGCTAAGAAAGCTGAATTTTCTTAGAGTTCACTCTAAAGGCAGTGAGACCTGGGAGACCAGGCTAAAGGCAAGGTGATGCTACAGCATATCTGGAGTCATCCACTGACAGAGTAAAACCTGGAGCTTCATCCAGAATTGGGGAGCAGTCGTTGGTTTCCAGAAGAATGATACAACTTCTGTGGAAGTTCCTAGTTACTTGGGGTTTCCTTTGACAGTTATTTGGTTGTTTGTGGGTTCTGTTAGAAGTTTTTGTATTCATAAGTTCACAGATCTCCTTTGTACCTGCTTTGGACAAGCAGCCAGTGGGGGAGAGGGAGGAGGTTCTTCATCAGCCTTTGAAAAAACAAGTGAAAGATAGTTAAGGAAGTTTGAATTGGTGGACCATACTGGCACTCTCAAGCAATGTAAGGTGTAAGATTACACACTTCTAGGTGTAAGATTCTGGCAAAGAGATCTAATAAAACATGTTGCAATAACATGGAATGCCTTAAAAAAAAAAAAAAGAGAGAGAGAGAGAGAGAGCCGGGCAGTGGTAGTGCACGCCTTTAATCCCAGCACTTGGGAGGCAGAGGCAGGTGGATTTCTGAGTTTGAGGCCAGCCTGGTCTACAGAGTGAGTTCCAGGACAGCCAGGGCTACACAGAGAAACCCTGTCTAGAAAAAAACAAAAAACAAAAAACAAAAGAAACAGCTAAGAAAGCTGAATTTTCTTAGAGTTCACTCTAGAGGCAGTGAAACCTGGGAGAGTGGAGTGGATAAATGAGGTAGTCTAAAGTCCCATGCAATAGCCAACTTTATTCAGAGCATCAGACAGTGTATCCTCTGAGAGTTAAGAGGAGTCACGTGAGTAAAGTGCCCAATCACAAGGGCAGCTGCACTGCATGTGATGGGCAAGCTACATGTGGCAAAAGCATGTTTTTTCCATAGAGGCATAGAAACAAATAACAATATCCAATAGTAATGAATAATCTGAAGTAAACTCCCTTTTTTCTGCTACACCTAGGAGGGACACAAAAACATAATCTAAGAATAATTTTGTGTTTTTGAAGAAACTGAGGGCAAAAGATTCTCGTTTTGGTTTCTTGGAGTTTTCTCATAAGCACTCAGAAATCTCTTCATAAGAGTCTATTGTTGTACCATGTTCAGACACTTAGTCATAAAAGAAAGAAATACAAATAAAAACTACATTGTGATTCCATTTCACCCCAGTCAGAATGTCAGCTGTCAACAGAACACTGTTGCTCACTGGGGTGGGTAGTGTCTCACAAGGTCCCGTCTCTAAATAAGGAACATTCTCGCATTCTTGATAGTTATTCAAGCCCATATAGTCAGCTATAAACACACACACACACACACACACATAAATATAGATGTATAAGTAAAACATAATAATAATTAAAGAACTCATGAACTTGGGAGGGAGCAGAAGGACACAGAAGGAGTTGGAGGGGGGAGGGAGCAGAACTGATCAAATATGGTATCCATGTACGACATTCACAAAGAAAAAAATTTTTTAGAAGTCTTGGCTAGAGAGATATCTCAGTGAATAAGATGTTTGCTACACATGTGAGGGCCTAAGCTCAGATTTCCAGTGCCTATGTAAAGGCTGAGTACAGTTAATCCTGTCATTAACCCAGCATGGGAAATGGACACAGGCAGATCTCAGGGGTTCACTGGCCAGCCAGTCTAGCTAAGAAAACAGCAGTCATCTACAGTTTCCGAGTCTCTAGCACAGAAAAATAAGGTGGAGAGCAACAAAGGAAGACACTGGACATTGACTCAACCTTTGTCCTTCACATGTACTTACATGGGTGAGCACATACGCACATGCATGCAAGAAAGAGTGCATACACACATGTGCACATATGCACATGTACACAAAAATAAATTTTTTTTTCTTTTTTTTTAATTTGACTGAGTATTTCCATGTAACTCAGACTGGCCTGGAACTTAAAATCCTCCTGCCTCCATTGTTCCAAGTGCTAGGATTACAGGCAAACACTACCACACCTGGCTTAAAGACAATCTTCGTAAAAGTAGCTACAGAAAATAAAACAAAGCTCCATAAACAGCAGACTAGGTCTTCAAACTGGCATCTGTGGCTTACCTCAAAGCCCTTTGCAATCTATTAAAGCTAAAATCGCGGCCATATTTATGGTGATGCCTTCAGTTGTTTTCATTCCCGTTCCCATTTACTGTCAACACAATTGTTTTCAGTGCTGTGGACTTCCATATTCTGAGCAGGTTCCCCAGGCAGAGGTCTGTACTCAGCAGGAGGCATTAGGGCATGATGGAAATAGCATGGCTCTGCCTCTAGCAAGCTGGGTAACCTTGAGCAAATTAATTCCCCTTTCAAAAGCCCAGTGATGTTTCTCATCAGTGAAATGTATCCATTTTATAGGGTTGATGTGGCAATTATGTTAAAATTGCTTTTACTGCAATATCTATTATGATATAGGTGTTCCAGGAAATGCAGTCAATGTCCTCTTTGTGTTTGTTTGGTTTTTTTTTTTTTAAAAAAGACTTAAGACTAATTTTAGATTTCACAGCAAAACTGAGGGAAAAACAGAGACTTCCCATCCCTATTCCACCCACCCATGTGCAGCCTCCAGGCTCTTCTTTTAAGAAGTAAAAAATCTCCAATCAGGTATGATGTTGTGTGTCTGCAATTCCATCATTCAAGAGGTAGAAGCAGGGAGGATCGGAGTTCAATGTCATCCTCAGCTACATAGCTAGTTCAATGCCACCCTAGGCTACATGAGTTCTTGTCCCAAATGCATTTTTTATTACTTTATTTACATTCCAAATGCTCCCCCCTTTGTAAACCCCCTATCCCATTCTCCCTCCCCCTGCCTCTATGAGGGTATTCCCCTACCCACCCACTCCTGTCTTCCCTCCCTGGCATTCCCCTTTACTGGGGCATCTAACACCCTCAGGCCCAAGGGCCTCTCCTCCCCCTGATGGCCAACAAGGCCCTCCTCTGCCACATGTGTGGTCAGTACCATGGGTCCCTCCATGTGAATTCTTTGGTTGGTGGTCCAGTCTCCAGGAGCACCGGGGGGGGGGGGTGTCAAGCCAGTTGACACTGTTGCTCCCTCCATGGGGCTGCAGACTCCCTCAGCTCCTTCAGTCCCTTCTCCTCCATCGGGGACCCCACGCTCAGTCCAATGGTTGGCTTCGGGCATCCACCTCTGTATTTGTCAGGCTCTGCCTGAGCCTCTAGGGAGACAGCTTATCATGCTTCCATCAGCAAGCACTTCCCAGCATACACAATAATGTCCAGGTTTGATGGCTGTATATGGGATGGATCCCCAGGTGGGGCAGTCTCTGGATGGCCTTTCCTTGAGTCTCTGCTCCACACTTTGTCTCAATATTTCCTCCCATGAGTATTTTCTTCACCCTTCTAAGAAACACTGAAGCATCCACATTTTGGTCTTCCTTCTTCTTAGGTTTCATGTGGTCTGTGAATTGAATCTTGGGTATTCTGAACTTTTGGGCTAAAATCTGCTTATCAGTGAGTACATACCATGTTCATTCTTTTGTGACTGAGTTACCTCGCTCAGGATGATATTTTCAAGTTCCATCCATTTGCCTGAGAATTTCATGAAGTCATTG
>CM052722.1:98102330-98181707 GCA_028551405.1 Uromys caudimaculatus
GTTTCCAGCTTCTGGCTATTATAAATATGGCTGCTATGAACATAGTGGAGCATGTGTCTTTATTACATGTTGGAGCATCTTCTGGGTATATGCCCAGGAGAGGTATAGCTGGGTCCTCAGGTAGTATTATGTCCATTTTTCTGAGGGTCCGCCAAACTGATTTCCAGAGTGGTTGTACCAGCTTGCAGTCCCACCAACAATGGAGGAGTGTTCCTCTTTCTCCACATCCTCGCCAGCATCTGCTGTCGCCTGAGCTTTTGATCTTGGCCATTCTGCCTGGCCCAAACGCATTTTGTAAAGGAGGACTAGAGGAACATCTAAGTCAGTAAAATACTTGCCTTGCCGTGCAAGTATGAAGACATAAGTCCATATCCTCGGTGGTGCTCACCTCAGCTTTGGGAAGGCAGAGGCAGGAGAATTCCTGAGCCTCCTGGGCAACAGTTTAACCAGTCAGCAAACTCCAGGTTTGGGAAGTGACCCTCTTTCAAAAAATAAGGTGAAAGGTTGGTGAGGTACCTCAGCGGGTTAAGGCAACCACTGCCAAACCTATAGACCTGAGCTTGACCTGCAAGATCCACATGGTGGAAAGAGAGCAACTACTCCTACAAGCTGTCCTCTGGCGGATCTCTCTGTCTGTCTGTCTCTGTCTGTCAGTCTGTCTGTCTGCCCCTCTCTCTCTCATGCACACACACAATAAATAAATAAATAAATAAAACAAAAACTAAGGTGAAGAGTGATTGAGGTGGATACCCAGGTGCACATGCACCTATACCTGCCCACGCAAGAAGGGGCATAAACACAAAACATTTTTTTCCTTTTATTGAAAGAAAATGCTATTCTCACATGAGGTATCCTGATTATGGCTTCCCCTCCCTCTACTTCTTCCAGTTTCTTCCCACCTCCCCTTCTATCTGGATCCACTCTCTTCCTGTCTCTCCTGAGAAAACAAGTTTCTAAGGGATAAAAATTCTTAAAAGACATAGTAAAATAAAACAAAACCTGTTGCAACAGTGTTGAACAAAGCAAACAAACAGAGGGAAACGAGCCCAAGAGAAGGCACAAGGAACAGAAACACACCTGTTTACACACTCATGAAACCCATAAAAATACTAAACTGGAAGCCATAATGTATACACAAAGGACCTGTGGGGAAAAGGAGAAAAGAAAAAATATCTAAATAAAACAATATAAAAATAAAAATACCAAGATAAAATATTTTTAGAAAGAGAGGGAGAGAGAGAGGGAGAGAGAGGGGGGGAGAGAGAGAGAGAGAAAGAGAGAGAGAGAGAGAGAGAGAGAGAGAGAGAGAGAGAGAGAGAGAAGCCCTGACACTGTATTATGAGACAAGGAACCTTCAAAGATGCTGTGAGTTCATTTTCTGTTGACCTTCTACTGCTGGGCATGCAGCCTGCCTTTAAAAATAGTTGATTTCCTCTGTGAACCGACCTAGGAGAAGACTAAATTTCCATTTGCAAGTGGTTATCCATTGAAGATAGCTTCTGGGTTAGGGATGGAGCATATGTCCACTTCTTTCAGCTCTAGGATCCCATTTGGTGTAGATCCGTGCAGGACCTGTGCATGCTGCCCCAGTCTCTGTGCATTCATATGTGTGTCAATCTTGTTGATTTGATTTAGAGGGTGTCTTGGTCAGGGTTCTATTGCTGTGAAGAGACACCATGACCCAGGAAAGTTTCACAAAAGAAAGCATTTAATTGGGGCTGGCTTACAGTTTTAGAGGCTTAGTTCTTTATCATCATGGCAGGAAGCATGGCAGTACACAAGGCACTGGAGAAGTAGCTGGGAGCACCATCCTGATCCACAGGAAGAGAGCTGGCCTGGAGTTTTGAAACCTCAAAGCCCACACTCAGTGACACACTTTCTCCAACAAGGCCTGCTCTCTCTGATGACCAAACATTTAAATCTATGAGTCTATGGAGTCTGTTCTCTTTCAAACAACCATAGTATGTGTTCCCATCTCTCTCACAGGAGGAAGCTTCTTTGATGATGGCTGTGCAAGGCACTGATCTATGAGTATAGCAGAATGTCCTTAGGATTCGTTTTATTGCTACACTTTTTAGAATTGTAATATTTGGTTTTAATTCAGGTCCCTGGGCTATCTAGTCTGTTTCTTGGTCGCCGAAGCAGTGCTGGCTATGGCTTCTAGCTCAGGCAGTGGGTCTTAAGTTAAATTAAATACTGGTTAGTTACTCCCACAAGATCTGTGCCAGTTTTGCCCTAGCATTATCTTGCAGGCAGGACACCACTGCAGATCAAAGGGTTTGTGACTAGGTTGGTGTTTGTATTTTTCCTTTGGTAGCATGTAGTGTGCCTTCCTGTATCAAAGATGCTAACATATTAAAGACTCTGTGTATGCACCAGCTTGACTTCTCCATGGTCAATGAGTTGTGTAGGTGCTGTCTTCAGCAATGGATCCTTGCTGTCAGTTTGTGGAAAGCAAGCAATAGTCTTGACGACAGCCTGGGTTGTTTGGGGGTTCCTATGGGACCCCTTAGGACAACAACTCAATTAAACGTAACCCAGTCCCAGTACTGGAAGCTTCATTTGGTGAGAAAAGGTGTCTGTCTCCCCCATTATTTGGCAATTTCATTTAGAGAACCTTTATATGTTTTAGGAAGCTTTTACTATATTCAGTCTGATGTTATCCCCCAAATGGACCTTAATTTTAGCTGTCTTTACCCATATTTCCTCTCTTAATCAAAGTCAATCTAAATAAAAGCAAATGGGGAAAGAAAAGGGGACAGAAGACAAGCAAGTCAAATGGGAAGGGGTGTTAAAAAGTCAAATGTTCTCTTTTTGCACATCTATGTTGAGAATGAAGACCACTTTCAACTGTCACATTGTCCAGATTCCAGAAAATGTCACTACCACTCTGAAGGAATGCACAGTTATGGTGAAGGGCTCCAGAGGAAGCCTTTGAAAGGTTTTGAACCGCATCAATATAGAGTGTGGTCTCCTTGGAAAGAAAAAGAGGAGGTTATGGGTTGAATTTAAGATGGAGAGACAGAAGGGCCATTGTGTGAAATACCTGGAGTCACTTAGAGAATGTGATGAAAGGAATTACCCTGGGCTTCCATTACATCACGAGGCCTTTGTACCCCGCCTCCTTATCAACACTGTTGTTTTTTCTTCAATCAATATTGCTATTCAAGAGAATGGATCTGTTGTTAAAATCTAAAACTTGTTTGGCTGAAATTCTATCTGTGAGGTTTGGATGAAGATGGGTGTTACGTGTTCTGTTTATCAAGCCCAGAAAGATGAATTAATCTTGAAAGGAAGCGATATTGAGGCAGTCCCTATGTGATCCCTCTTTCTGTCAGGCCCCCAACTTGGGGTGTCCACCTTCCCCATGGCCTGGCACCTGGCTTTAGATTTGCCTTCTCACTCCCATGGGAAGGGGGAGAGGATGGGTCAGGAAGGCTAGATCTGGGCTGGGTGAACCCTTGGACCTAGATAACCTCCCAAGGGCCCCCAATTGGGTCTGGAATAGGGCCAAAGGTTGGACAAGGCTCAGAGAGGTGTTGGGGATCTCTCCATATACTCCACTGTGATAGTTTGTATATGCTTGGCCCAGGGAGTGGCACTATTTAGGAGGTGTGGGTCTGTTGGAGTAGGTGTGTCACTGTGGGTGTGGGCTTTAAGATCCTTGTCCTAGCTGCCTGGAAGCCAGTATTCTCCTAGAAGCTTCAGATGAAGATGGAGAACTCTCAGCTCCTACACCATGCCTGCCTGGATGTTACCATGTTCCTGCCTTGATAATAATGGACTGAACCTCTGAACCCGTAAGTCCCAATTAAATGTTGTCCTTATAAGAGTTGCCTTGGTCATGGTGTCTTTTCACAGCAGTAAATCCCTAACTAAGACAGTCACCATAAGAATTCTGTGGAAAGCCGGGCAGTGGTGGCTCGCGCCTTTAATCCCAGCACTTGGGAGGCAGAGACAGGCAGATTTCTGAGTTCGAGGTCAGCCTGGTCTACAGAGTGAGTTCCAGGACAGCCAGGGCTACGCAGAGAAACCCTGTCTCGAAAAACCAAAAAAAAAAAAAAAAAAAAAAAAAAAAGAATTCTGTGGAGGGGTAGCATATTGTGGACTTTAGGTTGGACCAGGACTAGTACCCCAAGTTGGCCTGGAGATTTTGCAGCCTGAAGGGCAGGCAGGAGCACGAGTGGAGAGCAACTCAGAGAGGGCCTCTCTTGGGCACTGTACTGTCCACTCCAGTGCTGTGAAGTTGGAGAAGATGGAACCAAGTCCCTGGGAGTCCCAGGACATGAAGGCCCTGCAGACATAGCTACAGCAGTTTGCCAAACTGCTGAAGCAGAAGAGGACCACCTTGGAGTACATGCAGGACAACATGGGGCTCACCCTGGGCGTTCTCTTCGGAAAGGTGCTCAGCCAGACCACCATCTGCGGCTGTGAGGTCCTGAAGCTCAGCTTCAAGAACTTGTGTAAACTGCGGCCCCTGCTGGAGAAGTGGGTGGAGGAAGCAGACAACAATGGGACCCTTCAAGGAGGTATGCAAAGCAGAAACCCTGGTGCAGACCTGCAAGAGAAAGCTGCTGAGCTTTGAGAACCATTGGAGGGGGAACCTGGAGAGGGATGTGGTCCTTGTCTGTAACCTGTGCCAGAAGGGAAAACAAATGATCAAACATTGACTAGTCCCAACAAGTTCGAAGCTGCAGGGTCTCCTTTGGGGGTGGGCTATATTCTTTCCTCTGCCTCTGGGGCTCCATTTTGGTGCCCCAGGCTATGGCAGCCACCATTTAGCCATATGCTACTCTTCAGTCCTTTTTTGTGAGGGTGAGGCTTTTTCCTCTGTTTCTGTCACTGCTCTAGGCTCTCCTATGTAAAGCTGAGGCGACATCCCTGCCTGGGGATGAGGTGAGCCTAGGGAAAGGAGGTAGATAAGGAGAACCTAGAGCCACCACAGCTTTAGGATTAAGGTCATTTCCTGAGGAGAGATTAAAAACACAAAAAGGGACTGCGACAATGAAATTTAGTGATGCTGTTAAGTGTGAGCCGTCACTCATCATTTTGTTCTTGAATTGAAAAAGCTGGGGATACAGTAAAAGAAAATATTGAATTTGTTTCTTATTTAGCAACCCACAGCAGTTAAAAACAAAAGGATTTTAAAACCTTTTGGGTAGTGTCTATGTCTCTGTAAAAGGAACAGAGCAATAGGCTGCAAAGTAAGATCGAAGTCATCCAGATCCATAAACAAGGTCCTGGATCATAAGAGCAATTTGGGATCTTTTTCGAAATAATGAAAGATTTCTATTGAAAAAACAAGTGCAAACTCTGTTTATTTAATTCAGTGTGAATAAACAGATGAGGAAGAATCCTACAATTTCTCCTGCTGATGCTCTTATAGCTTGAGCAGCACATGGGAAGCTGTTGATCTGTACACTTAATTCTGTAATATATGAATTATATATCACTAAGGGTATTTTAATACAAATATATTAAACATACCAATCAAATCATCCAGGTTGCCAGAATAAAAGTAAAACCAGACTATTACACACAGCATACAACAAATCCACCTTAAATGTTGAAAGGCAAAGAATGGAGAGAGGTACCTTTTACTTATACTAAGCCTGAAAAGTTTGATAAAACTGTGTTTCTGTAAAAGCTTTACTAGAGATACAGAAGAATATTTCATAATGATAGAAGACTGAGGGAAACATCAAGTCTGGTTTTCAGTCATGCCATGGAGCTACTGTAAAGCCTGAAAATTTGAAACTACGAAAGTACTAATGGAGAACACAACAGAAGCACCTCAAGATGCTGATGTAGGAGGCGCTCAGTTGGCAGAGTAGTTGCCAAACGTGTAAAGCTCTGAGTTCCATTCCCAGAAGTACGAAAAGGTGGTGTGTTGGTGGATACCTGCATTGTCAGAATGGGGGAGTTTGAGGGAAAAAGGACCAGGAGTTGCAGGCCAGCCTTAGCTAAATAGTGAGTCTGAGGCAACCCTGGGCTAAATGAGACTGTCTCAATTAAAAAAGAAAAGATAAAAATGTAAGCGATGACTTCTTGAATGGGACACAGATGGCTCCAGAAATAATGGCAAGAATTGACTAATGGCACTGCAGCAAATGAGAAAGCATCTTCTATGGACCGCTGAGGTGACTTATGGATAAAGGCGCTTGCTCCCAAGTCTCAGGACTTGAGTTCAACTCCAAGGTTCACTCTGTAGAAGAAGAGATTCAGTTCCCACAAGTTGCCCTCAGGCCTTCACATGCTTGTTGATGTGGCTTGTGTATCCTGCTCCCTCCCATACAAAAAATAAATAAATGTTAAAAACAATCTTCACAGTAAGGGAAACAGCCAGGTGAACACATAACTTAAATGGGAGAGAATCTTTGTCAGGTATTTTGTTGAATATGTAAATAAGTTTAAGAAATTAGGCAGAACTAGAGAGATGGCTAGATTCAGGGAGAGACCTCATCTCAAAGGAGTAGGTAAAGCAAGACACCCAGTGCCCTCTTCTGCCCTCTGCATGTGCACAGGCAGTCCCCACTCATGTGCATACACTCATACACAGACACACATACTTACATATAAAAATAAGGAAGAAAGAAATAAAATAATTTTAAAAATTAGCCCAAAGAGCAAGAAACCCAGTCAATAAGTGGACACATGAACAGGTAATTCTCAAATGTACCAATGGGCAATAAATGCATGAAAAAATATTCAACATCTTTAGCCACTGTGTTCCTTATTTTTCCATTGCTGTGATAAAACACCATGACCAAAAGCAATTTCAGAGGGATAAGCGTCCATCATGGTCCAGGCCGTGGTGGCGCATGCCTTTAATCCCAGCACTCAGGAGGCAGAAGCAGGCGGATCTCTGTGAGTTCGAGGCCAGCCTGGTCTAAAAGACTACACAGAGAAACCCTGTCTCAAACAAACAAATAAACAAACAAACAAGCAAACAAACAAACGCAGAGTCTATTATGGCAAGGAGGCATAGCAGCAAGCAGCAGGCATGGTACCAGGATGCTGAGAGCTCACATCTTCAAAAACAAAGCAGGAAGCAGTGAGGGCAAACTGGATCGAGGGTGAGGTATATCTCTCAAAGCCTGCCCCCAGTGGCATACTTCCACCTAAACCTCTAGAAACAGTGTTGCCAACTGGGAACCAAGCGGTCAAATACCGGAACCAAGGAGAACCTTTTCTCGTTCAAAGCACCACAGCCAGCAAGGAAGTGTGAATCAAGCCTCTGGTGAGAGCCGAATGTGGCAGTGCACACTGCACTCAAGAAGGACAGGCAGGAGGGCGCCACAAGATCATTCCGAGCCTGATCTACACAGAGAGTTAAAAAACAAACAAACAAACAAACAAAAAAACCCAAAATTTCATCAGAATGACAATTTTCAAGAAACCAAATAGCAAGTACTAGTAAGGTTGTGAGGCTCAGAAAAGAAAATCAAATCCAGGTTTGAAAGACTTTTTAAAAAAATTAGGATCTACATATTTTTATTTTTGTGTATATGTGCACCATGTATGTGTTGGTGTTTATGGAGGCCCAACGAGGGTGTTGGGTCCTTCGGTTGTGAAGGGCTGTGTGCTGCGAACCAAACTCAGGTCCTCTAGAAGAGCAGCAATTGCTCTTAGCCACGAAATCATCTCTGCAGCCACACTTAAAAATACCTTTCGATTACATTTGTTCATTTTATGCGCATGTGTGTGGGTGTGTCTATGCCATGGGATGCATGGGGAAGAGTGAGGCCAACCTCTAAGAGTTGATCCTCTCCTTCTGCTGTGTGGGTCCCATAGATAAGATCCACCTCATACAGCTCCCCAGGCTGGCCAGCAAGCTCCTTTATCCTCGGAGCCATCCCTGAAGCCCTCAGATATACTTTTGTTGGGATTGTAAATTACTCCAAGCAGTATAGAAACCAGTATGAAGATTCCTTAACAACTAGCAATAGAGCGACCATATGACCCTGCTATACTGCACCCAGGTGTCTACCTGAAGAAACCATAAACACTGCACTACAGAGAGTCCTGAGCACCATTTTCTTTTCTTTTTTTTTTTTTTTTCGGTTTTTGGAGACAGGGTTTCTCTGTGTAGCCCTGGCTGTCCTGGAACTCCCTCTGTAGACCAGGCTGGCCTCGAACTCAGAAATCCGCCTGCCTCTGCCTCCCGGGTGCTGGGATTAAAGGCGTGCGCCACCACGGCCCGGCTCTGAGCACCGTTTTCTACTGGACTATTTACCATAACAGTGCAGTCAGCCTTGGTGCCCATCAGCAGATAAGTAGATAAAGAAAATGTGTTGTGTGTACACAATGGAGTATTACTCAGCCATTACTAAAAGCATGTCATTTTCAGGAAAGGGGACAGAACTAGACATCATAATGTTAAATAAAATACAACAGACTCAGAAAGAAAAAAATTATATATTTATTATTGTGTGGCGTCTTGAATATAAAGAATGATATGAAAGTAGAAAGGAGATTACTGGGAATGTAGAAGGAAATCAGGATCAAAGTATGGATATTTATATATGAAACTGTCGCAAATAATCTTATTAATTTACACAGTTAATATATGCTAATTGTTAAAGACTTGGCACACTAATTTTAATATTAATATGAAAATTAAAAGTGCCAAGAATAACCAACACAATCTCAAAAAATAGAACAGTATTGGCAGGTGGATTTGATTTGGTGGGGTTCTGGGAAAGGCTAAAGAACAGGTGGATACTAAAGGACAATAGGGCCCTGGGTGCCAGTGCCAGTGGCCATGCATTGCAGTGCTACTCTGAAGCAATTAACCTAGGTTCCCAGAACCACGTGCTGCGCAGCAATCCCAGCTGCAGCCTATGCCAAGAAAGACTACCAGAAGCATTATGAGTGTGTCAGCAAAACCAATGATCAGAAGCCTGACTGGGAATAAATGGGCTACACTTGCCCAAAGCAGCAACTTCTGAGTTCTTTCTGTCTTTTCTTATGATGTGTGTGCATGCGTGCACACCCGTGGACATCAAAGGAAAACCCGGAATGTTTCCTTCACCTTTTACCTTGTTTGAGACAGTCTCTTGTTTGCAGTTGTGTGAGTCAGGATGGTTGACCTGCAAGCTTCTCCTATCTCAGACTCCCATCTTCCTCTATCCCTGCAAGTCTCTAGGGAGTCTCCTATCACAGATTTCCATCTTGCTCTAGGCATACTGGAATTACATATATCCGGTACTACATCCAGGTTTACAAGGATACTGTGGATGGATAATATGGGTTAAAAAAATGATGGAACTATTAAAAAACTGGCCATTCAACCCAGGCATAAGTCTATCAAGTCCTGAAGTCATGAGAGCTCTTGGTAGCCTCCTTAGGGTTGATCTGGACAGTACAGATGAGGAGGAAGAAGTGGCAATAGCACCCCTGCTTTCTCCTACTCTCCAAGAAAGGAGAGCAACTTAGAGCCAAGAAACAATGTCCCATCAGAGAACAAGAAGCGAGTATTGAGACAGACTTGGGAAGTGATGCCTATGTGATGAAAGACTTGATGACCAAGTGGAAACTTCTAGTTTCCTTGGAAGTCAGTTATGTCAAATGATGGGTTGCTGGGGGCACACAGGTGAAAGGATGTTTTGCTAAAGCAGACACAGGGGAAAGAATGTTTTCCTGAAGCAGACACAGGTGAAGGGATGTTTGCATAGAGCAAACACAAGGAAGGGCCCCGGATGAAGGTCTATAAATATGACCCCACAGACAGTGGGAGACAAACACTGAGCATTGGTTTGGTTTGCTCCACTTCACTTCTGTAATGACACCCATGTATTGGTTCGCCTTATATAGCATTGTCGAGCTCAACTTGTGGTAATGCTGCCATTGAGAGAAACTCGCCCAAGAACTGCTCATGAGGTTCCTGAGGCAGCTTGCCTCTTCTGCAGCCTTGCTGTAGGCCAGTTGGCAACCCTGGCAGTTTTTCGGGATTGAACTACAGCTGCCTGGTGTCTGATTGCCGAGAGGACTGGACTGTAGCTGCTGGTTCGTGCCTGGTGTCTGCCTACCTAAAGGACTGGTCTGCAGCTGCTGAGTCATATTTGGTGTTAGCTATGGGCCAAAGAATATCAAACTCGCCCCCAAAAAACTATTGCTGAACAGGTCCACTTCCCCCATATCCTAATAACTTTCTTTTCCACTACCTCTGCTGGTGATGGGTTAGAGGAGACGTTGAACCCTTATTAAAAGTAGGTTGCAAAAAAATTATGCCTACAACCAAGCCCTCTACCAACTGAGGTTCACCCAAAGCCACTCACTGCTTTGAAACATTAGAACTGAGTTCAGAGCAAGACTCAACCAAGATGACTTGCATTACTAATCAAGAAGCACCGTGCTTTAAGAAAGACTATAGTAAATGCCTGGTGCTGTAAGAGAAGAAGGTCAGTGGTGTGCAGAGAAGTCTACAGACAGATTGCCAAGGCTTATGCTCAGATTGGCAGTTACTAAATCAAAGAAGCAAAGTGCAAGGACGCTATCCACTTCAATCACAAGTCTCTGGCTCCAAATCCCAGGTATTTCTCAAGAAATGGCTGGAGAGATGGATTAGGTGGTCTTCCAGAGGACCAAGGTTAAATTCCTAACACCCACCTGGTGGCTCACAATCATCAGTAGCTCCGATTTTAGGGATCCTGAAAACTCTTGTGACCTCTGCAGGCACTGCATGCACATGACACACAGATCCATGTATGCAATATACTCAAACACATAAAATAAAAATAATTCTAAAGGAATGGCAACAGACAGGGAAATACTGAAGGAGCAAGAGCTGGTGGTCTATATCAACTCCCACTTTGCTTTGGAGAAGACCACTTTGCAGTGGTGTCCAATACTTTTAGAATGGGGCCAGTCCCAAGCTGTACTGCACTATATGGAAGCAGTTAACTGGAACCTTGAGATGCCAAACTGCACATGGAGGTGTCTGCTCCACTAACCTCCTGGTTGTTTGATCACACACTGAAGAATGGATCCATCTGGAGCAGACCTTCCACACAGTTACACATGGAAAACAGCTGCCTTAGAAGACATAGAGGAGTGTGCAATAGCCGTGGTTGTGCACCAAAAGGCACTGGACCTGAGCTGCAGCTGTAAAGAGGGAGGCAGAAGGCTACCAGCATTGCATGATGGTACAGTACAAACCAATATGACATCCCTCAAGATGTAAAGAGAATGGTTATGGCCAACCTAAGCTGTGGCTGATTAAAAATCACCTCCAGGTCATCCTGCTCCCCCTGGAGTAGATGTTGAAAGACACCTCCTTTTTCGGCCATTCAGAAAACACTTAAAGAATCCTATGGTAGGGCCAACAAGATGGTGAGAGTACTTGCTGCTAAGTCTGATGACCTGAGTTCAAACCTTGGAAGATATATGGCAGAGGAAAAGAAACAACCCCATATCTGTGCTGTGGCCTACAACATCCCCTTCTCCCTTACAATAAATAAATAGATGTCAAAAATTAAAAATTTCGTTCACAGTCAGGTGGTGGTAGCACATACCTTTAATCCCAGCAACAAAGGAGGCAGAGGCAGGTGCATCTATACGTTTGAGGCCAGCCTGGTCTACAGAGTGAGTTCCAGGACAGACAGGACTGCACAGAGAAACTCTGTCTCAAAAATAAATAAATAGATAGATGATAGATAGCTAGATAGATGATAGATAAAATTTAAAAAGAATCCCATGATGGCACAGGAGATCTAAAATGTGGTGCAAATAGGTCTGATTGCTATCCAGCGGCAGCCAACTATTCTCTTCTCCCATAAGGTACAAGAAAGCTGGGATGAATGCAAATACAACAAAGAGGAGAAAGAAATTGAGCCTATCCTGAGCTGTATCTCCAGGTAAAAATGGCTTATCAGTATACTTATCCAAGCCCAGGAGGAAGGCAAACTCATTCAGCCACTGCCCTGTGCTCTTGCCATACAATTGTTTCTTCACTGTAGCCCTGACTCGATCTCTTTCCTCTGTCCCCTGTCTTGGCTGCTCCCCAACAACTGGTTACTGTTTATTTGGAGACTTGGGCACAGAAGGGGAAGAGAAAGTGCCCCTCCGAACCCAGAGTCTCCATTGTCTTCACAGGGTTAACTCCAAGTCTCTTCTTTAACCAAAGAAATTGGTGTTACGTCACAGAACAATATTGAAGAGATCACATTGTAATACATTGAGGGCAACTGTAAATCTGGAATAACAAAACCAGGTAGCACAGAAAGATAAGCAGATTAAGGACGCAGGCAAAGGACAGACAGATAAACACACACATACACATGCAGAGAGAGAGAGGATGGTGATGGCTTTGAATACTTCCATAATTTAAAATAAATGGATATTTATCTCTGACATCACATTACACACAAATATCAATTTCAGATGTCTGGTGGATCTAAAGGAGAATGGTAAATCAATAAGCTTCTATAAGAAAGCCATCGAGAATATCTTCATGACCTTGGCAAAAGGCAAATATTCTTTCTCCAGACAGCAGTTTTCTGGTTACATTTAAGCACAAATAAAACACACACACACACATGAGCTCTCTATTTTTGCCTTTACGAACAGCTTGGCATTGGAAGGGGTTAATCTAGTGGCTGACCCTACTGCTTGTTTCCTGATGGCTTTGTCGTTCCTGGAGGAAATGTTATGATTAATCTCAGCATGGTAAGATTGGCTGTACAGCAGTAGCATTTCTGGTTCCATGACACAAGGGACTGGGAGCTCTCAGAAGCCACTGGCTTGCATTCTTGTTGCTCCTGTAACTGGTGTTTGACATCAGTATTTGGCCTTTAAATCACTGATGCACCCTCTTGCCAGTGCCTTTGGGTTTTCATGCATTGTACTTTATTTTGACATGTCAATCTGACCGATGATGTATGATCTCTTGGTCTTCTTTTTTTATCGTCTTCAAATCACAAAAGTTTTGAGCATCGTGACGATGTCAAGTTGATGGTGGCCACTTCCATGGGCAGCATAGACAAAGGACAATTACTTAGAAAAAACAGAGGCTTCAAAAAAGCTGATAAATGAAACTCTATTAAATGGAAAAAATCCCATTTATTAAAAGAGTCTATGGAGAGAATACAAAACAGCTCAGGACGTGAGAGACTAAGCTGTCATTGGCTAACTGGCAAAGGGACTGCTGGCATCTGAAATACAGAAAGTATTCCCACAGATAATTAAGAACAGTGTGGATAACCATTTAGAAATATGGTGTGGGATTTGTGCACAGAACAGCAAATAGATTAACAAAGCAGAACAGGGCCAGAAACTTATTCACATGATGGAGAAAGATACATCCTGTACATGGTGGCCATGAGAAAGCTATAGTGGCCAAAGACAGCTGCCGTGGAGATGCTAATATCAGCTGAATAAAACACCATGGGATGATTAGTGGCTTGTGCCTGTGGTCCCAGCTAGGGAGGGTAAGGCTGGTCCCTTGCTGATATTTAGGGCAACTAAAGCAAACCTCCTCCGCTCAAACAACGACATCAAAACTCGAAAAGGATATTGTATATTTTTAACCAGGCTGGCAGGAAGGAGGATGTTCTAAAGAAACACTTGTGTCCCTCACGTTGGCTATCAGACCACTGAAACAATGGACCTCACGAACTTGGAATTTCCTTAGAAGTCTCAAGCTGGGAGAAAGAAAGGGTTGGGTGCCTGGTGCCAGCCAGAGGCAGAACTCATCTTCCCGTAAAAATGATCACACAGTTCTGATAACTTCTGAGACCATCCTGCAGGATGAGACAAAGCCAAGACAATGGTGAATTAATGATGGGTGAAACTAGACCCGGCCCAAGATTTCCTATTTGTGCAAACCCACGCCTCTCTACATAAACCTCATTTCAGGTCCCCAAACATGGAACTGAGGAATTATTGCACCTCTTTGTTCCTCTTCCCAGTGTGACCACATGGAATAATCTTCTTTTACGGCTGAGTCTAGTTTGTTAGGGCTGCAAGAACTCAGGATCTGACCCTATTAATTCCAGTAACATGTTAATTAAAATAGTCATCCACCAAAAATCTCTACCAAATATAAATGTGTACATCCACCATGAAGTACCAAATTATGAGACGTTAAAGCCAACAGACTTGACGCAATGACAACTTTGATATGTATAACTGATATATACTAATTAAAAAATAAGGTGAAATGCATGCTGCAGCAATGGCTCAGCAGTTAAAAGCATTTGTTCTTGCAGTTGGCCCAGGTTCAGTCCCCAGCACTTACCTGGCCATTCACAAGAACCCGGAACTCCAGTCCCAGGGCATCCAGGGCCTCTTTTGACCTCTGAGAGTCTCTGTGTGAACATGGTGTACATATGTACACTCAGGCATGCGCACAAACACATACAAATAAAGAAAAATTTTAAAGATGAAATGCTTTTTAAAAAATTAATAACAGTGATGGGAGAGATGTAAAAATCCAATAGTTGGAGATTTTAGTATAGAACTGTCCATGATGTGTTGAATTACAGAAAGGGTCAAGGAAATAAAGTCTTTTTTTTCAGTGCTAGGGTTCAAATACAAGGCCGTATAGATGCTAGGCAAGCACTTTACCATTAAGCTACATGGTCACTGTGTTTTTAAAGAAAGATTTATTTATAGGTATTTTATTGTATGAACATTTTGCCTGCATGTATGTCAGTGCATTGCATGCATGCCTAGTGCCCTCAGAGGCTAGAAGACTTTGTTTGATCCCCTGGAACTGAAGTGACAGGTGGTTGTGAGCTTCCTGATATAGGTGATGGAAACCAAACTCAGGATCTCTGAGAAAACAGCAAGTGCTTTTAACTTCTGGGTCATCTCTCCAGCCCTTGTCCCTTAGGTTTGTTTGTTTGAGACAGTCTTACTATGTACATACATAGACCATGATGACCTTGAACTTACAAACACTCCTGCCTCTGATTCCAAAGTGCTAGCTAGATTCATAGGTATATGCCAGTATACCCAGATGAAATAGAAATCTTAAACAATGCTATAAATAAGTAGAAGTTACTGCAAAAAATCAAAATACACATTCTTTTGAAGTGTTGTTCATGATGTACCATTTGAAATATATTTAAGAGGATTGAAGCCATGTAGAGTATATTCTTTGATCACAATGAATGAAGTTAGGAAATAATAACATAAGGAAATTGTAAAATACACAAATATGTCAAAATTAAACAACACATTCCTAAGTAAACAATGGGACAAAGAAGAAGCCACAAAGGAAGTTGTAAAATAGTTTCAGATGAATGAAAATGCAGACACAATCTATTAAAATTTATGGGATATGGCTAAAAGATGATTTACAGGAAGCTTTATAGATATAAACACTTGCTTTAAGGAAAAAACAAGATTCGGAGCTGGAGAGATTGCTCAGTGGTTAAGAGTACTTGTTGCTGGTACAGAGGACGTGAGTTCAATTCTCAGCACCCAGAAGGTGACTCACAACCATCTGTACCTCCAGTTTCAAGGGCTCTGACATCTGTTTTGACCTCTGTGGGCATCAGGTACACACAAGGAACACATACATATATATAAGCAAAACATTCATACGTATAAAATAAAATAAATGAAATAAGATCCAGGGACCAGATGAGGCAGTGCCATCCTTTAATTCCAGCATTGGGGATCTATGAGATTGAGGCCAACATGGTGTGCATACCTAGTTCCAAGTCAGGCAGGGCTGTACAGTGAGATTGTCTGAAAAGAAAACAAAAACACAAGCACCACAACAAAAAACAATATTCAGAGCTGGCAAGATGGTACAATGGGTAAAGAAATTCACTTCAAAAGTTACACCCTGAGTTTGATTCCCAGACACACATGGTAGAAGGAAATCAGCAATTCCTGAATGCTGTCCTCCGATCTCCATATAGTACCACTATGGCAGATGTGCACACACTAAAATAAAATAAATAAGTGTAATTTGAAAAAATGTTCAGGTGAGTATATAACTCAATAAGAGTGTTTTGTACATGAGATAGATATCCTTGGTTTGAGCTACAGCAAAAAGTGAAACTAGTAAAAATAAAAATGAAGGTTCAAAGCAGATAATCTAGCCTTCAAAGAGAAATGAGAAACAAGAGTAGAGCAAACACAAAGCAAGTAAAAATGGGTAATGTAGACTAGAAATTAATGAAATCAAGAATAGAACAAGAATAGAAACTGATGAGATGGAGAATAGAAAAAGAATTGAGAAAAGCCAATGGAGATGAAAAATTTTTTGCAAAGTTCAAAAAAATGAAAACACTGGGGAGAAAATGAGAAAGCTCAATAGCCCCAAAACAAGGTGAGAGTCATGAGGTCAGTAAAGATCTTGCAGATATACAAAGAAGTCTAAGGGTGTCACGGGGACAACCAAAATGCCAGCAGATTGATGACTTAGATGAAATGGAAAAATGAATAGAAAGCCATGAACCACAACTGACAGAAGAAAAAAATAGAAGCAAATCTAACTAGATGCAGTGATTAGAGATTGAATCCATTTGAGAGTCACTCCAAAGGAAGATGCCCAGGTAGGTGTTACCAGCACCTGAGGACTTCACAGATTCCTCCATAACTTAGAATCTCATTTCATGATGTCACTATCTCTCTAAAACTGAAACCGGGCAACGTCATAGGAGGAAACGAAGGCTAAAGGTCAATGACCGTGAGAAAATGAAAAAACAAAAAAAACAAAACAACCAAAACCCTCAACAAGATAACCTTCAAACAAAGCCCAAGAACCTATTAAAGGGAATACACACACCAGCTGGAATTTGTCACAGGATAACAGGGTGGTTTGACATCCAAAATCAATTTATACAGAAGCATATAGAACTCACATGGATTTCTATACTTTTTTTTGAGTCAGGGTCTCACTATGTAGCTATGGAACCCAGCTGGGCTGACAAGATGGATCAGAAGATGAAGTGCTGCTCTTCCCTGCAAGCTTAGTGACTTAGGTAGGTATCCAGAACCCACATGATGGAAGGAGAGAATGGATTCCCCACAGGTTGCTCTCTGACTTTGACATAGCTAGCTAGCTAGGATAGATAGATAGATAGATAGATAGATAGATAGATAGATAGATACATACATACATACATACATACATACATACATACATACATACATAGATGATAGATAGATAGATAAATAAATAGGAAGAAGAATTAGAAGTTCAGAGTCATCCTGAGCTACATAATTAGTTTGAAGCCATCATGTGCTATTTGAAACCCTGTCTCAAAAATATACCCACAATATTTAATCATACTGGCATAACTTTCATACATAAATCAATATAATATCATTGGGAGTTCAGAAATCAACTCTCACATTTATGAACAATTGATTTTCACAAATGTTGCCAAATCAATTCGTTGAGTGAAAAAAGAAATGGTATTTACACCAGGCAGTGCTGGGACAACTGGAAGTCCCCAAGTGAAAGAGTACAACTGAGTCCCTCCCTCCCCTCATGTTCAAAATTTGACCCAAAATTGACCGCTAGTCTAAAAATACTTGAATATGAAAAAAAAAAATTTTACCCCATCGGGGTCTGGGGTGCCTTGAGTGTACCCCAGTGGTAATACATGTGCCTAATATATCTAGGGGCCCTGGGTTAAAGTGTTAGTTTTGCCATTATTGTGACAAAATGCCTAGCAAAGTGACAAAGTGACTAAAGAAAGAGTGTATTTTGGTTCAATTTGAGGGTACAGTTTATCAAAGTGGGAAAGACATTGTGTCAGACTGGTCATCTCCCTTTCTCTGCCCTCTCTCTGCCAGAGATTTCACTGTGTATCCCTAGCTAGCCTGGAATTCACTATGAAGACCAGGCTGACCTTGAAGTCACAGAGATTCATCTGTCTCTGCTTCCCCAGGGCTGGGATTAAAAACATGTGCCACCAAATTTAGTTGCTTTCTCCTTTTAATTCAGTCCAGGACCTCAGCCCATGGAGCAGAACTGCCCACAGTTACAGAAGAGCTTCCCACCTCAATCTTGCCCTCACAGCTTGCCAAGCGTTTTGGGTCCTCAATGATTCTTGATGCTATCAAATTGACAATCAATGTTGGCCATCATAACAAACAGGTTTTCAGACTTATAGGAATTATTTTATAGATAGTCCAAAAAAGTCTGTTCTTAGGTAGCTTCATATTATTTTTAATAGATCAGTTATTTGTCTAAGAGCTCCACTGATTCTGTAAATTCATCATATAGTTTTTTTCATATATTGAATCCTATCATATTTGAAGTCCACAAATTACTTCCAATGGAAACATAAGTGAACTTTCTTTTTTAATTAGAGAGACCGTGTCAAGGTACAGAACTAACATGAAATTGTAAGCTCAAAACTAGATTCCAATTAATTTAGAGTTGTAGAGGATTTTTAAAAGTCTTGTTTAGCTTGACTGCCCTTTTCTGGTGACATTTTATTTTCAGTTCTAAAACTGTCTGATTTCCAAAATTTACATTTTCACCATCTGCGGAATATGCAAATGGAAGAGCAGAGTTTAGTTTGTACTTGGACAAGATGTCAACAATCTTTTTTGCATTGTGTATCCGGCAGGTTCTTTATGCTCTTTGTAGAAATCAGGATGATTTGGAACTCACTTTTTCACATTTTAAAAGTACCTAAAAGGTCAGAGAAACAGTAATTTGCCACATAATTTTCATGCAGTTGAAAGCATGATCTTCCTGGAGGTCTGACAGAACCAGCTCCACACTGGCAGAGACCACCAACTCTGATACCCTGACTTCCCTTTCTTCATCCACAGGAAATTTAGTTGTGAAGCTTAAATCAGGAAATGTACTTCCTTCATTTCATAAGTATCGGAGGGAACGGCACAGTAATGCAGGTTTGTGTATATGGTGCGCTTTGGCTGAATTAGTGGCCACCAATTTCCCTTGAACATCAGTGGTTTTAAGATTTTTAATTTCAGACAACAAATAAATGTAACAGACATTTAACTGATTTGCAAGTATTTGTCAACCGTGGTGGAATTTGAAATGCAGTTTCCACATGTGCTTTCATGTGCTCCCTCTTCCTTGGTAAAATTAAACTGTTCAGCATGGTCTAGTTTGGTTATTGAATTTCCTCATCTAGTTGTGTATGTCTTTTCATCTGCTATTAAAATGAATATTTCTCCTTCTCCTTCTCCTTCTCCTTCTCCTTCTCCTTCTCCTTCTCCTTCTCCTTCTCCTTCTCCTTCTCCTTCTTTTTCTTCTTCTTCTTCTTCTTCTTCTTCTTCTTCTTCTTCTTCTTCTTCTTCTTCTTCTTCTTCTTCTTCTTCTTCTTCTTCTTCTTCTTCCTCCTCGTCCTCTTTGTCGTCGTCCTCCTCCTCCTCTTCCTCTGCCCCCTCTTCTTTTTCTTTTTGAGAAATAGTTTCATTATGTAACCCTGGCTGACCTTTAACTTTCTATGCAGACTGTACTGGCTTAGAACTCAATGATCTGCCTACCTCTCCCCTCCTGAGTGCTAAGATTAAAAGCATGTGTGTCACCAATTCTGGCACTAATAGTGTTTCTTTTTAAGTGTTATCGTTACTGTTTTAAATCATACCGATGTGTCAGTCTGTAAGAATGTGCACATGAATGCAGGTGCTCACACAGATCATGGGTGTAGGATGCCCCTGAAGATGGAGTTTCAAGTCCTTGTAAGTGACCTAGTATCGGTGCTAGGAAGTGAACTCCAAGTTCCTGGAAGGACAGTATGTGTGCTCGATCACTGAGCTATCTCTTCGGCCCCTCAAAAAAAATATTTGTTGATTACCTACTCTGTGAAGGCATTCTTCTCAGCATATATGATATATAATCCAAATGACCCTGCCTTTGTATTAGCATTCGTCGTATAAGTTTTCCCCAGAAGTGAACAAATCTCTCTCCATCTCAGACAGGATACTCACGACAGAACAACAACAAAAATTATTCCACTCAAGTGAAGCACGCTTGAAATGAGTTTTACGGGGCTATGAAGGAGCTCGGATGACTCAAAGGCAACTGCACCACCGAAAAGCCCACCCCAGCACGGGTGAGGGCTCACGAAGGTTCTATTTCTGGAACGCCCTGCCGCAGCTTGCAGGCGGCTCCCTGGAAGTCTCTTCATTCCTCAGTACAACCCCCTAGGGTGTGGCCTCCTGTTCTACCTTTCTGAGCTTCCTGAGCCTTTTAAGTTTTGTTAGCTCTAAAGTCTCAAGAGCCTTCTTCTTCCCTCCGGATGGAAGGTTTCAATTCAGAGGAAATTGCTAAGGAATAGCATTCACCTCTAATGACTAACAATAGCATTCACAATACACCACTTTGCAGTCTCTAAGCAGAGTTGATTGACAGCTGGGTGTGACTTACACCTGGATAGGCTACTTTCCCTTCATAATAACTCTTCTCCCTGGGCCTGGAGGAAGACAATGTAAGTGGTGGATTAACATATGAACTGATTAAAAAATAACAAGCAACACGCACGCCGTATACAAGTAGATGCTAAATTGATTTGTGTGGTTGTAAGTACTACAGGAAGTACTGGAAGGTATAAGGCAGCAGTCTTAAGACTGGAGAAATCTTTTCAAACACAAGAGCTGTCACATATTTATTTGAGAGCACTCGACCACCAGTCTGCTAGGTGGTTGGGATCCAAAAAGATATAGGATGTGGTGGTCCCTTTTCTCAAACAGCCCACTGCCTAGTGGGAGTGGCAGAAGAAAGCACATGTACGTTCAGTAGAACATGGACAATTTTAAGACAGAGGTCTGGGATGGGAACAAACTGGAAGGAAGCCTTACCTAGTCAAGGGGCAAGGCATGGCTCTAGGAACACATAGGGCTGCCACTTAAACTGAATCTTGAAGACTTGTGGGTCTTGTGCAAGAAAATTGTAAAAAGGGAGCTTTGGAAAGTAAAAAGGGATGCTTAAAAAAATAAAGGCATTGTCTCTTGATTTCACTTACCAGAAAGGCTGGGGGACACTCAGTCACTTGTTCATAGTATGAGGGAAAAATGATTCCCAATCAGCAACTCTAAAGCTAACTCTTCTAAAATCCATTGAGAGTGTATGTCCAAGAGTGCAGGCATGTTCACCCACATGGAAGTCAGAGATCAACTTGTGAGAATTAGTGCCTGTCCGGTAGGTCTGAAAGTAAGCCCGATTCCCCCAAATCCAAAAGGCAGTCCAACTATCCAGAAATGGGCTCAACTTGGACTTTATATAAGAGGATTTCTGGACCAAAGTTCCCATCTGTCCAAAGGAGTCATTTACCTTATCTCTAGCAGAAGGAATATATGGTTATCTGTCGCACCTATTAGCATATGAAAGCACATGATAGGATGCTAAGTACCTGTTACACATTTCAAAGTCCATGCTAGCAGCATCCTAGGCCTTCTCACCTGCTCCTCTGCTTCAAACTCCAGCTCATAGGCTTCCCTCTCTCCAGGTTCTCAATCTCCTTGTAACCCTGTTCTGTCTCTGTCTCGCTCTGTCTCTCTCTGTCTCTGTCTGTCTCTTTCTCTGCTCCTGCTTCTCTCCCTATGCTTTTTCTATTCTCTAACCCTTACTCTTCTTCCCTCTCTCTCAGATAACCCTGGCCATGTCCAGTCTGCTGGCCATTATTCTTTCTTCCTCTGCTCTGGACTCTTCCAAATGCCTCTGGCTGCGCTCTCTCTCTCTCTCTCTCTCTCTCTCTCTCTCTCTCTCTCTCTCTCTTTCATATCTACAATTAAAAACCTTCCCCTTAACCATGCCATGGAGCAGTTGTGTCCTCAGCTTCTACAGTACCCTCCTCTTTACTGGATGGGTACTGAGGAATGAGCTCAGAGGTTTGGAGCTATGTGCCTTTATCCATCTTGTTGGCCCCCTAAAACTAACTCTTGTAGCTAATATTTGAAGAGTTCTATGGGACAGAAAATGTGAAAAAAAATTTCTTTAAAACTAAAGTTTATTTTTACTTTTAAATGTGTGTGTGTGTGTGTGTGTGTGTGTGTGTGTTTGTGCTGCACACAGGTGTGTGAGCATGTAAAAGCAGTGCTTTCAGGTCTCCTGAAGCTGGAGTAACAGGCAGGTGTGAGCCAATCACTATTTGTGTGGAGTTCATTCTACCCTTTGTCTCCTTGTCTTGTGATTCATTGGGAATATCAGATCCCTAACAAATAGTGGCCAGATACAATTTCTCCCATATTCTAGTTTTATCATTCTACAACCCTTGAGGTGGTGTAGATCTGTCAACCTGGTCATGTTATATAACCAACAATCAAAGTAGGACCAAAGCCAATGGCAACAACACATATTAGTACATATCCTCACTAAATTCTGTGTTTGGAGATGATAATATTATTGAATGAAGTTTCTTGGGGCTTCCAATGTTACAAACAGATGAAGTACCTGAGATTTTATATGTATTACACTGTAATGGAGGCCAGTCAATGACTCTCAACTTTTATGTTCTATGTGCATCCTAGATAAATGATAAACGCTAGATAAATGCCTAACCCCAGGGGCTGGAGAAAGGACTCTGAAGTTAAAAGTTAAAAGCACTGGATGCCCTTCCAGAAGACCTGGGCTTGAGTCCCAATACCTACAAAAAGCAGCTGTAACTCTAGTCCCAGGGGATTCAATGCCGGCTTCTGGCCTCCTTGGATACCAGGCATCATGCATGTGGTGCACAGACATACATGCAAAGAAAACACCCATACATGCAAAATAATGCAATAACATTTTAAAACGAAAATTGGTAAAAGGAGCTCTAGGAAGTGAGGAGGGACCTGTGATGAATCAAAAGCTCGAATGTCTCTATTTCACTTATCAAAAGAGCTAGGGACATTTCTATGTGTGTCATTACCTGGGTGAAAGTCAGAGAACAACTTGTGAGAGCTGCATCTCCCCTCCCAGAAGCTTTGCTCTGGACATAAGTTTTGGAGCCTTTTCAATCAACTTCTTTTGTTGTCTCTGTGATCTTCAAAGAGTTATTTTTTAATTAATTAATTAATTTCATATATGTGGGTACACTGTCACTGTCTTCAGACCCACCAGAAGAGGCATCAGATCCCACTATAGATGGTTGTGAGCCACCTTGTGGATGCTGGGAATTGAACTCAGGACTTCTGAAACAGCAGTCAGTGCTCTTAACCCCTGAGCCATATCTCCAGGCCTCAAAGAGTTACTTAATTACTCAATAATCTCTTCCTCTGTAAAATGCAAAAAATGACAATCCCTAAGTGGAAAAGAAGAAAGGAGATGCAAACAGAAACTAGTTTGTTACATTGTAACTGTCGGTCACATTGTCACTGACAGTTAATTCCTCATTTTGCAGACTATGCTTTTCAGTTACTTCCCTGGTATCTTCATCAATATATTAAGTTCAGCTTCTGTGTTTATTCAACAGGACTTTATGGAGTGTGCATGTTCCCTGAATCATCCCTCTGGCCACCATAGCTAGTTTCCTGGGCAGAGGTTATGTCAGACTGAACCTCGAACTACCAAGCAAAGAAGGTGTATCACCAGCTAGGCTATTCAAAAACTTAGCTCCCAATCAGGAACCCAAAGAGCCGCACGGACGGGACGGACTTAAGACCCAGAAAAGGGAAAACATTGGAAATGTAAATAAAGTATCAAAAATTTAAAAAAAGAAAATAAAATAAAGAATAAAAAGTTAAAAAAAAAAAAAAAGAATGTTGCAAAGCCTCGATGCTAAAGTTTATGGAAGACAAAATGAGTTGCAGAATGTTGGGAGCTAACACTAGCGGGGAAGTGAAGAACAATATAGTTACTGGATGCTATAACAGCCAGAGGAGCAGTAAAAACTGTTTGTTGGGGAAGAAACATGACTTAAATCATTATTTGTCTTCGTACCCCATTAGAACCTTGTAAATGATATTTCTCTTTTGACTGATGTAGAAATTAAGGCTCGAAGTGGTCAAATAATGGTTCACATTGAGGCTCCTTTTTCTCTTAGATAACATCTCATACAGGGGAATCACATGCTTCCTCACAGGAACAGCTACAATATTTAACCCAGGCAATTTTAATTTTAAAAAAATGAGAAAAATAAAAATTTTGGTGTAAAAACTACAACTATGAACAGGAAGTGTAGCTCGGTGGGAGAAAAAGAGCTGGGATCAATCTCCTCTGCCACTAAAAAAAAATAGCTTTACTCTAATTTTCAGTTTTATTTCAACTTCTATTTAAATGAAACCTAAGTAAGAGATATGACACTTCTGTCATGGGTGAAAGTTCACATTTATTTATGTGCTTCCTCAAGGTAACCTCCTCCATTTCACCAGAATATATCTACGGAGTTCATTTTTAATCTAAGGAAACTTTAGAAGAAACCAACACAGCATCCAAGTGACAGATCTAGGGAACTATCGTTGCTTTGAGTGGATGAAGTTGGAAGATTCAGGGCTGGAGAGATGGCTCAGTGGTTAAGCGCATGCTGCTGCTCTTGCAGAGATGGGTGTCCAGATCACAGAACCCATGTGGCAGCTCACAACCACCTGTAAGTCCAATATCAGAGAGCCCAATACCCTTGTCTAGCTGCTGTAGGCATCAGGTATACATGGGGTGCACAATCCATACAAGTAGGAAAAATACCCAGATGCATAGACAAAAACAAACACATCTTTAAAAAGTAAGAAAAGATGGAAATTTCAAGTCAAGTAGATAGCCCAAGTGTACAATGTAATTGATATGGAATGAAAAAAAAAACCCTCAAGAAACAGGAAAAAAAGATTTATCATGGGTTTTGAGCATATTTTTAGTAAATACATGGTAACAGATTTCAGATTTTTTCTGGACCCTTGACCTGCCCTCGAAGATCCAGATCCAAGGAATGGCTCTCAGGGATGTACTTCCTGGTTTTCTGGGCAGTGTCCAAAAATCATTGGGGAGACTGATTATGTTGGAGAAGTTTATCTATTGCACTGAATCCTAGTGAGTGGACTTAATACATCTTTTACATGGAGAATTCCTTGAAGCCAGGACCTATGTCTTTGTCTCTATTTTCAGCTCTTTTTTTCTTCAGTTTTATTGAGATATACTTCAAGAATACTTTATATATTTAATATATTTAAGTTGTTGATGACTTAGTGGGGATTTTTCTCTTATTTATTTTTAAAAATTTATTCATTTTATTTTATGTGTATGAATATTCAGCCTGCATGTTTGCCTGTGTACCCTGTATATGCCTAGTGCCTTTGGAGTTGAGAAGATGCCGTTGGTCCCTCTAGGACTCGTGTTACAGGTGGTTGTGAGCCACCATGTGGGGGTTAGGAACTGAACACAAGTTCTTTGCCAGAACAGCCAGTACTCTTGACTTCTGAGCCATCTCTCTAGCTGCACATTTGTTTTTGAGTCAGGGTCTTGTTGCATAGCCCAGGCAAGCTTAGAAATCTCTTGATCCTCTTGCCTTGAATTCCAGAGAGCACGACGAGCATCCTCAGTCACATCCAGCCTCCACTTGCTGTGTTAGTAAGGAGCGATGCCGAGTCCCCTTTCAAATCTCTAGAATCTCCCATACTATTCGCCACACAGAAGCCATCTGTAATGTCTGTTGAATACATGGCTGGAGAGGAACTGGAGGCAAAGGGCAGTGGAAGCAGATGAATCTTTTAGGAGTGGAGGCAAGCTAGAGCAAAGCAACTGGTGCCCCAGGGCAGAGCAAGTGGATCAGAGCGACATGGATGTATGAGATGATGTTGGGACTTTTGCCGAGTACGAAGTACAAAAAAGAAGCAGTAACCAAAGCCTGAAGGAGAAGGGCAGAAGAGTATTGGTACTGGTGAATCAATAAGAGATCAGTGTGGCCTACGCTATATCCCCAGGCACTAAGAGCATGAAATAACAGGCTGCATCCATCAGTCATGCTAATTGGGACTGGTCACCACATCTGGGCCCGAAGGTAACTGAATCCACTGATAACTGTCTTGGAACTCTGCATTTACTTCTCACTGTCTGTAAGGTACTTACTGCTAACATCTCCAGTTGTAGCCATTTGTCTTTTTCTTACTAGACTGTAATCAGTTGAAGGGAAAAGCTGCGTCTTAATCGTTGTTGTGCTGTAGCTGACCACAGTGCTTTGTAGACATCAAGCAGGGCATGTCTCTGCCTTAGGGTGTGCACCTTTAGCACATCATTCTGTCTTGGTTTACTTGATGGCCTCAGTATTTAGACTGTGAACTCAATGGACTTATGTCAGATTAATCTGTTTCCTTTCTGTTTGGAACTTAGTTTTGCAAACTTTTATTGGCTTAAAGTGAGTTCAAGTGAGTGCATGGATGAAAGAATGGATGAAAAACAGATGAATGAGTGAATGAATGAAATGTGGGACTAGGGCGTCAAAAAGACCACATGCTGTTCAGGCACTGCGTTTTCTCTTACATATTTATCGGTGTCATTATGGCATCAATAAGCCTGTAAAACTTGGAAGATGGTGATGAATGGCCTATGATTTACATAGAGTTTAAATGGAATGCACATCGTGGATCTTCCTATGCAAATCTCTAGTCACTGCCTTAGAGAGTACCCAGAGGCAAAGGGCAGTGGAAGCAGGTGATCTTTTAAGAGTGAAGGCAAGCTAGCGCAAAGTAACTGGTGCCCGATGCAGAGGGAGCTTCCAGACTTCCAGAGCTTGGGAGAGGTGTGAATTAAGTGTGGGGAGAGCACAGTTCTGATTGCTAAAATCAGGACCGACAGATATAGCTCAGCACCTGCACTGAAGAAAGATACCTTGTAGTTAAATGATTGATTTGTAGGTCCTCATTGAGTTCCATTGGAATGGATCAATCTTGCACCACTATGGTTACTGTTTTTTGTGCAATGAAATTTATGGTTGACCTTGAAAAGAAAAAAAAAATTTAAAGATTGATGAAACAATGTGTAACAACATTGGATCCAGAGTGTAAATCCACTCCCATTGCAGGAAACCCGGCTAGATCAAAGAAGGCTTTTTAAAGCCTCGCTGGTTCGTTAGATTTTTTTTTTTTTACATGGTTTTCTCTCGCAGAGGTCAGCAGAAAATAACAAAAGTTGACCCTCACATAACGTATACTACGTCCCTAGGCATTATTCTAATGTGATTTGTATATATTAACTCATTTGTCACAACATTTTGTGAGGGATACCATTGCGTTCTCCATTTTAGAATTGAGTAGTCTGAAGGACGAGAGGTAATACAAGGTGATCAAGGTCATAGAGCTAGAAGTGAGGGAGCTGAGATTCACAGTCAAGAGTATGGCTCCAATAAGCGAGGGAGGGAGGGAGGGAGGGAGGGAGGGAGAGAGGGAGAGAGAGGGAGAGAGAGAGAAAGAGAGAGAGAGAGAGAGAGAGAGAGAGAGAGAGAGAGAGAGGAGAGACCCTAGGTATGTAGCTCATTTGTGAGGAAGATAAAGAAAATCGCTCATCTTTTTTTATTTTGGCAACTCCAGCATTTACAAAGAGCCAGCCAGCTATTACACCAGGGACGGTAATACATGCTTCAGTTACATCCTTAGTTCACAAAAAACTTGGGAGGTATTTCATCCTCATTTCCAAGACATTCCTCCCTCCAAAAAAAAAATAATAATAATAATGTTGAGTGATTAAAACGATTAGCCCGAAGATGGCCATGCAAACAGGCAAATTGCACTGGGAGCTCTGTCTTTGCTGGCAGTGAAATCAGGCGAAAGGACGACCCCACAGGGATGCCAGGAGAGTACAATGAAATAATGGATGTAAAAGGGCCTCGACGAACAAGTGCAAGGGCTAAGGCCTGTGCATTTGCGTCGCGGGAAAACCGGTTCCTCAGGACCTGGTCCCAGGCTTTCTGGCCCCAACCCAACGCCTTCTCCTCCCAGTGCCCGGCTTTCTCTTCAAATCTCTTTCTCCGTCTCCTTCGCTCCTGCCCCAAAAGCCTCAGCCGGGCGGCAGAGTGGAGAAAAGAAGGTACGCGCGCGAGCAGGAGGCGGGGCGCTCGCCCCGAACCTTTCGAGGGGCTGGTTTGCGCGCGTGCGCCGTCCTTCGGCGGCTTCAACCGCCCCGGCTCGGTGGCCAATCAGAGTCCCCGGCGCGCTCGAGACGTCTCAACGTCCTGTGGGTCGAGTGCGTACGGAGGGAGGCAACGTAAGGGCGCTCGGCGAGCCCGTCTCTCCTCGAATGAAAGGAAACAACCTTTGGCGATTGAGCCCCGCTCTTCGGCAGTGCCGGAGAACCGACTCCCGCCTTCCCCGTCTCACCTCGTGGGCGCTGTCCTCCCTTCGCCCAGCCGTGAGCCCCACTGGTGAGTTCCCCGCGGTAGTCAGGGGCCCCCCATTCTCTGTCTGGCGGGAGAAGACGAAGAGGATGGCGGTGGCCAGGCCGACGCCCCTGCCCGTTGTTACGGGGGGGACCTCGCGGTGGTCCTTCATTGTCAGGGACCCCCAGAGGCGCCGCGCATTGTCGGTACTCCCTACAGAGGCTGGCGACCTAGTGCCGCGGGGGCGCTGAGGGGGCGCTGAGGGACATACTAGGCGGCAGCCTGGACTTCGGGGGAGGGGGCTTCACATCGGAGGAGAGAAAAACTGGGATGGGGGTTCAAAAAAAAAAAAAAAAAAAAAAACTCTGCTGTCCCTTAGATCGTTTCAGTGGTGAGGAGGGTGACTCTACTTTCGAAGTGTAAGAGGGAGAAAATGGTTAGGATGGCATGAGGGTGAGCCTTACGGAATGAGGGGGAGAAAAAGAAAAACTCCCCAGTAAGGGGAATCGGGTGAAAGTGATGGATAAGGAGATGCTTTGGAGTCAGGTCCTTAGAGGACGAACTCCTGGGGAAGGGAGGAGTGTGAAGAAGGTGATATTTTCCTGAATTCCAGAGACTTGGCCAAGGACAATCGGGGGGGGGGGGGGACCCGACTTTCTGGCTGAAAGGAACCTACTGAAGTGTTGGGAAGGAAGAGACTTTTTCGAGTTTATCCAGCGCCTTGGTTAGAGGGAGATCTAGGAGGCTAGTGTGCGATTGGGGAATAAATAACGGAGAGAATCCGCTCTGTTTCCTGCCTGGTCCTTTATTTCATGCGTGAACAGCACGGCGTTCTTTTGCAATTTCTATTCGTTTCGATATTCTGTGTGAAAGTGAAAAACAAATCTTTTGATCTTTGAAAAGCCTTTAATTTTCCTCTGGTTCCTACGTAATATCGGGTCTTATTCATACAGTTCAAATTTCTTCACTACCCTTTGGCTTGAAACAACTGGAAAATTCCTTTAGTTTCCTTTTGAATAACCGCAAAAAAAGCAGTGCGAAGCATGTAATAATATCGTGCAACCAAATTCAGGTGCCCTTCCGGTACATTGCCTATTCATTTATTTCTCTTCACTGCAACTTTGCTGATAGAAAGCTCGTGTTATCTTTGGGGGACCACACTTAAATCTGTGAATTTCAACTGGCTTGCATGCGGAAGGTTTTTCATCTTCCGGAACTGCAGTTTTTGTTTTGTTTTGTTTGTTTTTCGGTAGAAACCGTTCTTTTCAGATACCAGTCATTGAATGAGCTCTGGAGTTGGTTCTCAAATGCCCTCCTTGGTCATCCAGGTGGTTTCTACCTCAATGCTTCACAGCATCTTGGAAAATCGGAAATGCATTCATTGTTTCAGCCGGGTTTATTTTTCAGACATTTAAAAACTGTTTCCCATAAAGATACTGTTGTTTCTTTCACCTCTATACATTATCCATAATGTTACCTTTCTTTGAAGGGAAAGGTCTCATTGTCGGGTTAAAGTATTAAACTTTGGGCTTTGCCTATTCTTGAAAAACCTTTAAATTAAAACGAAAGCACTAAATAGATGTTTTTGAACCCCATAGTAATGCTGATTGAGTCCTTATTCTGCTTAACCTAGACCACAAGTGTGACAGCAGTAGATAAAAATCTGTATTTTTTTGATAGACAGTTTTGCTAGGCGTCATTGTTTCCATGATGGGCTCTGCTGCTGCATGTTTTATAAGGCAGATGTAAAAAATCAGCAAGCTATGCACACATGCATTATTTGAATTTTAGTGGAAAAATCCAATTAGTCATTGCATAGCAGGGCTAAATTTTAATCGTTTGTTGCACATTTGTGTGTTTCTGTTCACTTTACAAATAAAATATAAATTACCAAGAAATATATGAATGTTTTACAATGCAAAGTAAGTATATATGTATATATAGTCTCTTTTAGATTTTGGAATCTTTAGTATCTAGAAAAGCAGGTTCTGAAAATTAAGATGAAAATATACATTGTTTATTAGTCAAAAGAGGCAATATTCAATAAAGATAGAGTGGGGGTACCATTTCAGAGTCAATTTTGGGAATAAAGAGTGATTTTCCCTCTAAGAATTTTGCTTATCTTCAGCCATTTTTTTAAAGCTAGTGCAAGGATTGTATAGAAATGACACATTAAAGATGCCTATGAAGATTAGGTTTATAATGTACCATCCTTTCGGCTGGCCTGGATGACCTGGAGAAATGTTGAATACATCATGGTGACTTACCAGTGCCTATAATTCATTGCATGGTAGTAAAGAAATCACATTTAGAACTCCAGTAGCAGATCTGGGTGCTATTTATGAATCTTGGTGTTTTTGCATAGCTCTAAAAACTGGAGCAGCTATATTTTTCATAAAGCAAGTGGATGGACATACACTTGCCCGAGCAAATGCAAACACACTTCCTCTTTTGTTTCTTTTGTTTCTCTGCTTTCTTTTTTTTAAATGCTAAAAGATTTGCTGCCTATTTCCAATCGGTTTCACAGTTTATAGCCAGTGTTCTGAAATCAGGATTATTGAGAAGTACCCCATGGCACTTGGGAGACAGAGGTGTTTAAAATTATAGATAGCATTCATAAAGAGTTGGTTAAACCCATCAAAGGAGAGACAGCAAGATCTTTGAAGTCTTGTTCAAAAGCAAATAGTGGATATAAATTAATAGAAGAAATGTTATCTTTGTGGCTTCATATTACGTTACATCCTGATAAGCCACCGTGAATCTCTCTGAATGGCGAATTACCTTGCTGCTACTGCTGGTGGTGGTGAAGAGAGTTACCAACTGAGTTAGTGAGCCAAGTCGCTCAGCACGATGCCCTGAACATATTTAAATGTATATAAATGGCAATAGCTTAATAAGCTAATTTGAAAACAGAAGTTTGGGATTCTATTGATTTTGATGAGTGTTGTGGCAACCTGGGTCTGAGTTGCGTATTCCCAGTAATTGGGCGAATTATATAGATCAAAACACTGATTTGAAATTTGTTGAGTGATGGTATTAAATAATCTGTGTTGAGAATGATGATCCAAATCCGTAGACTTCTGTGTTACAGCTTTTCTTCCCTTTTTTGGTTTGACTGTACAACCTATAATTATAATCTGATCAAATGCAAGGCTCATTCAGAATTTTCCTTCCACTGCACAGCATCGCTAACTTAGGTATGGAAGTTACTGCATGGAGGAGACCACTATCAGATCGGCTTTCAATAAGGCGATTTGGGATAAATCTCAGTCAAATAAAATGGTTTAGTAAAAATTGGGGTCCTAAAGACTCCATTTTATGGTACAATATTAGAAGCTTTATTATTTCATTACCTGAAAAAGGAACATAATAGCAATAGTCTAAGGTGATTTTCTTAAATTTGAAGTATTTCAAGTTTTAAAAATAGTTGTTTCAAAGTTATGCTTAATTTTACTTTTAATACTTCATTCAGTATGTGAACTGGAAGAAATTAAACAATTAAAGAATTCAGTCATCTCAACAGTTTGTAGTTTTCTTTGTAGTTTTAAATTGTTCTTAGATCTTTATCATTCTGTTTCCTAGGTGGATATATGCCTAAACTTGAAATTTATTTCTTATCTTTAATTATATTAGTGGATGATTTAAGTTTGTGATTTTTGGTTTTCTGTATGTTTTTGACACAGGTCCTCAGGCTCACCTTGTGGCCCCCGCAGGCCTCATACTCATGATCTTTTGCCTGAACCTCCTAAGTACTGAGATTACAGCCATGCACCACTGTATGGAGCTGTGTTACACATTCTTATCACACAAGAGTAATTTTATTTCACATATCTTCTAATTTTAATTTGTTTTGATTTCTCTCAATTACTGTAGATTTGATTGCGTTCTTGCCACTTCTCTCTTTCCCTTTCTTAACATGTATTGTATATGGAAGGCATCTTGGGTTTTTGATACTTATCTATACTAATATTTAAGCAACTATATTAAAACCTAGATCAGATGTTAAACTACTTGTGTGGATACAGATAAGCTAATTTTTAATTGAAATTAACCATTTCATTGCCGTTCTTATTCTCTGTAGCATTTCTTGAGGCTTAAAGTGGCCTTCTTTAAACAATTTAAAAATCATGTCAAGCTCAATTGAACAGAAAAAAGGGTCTACAAGACAGCGTAAATGTGGCTTTTGTAAGTCAAATAGAGACAAGGAATGTGGACAATTACTGATATCTGAAAACCAGAAGGTGGCAGCACACCATAAGTGCATGGTGAGTATATTGGCATCCATCAAGAGACCTCAAAACCATTCTTGAGAAAGAATCTTAATAACTAACATATTAGTATTGCTGAATATGAAAGCAAAAACAGTTAGATTTTTAAGAAATGGTTTAACACTATGCAATGTCATTTTAATAGAAAATTCATTTTAAGTTTAACATCTTAATCATTGTCTTGATGTAATTATATGTGAACTATAATTTTTTCAAATGTTATTTATAGCTGTTTTCGTCTGCTTTGGTATCCTCACATTCTGATAATGAGAGTCTTGGTGGATTTTCGATTGAAGATGTCCAAAAGGAAATTAAAAGAGGCACAAAGCTGGTAAGTTGGTATTTCTGCCTCTTAAGCATAGAATTACTTAAAACTCATGAAGAAGGAAATTACTTATTTTAAAGTGTATTACTTTGTAAATTTCCTATAATTTTAAATTGTGGGCTGTTTTTATTTTCTAGTGAGTAAATCTAAAGCTTGATTTGTTTACAACTCAACAAAAAGGAGTGAATCAATATCTTGAAATATTTCTTCTCAAAAGGAAAATCTTCTTAAAGCCTGTGATCACTTACAAAATAAGCAGCTTACTTAATTTGCATGTATTATTTTTAAAATCTTCTTTCAAATGTACTTTTCCTAATTCTGGTATGTCTTCCCTTTTCATCATAAAGTTAGTATAGGTCATTACAAAGAGATGACAGTGGCCCCCTCAGCAGGGAAGTGATAACTCTTGCTAACAGAATCTTGTCCTGGGGTTTGGCTATATGACACAGCATATTTGACTTTGGATAACGTTTGGTGAATTTTCCAGGAGTTTTTCCGAAGCTGCGCTAGAGTTATGTTCCTGTAGTTATCTTCCCCACCAGTAACCAGAGTGGCAAGATGTTATATTGCTCCTTGGGAAAAGTAGCGTCACCTCAGTTGGTATTTACCACACCTGACTTATCACGCAATGCTTAATTGATTGAAAGATTGCTTTTCATTTGGCTGTTTTTTTCTTGCTTGATCTCTTAATTGAAATTACATCCATTGTTGTAGTGAGATCTTAACTGTGAATGTTATCTTATCATCCCACCCCTAAACTGCATATAAGAATAGAAAAGATCTAGGGGTTTTAATTGTGATTTTCCTTTGATGACTTTTCATTCAGGCTTCATGTAACTATAGTATGTTGATCTTTTTAGAGAGACCAGTAAACCATATTTTTATTTCCTGGTCCTTAAAACAAATTCAGATGCAATAAAAGAATGCTATTTACTTGAAAATAGTGCTGTAAACCTTATTGCATCGATTATTCTTTGTCATTATAAATACAAATCCTTCCTCTTCTTGATATGTTAAAACAGGGCCACTTAACAAAGCCTCCTGTAATCAAACCTGGTATTGGTCCCTGATACTGAAAGAGGATTAAGAAACTTTGTGCCATTGTTTTGAATGTTACATGAAGCAGAAGTATACATCTGTCAGTGTTGCTGTATTTAATCAAGGTGTAATTCATTTGAACCTCTTTGTAACGAAAATACCAGAACTTAATACAAGTTTTACTATTAGGAACTATTTTGTTTTGAATGTCAAAAACTGGTGTGTTAATTTCTCCTCCAACTCCCACCCCAGGTGTAGTGTGCTATAGATAACTCAGTTTGCTCATTGATCTAGTGAGTGGAACAGTATTGGGGGCTAAATGCCTAGAAATAGTAATAGACTTGGGCTTGCACCCCATCTCTGTCTCTAACTGGGTGACCCTGAGTAAGTTCTTTCCTTTCCTAAGCTACATATTCTTAGATAAGGGATAGTGAGCATACGTGGCTCCCAGAGTTATTACTAGGATCAATGGTAGCCACCTCTGTGGTTATTCCTTACAGATAAAAATAAGATCCTGCTAATGTCATTGAAGACTAATGAAAGCATGCCTAAGCAGACAAGTCATGAGAGCAAATGTTTTTAGGTGCTTGAGGTTGAAGCCATGCCTTAAATATACAGAGCATATGCTTTACTCCTAAACTACACCTCCAGCCCTATAGCCGTTTTTCTGGAAAATTACCATGGACACATTAATGTTATCTTAGACAAGTCACTAACTTCCTTGTCTTTTGCCACCTATCAGTAGATACTGTTTTATCATCACATACTAAACAGCAATGACAAGAAATTGTTATAGAAGGTAGAAAGATTTGCCATAGGCTGGTGGGGATGACTCATTGGTAGAACATTTCTCAAGCATGTACACGAAAATTGCAGAGCACTAATTCACTAAGAGTTATGACTTGTTTCCAAAGGTGCTTGAGCGGCAAAAGAGGAGTGTATTGGAGCCCGGGCTTTCTTCTTCGTCATCCAAAGTCTTAGAATTTAAATTACTTATGTACTGAATTGGAGAGCAGCATTTATACATTTTGGTCTGTAATGATTTCTTAAATTAAAAATTTTTTGTTTATTTAATATGCATTAGTGTTTGCCTGCTTGTATATATGTATGTGCACTATGCGCATGCCTGGGGCACATGGAGGCCAGAGGACGATCTCGGATTCGCCCAATATTGGAGCTGCCATGTAGGTAATCTTCTGAAAGGATCCTCTGAAAGAGCAACAGGTGCCCTCAACTACTGAGCCGTCTCATTAACCCTTTCACTTTTCCTCTAAGGTTTAGTTTTGTTTTACTTCTGTGTATGTGTGCTTCTGTATACAGGTATGTTGCTATGAGTGCAGTTTCCCATTGGAGGCCAGAAGAAGGCATTGCTTTCCCTGGAGCAGGGATTACAGGCAGTTAGGAGTTGCCTGATAGTTATACTGGTAGCAGAACTTGAGTCTTCTACAAAAGTAGTGTATTCTCTTAACTGCTAAATTCTCTCTCCAGGCACTGAAATAACTTAGCTTTTGGGTTTCTTCTTTACATTATATTGATTTCCTTTTAATGAGGTACTGCCAATTGACCAATATTCGTGCTTTTACTTTACTTTCCCTCGTGTAGCTTTGTCTAAGCAATAAAAGAACCATAGATCAAATAGGAAAAAATAAAAAATAGCTTTCTATATCTAAAGTACATATAAACCACATAACTGGCTTCCATGGTCAGTATTTTAAAAAAACAAAACAAAACGAAACAAAACAAAAAACCCCAAACATTTGATTCTTTGAGCCTTTTTGCCCTGGCTCTGGTTCCTGTGCATCGTGAGATGAAAAGGGTCATGAATACCCACTGAAAACAGTCACTAGCAGGAGCCCGGGCTGCTATGTGCCCTGTGTGCATTCATGGTGAAATGCAGTCAGTACCCGGTGTTGTCCTGAAGGTGTTCTTTTGCCCCATAGAAGAGGGGCTGACTCAGAGCTTGAAGCAGGGTGCAGGTGGCTGGATGGGAATCTTGCAGAGGTGGGAATGTTCAGTAGAGCAAGAAATGTGGGTCTGTGCTTCTTGCGGGTATATGCTTCCTGTACCCATAAGCACTTCCCACACATTTCCATATCAGCTTCAAGGACCAGAGAGGGAAAGCTATTTTGCATGTACATATTTATCTCTTTTCTCCATTATATTAAATATATAGACCCAAAGTTGTGCTCGGTGGAGCATGCCTTTAATCCCAGCACTTGGGAGGCAGAGGCAGGTGGATCTCTGTGAGTTCAAGGCCAGCCTGATCTACAAATGGACCCCAGGAAAGCCAGGGCTACACAAAGAAACCCTGCCCTCCTTCCCCCACCCAAAAAAACTTAGCTAACTAAATATATAGGCACAAGATACAGGAAGAGATAGAGAAAAAACTGTATTTCTAATTCTTATTTATTTTCCCATAGTGACTTCCAGTTCTTATGGAAGACATATAAGACACTGTATCTGTACCCTGTACCAGCTATATTTTGCTTTGGTTTTTATTTCATTTTATTGTATTTATGTATTTATGTATTTATTTATTTATTTGGTTTTTTTCGAGACAGGGTTTCTCTGTGTAGCCCTGGCTGTCCTGGAACTCACTCTGTAGACCAGGCTGGTCTCTAACTCAGAAATCCACCTGCCTCTGCCTCCCGAGTGCTGGGATTAAAGGCGTGCGCCACCACTGCCCGGCTTTGTGTTTATTTTTGAGTCAGGGTTTATGTGTCCCTGGTGGGCTTGAAACTCACTGTGTAGCTGAGGATGGCCTTGATTACTAATCCTCCTGATTCTTCTTTCCAAGTGTTGAGATATTATAGGTATGTGCTATAGCTACCTGTAAAATCTATCCTTCTTGTCCACCATATAGTCAAAAATGTAATTTCCAAATAAAGCTATAAGTAATCTTTGCTTTTTTGAATTTGTTGTGAAGAGACACTTGCGAGTGGTATTTGAAGAATGTATTCTTTCTGAAGCAGCTTGGTTAGATCACTGAGATCTAACACTGATAGTTACTCTTACTAATTGGTACCTGTGTCAGATAGATAACAGATGTCAAAAGAATTCCCGAGGTCTCCGAGGTCTTGTAGTTCACCTTCCTTACCCCTAGGCAAGATTTACCTAAGTCACTCCGGATGATATGTTCCTCTGCTCTGTTCTGGTGTTAGGAAACTGATTCTGCTCAAGTCACACAGAATAAGAACAGTAACGGATTTGAGGAACTCATCCCTCTGTAATTCAAGTACATCTCTTAATTTGAAGCTCTTTATTCTAACTCTGTTTCCATTAAAGAAGTATTCAGGGGTTTCCCCCTTTATTTCAAAAGAATCCTTCCTATATTCCCAAACTCCTATGTTCAAATGGGAATTTTCTACCACCCCTTATAAACTCACCTGAATGAATGTTTTATACCTTTTCTAGTAGTAGAACCAGCTGACATTTACTGAGTGCTTGATATGTGCTAAGGACTAGGCTATTTTAAATATATGATCCTAATTAATCCTCACAGTCATATTACAAGAAAGGAAAGTGTTCGTTTCTGCCTTACACAAAAGGAAACTGAGGCTCAGAGAAGTAGAGTGTGTGATCATATCACTAGCATATGGCAGATCGCAGATTTGAACCCGTGGCCAGAGCTCCTATACTAGCTGTTCTTTTAACTTGCTCCATGCCAAATCACATTTTTAAAAAGTAGGATAGTGGTCTAATGCAGATTGCAAAGTTTAGAACCTGGTCAGGCTCCTACTTAATGTATTTTGTCAGTAATATTATCTTGCTAACTGTTAGGACAGACCCTATATGTATGCTAGGTAAAAATGGTCTATTCTTAACACTGAAGATGTTTTTGTAGTCTCTGAGCATAAGAAAACATTCTACATAGCATTTACTCCGTAGGAGAGGGTGTGCAGCACGGCACGGCAGAGGCAGGGTGTGGGTACTTAGGATCTAAATAGATAGCTCCTAGTGAATGTCCATTCTCTTTGGAGGGTGTTCCCTATTTTAAAGGTTAAGACTTCTTTCTAGAGATAGTCAGGTACTGGAATGAATGTAGGAAATGCTTTGAGTTTTACCAGGTTAAAGTTGAGTAAGAATGGTTAAAAGATTTTTTAAAATATCAGACAAGGATTTTAACTCAGAAGGAGAAAGGCAAATAGGATTTTTTTTTGGAGACAAGTTCTATACAACAGCTCCTGTGGAGAATGAAGCATAATGATTGCAATTTACTGGTCTGCTTTCTGTTGATGTCCTGCAGGCATGTTAAAGTCCACCTGTCTAAACCAGTATTTATAACCTTCTACCCTGAAATCTGATTCTCTTTTTTCTTTCTGAATCCTTTACCTTCCACCCTTCCACATCCATTGTGTGGATTCTCTTTCTCAGCATGCTTTGACTTTTAAAGATTTACTTATTTATTTTATGTATATAAACACACTGCAGCTGTCTTCAGACACACCAGAAGAGAGCATCAGATCCCATTACAGATGGTCGTGAGCCACCATGTGGGTGCTGGGAATTGAACTCAGGACCTCTGGAAGAGCAGTCAGTGCTCTTGACTGCTGAGCTATCTCTCCAGCCTGTCTTAATGGTCCCCTGTATCAAGCTTTCCTCTTGTTTTCTGGCAAACATAACCACTAGTACTTGCTTAACTGCTTTTAACAGCGGCTGCCAGGCTTGTGAGATGGTTCCACTCTGGTAAAGGTGCTTGCCCCCGAGCCTGACAACCTGAGTTCGATTCCTAGGAAGCACATGGTGGAAGGAAAGAACCAACATGATCCTGAGAAATCCCGTCTTAATGTACTTTTCCCAGCCTGGTCTCCTTTCTCAGCTTTTCAATGTGTTCCTTCACAAAAGTTCCTTTTGTATGGCTCAGCTGAAACTCATGCTTGTCTCTGCCATATAGACCAGCATTGCATGCTTAGTAGTCAGGACACACAGGCAGGCTTTTTCTTCCATGGTGAGCTGTGGTCTCTAAGCGAGTTGAAAATATGTTCTCTTTGCCTGGTGTAGCATCACATGGGCATAGTGCACGGACATGTTTGGCACAGTGCTTTAAATCTTCTTTGTGCTCAGTACTTTTCACATTAGTAAGTGGGCAGTGATCAGTCCTTGCATTTCAAAGAGGAATGGGTCTGGATAGGAGAAAGTGAGAAACCTTTAATAATGGGCTGGGTTTAAACTGGGACAACATAAAAATTCCTGATCTGGTTAATCGGCATTGTAGTGTTGTTTTGAGGTTTTGGCAGTTTGAAAGAGGAGTTGAATGAACTACGTTAAAAAATGATCCTGGTTATTCAGTACGGTGGGGATGTGTACTTCTCAAGCATGAGGAATGCTTTCAAATATCCCTTTAACCATCACTCACCCAGTGTTGTTACTTTTGTTATATTCTTGGGCGTTATATTTGTCGGGTAAACTTTAGATCTCATCTTTATATGTGTTTATCAAATATTCCAGCACCTACTTCGTGCCAGGCACAGTGCTAGATACTTTGGAAATAGACCTGAAATAAAAGCCTTAGAAGTAAAGAGTGCCATGGGAGAGCTGGGAAAGGAGAGCAGAGCTGATGCACCTGAGAAGTCAGAAGGCATTGTGGGAAATGACATCGGAGCCTAGTATCAGTAATGCCAGCACTCAGGAGGCTGAGGCAGGAGGAGGAAGATGGGAGTTCCTGGCAAGCTTGGGCTACAGAGGATAACCTTTTCCTGTAAAAAAGGGTGGTCTGATACTGTGGAACTCAAAGGTGAAAGGGAGGGTTTCAAGGAAGAAGTATTGGGTGATGGTGGACGCTATGTAAGTTCTTTTAACAGTGATCCCTCACCAACTTGAATAAATGAGAAAAGGGCTGCTTTTAAGAAAAGCACATCTTGGCTCTTATAAGAGTCTCACTGTTCTCTAGGCTGACTTTGAAATTCCCCTGCCCCAATCTTCTGAGTGCTAGGAGTACAGGTGTTTGCCACAAGGCAAACTTTTTCATAAAAGACCAGATAATAAAGTAGTAAGGCTTTCTCCCAGCTAATTGGGCTTAATTGTTATCAAAGGCCGTAGAGTATTTGGGGAGGAAAAGAGTAAATTTTCACCATGAAGATTTTTCTCTTCATCTTTGTAACTGTGTGCACATGCATTATGAATGTATTCATGCAAGTGGGAATTCTTTTTAAAAGCCAGTTATGGCATGCAGGTTAATTTTAATGTCTGTAGGTATTTTATCAGAAATTTCTATTAAAGTGAACTTTACTTTTGTGGTGATTAAGTAGAATAAGCAGTGATGGAGAAAACTGTCTTCGGCTATTATGGAAATGCATTTATTTAAATGCAGTCTTTTTTCTTTGCCTTCCTGTAGTAGTTTTGTAATTGGGAACACTGTAACTTTATGTCATAGAATTCTCATTTGTGTTTGTTAATGGAGGAGAACCAAAGCCAGTAATTTAAAACCAGAGCTTTAGGAGGTGCAGCTTACTGCTAGATTGTTTGCACGGCATGTTCAAGGACCTGAGTTCAATCCTCAGAACCGCAAAAACAACTGACCAATTATGCCAAATAATTTTTGTGTGGCTTGGGGGACTCTCTTGGTGCTTACTTGAGTGTGCCTGTGTTTTGGGCATTCTTCATAGATTAAATATAGCAAGGAGCCAGGCAGTTCACAATATTCTCAGCTGCAAAGACCCATAGCTGAGAAAAATCTATACAAAAAAGTCTGCACTTGCAAAATGCCTGAAATTTTCAGTTGAAGAAGGGGAAACAAGAAACTTGAAATGCTCCGGTGGGAGAAATGTCTTTTTATTATCAGACATGGTTTGGGTAATTGGATTGAGTTGAAATAGAGGAGTACTCAGCAGAAGGTCAGGGGGGTAGACTAGGAAAGAACTTCACAGTCCAAGTTTACTGCCCTTCAGTTTTCAAGTCTCCCTCAACTACTTCCATTTAGTCTGTTACTCTGGTAAAAACAGATGACAAGTGCTTTTCATTGGCACTATTTTTTAGAGGTACCTGGAATTTGAAGTCCAAATCTGTCTTGTAAGCAACTTGTCACTTTTCAAGGGTGTGAGAGTGTTCAGATTTTTTGAGGGTTTTTAGCTTCCTTTTAGACCTCCTAAGCAAGTTTTGATTTGTGATCCCCTTCAAAAAGACTGGTTTTGAAAACACGAATACAGCTCTAATATCACATCGAAGCAGTTTGCAATTCATGCCCGTCCCTGGCAATGGCATTGTTTTTAAAAATTGTAACAGGTGATTTGATGACTGTCAACTCACTAGGTAAGCCAGAGGCTGCTTCTGTCTGTGTTGGCTATGTGAGGTATTATTATTCTCAACTATGATCCTGGAGTTGTGCAGCAATATTGGGAGATTTCTGACTATTTGCCCTAACCGTACTGTCTGGCTTTCTGGTTTTTATGGGAGATGGTGTTATTAGCCAAAAGAACGTGCCAGGCCACTGTAAGGTGAGCTTGTCTCTTGTGAAAACACCCTAGATACGGGTGTCCCTTTCTTTAGGTGCTTTTGACAATTTGCGTCTTTGCCTTACAGGCTCAGGACCATGGCTTCTTTTCATATCTTCCTTTGCATTTTCTGTATTCAAAGCAGTTTTCTGAAGCGAGTGTGTCCAACGCAGTTAACCACATTGATCTGCTGTGAGAATTTATGTGTGCTGGGAGTTCCTCTGCTACAGCTGAGCTCTGTGAGACTGTGCTATAAGGGTTTCCACGGACCCACTGGATTCTAGCTTTTCCACAAACTCACTCTTTTTCTGCCTAGCCATGAAGTTGGCAAAGTCTTTTTCGTTTTCTTCCCCACGGCTACTGAGAAAACAGTGTTTTTCCTTTTGATCCTTAAGACTTTGTGGAGGCTTGGACTCATTCTTGGCCTTATTCAGTTGACTGAAGCGCAGGTATGCTTCGCTGTCTGCTTCCTACGGTCCAGCTAAATTTTAGTCTTTGAGTTCTTTGTGTGGCCTCTCATGCGTGACTTGGTTCCTCTTTCATCTGTGGGGTCAGCTTCTTGAGACCTGCTTCTGTGGTACAGCTTAACCCACGTTAACATACCAGAACTTCTGGCTGTTACCATGGCTTCTGAGCATACTGCAGAGAGGCTGTACAATTCCCCATGATAGGACAGGACCTCCTTTCCCAGACTCTCCCACTTTGGAGCTAGAGATTCATAATTGAGGTTTGGTGAAGAAGGGGTAAAAGAAAAGCGTTATCAGCAACAGTGTTTTTGCCTATTTAAAACAAAAACATGGACTCTAGGATACAAGCAGAGTAAGCTGAGAATTAACATTTATACCTACATTGGGGGAAAGGAGATTAGCTCTCAAGAGAATATTTAGTAGATAGGTCAGCCTCCCTCCTTTTGAGCAGGGAAAGGACACCATTGTTCCTGAAAAACATGTTCCTGTCAGATTAGGTTTTGTTTTCCCACATTTGAAGGCAACGGAGACACATTGGAAGTGTGATGGAAATGGCAGCTGACACTCTTCTGGACAACAAGTAGTGGTAAAGAGTGTGACAAACTTCAGAGCAGATAGTCTCTGCAAAGGCAGACACTGGGTACAGATCTAGGCTCCATCTCGAATAATCTGTGTTGATGACGGTGGCGATGGTGGGATCTCATTCATCTCTTGTTTGAGAGAAGGGTCTCACTTTGTACCCCAGCTGGCTTAGAACTCACAGACATCTACCTGACCCTGCTTCTACCTCCCTGGAGTGAGATCAAGGCATGTGCTACTGTGCCCTACACACTTTTAAATTAATTTTTCATTCGTTGAACATTTCATACATTTATGCAATTTATCTTTATCATATGCATCTACCGTTACCTTCCTCCAACTGCTCCTAATGTCCCCCGCCTTGTCACCCTGCTAACATCATGACCTTCCTTTTGGTATTACTAGCCCCGTGAGTCCAATTATTGCTGCCCATATGTGCATGTGTGTGAGGCCATCCACTGGGGTGTGGGGAACCTATCAGCAGCCAAGTCCCCAAAGGACAGTGCTTTTCCCTTCCTTTCTAATGGTTTTGTTTTAGAAAAAGCCTTCTCTTTTATTTCAGAAATGGTTCTCCCCACCTATCTTCCTTCCTAGCGTCTTTAATTATGATATTTATCTGTAAGCTTTCAATTTTGTTTCTAGAAGAGCTAATCTGTCCTCCCTACATTCGGTGTTTATTGAACTGAATTGTCCTCAATTTTATTTTTCCAGTCCTTGATCAAGCTTGTAAGTTATTTTGTGTCTTTTGGTTGGTTGAATGTGTGAGAGTGGCGTGCCTGTGTTGGGCAGTGCCTTCAGAGGTCAGAAGAGAACACTGGATCCCCTGGAAGTAGAGCTAACAGATTGTTAGGAACCACTATGTTGATCCTGAAAACTGGACCTGGGTCATCTCTCTTACCATTTCTGAGTAAGGATCTCAATGTAGTTCAGGCTAACCCTGAACTCAGGTTGCCATCACATGTGAAGTCCTCTGAACTCAGTCTCCAGAGTTCTGCTATTAAAGGCATATACCACATCCACTTCATAATTATTTTTAGAAATACTTGAAGGTAATTAGGTTAAGTCTTCTTAGGTAAAGTGTGTATGTGTGTGTTTATGTGTGTGCCACAGCACATGTGTAAGTTAGAAGACAGCTTTGTAGTTAGTTGTCTCCTTCTGCCTTTATGTGGCTTTTAGAGATTGAACTCAGGTCACCAGACAAGCACATTAACCTGCGGAGCTATCTTGCCAGCCCAAGTCTGCAATTTAAAACAAAACAAAACAACAACAAATCACGGATGAGGAAAAAAATGTGATATAAGATGTGCCAATCTTCAATAACAATTAACATAGAATCAATAAATTTATTGAATATGCTCTTAGTTTTCATGTTCATTCAGTCTAGGACTGGAGTTGTGATTCAGTGGGAGAGTGTTTGCCTACTATGCACAAAGTCTTGGGGTCTTTCTTTAGTGTTATCAAAAATAATGTAGAAGGGATAGTTAGGGAAAGTCTATCCATTTATAAAATAATAGTCAAGTAGGGATCAAAATTAGAAGAGCTAAGATGAAGATGGCATGTGTCCTGTGCTATAGAAGTTCAGGGAGAAGAATTATTACAGATGTTGGGCTATAGCATAGACTCTTAGGGAAACACTGTGAGCACACGCCTAAAATCTTGGCATTTGGGAGGCTGACACAGGATGGTTGCCAGTTGGAGGCTCGCTGGCCCACAAAGTGGTACCTTATCTCAAAAAGGGAAATGAGTAGCTGGAGAGATGGCTCAGTACTTGGCAGCACTTGCTATTCTTCCAGAAGACTCTGGTTCAATTCTCAGCACCCACATATGGCTCAGAACCATGTGTAAGTCCAGTTCCAGGGGATCTGATGCCCTCTTCTGATTTTTCTCAGGCACACAAACACCCACATACATAAAAAATAAGGAAAAATTTATGTAAAACACCCTCTCCCCAAATCCTAAAATCTAAAGCCCCAAAGAAATTCTATTCCTAATCTTGACAAATATTTTATACTGTAAAATATTTTATTGATATTTTGTCCTATTCTTCATTAAATAGAACTAACAATAAAATACGCTTTTGATTACTTTAAAACAAGATCTTCTGGGGCTGGTGAGATGGCTCAGTGGTTTAGCTGACTGGCTAGTCTTCCAAAGGTTCTGAGTTCAATTCCCAGAAACCCCTGCTGGCTCCTGGCCATCTATAAGGGGATTTGGTGCCATCTGCTGGCAGGTGTGTGTACATGCAGAACACTTAAATGAAATTTTAAAAATGGTCTTCTTGTGTTTCCTATGATTATTTATGAAATTGTTTTCTGTTACCTTAGCTGCTTTAAAGCACTTACTTTGGACATATCTGAGTTTGTAGATGCCCCCCTACTTGTTCAAATATTTTGATTTCCTTTGCTTTCTCAGTTGAGAGGCAAGCATTGAGTGCATTGGCTCCACTATTCCTGATACTTTTAAAAATAAATTTTTCTATAACAAAATACTTTGAATATTGTAGAAAAATCAGAAAATACAGAGAATTAAGAAAACCATTCAAAGATAGCAACCCAGTATTTTGCTATATTTACTTCCCACCTGTTTTCAAAGAGTATGTACTAGAAACATTATTGAGATTGAAATTAACATAGTTTCATATTCTGAATTGGTTTTCCACTTACCCATTACTTTGAAGCTGGGCATGCTACTCATGCCTGCAGTTCCAGCACTTGGTAGTCTGAGGCTGCAGTATCACAATCTGAGTTCAGCTTGGGCAACAATATGAGATGCTCTCTGAAAGAAAAATTTTCAGAAGGAGCCGCAATAGAATATTCCTTCATATGGATGTGATTTATTTAGACATGTTTCAGTTGTTTTATAATTGGAACTATTCAAAACAATTCTGCAAATGTGCGTATATATACATTGTTTATGCCTGTTACTACTTCCAGTAAATAAGCTGAAATATAATTACTAGAACAAGGGCTATAAACTTTGGGAAGGCAGTATTTCTAACCCTTCTGTTTGAAGGGGTTGAAATTTGAACCTAGGGCCTCATATATGCGGGCAAGTGTGCTATGATCTTGCTATATACAGCGTTTCTTTTTATGGTAATTACTTGAGTTTCAGTACTCATTTGAAGAAGTAGGTTATTTCTTGTGTATTAATAGTGGATAGAAGCCCTCGTGTTTCTGGGAAGTACCTACATTGAGAACTTTTATTTTTTACTTACATGGGTATTTTTTTAAAATGATAGCATTAATGAGTTTGAGTGTTTGATTTCCTTAGAGGAGTGTAAGACATTTTATTGGAATTTATATTAGCCTCCTAGTACATTGACATTGTTAAGGACAAAGCCGTCCAAATGTTGGATCATAAGTATCTGTTTCTTTGCTTGTTGTTTGATCTTGGTTTGGGTTTTTGGAGGTTGAGTCTCTGTAATGTAGCCCAGGCTGGCCTGAAACTCAATCCGGCCTTGGCCTCCTGAGTACTGAGATCAGTGTTTAGAACAAGGTATCTAGCAACCAGGAAACGAAGTGAAGGTTTTGTTTTTCCCTTATTGTGACTCACTTTGATATGGCATTTATAGCTTAGGAGATAGCACATTAAAAGGCCACTGGGTACAGTGCATTATGTTTTGTGAACCAAAGCTATTAATAATAATTGTTGTCTACTTTTTAAAAAAGAATTGATTTTGAAGTATAGAGTTGGTCAATCACTATCTAATAAGTTTAGAATATGAGATAAATTGAGTTGAAAGAATCTTTTCTTTTTTTCTCTTGGCTTGAATTCATAATGCAGAAGGTAAGTAAGATTAAATTAAAGCAGACAGGCATATTTTCACAGTATAATCAATTAGCTATCACAAAATATCCTCAATTCAAGGTATTAAAAGTACCATATAATTCTTTTATCCTCTCTACTGGCCTAAGTTCCAGTTGATTTTATCAGGTTCCCAAAATAGTGTAGGGAAGTTTTTCTCAAAGATTTTCATTTAAATCTTTATTGATCTTCCTTAAATCTTGAATAAATCTCCATTTGAATCTGATTTTAAGACATTTTTGCCGATGGTATTAGGACTGGTGGGAGGCCATTGTGGCAGGGATAGCAGTGTGCCACTGAGATGTATTATTGGCTTTCTTACCGATTTAAGTGGAAGTTTTAGAAAAAAAACTCATGAGTTTTTTTCCTAATCACTTGTATCCAGCAAGTTCTAGATTGTAAAAGAAATCTATGTTTTTATACTGTTATTTATATGTAGCTCAACTCCATGATGTATAGTATTTCAAATGTTCTCTTGACCACAGCAGAACATCACACATTTATAACATCTTATATATTCTGTCAGCAAAATAAAATAGTACCATCAGAATAATTTTATTCAATTTTTTTTTCAGGAAACAAGATAAGAAAAATAACATGAATTAGACTTTTTTCTATAGCCAGTTTGCTTTTCCTGACAGAAATTAGAACATCCCTAGCCTGTTTGCTACAGAATTAGCAGAATTACATTTGAATATTGTTTTGTTGTTTTTCCCTAGATGTGTTCTCTTTGTCATTGTCCTGGAGCAACCATTGGCTGTGATGTGAAAACCTGCCACAGGACATACCATTACCACTGTGCATTGCATGATAAAGCTCAGATCCGAGAGAAGCCTTCGCAAGGGATTTACATGTAACTTTCATTTTGCTTTTACAATTCCTCCATTCAAAGCGTTTCATCCTCATTATGAAGGCTGCTTTGATATGTATTAGTTAAAGAAATGATTTAGAAAGGGTCACACTGACGTTTATAAGAGAATTCCAGTTTGCGCATAGGGTGGACTGTGCTGCTCATTTTTGTAAATTGAAAAATGAATTTAGTTTGCATAATCATAATTTTGTATTTCCCCCCTCAGGGTTTATTGTCGAAAACACAAGAAAACTGCACATAACTCAGAAGGTATGTTTCATTAGCCAGTTTTATGTTCAAGAGGAAATTAGAATAAAATTTAAGTGCCTTATCTGTGCTTTTCATGGTTCAGTTATTTCATGGTTTAGCTCATTGGATCATGAGCTGTCATGATCCAAAAATAAAAGTTTCCAAAAAGAAACAAGTTTTACATCAGTTTGATTATAATATGCTATGGTTTTGTTAATAGTTGTTAATGTCTTGCTGTGTCCAATTTATAAGTCAGACTTTATAATGTGTAGGCATGTGTAGGGAGAACCACATTTAGCCTTAGTCATGATTTTGTATAACCACTGGGAATATAAAAACAAATCCTCCACTGAGAAATGAGTGGAGACATACAATGCTTTTTTTCTAGGGAAAAAAAGAGAAGTTTGTAAGTAACTAAATTTAAAATAGAAGCTTATCAAGTTATTTTATAGTTTGTTTCCACTTAAATTTATAAAAACTACCTTAGTTTAGTAATGTTTATATATTGTTAGCCAAGTTGTATTTGGTTTTAAAAGATATGGGAAAGTTAGTTCTAAAGTTGAATTCTGACTCGGATCAAACTTTTTAAAACATTTTTATTCTATTTGAAGTATGTGAGTGTTTTGCCTGCAGGTTTGTGCACCATGAGCATGTCTGGTGCCCATGAAGTTCAGAAGGGGGTGTCAAATATGACTTGGGTCAAACATTTTCTTTTCATTTTTTTAAAAAAATTTTTATTCATTTTGAAGTGTGTGATTGTTTTGCCTGCAGGTATATCTGTGCATCATGAGCATGTCTGGTGCCCATGAAGTTCAGAAGGGGGTGTCAAATATTCTGAAACTGGAGTTACAGATTGTTGTGAGCTGTCATGTGGTTGCTGGGAATCGAACATAGGTCCTCTGGAAGACCAGCTAGTGTTCTTAAACAGAGTCACCTCTACAGCTCCGGGTCAAACCTATTCAAACAGATGGTTTTGATACATTTAATAGCAGTATAAAATGGATTAGATTCTATCTCAGATTATCCTGTTTTCATTTAGCTTTGATTCAATCTTTAATTTTTTGTTAGCTTCTAAGACTGTTCTGTTCAAATTAAAATGGACCAGATACTGATATTTTAGGAAGTTGATCCTTTTGAGACAGGGTCTCTATTATGTAGCCTGGGCTGTCCTAGAACTTACTATATAGAACAGGCTGGCCTGAACTTACAGAGATCCACCTGCCTCCGCCTTCCAAAAGTGCTGGGATTAAAAGTGTGTGCCACCGTACTGGGCTTTGGACGTTTGATCTTTTTAAAGACTTAGCTGGGAGCTAGAGAGATATATAGCCTTCTTGTAAAGTATCTGAGATGAGTTCCCAACTCCCATGCTGGACAGCTCCTGGGGTCTGTTGACTCTGGCTTCTATGGGCACCTATACTCATGTATAACTACACACACACACACACACACACACACAAACACACACATATAATAAAGTAAATCTTTAGAAAATTGACATACCTAATTCCTAGTATAAATATTAAAACTGGTTCCTCTTTTGATCTCTTATAATTTGCTTCATAATAGAAAACCATACTATTTTCACATCTGAAGTCCACATTAATACAAATACTTCTAATTGTTGGTTCAAAATATAGTCATCATACACATGTATTAAAATATCCCTGTACTGTATATACATCATACTTATTATATGTTAATTAAGATATTTAAAAGAAATTTTTTAGTAGATATACATGCTAACCATGATTTGGTCTTAACACATTGTATACATGTGTTGAGATATTGCACTGTATTCTACAAATATGTACAAATAAATTAGTAGTTGAATAAATTCAACTCAACATTGAATATAGATGAGCAGGCACACGTACATAAATAATAAATGAATTTTTAAAAACATTTTTGTGCTTTTTTTAGAAAGGAGAGTATAGAGCTGGAGAGATGGCTGGAGATTAAGAGCATTTGATGCTATTGTAGAGGACTAAAGTTTGGTTCCTAGCAGCCACATCAGGCCAGGGATCCAGTGCCCTCTTCTCGCCTTATTGGAAATAGACTGGATAAACAATAAGAACAAAATACTTGGAGGTGAAAGAGTGTGATTGAAAAGCCCATATAACTGTTTTTCTATTTTTCTCACTTAATTCTAGAACTGAATCTAACATCTTTTGTGAAAAGTTATACGTAGGGACTAGCCGTGTGTCTCAGGGATAGATGGCTTGCTTGGCATGCATGATGCTCTGGGTTCTAGCTCCAACACTACATTTTCAAAAGGGACAAAGAACCACTGCAAGGAAGCTTTCCTTAATTCCATTCCTAAAACGAAGAAAGAACCATTGGAAGGAAGCTCTCCTATAATTCCATTCCCTCGAGACGTTAACAGTGCATTTATGCAGTGCCCTTTGATGATTAGAGTGGCCATCTGAGTTAAGAGCTGAGGATTAAGATTCATGTTCTGATTCATACAAGTATATGAATATACTGGAACTGGATACTTGAAATACTTAAAGATGATTAATATGTACTGATTAACATAGCTGGCTAGTTTACTTTCTAGACTTCTGAAGCCAATACTACCATCTAGTGGTAGAGAAAAGCCACTGCAGTGCAGACTGTATAAAGAAGAATGGTTAAAAATTGTTTTTTGTTTTTTGTTTTTTTAAAAACATTTAATGCTTGTGTGTGTGTGTGTGAGAGAGAGAGAGAGAGAGAGAGAGAGAGAGAGAGAGAGAGACAGACAGACAGACAGACAGACAAACTTGTGGGAGTCGGTCATGAGTAACCCAGGATTGATTTCATGTCTTCAGCCTTAGCAAGTACCCTTTTCTGCCTGCATCTTTGCAAAGGCTCAACTGAAATGATTTTGAGTGCTTTTTGCTTAGTGAGAGAGTTCTAATTCTATTTCATACTTTATGAACAACTTCAAATTGGCTTGCTTTTTTTTTGGTTCACGGTATACTTCTATAAATTATCAGGCCTTTTTGTTTCCTTGGTATATAGTGTATGCTTATGCTTACATTGTGGAATTTGAGGCATAATCTTCAAGTATTGCAATTTTAAGATATATTTTTATAATCACGTCCTGTGTGCATGCCTACTGTCCACGGAGAAGGTCAGAAGAAAGCTCTGGATCCCCTGGCGCTCGAGTTCTGGAGAGTTACAAGCTGCCATGTGGGTGCTGGAAGAGCAGTCAATGCTTTGAACCAATGAGCCATCTCTCCAGCCCCAGTGTTGGCAAGATTTATATTTAGAGAATTTGGCTTTTTAGCTCAAATGTATTTTCTATTGAGTACTTTGTCAGGAACAGCTAAGATTTGTTCTGATGGGAAGCTTGTTCTACTTTATGGTTGGAATTTATGATGGGGATTTAAAGGATTTTATTTCAGGCATTCTCTGAAAACTATACTTCATTGGTCTCCAGAGCAAAGGACTTGATACCTGTGACAGTTTCTTTAACATTTACTGTCTGTAGCTCAATATTTCTGATATTGCAACATGAACTGTTGTGAAGCACTAAATTCAAGAATAGTTTTATAATAAAGCAATTTAATTTTCTAATCGTAAGTAAAATATTATTTCGTATTAAATACCTGAAACCCATGTCATCTCTTTTGGAAATAAAACTTGGAGGTTAAATCTAGTATCAAGATGGGACAGAGGTATCAGAGGTGACACCAAGGTTTTTGGTATAATTAAATTAGTTATTGAATGATGCTATTCATTTAGATAGTGGTAGAGTTGGAAAGACTTATGAAGAAAGTTAATGAGTTAGGCTTTAGAAGGTCAAGTTTGAGATGCATATATATATATATATATATATATACGCATGCTATCCATGTAGGGTGTCAGCTAAGTCCGTGGGTGGATTAATATTGCTCTAGTTTTCTGAATAGAGACCTTGGCTAATGATAAGAATCTGCTACTGTTGGTCAGTGTATCTCAGACAGTAGAGGAAAAGTTGCCTAGGGAAAAAGCTCAGAAGAGATGAAGGCCTAAGACTGAGTCTTGAAGACTGTTAATGGTTGAAGGATGGGCCTGCAAAGGCAGAGGGACATGGGTAGAGAGGAGGAGGAAAGTCAGTTTAGAGTTAAAGCTATAGGATTGAAGAAAGGTAGAATATAGCCCCAGAAGGAACTAAATGGTTAGTTTTTCTCTTGAGACAGCATCCACTGGCTCATTGACAGTAGAGCCATTCATTCGTGAGTTTAGGGAATGCTTTGGGTAGAAAAGTTGAGATATGAACCACTGAGGAATGATTTGGCAGCAAAGAATGTAGGTAAGTCTTAAATAGGATTGGTTGTAAAGAAGCATGGGGGCACTTGATGGAAATTGAAGAGTGGCTTGTTCCCCTGATAGGCTCTTTTCTTATGGTGCTAGAGATTGAGCCCAGAGACTTGTGCATCAGTCAGCTGCTTGATCAGTGAGCTACACCCCAAGGCTTTACTGTTTATATCAGCCTTTACATATTTTAGGTTTATTTTATTTTATGTATATGAGGGTTTTGCGTGTGTGTGTGTGTGTGTGTGTGTGTGTGTGTGTGTGTGTGTGTGTGTGTGTAGTGCCCATGGAGGTCAGAAGAGATCATTGGAGCCTCTGGATCCTTGCCACTAGACAAATAAAAAGGTGGGAATTGAATCCAAGTCCTCTGCAAGAGATGGTCAAAACTTCTAAGCCATCTTTCTAGCCCCTGTTTAGGGGTAGTTCTAAGTTCATAACAAAAACCCCTGTGAACAGATAGAGTCTCCTTAGTGCTCAACAATGTGGAGTAAAGCAGTGCATTTGTTTCAGTCTATGATACAACACGGACACATCATTATCACCTGAACTCCCTAATTTTCGGGAAGGTTCAATGGTGATGTGAAACATTCTGTGGCTTTTCACACGTCTATAATGATGTGTACCCAACTTTATATATACACACACACACACACGAGTAGAAGTTTCTTTGATGTTCTTTCTTTACATTATCTAGTGTGGTAGCTACGTGTGGTATTGACTAGTGTTATTAAAAATCATATCCTACTTTTCTATTCTTAATGGGATGTTTATGCATTAAACGTGGATGAGAGTTACCAGAATCAAGTCATGAGTGCTTTGTCATGTTGTGTTGTTTTGAAACAGGGTCTTACTGTGTAGTCCAGGCTGGCCTCCAGCTCAGTATCCTGCTGCTTTCAGCCTGAGTGTAGGGACTATGGGCAGTTGTCACTGTGCTTAGCTAAGCTCTACACCTATGTGGTTTTCCTGTGTGTGTGTTTGGATAGGAGCTATATTCTTTATTATAATTTTTGAGCTATTCACTTTATTTTTGCACATTTTACAGTTTTTTGTATGTGTGCATGCACAAGTTTGTGTGTACATGCAGGGGCTAGACTCAGATTGTCAGACTTGGTTGTAAGCATCTGAACCCACTGAGCCATCTCTCTGGACCCTTTTTACTCCTTTTAAAAGCAACATTTTAAAGACTGTAAGCATGAGGCCAGAGAGATGGTTCAGCAATTCAGAGATCAGGATACTCTTACAGAGGACCTGGGTTTAGTACCCAGCATCCACATGTCAATTGTCTGTAACTCCAGATCCAGAGGTACCGACACTTTTTTCTAGCCTCTGTAGATGCTACACATACCACGGTACACTAGTACACTGACATATATTCAGGCAAAATACCCATACACATTCCATAAAAAAAAATACGACTTCAAAAGAAGCTTTACGTTAATAAACGTGGGGCTGGAAAGATGGCTCAGTGTTAAGAGCACATGCTGCTCTTTCAGAAGACACAGTCCCCAGTCCTCGCATCAGGTGCCTACTCCTGTAACTCCAGATCCTGTGGGTCCTCTTCTGGCTTCTGTAGAAACCAGCATGAATGTGTACACATACAAAAACACAAAAATAAATCTTTTAAAAAGGTGAGTATTAGTAATAGTAACTAGGTCTGGCTTATAAATATTACTACTAGTCTATGCTTATAGAAGTAACTTGATAGCACAATTTATAACCACCAAGCATTTGACTATCTACAAGGAATTATGATTATGAAAAGTGGTTTATTTAAGATAATTTTTAGGCTGCAGATATGATCACTCAAACCTGTGGTTCCAGCACTCAGGGGTCAAGGTAGGGGGAATGCCATAAGTCCAAGGTCAGCCCAGACTACAGAGGGCAAACCTATCTTGGGAAAAAAAGTTTAAAAGAGGTTTGGAGCGGCGCCACAGTTGTAGAGAGTGCGAATTTGGTTCCCTGCACCCACGGGGTGCCTCATAATTGTTTATAATTCCAGTTCTGAGGGGTCCAGTGCCCTCTTCTGACTTCCTTCAGCATCAGGCACATATGTAATAAACATACATACAGTCAGGCTGGGCACATTCATGCACATAGGATAAAAATAAGCAAATCTTTCTAAGTAAAATTGAATAAAAATGGTACTAGATGTATTCTCATCAATGATGGATAAATAGTCCTCGTTCTTACAATTAGAAAAGCAGCACATTACTTATTTAAACCACCAAATAGTACAAAGGTGTTATTAAAGTTAGTTTTAAATTTTTGCTACATTTACTTATGCGTGCGCTCCTGTGTATGCGTGTGCGCTTACGTGTGTGTGCGCGTGTGTGTGTGTTGGAGGGTCATGCACATGCCACAGTGTGCACATGGAGGCACAGACAACTTAGGAGAGCTGGTTCTCTCCTTCTATCATATGGACCCTAGGGATTGAACTCAGGTAGTCAGAGTTGGCACTAAGCGCCTTTACCTATTGAGTCACCAGTTCACAGGCCCCAAAATTGGTTTCCAATACTTTCTTCTTACCCTTTGGGACTAATTAGTATAACTTTTAAAATCTAATACTTGTATTATGCCCGAGTTTATGTGTATTTAGATATACCAATTGAGATGTCCTGTCCTATCGTGAATGCATGTCCTAAAGAGGTATTGGCATCTGATATAATTTCTAATTGAAAAATTAGTTTCTAGAATTATAATCAGTAGCATGCTAAAGTAAAACCAATGAATGTATTAGAGAGTTTTGCCTAAAACATTTATAGTTTGGCCCCAAGGTGAATTAATATTTGGTTTTTATACCATTTTGAATACTAAATACATTATATAGTGAGATTAAGAATGTTTACTGTAAGCCGGGCAGTGGTGGCGCACACCTTTAATCCCAGCACTTGGGAGGCAGAGGCAGGCGGATTTCTGAGTTCGAGGCCAACCTGGTCTACAGAGTGAGTTCCAGGATAGCCAGGGCTACACAGAGAAACCCTGTCTCGAAAAGCCAAAAAAAAAAAAAAAAAAAAGTTTACTGTGTGTATGTATGATACATGTATGTGCCAGAGGGCACATGTGGGGATAAGGACAACTTCAGGGCATTGGTTCTTTTCACCGTTATGTTGGTTCTGGGAATCAAACTTAGTTACCAAGCTTGGGTGCAAGCGCCATCACCCAACATGCCATCTCATAGGCCCATATATAGTGGGCCTTTAATAAATAAATATTTATGGTGAATAACTGAGCAAAATACTTTCTGTTAATGGTAGAATTATTTTCTTATTTATGGGAAAAGTAGTTGTATTTCTAAGAGTTTAATGAACGTATACAGCTAACTCACAAAATGGCTTTTTCTTGCTTATGTTAGAGCTTCTTTTTGTACTTGGAACATGTTTCATTACTTGATCAATTAGCTCAATCATAGATGGCTTTAAAGTTGAAGTTGTTCATTCAGTTTTCATAATGGAGGAACTGTCTACATCAATGCTGTCAAGTCGAACTGCAGTGATGGTGGTAGGTCAGGTGTCGGCTGACACTGTTGCCACTTGCCTGGTGTGGCTAATTAGTTTTTAAGATGTGGTCAGTGTGACTAAAAAGTGAGATTCTTTTATTATAACTGACCTAATGATGTTTAAAAGCCAAACAACCTGTATCACAGAACCCATTTTTATAGAATTACAGAGTCAAAGCAAATAAGGTTACAATGGTTAGAATCAAAACGTTTGTATTTAGTTATTTGCAACATTGAATTGAGCCCTGTTGAGTAGACCATAGACCAGGTAGGTGTCCTCGTTTCTAGGGGCCATTTCATGCTAGGAAAAGCATAGTTCCTGCAGACTCATGGACCTAGTGCTGATTGTTAAGATTGAGCCATGCAAAACTCTTGTTTCTTTTTGAGCAGCTGATTTAGAAGAAAGTTTTAATGAGCATGAACTGGAGCCCTCGTCTCCAAAGACTAAGAAGAAAAGTCGCAAAGGAAGACCAAGAAAAACCAATGTTAAAGGTCTGGTGGAAGACACCAGATCCACATCCTCCCATGGGACAGATGAAATGGAAAGCAGTTCCTACGTAAGTAAAACCGAGTGGACTCCTCCCAAGTGTTGCAACATGAATAGTTTTATTTGAACTGTGTCTACAGGTAAGTTTGACTGTTTGCAGTATTAAATAAGCTCTGAAGCCATTTATAAGTGTTTTCCTTCTTTTATACTTACAGCGAGATAGGTCTCCACACAGGAGCAGTCCTAACGATACCAGGCCTAAATGTGGATTTTGCCATGTAGGGGAGGAAGAAAATGAAGCGAGAGGGAAACTGCATATATTTAATGCCAAGAAGGCAGCTGCACATTACAAGTGCATGGTAGGCATGGTTTTCTTATGTATTTTTGTAAAAAATCATTTAGCTGGAAATCTAATACGGTACTTTTGCTTTAAACATTGTTTTAGGGCTTTGCATAGTAAAGTATTACTTTCCTCATTGCTTTGACAAAATACATGAGCCACTTAAGAAAGGAAGGGTTTAGGAGGAGTGGAGGGGTGCACTTGCCTTTAATCCCAGCACTAGGGAGGCAGAGGCAGGCAGGTCTTGGAGTTTTGAGAACCTGTCTCAAAAGACTAAAAAAAGAAAAGAACAAAAGAAAGAAAAGAAAAGAAAATTGGAGGGAGGGAGGGTCAGAGGGTAGGTGGGCTTGTTTAGTTTGGAAGACCATGGTGATGGGGAATAAGGCAGTATGGCAGGAGCATGAGGCACCTGGTCACACTGTACCCACAGTCAAGAAGCAGAGAACACTAATGTTTGTCCTCAGCTTCAGACCCCAGCCCATGAAGTGATGCCACCCATATTTAGGGTATGTCTCCTCACCTAAGCCTAATCTAGAAATTCCCTAACAGACATGCCTAGAGATTTGTCTCCAGGGTGATTACAGATTGTGTCAAATTGGCAATGAATACAAACTATCACCAGTAATATGTTAGGCTCTGAAATATTTTTTTCAAGACAGGGTTTCTCTGTATAGCCCTGAACTGTCCTGGAACTTGACTAGGCTGGCCTCGACCTCAGAGATCTGCCTGCCCTCTACCTCGTGAGTGCTAAGATTAAAAGCATGTGCCACCACCACTGGGCCCCAATTTTAATACACTTCAGACTTTTGAACAAACAGGATTTGAAGTAATAATATAGTTACCATATTGAAATACTCTATAATTAATTTATAGTATAAGAATTTCATCTTTATAATCATTAAAACCATTTATGAATATGTCTAAATGTCTTGGGCTTCAACTTATAACCTAATAAATATCACTGGTCTGGTACTTAACACACTGTATTGCAGTTATTTATAAGTGTATTTCTCCTAATAGACCCTAACGTTCCTCGGAGAGATGCTATCTTTACACCCGTAGATCCTGACCTGATTGATTTTTTTTTTTTTGAGCTACTCATCTCACTTAGGATTAATTTTGAAAAGTTATTTATATAAGAAGTTGTTACTTAAGTGTGAAGTCACAAGGCTGCGAACTCAGCACTTTGGAAGCTAAAACAGAATGTTTCAAGTTTGAGTTCAAGGCCAGCCTATAGCACATAGTGAGACACTGTCTCAAAGGCCAAATAAATTGGGCCTGTGAAATGGCCCAGGCAGGTAAAGGCATTTGCTGCCTCTAGGACTTGGATGTCAGAAAGAACTGACAACTGCGAGTTCTTTGACCTCCACCCACATAAAGAGTCACATATAGAAATATATAAGTATAATAACAAATTTAAGACAAAACCCCTTAAAAAAAACTCCAAATAAACAGAATTTCTGAACTAGAATGCATATTACATTTACCCAGAATTTTCTTTCTCAAAATATGTGTCTTAAGGGACACCCATGGAGTAGATTTTAGTTATATATTTGTTTTGGAACTAGAAGATCAGAAAGTATTCTAATTGTATCATTACTTGAAATTTGCCAATTCAAACTATTTTTCAAAAATCTCTGGGAATATTAAATAGGCAAACAGGATGATGGTATTATTGAAATCTTTGTTTTTAAAGCAGGATCTTGCTCCAATTGGCAATCTTAGTTGGGTTTTTAATTGTTTCATTTTGGTTTATATTGTAATGAGACAGGAAAATACTTAAAATACTTGTGTTGATACTGATTGTTTAGGCAAAGTCTTTGCTCTGGGAGTTACAGAAATGTAACAATTTGTGATTGTGCTGTTTAATCTTTTCTTATAAGAGCTGCTGCCCAGTGGTGATGTTTTGTGGTTTTCTTTTGTAGTTGTTTTCTTCTGGCACTGTCCAGCTCACAACAACATCAAGAGCAGAATTTGGAGATTTTGATATTAAAACTGTACTTCAGGAGATTAAGCGAGGAAAAAGGATGGTCTGTGATTTTTTTATATATATATATATATATATATATATGTATTTGTGTTATGCCATGCTACTCTTTATTCTGCTTTAAATTTATCCTATTTATCCAGTTATCAAGAACATTTAACATAAAGCACTAAATAGTTTTAAATATAATCTGGTCATTGGTCACTAGCTTTAAGAAGTACAACCTTAGAGTTGGTGACTGAAGAGAGGGTCAGTGGAATACAAACCTTTACCTTAAGTCACCTGTACTTTCAATTCTTATTGCTTCAACTCTTTTATTATGTGTGTGTGTGTGTGTGTGTGTGTGTGTGTGTGTGTGTGTGTGTTGCTTTGTGCCTATGTGAGTGCATTTGGAGGCAAGAGTCAGATGTTAGGTGTCCTGCCCTGTCTCTCTCTACCTTGCTCCTTGGAGGTAGTTTTTCTCTGAACCTGGAGCTAGGCTGGTGGACGGCAAGCTTCAGTGGTCTTCGTATGGAATGTCTTATGTGCTTCTTTTCCATTTTAGATTTTATTTTTAGGTCTCTCTCTCTCTCTCTCTCTCTCTCTCTCTCTCTCTCTCTCTCTCTCTCTCTCTGTGTCTGTGTCTCTGTGTGTCTATGTATACATATTTATGCATGTGCCTGCAGAGCCATAAAAGCACATTAGATTCCCTACAGCTGGAGTAACAGGAGGTTGTGAACCACAATGTGGATGCTTGAACCAACTTGAATCCTCTGCAAGAGTGGTATATATTCTTTACCATTGAGCCATCTCTCCAGCTCCTACATTGGTTCATATACACACACACACACACACACACACACACACACACACACAATTTTATTTAATTTTATCTATATGAGTATTTTGGAGTATTTTGTCTGCATATATTCATGTGCATGAAGTGCCGTGGGGGTCAGAAAATGGGTGTGGGTCCTTTAGAACTGGAGCTAAAGACAGTTGTGAGCTATCATGGAGTTGCTGGGAATTGAACCTGGGTCATCTGGAAAAAAGCAACTCGTGCTCTTAACTCCTGAGCCATCTTTGTAGCCCCCCTACCTCATTTTCTCTGATTTATTGAAGAACACAAACTACATTTGTTTGCTTTTTACTCTTTTTTCCATTCTCCATATTTATATTTAAAGTGGGAATTACAAAGGCTCGAGACACAGCTCAAGGGCTAAGAGAACACAGTAGGCTTTGAGAGGACTTGACTTAGGTTCCCAGCGCCCAGATCACAGCTCCCTGTCACTCTAGCTCCGGGTCCAACCCCCTTCTGATTTCTACAGGTAACTGTACTCACTTGTGCACATTTCCACACAGAGATAGACACATATAAGCCTAATTAAGAATAAAGAAATAATTTGAAAAATTAAATAAGAGATTAGAGAGATGAGTTAGCAGTTAAGAGTACTGGCTGTTCTTAATAGAGGACCCCGGATGAGTCTGCAGCACCCACACAGTGATCAACTGTCTGTAAATTTAGTTCCAGGGGATCTAGGCATTCATGTCTAGGCATACATTCAGTCAAAACACTCATAACATAATTTTAAAAAAGAAGTAAATTGGGAATTACACATAAGGACATGAACAAACTCAGTTTCACCTCTTGGAGCCATAATATGATTACACAGGAAGGGCTGTATTATCCTATGTGGACCTATCAGGTCCATCATGGCTGTCCTGGATGAGGTGTTCCATTTGTTCCCCCTGTTGGTTGGGAAGTTCTTCAGTCTTCCATGTGGGAGCTTCAGATGGTTGTGAGCCTTGTCCAGCTCTACCAGAAATGACTGTTTCTTTGTGGAGCTTCCCATTTTAAAGTGAAAATAGTCTGTTCTTCAGATTCAGATTATTTGGTTGTTAATTTTGATTACTTTGAAACTGAAATCTTTAGTACTAAAACCTAATAGGAAAACCACCTTATCCTCTTGTACAGCAAGCAATGCTGTGTTGTTTAACAGAAGTCTAAATAAGTGAATGGAACAAAAATTTGGTTCTCTTCATGAACTTATTTTATGGCTCTGTTAAAGGTTAGGGTGCATACTCTAATATACTATGTATGCATCACAATCCTCCATCACCACTTCAGTAATAAAAGGGCATCTGCAGTTAAATAAACTTGCCCCCCTTCCTGGAGAAGGGCTGTGAATCATTCTGGAAAAAAGACTGTTTGCCTTCTGCCGGTCGGTCTTACTGCACCATGAACGTCTTTTGCACCTGTTAATCTTGCAATGTTATTTAGGAGAAGCTTATCTAGGCTATGCCGAGAAGCTTTGAAAAGATTTCAGCCCATCATTCTCCCTGCTCCATTCTGTAAACTTTGCAGAGCCTCCTAGTGCAGACATTGCTTTCCTGTTTTTCTCAGTTTTTCCAATCATAATAGGAAAGGATCTGATTTCAGGAAGGAAAGGGAGTCAAACCACTAAAATATACAATATTATTCTTTTTGTGCTAGTAAAAGTAAGGAGTGTCATCTATATTTAGAGTCCAACCTTAGGTGGTGTCACAGCTTTGATTATATGCTATATAAATTTACTTTGTTGGTGTATTTTTTGCCATAGAAAATGTCTATTGTCTTTCTTCTTTTCTTAATACTTATTTTCATTTATGGGTATGTTTGTCTGCTTGTATGCACATATGTATGGGGGTGACCATGAAGGCCAAAAGAAAGTATCAGGTATCCAGAGCTACAGGCAGTTGCAAGCTGCTTGCAACCCATGAATACCAGGTAGCTGGAGTTACAGGCACTGTGAGATCTGCAGCATGGTTGCCTGGAACTGGACTCTGGTCCTCTGTAAGAACGGCAAGTACTCTTAACCACTGGGTTATTGCACCGGCTCCTGACTCCTCTTTTCTCTGTAAACTGAAGTAGTTGGTTAAAAATAGAATACATAAGATTACCTAAACCTTGAAGTACTGCTTCTGATTATTTTTTCTTTCTTTTAACAGAAATGTACACTTTGCAGTCAGCCTGGTGCTACTATTGGATGTGAAATAAAAGCCTGTGTTAAAACCTACCATTACCACTGTGGAGTACAAGACAAGGCAAAATACATTGAAAATATGTCACGAGGAATTTACAAGTAAGATAACAACAGGTGTCCGTTTTCCTTAACATGTCAGTAAGTTAGTGCCCTTAAAAAGATAACACTAATTTTGTTTTGTTTTTTTAAATGTATTTTGATGCTGGTTTTTTTAATTGTTATTTTCTTTATTTTATGTATGTGAGTACACTGGAGCTATCTTCAGACACACCAGAAGAGGGCATCGGATCCCATTACAGATGGTTGTGAGCCACCATGTGGTTGCTGGGAATTAAACTCAGGACCTCTGGAAGAGCAGTTAGTGCTCTTAACCATTGAGCCATCTCTCCAGCCCAACACTAGTTTTTTTTATTAAATTTATTTATTCACCTTAGAACCCAATATCAGTCCTTCCTCTCCTTCCAGTACCCCCTCATGTAAGTCCTCCCCCATTCCCCTTAGAAGGGGAAGCCCCCCTCTCGGTGTCACCCTCCACCCCCAGCCTGCACATCAAGTTGCTGCAGGAATAGGCACATGCTCTCCCACTGAAGCCAGACAAGGCTGTCCATTTAGGATTATGGGATTCACAGGCAGGTAGGCAGGCAACAGGCTCAGGGACAGCCCCTGCTCCAGTTGTTGGTGAACCCACATGAAGTCCAAGCTGCTCATCTGCTACGTATGTGCAGGAAGCCTAGGTCCAGCCTGTGCTCACTCTTTGGTTGGTGGTTCAGTCTCTGGGAGTCCCCAAGGGAACATTTTTTAAATCTCTTTCTTTGATGATGTTTCAGGCAAACTTAGAATACTAATGCTATTGTATAAGGAGTGAGAACTACAGTTAGCATTTTCCTCTGACTGTATGCCCCTGAGTTCGCGTTCATTCATCTGTAACCTACGTGGTAGGCATTGTACTGGGAGCTGATTATTCATAAGACTGTCCTCATGAACCTTACAGTTTATTGGGCTCTCTGACAGCTCTAACTTTTAATTAAATGGCCAGACAAATCCGTGCTCAATTACAAATTCTATAAACACCTGGAAGTACTTATAAACAGTTATGTAATATTGGCGATGAAAGAGCTAACCCACCCTGTGGTAAGAAATGCTTGTTTGCTTTTAGAATTTGCTGGAGCTGAGACATAAAGGGCCAAGGTGAGCCTGGTACAGGTGTCCTGGTGTGCGCATGACATGTAAGCACCCCAGCGCTGAGAGAAACTTGAGCTTTAGGCTTTATTTTATTTTTAAGACAGGATCTCACTGTGTAGCCCCTGCTGGCCTCCAACTCACATCTTCCACCTTGGTGCTGGGATTAGGCATTTACATTTGGTGGCTCCCTTCACCACTGCACACTAGTCTAAAGTGTCAACCGTTCTCACCCGGGTCGCTATCAATAGCCTGTTCATTCTTCTGTCTCCTTTTGCTTCTGTTCCACCTGCTGTCCTCAGCTTAAGGTGCTTGTTTGTTGTATGGAAGGTTCTGCTTTCACTCCTCACATAAGAGCGGGAGACAATGTATTCTGAAATTCAGGATTGCACATCACTCTTTGTAATGGGTCTCCCACTGACCTGTGTATCTATAATGGCTCCATTCTCTCCATCAGATGCAGAGTGATTGGATAGGAATCCCTGAACTTGATGTGCCTTTGAGACTTGTGAAACACTTTCATGGGGCTAATATGCAGTAAAACAACATTCAGGGAAACAATTCCTTTGGGTTTTCATGTTTGTGGATAAAGCAGTTACACATTAAATCATCAAGCCCTTTGGGTGCCCACATAACATGCTAATACTGTCAGGCCTTTAAGCAACAGACATTGTGAAGATGATTATATAGACATCTAATACAAAGCAGGAAATGGAAGACCTCTACTTTATTGTGTAAGCCATGCTTAACTGTAATGGCAAACAATTCGAATCAGCAAATTGCACCTGCCTCATCAATATGAATTATAAAGTCAGTATAAAGTTTTATATATAGTCAACATAAATTATAGACATCCAACCCAGCTCTGTAATATGATACTAAAATTTGAAAATAAGTGTTCATGTATTATGTATTGTAAATTAGTAAAGAAAAACCATGTCATCACCTCCCAAGTAAGTAGTGAAAAGACAGTTTATAACGTTGAGTGTCAATTCAGAATCTTAGAATATTGTATCAAGGGCACTTTTACTAAGTTGGGAATCATAATAGGGTGTCCAGGAGAAATCAACAAATAGTTTATTTAGTGTTGAAGTAAAAGAAATGGTCCCAACCCAGGGTTGGACCTCAGAATCACCAGACTTAGACTGGGCCTTTTGGGAATTGTCTTTGCCTGTGTCCTTCCACAGATGTTTTAATTCAGTAGGTCTGCCATGAGGGTCAAACTTGAGGTGACTCTCATGTTCATCCCTAATAGAACAATTAGACTGAACACATATTCATTCAGATTAGGAACAAGACAAAGGGTACCAACACCAACATTATCGTCAACATACTCTGCAGAGTTAGCTCTTGGAAAAAGAAAAGAAAGAGGGGCTAGAGTGTAGTTCAACGGCAGAACAGTTGACCAGAACATTCAAGAATCCAAGTTTCATTCCCAGCACCACAAAAAGAAAAACAGAGAATAAATACAGTGATTATTCTTGTTATGATATTATCTACTAAGAAAATGCAAAAGAATAAAGTATAAACTCAGGAAAATTAATGAAAGCACATCACGACTACACAATATGAGATGCTTTTTAAAAGGCAATTCCAGTCATAATTGCTTTGAAAATGTAAAGGAAAAATGTTTCTCCTCTCCCTATGTGCATGAGCACACATGTACACACTTTATCCAACTTTAAAAACAATGGCAGTTTGCTAAGCACTCAAGTGAACTATATGATATTCCTCAGTAGAAGGACTTAGCATTGAAAGATAGATACCTAGTCACCAAATTAATGTAAAAACCAATATAATGTTAAGCAGATCCAAAATTGTTACCAGTTTTATCTAAGCAGTAATCAGAGCACCATTAAACAGGATTGAGAGGCACACAGAGGAAAGACGTCAGATGTGCGAGGCAGGTGGTTACAATCTGTTTTCCGTTTGTTGTGTCTGGGACATTTAACAGTGCTGCATCTGTTTTATGATTGTATGGTTTTTCATTGTATTGGTTAATCACTTTTTTACTGACTCCTGTTTTAGACGATTAGATTAACTTCTTGGCTGTCAGAAAATCATATTTCAGGGCTGGGTTGGTTTAGTTGCTGGAGACTTGTGCATGAAGCCCTGAATTTAATCCCTGTCACAGCATAAAATGGGTGTGTATAGCACTTTGAATGTGGAGGCAGATATTTAGCAGTTCAAGGTCATCTTCTGCTATATAGCAAACTCAAGGTCATATGAGGCTACATGAAAACCTATTGTCTCAAATAAGCAAAGAAAAAATCATGTTTCTGTGGCCACCTCTAAAAAGTACTTGGTCATGATAATTTAAATTTTTCTTTAAATTTCTCATAGTAAAATATATTTCTTATGGGCTGGAGAGAAGGCTCAGAGGTAAAGAGTACTGACTGCTATTCCTGAGGTCCTGAGTTCAATTTCCAGCAACCACACTGGGGATTACAACCATGTATAATGAAATCTGGTGCCCTCTTGTGGCATGCAGGCTTATATACAGGCAGAACGCTGTACATAGTAAATAAATCTTTAAAAACATATATTTTAAAAATCTTTTATATATATCCTTAAATCCCTGCAACATCTGTTGCAGATAGACTGTTGACTTCAAATGGGCGTCTTCATGCACATAGATTATGGAGCGAAATAGCCAAATGGGTGCAAATTCAAAGGAATGTTTCTGAATGAAGTGGCATCTGGACCACTTAAATATGGCCTTCCTTCTTTAACAGCCATTTTTAAATTATTTATTTTTATTTTATGGACATCAGTGTTTTGACTGACTGTATGTCTGTGTGAGGGTGTCAGATCTCCTGGAACAGGAGTTGCAGACAGTTGTGAGCTGCCATGTGGATGCGGGGAATTGAACCCAGATCCTCTGGAAGAGCAGCTGGTGCTCTTAAACACCTAGCCATCTCTCCTGCCCCCTCTCACGGCTATTTTTGAACTCTGGCTTTATAGTTGAAAAGGCAAGGGAAGTTGGGCATGGTGGTACATGCCAGATAGATGTGGGGAAGGGAGGCAGACCCCATGGTGGTTCTTCTGTAGAATAGTAAACACTTAGTGTAGTTTCCACCCCATTACTCTCACCTCTCCCCTCCTACTTGAAGGACCTTTGTAAGCTTCCTTGGAAAAGTTCCCAGATCCTGTACTTATCTGTTAACTGTCCTGATTCTTATTGTGTTTCCTCTTCCCTCTCCACCTTTCCTGTAAACTTTAATTTGGTTCAAAGGTTTGAGTTAGACTGGGGCTATGTTTGGGGGAAGATGCTTAACAGATGATGGCGCTGCCTAGAATCCTCACTCTGGATCTCTGAACCTATAGTTTAAAAATAATTAATACACATGATGCAGTCCCAATGTGCAGTATTTGAAGAGTGCAGATTCTCTGCAAAGCTGTTAAATGTTTTACAACATGAAGGAAAATAATGAACAAAACTAGATTGACAATCTGGGCAAGAACGGTGCATGTATGTTATCCTGACACTCAGGATATGTGGGCTAAAGGATCAGGAGTTCAAGGTCAGCCTCAGCTACAATGAGTTTGAGGGCAACCTGGGCTATATAAGTCTGTCTTGGTGAAATAGAACAAACAAACAAAAAAGTCCTAAATTAAAGATGGCAGGAGATATAGCTCTTTGACGTCACTCGTACCGTAATGAGTCTCAGCTAGGCTACATACAAATTCTAGGTTGGCCTCTAGGACTGCTTGTTCTCATGAGACCCCATCTCAAAAAAATCTCACTTAGCTTGTATTCAGTTATAATACCCAAGCCCATCCTTGTCTTCTATTCTATTCAAATGTTAGTTGTAAACCTTGTGGGGGAATAAATGCCTAGTTTTATCCAGAACTGACCACAAGAGGGTACTGCTCTCTCTCTGTCTAGTGTAAAAATGAGTTGAAACCGGGTTTGATTAAACCCACCATTGTCATCTTTTTCTCCCCTTTCTTTTTTGTTACTATATACTAAATGTATAAGTGCGTTTTGTTACAGCATGCACATAGTATACTTTAACCACACTCAGTCCTGTTACTTTCTTCTGCCCCCTCTTAATAGTTCTCCTTTTAGTTTCGTGGTCTTTCTAGCCCATAACTTCCATATACTTTGTCTTCATGGAATTAATCTTAATTAACAGGATGGTCTCCACTTCCTTCCATTTTCCTGCACTAATACAGATGTATTCTTGAACTTAGCAAAACTCTATTGAATGCATGTACCACATTCTCTTCAGATCGCCTTTTCTATGACTGTGCACGTGTGTGCATGAGTGTGTTTCTGGGGATTGAACCTATACATGCTAGATAAATAAGTCTACAATTGAGGCATATTCCTAGGCCTTTTTTCTTTTCTTTTTTCTTTTTTCTCCCCTTCTCATTTTTTTTGAGGCAGGGTCTCACTGGGTTTTCTAGTCAGGCCTTGAACTTGCATTCTTCCTTCCAAAGCTTATTATCAAAAGTCACCTACATTATTTTATCTTAAAAACTTCATGAATTTCAAATACACAGTGTATCTGCCTCAATCAAAATTTGCTGGAACAGCACAGTGTCAAAACAATTCACTCCAGTAACCTCTTGCTTGTAGTTAAGGAGAAATCTACATGTACAAGGACACACTCTGCCTTGGTTACCTCAAGTAATGATGTGACTTAGCTATACATCATTGATGGGGGAAATTGGAAGTCACGTGCCTCCAGAAGTGGGCAGGATTAGTTACACAGTATCCTGATTGATGGACTAAAGCTGGACCGGAAGCTGACCGAACTCAGATTTGATTCCTAGTTTATATAAAATGGAGTAAGAGAGAACCAAAGAAAATGCATTAGACAAGTCCACAGGATGGTGCAGCTGACAAGCTGTTTTCAATCCGGTCTTTAAAAGGTCAGGGCTGTGACATGAGAGGATAGTGGAAGGTCAGTAGAAGAAGAGAGGTATAACCAAGAGAGATTCAGGGAGAACAGCTGATTCATGAAGAGATTGTAGGGAAGGCAAGGAAGCTCATGTGTGATGTGACAGCATTGGGAGACTTTGAGGAAGGCTGTAGCAAAATACAAGCAGAAAGTAGCAGAAAGTAACAGTGTATAGAGAATAGATATTCCCTCCCTCCCTCCCTCCCGTCCGTCCGTCCGTCCGTCCGTGTGTGTGTGTGTGTGTGTGTGTCTGTCTGTCTGTCTGTGTGTGTCTGTGTCTGTGTGTGTGTGTGTGTGTGTGTGTGTGTGTGTGTGTGTGTGTGTGTTTCGTTCATTCATTTGTGTTCTTCTACCATGTGGTCCTGGGGATTAAACACTAGCCAGTGGGGTTGGTGAAAAGCACCTTTAATACATCCCTTGGCCAGAGAGATGGCTCAGTAAAGGACACTTTGTGCTCTTTGAGGGGATCCAGTACCCTTCTCTGGCTTTTGGGTGTACATATATGCAAAGACAAATACAAAGTAAATATATTTTAAAACTGTATCTCGAAGTATAGTTGTAAATTATGTATGTGAAATAAATTTGTGGCATTTGATTAGTTCATTTTTTTACCTCAAAGTTGACCTTTGGATTTTGTTTTGAATTGTTTTAAAATACAGTCTCAGTCTGGAACCCAGGCTGGTCTCGAACTCATAAAAGCCCTCCTATCCATAAAAGTTGTGTTTTAAACGAAATTTGTTAAGTCTGTTTTATTTATTTGTTGGTGAGGGGCCACACATGTACCATGGTGTACAAGTGGAGATCTGAGGACAACATTTGGGTGTCCATTTTCTCCTTCCAGCATGTGGGCTTATCGTCAGGTACCCTTACCTGATGACATATCTCCTGGTACTAAGTATGAAGGAGCAAACCCATATCTTATAAGGGACCCTACATCCACTGCTAGTAATGATATGATTATATCCTTATAAACATTAGAAAAGGGATTTTGAGATGTTTGTCTTTCACTGTTGTAGACTATATTGTAAAAACCATAGTGGAAACGACGAGCGAGATGAAGAAGATGAGGAACGAGAGAGTAAAAGCCGTGGAAGAATAGCGATTGATCAGCAACTAAGCCAGCAGCAGCTTAATGGAAACTAGGTATGAAAGTTGATTTAAAGCTCTCTTGTCGGAATACCATACACACCGAAACAGAATGGCGGGATGCCGCAAAAATGTTAAGTCTGTTTTATGGAATTATGAATGTGGGGCCAGGATGCTTAGGATGGTGTAGCCCTGTAGAGTTGTCTTTGCTTTTCTTTAGCTGATCAGTTTTAGAGCCATAAACAAGCTATCTACTTCCTCAGTAAATGGAGTTAGAATATGGCATCAATAAGATACCCTTGTTCCTCAGTAATGTTATGTTGATTATATCATCTTAAGTATCGTATTTTACATTTTTTTATCATCTTTTAAACAGGTTCGTGGGACAGAGAGAGTTAGAAAACTGAGAAATAAGACAACAATAACTTCTGTGCTTCTTTTCCAATCTTTTCTAAAATAAAGGGTTTGTAACTTTTTACTGCCCGACTCTTAGATCCTTCATTGAACTGCCTAAAAACACCTTGTTAGTTTTCTGAGCCTTCAGTAGAGGGCTGGATTTGACATTCTGATATTACGTAGCTGTAGTTTGCAGTTTCTGGGAAGCAATCGAAACACTATTAGCCCTGTGTATACTGTCAACAGGTAAAACAGACATTGAATGAAGTAAACTGTATTTCTGTACTGAACAAAGTTCCACTATTTAGAGTGTTTAAGTTTGTGTAGTAGATCCATGCTCAAAGGAAACCAGAAGCAAGTTTTACTTCACCATGCAAACATGCCTCTGGTAGCAACACCTGGTAATTTGGGGACTTTTTCTTGTTTTCATACTTAAGCAATGGAAACTACAAATGAAGAGAACCTTCTTTTGATCTTGGCTTCGATAGCACATGCTCTAACCATTTCTTTGGAGAAGCGCGCTGAAGCCTTCCTTTGGTCCTTTTTCAACTTGTTCTCACTGAGCAGCATGGACTCTGGGCGACTGGTGATGAAAAGCTCTGAGCTCCAATGCTACTGCCAAAACTCTTGACAGTACACCTCTCTGTGCTGTACAAAGAGCTTCTGGCAAAATAATGGAATCCTCTCAAGATCAAAATAACATTTGGCAACATCACATTAAACCTCTAAAGAGGTCACCAATGCGCTAAGGACTTTGGACATCATGTCTGAAACCAGTTTCTCTCAAGTGCCCTGTTGTGTGGAACACTTCTCACATATTGGCCCAGCGTATATAAGGAGGTCTTATGTACTAACAGTTTGTTTTTTTTTTAAAGGAACCATCTTTGTGCAAAACAGTATTTATTTTTGACTCTGTGACCACTATTTTAGAAACATTATTTAATGCTTTCAGTCATCAGTTTGCTTACATATTGAATAAGCTTTTGTGCCCTGTTTTTTTTCGAGGGCTCGGAAGTGTTTTCTCAATCACCAGATTTTTAGAAAGGCTTTCCACTGGCGTTTCTCACTCGTGACACACATCCACTTACCTGCTGAAGCACATTTACATATTTCTTTATGGCAAAACCAAAAAATTTAATTGCGGTCTGCCTAATATTACCATAGCACCTCAGTATGAAAGGTAAGGATTCTAAGTTCCAAATCATTAGTTAACCTACCACAATGAATTGGATTTGCAAGTAAGAAATAACGTACTAACTTGACTGTACATTGATCTATTCTGTAGCTGGTAGAACAGCAGTTTTAAATGTAACAGGTGGGAAATTACACTGTGCTTATTGACTGAATTTTTAAATTGCTAGTCCCTTAAGATCATGTTTGTTAAGGTGTGTATTTACACATTTACTTAAATCAAGGGACTCAATGCTTGCTTTATTTTAACCATCTTTTATTGTTATTTTAGAAGGAAACTAGCTTTAGTAGTAGATTGCCTTGTGCGTCTTTTCCTTTCACTCTTAATATGCCATGATGTGTATGTGATTAATTTTCAAGGTTCATCATGACTTGAAGTGCAAGGACAGATCTCAGTTTGTTTACCAAGCGATGTGACTTTATTTCCTTATAACAGCTTGAAAACCATTAGTTTTAAAATCTTTAAATCACTGTGTCTAGGTAATTTTTACATTGTGTGCCATAGAACTTACCCATGGAGAAATAGAGCTCCTTCATTTTTGGACAACTACTGTAATGATTTTTTTAAAAAAGAAAAATGGAAGGTGCCAGGGGTAATTATGGCCAGTCAATAATTATATAAAGGACTTCAAATACTATAGCTGTCAGTTGATCGGTTTGATATGTAGTACATGTATGATTTTGTATGGGTTTCTTCAGCCCTTTCTCTGCCACTAGCAACCAGAAAAGCACTTTCCCTTTTGGTTGGTTAGATAAGTGGCTAACTACCTGTTTTTCTCACTGTGCTGGGATTGGCTAGATAACCTTCATTTAAAGTTGAGATGTAAACTGAAGTCACATTAAACACTCACGTTTGGTTGTAAACTTCCACTATTTTGATTCTTTGTTTCTGTTTTCATTCTACGCTGAGTAAAAGTGCCTTACAATGTAAAAATTGTACAGTACTTACGTTCCCAAGTAGTACCTTCACCATCTGGCTAGTAATCACATTGTGGTATTAATATTTAGATAAATAGACCTCAGCAGTGTATTTACTGTACAACTCTTAAGTCCTTAACTGTAGTTTTAATAAGCATGACATTATTTGGCAAATATATGGCATTTACATCATTTCCAAAAATACTGCCATTGCTGTCTAATGCGTATTTTTAGCCTGAAATTTTGATGCGTCTTTTTTTCTTGTTTTTTTTTCTTTATTTGTTTTGTTCCTTTTGTCATTATTAATATTAAACTGTGTAATCTTTGCAAGCGTATATTGAAGATTATTCTGGAGCATTTATTGCCTTACCAGAAACGTTAGTAAGAAATGTTCTTTAGAGTAGAAGGGTAGACTTGAGTTTCTATACTTTAATAAGACCTCTTTGTTCCTGGGGGGAGGGGGGAATTTTGCTTTCATCTCATTGTTTTAAAACCCACACCTGAAATGAATTTCATGTCAAGGATCAGTTGTTTTCAAACTTGAGATGGTACTTGCTTAGTACACACGACTCAAGATACTAATGGAGTAACATGATTTGCAGATCTGCTATTGAATCGAATCTATGTACTTGAATAAATGTGTGAATCTCAAATATCTCAAAGCAAAAGTGTTGTAGAATGTTGTTGCTTTTTGAAAAAGCACTGAAGTTAGAGCAAGGCACAGTTTTGTTTTAGCAGACATTTAAGTTAATTGTAAAGATAAGGAATGAATGCATCATGGGTCAAAAATCAAACATTCCTCAATGTTATGTATATTTTGTTCCTGTTATATTGGCTTTATTTTCAAAATTGTAGTTTGTAGTATTAGTTTCCTTTTAATGGTATTCTTGCATATACTATTCATTCAATAAATGAGTTCTGAATTTCAGGTCTGTGTGTCTGTTTTGTAAAGGTGTGTCTAGAGGTTTTTGGTAACAGCAATAGTGCCATGTTATTTTCACTCTTGCTGTACTTCAAGGTGAAATACAAGTGCCTAGGACATTTAATAGCTCGATAATAAACAGACATGGGAAGGGGACTAGAGAGTAGTTCCAGCATACTCTTAGCTTTGACTCCAGTCCCCTGGTATGATAAAACAAAGCACATACTCAAAATGCAGATGGACTGGAGGTGCGTGCTTAAAGAGAAATGGATATGATCAGTTCAGAGTTTCCCAGTCAAGTCCACTGCCTCCAAATCAGTATGTAGCTGAAAATGAACACATCAAAATGCCTGGTACAGATGATTTGACAGTTGACAGGCATTCCATCCACATCACAGACTGAGGCTACTACCTTTTCCACAGACTGCTTGCTGCTGGGACTTTGCACATCTGTTGTGCTTGATCCTACCCAGGTCAGAAATGAAAGTTTTGGTTCCTGGACTTCACTTTTCTCAGACATAGTTTCTAACCCTGCATTCTTATGGAAAGATGGCTGGGGACACACAGTAGTATGCTTTCCTATACATCCTAACTACCTGGCACATATGTATGTATTTATGTATGTATTTAAAATCCATGATTAACTCTTAACTAAAAGACTATAATAAAAACATGAAAATGAGTTAGATGGTTTTCTTTAGCTAATTACACCTGTTGACAACTTGCCTTTGTTTCATCTACAGTTCCTACCAATTGCTAAAAGTCATCCCAAAACCCTATTACTATTTCCTAGCAAAATTCAATGACAAGGCCATCTGTCTATTTATTTAGAGATAAGGTGTCATATAGTATAAGCTATATGCTCAACTGTGACTGATCTACCAATTCTCCTGCCTCCACCTCTCCAAGTACTGGTATTGCAGGTGTGCACAACCATGCCTAGTTTGCCTACCAGGTCCATTTTTAAAAAAAAGGAGTGTGTGCCTGCGAGTGTGTGTGTGTGTGTGTGTGTGTGTGTGTGTGTGTGTGTGAGAGAGAGAGAGAGAGAGAGAGAGAGAGAGAGAGAGAGAGAGAGAGAGATATGTTCCAGTTCCCAAGGAGTCCAGAAGAGATTGCCAGAACTCCTGGAGCCATATGACAGACACATGTGCCAGGGACCAAACTTGGGTCCCCTGAAAAAGCAACAAGTTAAACCACTGAGCCCCACATCTACCTTTTTAAAATATCAAAAACCTCCTCCGCGAATTTAGCTGTGTAGGCAAAGTGCTAGTTCACATCCTCTGTGTTCACCTTGTTTGGATGAGGATCCAAGTGGCCCATAAGCAGTATCTGACAAGCATATGGCTGACTTTATTCAGAAGATGAAAACTATCAAGTACCATTACTTGGAAAGTTACATTGGAAAATGTCACTGGTCGACATGTCAGTGTGGTCAATGTGACGAAGTCAATCAGACCTGACTTTATCAAAATACAGCAGAGAGCCAGGCATGGCGGCACATACCTTTAATCCCTGCACTTGGGAGGCAGGGACAGGTGGACCTCTGTGAGTGATAGCCCAGCCTAGTCTACAAAGTTACATGTTGACATGTAACCTCCTGTAGAGAGGGAAGGAGGCGGGGGGCAAAGTGGCTCATGGCTGTTACCCCAGCACTCAGGAGGATCACACACTTAGAGCCAACTTTGGGCTATCTGGTGAGACTCAGTCTCAAAAGTAAACAGTGGTGCACAGCTGTAATCTTAGCATTTAGGGGATCAGGAGTTTAAGACCACCTTCATCTACCTAACAAGCTCAAAACCAGCCTGGCTACCCAAGGCTGTCTCAGCAAAGGACAGATCACAGAGTTCTATGTTGTGCCTTTGTCTGTACCTCTCTGTAGCTGTGTTTCTTTTGTGATACTGGCAGGGAGATTAGGAAAATAAAAGCCAGATGGAGAGGCCCTAATTAGGTGTACTGTATGGGTGATAATCCATAAACAATGGATGTGAAAACAAAAGTCATAAACCAGATGGGTTAAAGATAAACCTATCTTTAACTTCTCTGAATTTTTTTTGTGGAAAAAAAAAGAAAACAAAAGTCCTGTTTTAGCACCCTGTTAGAAAAAAGAAACTAAGAAGAACTGTTTTGAGTGGGGGTTGATAATCTTGGAAATAAGATCTCTTACTAGATATTAAAGAGTGTTATTGAGGCAAAAATAAATAGTGTAACATGGATGCTGGTTTTCAAGATGTGCTGTTGGGATTTCTGTAAAATGATTTGTACATAAGGGAGAAGTGTTTCTGCACATTTTAGAAATCAGAACTTATGGATTTTTTTTTTTTAATTTATAAAAGTAATCTAGGGGCTTGGGGAGATGGCTCAGCAGTTGAGTTCCTGCATTGAACAGCTAAAAACTTCCTCTGATTCTAGTTCTAGAGGACCCATCACCTTTTGGCCTCGTTGGGCACCTGCACTCATGCACACATACCCACATATAGATGCACACATATGCATATAATTAAAACTAGAAATAAATCGTTCACAGAAGAATTGTAGGAGCTGGAGAGATGGCTGAGGGGTTACTGCTTGCTACCCTTGCAAAGGACCCAGTTCATTTTCCAGTACCCATATTGGGCAGTTCCAAGGAATCTCACTCTTCTGGACACCTCAGGTGCTTGTACCCACAAATGGACGGTCCCACATACAGACACATAATTTTAAAAATGTAATCTAGGGCCTAGAGAGATGGCTTACAGACAGGCTGGGATCAGTTCCTAGAAGTCACATCATGTGGCTCACAACTACCTGTAAATCCAGTTCCAGGGGATCTGGTGGCCTCATCTGGCCTATAGTCATTGACAAACACTGAAGTTACAAATTACATACTTGGTTTTTATTTTTTTTCTATTTTGAGACTATAATAAAAATTATATCATTTCCCCCTTCCCTTTTCTCTGTATGTAACCTCTCTTAGCTCCCTTTCAAATTCTTGGCCTCCTTTTTTTTAAAAGACTTATTTTATACAGTTGCTGTCTTCAGACACACCAGAAGTGGGCATCAGACCCCATTACAGATGGTTGTGAGCCACCATGTGGTTGCTGGGAATTGAACTCAACCTCTGGAAGAGCAGTCGGTGCTCTTAACCACTGAGCCATCTCTCCTTTTTTCATTAATTGTTGCATCCATATGTATATTCCTAAATATAACCTACTCAGCCAGTATAATGTTACTTGTATGTATGTTTTCAGGGTTGACCATTTGGTATAGGATAACTGATTGGTGTGCTCTTCCCTGGGAAGACTATTTCTCCTGCTGTCAGCATTCCTCTTTTGCCTATGGTTCTTTAGGGAGGGTTGAGGGCCCATGACCTTTTCCCCTTCCATGTTAGCATGTCGTTATTGTTATCCTTGTTCAGCTCCTGTTTGGGCAATCATATTGCTGAGACGTTATGAGTATCATTTGACATTCCTAGAAAACAGTCTCACAGCAAACTCCCTGATCCTCTGGCTTTTAGAATCTTTCAACTCCCTCTTCTGAAATGCTCTCTGAGCCTTTAGTTGTGACTGAATTACCACGCTTTAAGAGAAAGAATTTTATGTTGAATGAGTTTTACCTCAGCATTTCATAAAACTAAAGCTGGGAATGGCGGTACCTGTGTGTGATCCCTAGCATTTGCCCAGAGGAGGCTGAAGCAGAATTAGGATTTCAGGGACATCCTCAGCTACCTAGTGAGCCTGAGGACAACTTGAGCTACTTAAGATTCCCTACACACACACCTAGTATGTGGTCATTACATACATTGAAAATATAGAAAGATATATGTGAAGTCTCCCTTTTCTCACAACCTAGTTCCCCCAAAGTATTACATAAGTTTCCTTGTACATGCTTCTGTGCATATATAAGATACACTCTTTCTTTCTCCCTCCCTCCCTCTCTCCCTCTCTCCTCCCTTCCCTCCCTCCCTCCAACCTGTGGGTGTGGCTGGGGTGGTCTGTATGTTTCAATAATAAGAATTGCCACGCGAACATTCCATCCCATTTGTAAGTTAAGTTTGTCTGCTTTTCCACTTTAGAAAGATACTGCAGCCATGATGGCTCATGCCGCTAATCCCATCCCAGTACTTGTAAGCCTAAGACAGGAGGATTGACATCAGTTTGAAGCTAGCCTGGGTTACCTATTGAGATCCAGCCAGCCATGTGTAGAATGTAAGACCCTGTCTCCAAAAATATTTACTAAAGTGACTGGAGGGGTGGCTTGGTGGATAAGAGCACCGGCTGCTCTTCCAGAGGACCTGGGTTCAATTCCCAGCACCCACATGGCAGCGTGCAACTATCTGTAACTATCCAGCTTTGGAATATCTGACACCATCACACCAATTACATAAAATGAAAAAAATTAAAATGAGCTAAAATTAGTGGGGAGGGGGAGCGTGGTGTGGTTCTGTGGGCTTTGGATTTTGCCATGAAGCCATGACTATATCTCGGCGATATATGAATTATTTTTGGAAACCAGGCACTTGCTGTATTCCATTTGCAATAGAATTAAAAGGCTTTATTTGGCTGGAGTTGGTGACTTACCCCAGAGATTCCAGCATTTGGGAAGCTGAAGCAAGGAGAACCAGGAGTTCAAGGTCATCCTCAGGTACACAGCTTGTTCAAGGCTAGCCTATGCTACCATGAGATCTTGTCCCCACTCCCCTCAACCCAAAACCACACTGTTTCCACTTCATATGTTTTACTAACCATGGTGGACAGTCATTTTCCTTTCTCTAGATTTCTGAAAAGTAGCGGGTTTTGCACCATGGTCTAGTGTTTCTGCACAGGCTTGCTTCTCCACATCCAGGGTCACACTGCTTCAGTCCCATGTACTTAGCAAGGGTAACATACTACTCATGGCTCCTAGCCCCAGTTATAACTGTGTCTAACAGCTGGTTGCTTTTGTGAAAAAGGAAAGCATCATTTGAACTTCTAACCTTTCAGCTGTTTGTTTTGGCTTTGCATAAATACTAAGACTAGCTAGGAAATGAGCTTTTGTTTCATTTGCTAAAAATGATTTTTTTCATGAGCAATTTCAAGCAATTTGAATTTAATAATCTCTACTTGTCTGAAAAGAAAATATTCAAACAAACAAACAGGGACCTAATATACTGGCTAGTCACATGAAAGTATCTAAATGAACACAGTCAAGGCTGAACCAACACATGAAATTATTTTCTAATTCCCAAAATTATGTTTTATGCTAATTGGTATTATATCATTAGTAAAACATTTTAATTTTTTCCAGTGTTAACCATTACAAAGATAATTTTGATGCCTTTGATCATATTTGTATTTATTTGATCTTTGTCAGTTTGTTAAATAATTAGATAGGAGCAACAAGATAAAGTGACTTCATGAGAGTCCTTTTTGTAACTTAGAACTTCAGTAGTCATGGGAACTGCAGCCATTCATTTACCTTTCAGAGGTAGGCTAGACAGTTGAATACAAAGGCGTATTTTCAAATCTTTCTGATCTTTAAGCCCCCAATAGGCTTATGTTCTGTATTTAATATTGATTTGGTAGCACTGAAAGCAATGATTCTTTTTTGTTTGTTTTAAGATGTATTTATTATGAATACAGTATTCCTCCTGCATGTATGCCTGCAGGCCAGAAGAAGGCATCAGATACTGTTACAGATGGTTGTGAGCCACCATGTGGGTGCTGGGAATTGAACTCAGGACCTCTGGAAGAGCAGCCGGTCCTCTTAACCACTGAGCCATCTCTCCAGCATCCCTGCCCCAGCAATGATTCTTTGGAATCTGGTTTTATGCGTTTTTAATTAGCAAACAAACACGAAAGATACGTGGTTTAGAAAATTACTAATCAGAGAGTTGGAGAGAGAGAGAGAGAGAGAGAGAGAGAGAGAGAGAGAGAGAGTATTGGCACGTGCGCCCCTCATTTTGTACCTTGTTTGCTGTTGCTTACACCAGGATAGCCCACTTGTGAGATTCTAGGGATTCTCCTGTCTTTGCTTGATGCTGGGGCACTGGAATTACAGGCATGTGTTCCTGAATTTTTATAGGTTCCTAGAATTTGAACGTTGGTCCTTGTGTTGCATGTAAATGCTGTACCCTCTGAACCATCTCCCTGGGCCCTAAAAGCTGAACATTTAGCCGTGGGAGAGGGAAACAAGAGTCACTGTGTGGTCCTTGACTGTTCTGGAACTTGCTATGTGGGCAGTGTTCAGGCCAGAGGAACTGCATCCACATTAGAGCTTGTGGACCTCACCTGTTACCATGGCTACCATGCGAGTACCTTGGAGAAGCAAGGTCCTGCGGGGATTGTGCCCAGAGTGCCCTTTGTGGTTGCTAGGGCTCCTCGCACTTGATGTCATCATGTTCTCTTTGTACTTCACTTGGTATGATCATTTTGTGGAAGCTTCCTACTCCTCTCTGGGCACTTTACCTGTAGTACATGATAAAAGTGATGTTTTCCCGAGATAACATGGTTTAAAAGGATTAATGATTCAATTGAACTTTCTGAAAATAGTTCAAAGACAGGAGTGGCTAGGGCTTCTAATGAGGGATATAGAGAAAATAGGAATAAGACTAAAAAGCAGCAAGACCAGGCTGGCCTCAAATTCACAGAGATCTGCTTCCCTCTGCCTTCCTAAGAGATAGAATTAAAGATAAGGACCCCTACCGCAGGCTTAATTTACATACTGACCTTTGTTTATTGGCAGGGTTTTCTGTGTTACTGCTGTTTTGGGGCTCCCTGTGTAGACCAGGCTGGCCTTGAACTCAGACATCCACCTGCTTCTGCCTTGGAAGTGCTGGGATTAAAGACCTGCAGCACCACCTTCCTCCAGTTTAACATGATTTTTAAGTATATTTTTTCTAGGCATGTCTTAAAAGAATTGTTCTTAAGCATGTCAACCTATCCTATGCACTCCAATGACTTAAGGGATGCTGGGGGTGTAAGGATAAAATGCTGAACAAAACAGGTAGTGCTTAAAGCTAGTGATGTAGCTCAGGATGTTCAAGGAGTTCAAGGTCATCCTCAGTTACTTAATGAGTTGGAGGCTAACCTAGGTGTCTTAGGGTTTTACTGCTGTGAACAGACACATGACCAAGGCAAGTCTTATAAGGACAACATTTAAATGGGGCTGGCTTACAGGTTCAGAGATTCAGTCCAGTATCATCAAGGCAGGAGCATGGCAGCATCCAGGCAGGCATGGTGCAGGAGGAGCTGAGAGTTCTCCATCTTCATCTGAAGGCCTCCAAGAGAACACTGATTTCCAGGCAGCTAGGACCAGGGTATTAGCTCATGCCCACAGTGACACACCTACTCCAACAAGGCCACACCTCCTAATAGTGCCACTCCCTGGCCCCAGCATATACAAACCATTACACTAGGCTAGATAACCCTTTATCTGAAAAAGAAAACGGTACAGGAAGGAGTCTGGGGAGATAAGTGGCTCACATGCCTGATGTATAAAAATAAAGACTTAAGTTCCAATTCCCAGCATACATGTAGAAGGCAGGGTGGCAGTGCGTATATAAAATCCTAACCCTGGAGATTGGAGACAGGACCCCTGGGGTTGCTAGTGTGGCTGAAAGGCTAAGTCGACTGCAGGCTGCAGGCCTAGTCAGCAACCTTGTCTCAAATAAGGTGGAGAGCAATCATATGCATGGTTGAGTGTACACACAAATACCTACACAACACACACACACACACACACATACAAGAAAAAGTAGGAAAATGGCTCAGTTGGTAAAGTGCTGCTTGTGTAAACATCAGGACCTGTTTTTTGTTTTTTTTTTTTCCTCTAGCACCCACATAAAAAGCTAGGTATGGTATTGGTACAGTGACAGGCAGGTAGATCAATGGAATAGAATTGAGGACCCAGAAATGAACCCACACACCTATGGTCACTTGATCTTCGACAAAGGAGCTAAAACCACTCAGTGGAAAAAAGACAGCATCTTCAACAAATGGTGCTGGGTCAACTGGCAGTCTACATGTAGAAGAATGCAAATTGATCCACTCCTA
>CM052722.1:98182207-98219929 GCA_028551405.1 Uromys caudimaculatus
AAAAAAAAAAAAAAAAAAAAAAAAAAAAAAAAAAAAAAAAAAAAAAGGAGAGAGAAAAAGAATATATAATAGGCTGGAGGTATAAGTGATGGTGCACTTACCTAGTATACACAACCACCGCTATCTTTTTGTTTTTTGTTTGTTTGTTTGGTTGGTTTTTGAGACGGTTTTTCTGTGTAGCCCTGGCTGTCCGAGAACTTGCTCTGTAGACCAGACTCCCCTTGAACTCAGAGATCCACCTGCCTCTATCTTCTGAGTGCTAGAATCAAAGTTGTGTGCCACCACTGCCAGGCTACTATGAAAAATAAAATGTTACATGAGCCAGGTTTGGTAGCTCACACCTGTACTCTTAGCACTTGGGAGGAGGATCGCTGGAAATCTGAGGCTAGCCTAGGTTACACAGCAAATCCTGGGCTACATAGCAAGAGCTTGTCTCAAAAAAGCATGTTATCATAGCTAATATTTCTTTTTATTGTATCGATGAGGTTGGAACCCAGAACCTTGCAAATGCTCAGTCCTGACCTACCCCTCGAGCTCCTAGTTAATTATGCTTACTGTCCTGTTCTACTCATTTTGCTTGTGATGCACCAACATTTGGGTCACGAGTTGAAGAAGCAAGCCTTTGGTAATAGTAATAACCTAGGAGAGCTGTGAAGATGGGAGGAGCATGAGATACCATAACTGGAGTTGATCATAGTTTGCACTTTTAAAAAAATATATATGTTTAAAATGGAAATAGGTGTTTTGCCTGCATGTATGTCTGTGTTCCATATGTGAGAAGTGTTCTTGGGGGGCAGAAGAGATGTTTGGATTCCATGGAACTTAAGTTACGGATGATTGGGAGCCACTATATAGATGTTGGGAATCAAACCTGGGTCCCCTGTAAGAGCAGCCAGTGTTCTTAACCACTGAGCAATCTCTCCAGCCCCATAGTCTGTACTCTTACTTAACATTGCACAATGTATGCTACTTAACACTGCACAACTTATGCTTGTGGCCAGACATGTGAGGAAATCCCCACATACCTAGAGAGTCTGCAAAAGGTAACATCTGGATGTCCTCTAACTGGAAAAAAGCAACTGACCTCACAGATCTCAGAGGGTAGACAGAATATCAGTAACTACTCGTTGGAGTTAGCATCAGAGCCTACAGGTTGAGGACTCTGTCTTAACAAGACTCCTTCCCACTATAGGTGCCAATTCCAAGTCCCAGGCTGTGACCTGTACTTCTGACCAACCAGCAATTAAACAGAGATTCTCATGATACCCTCCTCAGATTCAGTTTTTATTAGAACAGTTGTTGTAGTCCAGGGAAACCCTTAATGCTTAGCAGTGTACTCTAAAGTCTATTAGAAATGCTGAAGATAAACACCCACCTGGATGAGAAGTAGGGTGGGGTATGGGTGGGGTCATGGAGTGCTCATGCTCTCTCTCATCACACTATGCCCCTAGGATGATCATGTGTGTTCAGCATCCCAGAAATGCATGGCACCTTATTATTGAAGAATCTTTAGTTTTAGTTTTGAGATTTCAATATAATTACATTTCTCCCTCCAAACCTTCCCATATATACCTCCCCAGTCTCCTTCAAGTTCATGACCTCTTTTCCACTAATTATTATTGATTGCTTGTCCTTAATAATGTTACTTGCATATGTTTTTCAGGGCACTGGACAAACAACTGCTGTGGCCTTCCCTGGGGAAGACCACCTTTCCTGCTCCCAGTTTCCTATACTCCTTCCTGTAGGGTTGAGGCCTCTTGGGACTTTCCTCATCCACTTTGGCATGTCCCTTAGTGTTGTCCTTGTGTAGCTCCAGCATAGGCAGTCATGCTGGTGAGAATTTATAGAGTTTGCTCTTACTAGGAGACATAACCTCATAGCAATCTCCTTGATCAGTTCAAGGGTCTTTTATGGAGCTGGATTTCCCCACATCTCATAGGTCATCTGTGGAACTCAAATTCCAGTCCTCTAATCACTCAATTTTCCTGTGACGAGCCTACAGTTACCTCAGGCCTCTTTGTAACTCATCTCTTAACAGCCCCAACTGGAATCAAATGGTGCTGGTAATGTAGCTCAGTGGCAGAGTCTAGAATGTCCTGGGTTTGATCCCCAGCATCACAGACAAAAGAAACGAACTTACAGTCTTTGGCAGTGAGCCCCATGTGCCATCACCTCCTATTTTAATTTGAAGATGACTAATCTCAGCCTATCTAGAAGCAGTAAGTATTTCTTCTTTGGGAAATGCACCTCTTACTATGGAACACTGTGAAGACCAACACTGGGATTTAATCACATGGTAACATCAGACTAACCCAACTGGAAGGGATAATTGGCCAGTGCTCTCCAGAAATGCCAAGGTCATGATGGGCTGAGACTGAAGAACTCTTGCATGGCAACAAAGAGTAAAGAAATGAGTAAAGATAAAGCAGACATAGTAGATTCCTGCACTCAGGAGGTAGAGGCGGCAGCAGGTGGGTCTCTCTGAGTTCAAGGCCAGCCTGGTCTATATAGGTAATTCCAGGCCAGCCAGAGCTACGTAGTGAGACCAAGTCTCCAAAACCAACCAACCAACCAACAAAAAATGTAAGATAACATGTGTCCCTGGATTGGATTCTAGTCCAGAAACACAGGGCAAAAAATGGATCTTCTAGCCAAAGACTCCTCACTTCTGGGTCTGGATGAAAAGAGGGTAGGAAGCAATGAAGATAGGTTTGAAGTGCAATTTCTGGCCGGGCAGTGGTGGCACACGCCTTTAATCCCAGCACTTGGGAGGCAGAGGCAGGTGGATTTCTGAGTTCGAGGCCAGCCTGGTCTACAGAGTGAGTTCCAGGACAGCCAGGGCTACAGAGAGAAACCCTGTCTCGAAAAACCATAAAAAAAAAGAAAAAAAAAGTGCAATTTCTGTACGTCATCCACTGATCACATCTGAGAATTTGTCCTGTGCCTGTGCCTGTGATTACAGCCCTTGGCAGATAAAGGCAGAATCAGGAGTTCAAGGTCATTCTTAGCCAGGAAAAGAGTTCAAGGCGAGCTGAGTTGTATGCCTTCAAACAAGTACAGGTAGTGAGGGTTGAATGAAAACAAATTACTGGAGAAACTTATATTCAGAATATACGAGAGGGCTTTTAAAGGATTGCAGAAAGGTTCTACTGCCCAAAGGATAGTTACAGTGCCCTCTGAATCCCCTTTACTTAGACTCTTCTTGCTCAGTTTCCATGTCAAGTTTCTCTGCTCATTATGAAAAGTGATGCAGTACTTTTTTAAAAAGAGATTTATTTATTTAATGTATGTGAGTACACTGGTTGCTCCCTTCAGACCCACCAGAAGAGGGCATTGCATCCCATTACTGATGGTTGTGAGCCACCATGTGGTTGCTGGGAACTCAGGACCTCTGGAAGAGCAGTCAGTGCTCTTAACCACTGAGCCATCTCTCCAGCCCATGGTGTAGTACTTTTAATGAGTACCACTAGTAAATCATTGGACTTCACAGCTAGCTCAAGAATGTGAGCTGCACATTTCAACTAGATAATCAGTTCTATGTGTTCAGGTTTTCCATAGAAACAGCCAATCTGTTACAAATATCTCTTCAGATATGTATTAGGGGAGAGAGGAGTGGGGGGGGGGGTAGAGAGTTTTTTAAATTTGACTTACATGATTGGGAAGGCCCCGGCAAGTCCCAATTTGATAAGTGTAGTCCCAGTAGGTTGGAGACTGGGAGAAAGGCTGACATTCTAATTGCAAGGCAGTCTGCTGGAAGAATACCTCAAGGGAGGTCGATCTTTGCTCTCTCATGGTCATTAGCTGAGGAGATGCAGTCTAATGAGGGTCACTTAAAAAATTCCAACATTATCAGTTAGAGTCCTTGGTGAGCAAGCATAAGGACCAGAGCTCGGATTCATGTGATCTCCTGTTTGTCTATAACTGGAAGGCTTGTGGAGACAGGGAGAAGGGGAGGAAGGTAGATGGGCCACCAAGGAACTGGACAGGACTGGGTGGAGACAGAAGAATTATGCGGCTGTCCAGGTGCCAGACTGCTCCATGATCAGTAAGAGATTCTGTCTTAAGTAAGGAATAAAGTAGAGAGTGACAGAGCCTCCTCTAGCCCCCAAGCTCACAGGCACACATATTGAATATGCACAGATATATCATACACATACGCACAGGCCCAAGCGCGCGCGCACACACGCACACACACACACACACACACACACACACACACACACGCAAAACAAAAAATTAAAAAAATCAATGTTAAGAATAAGTGTTTTGTGTAATATTTCTTGTGGAAATACATTTTATGTATATACATCTTTTTTCTTTTTGAGACAGAGTCTTCTGTAGCCCAACCTGCCCTCAAATGTGCTATCACAAAGACCAGCCTCTGTCCTCTCGCTTTAGCCTCCCAAGTGCTGGGATTAGAAGTCTGAGCTATCTCAGCCAACTCCAGAAATTTGAAGGACTATTTTGGAATCCAACATGGCCTTGGTAGGGACAGAATGATATGGTTCCTGCCCCTGGGACAGGACCAGCTGGTATGAGCCTCCAGGAACGTCAATGGCTGTTATGGGCATAAGGCTTGTCTGTCTAATAATGCACATATTTTCACACGTTCCTCTGAAGAATGTCCTCCCTGTTAACGTTCATGACTCCATGATAATCACACAGCGTGAGTCCAGGAGGTGAAGGTGTGACTAATGTCTCAGCCAAAATGGTCCATACTGGGTCCTTCAGGACAGCCCTTAAGGCTGTGGAAAAAACTCCAAAAACATGAGTTTGAAAATATATAATTTCTTGCAGGGCAGTGGTGGCGCACGCCTTTAATCCCAGCACTTGGGAAGCAGAGGCAGGTGGATTTCTGAGTTCAAGGTCAGCCTGTCTACAGAGTGAGTTCCAGGACAGCCAGGGCTACACAGAGAAACCCTATCTCGAGAGAAAAAAAAAAAGAAAGAAAGAAAGAAAGAAAGAAAGAAAGAAAGAAAGAAAGAAAGAGAAAGAAAAGGAAAAAGAAAAAAAAGAAAATATATAATTTCTCAATTATGCAAAATACATTGATGAAATATAAATTGTATAAAGAGATTCACAGATCTAAAGGAACAGAGGCAGCTCTGTTATGAGTCAACTTGTCAGAAAGATATAAAGACAGGCAAATACAAATGCAGGCAGGTTCTTGAGTTTAAGGTCAGCCTGGAAATTTAGGGCCAGACATTATCGGAATGGTAATTCCAGGGTGGGGTCCCACCCAGCTATCTTATTATCTGTGCTTATGTTTGCTTGCTGTCTCTTCCCAAGAGTCACGGGGCTAAGGTCAAGGCATGCTGACTCATAGGGTGGTCAAAGGAAACCTGGAAAAAATTACTGAATTGATATGTAAATAAAACACTAAAACATGGCCTTTTGGTCTGCACGAGATGAGCTAGCAAAAAGCAATAGCAGTTCTTTTTAGAATTTTTCTCTTGAGAACTGAGCTGTCTGGAGATAACTGGAGAGCAAATGCAGCTGTTCAAGACTTTTTTCTAACAGACTTTCTGATTTTAGTGGGAAAATCCATGGAGGGAGAACATAGGTCTTTTAGAAATTTTCATAGCTCTTTTAGAACCTTTTCTACTAGGTCAGAAATCCCAGGAATCACTTAAGAGAGCGGATCCAGCTCTTCTAGAATGTTCTCTAGCAGCTCTCCAGAGAAGGCTGTCTGAAGAACGAACGCAGCTCTTTTAGAATTTTTTTTTCTGGCTTTCTGATTTTGATTGGAAAACCCAAGAATTATTTTTAGAATTTTTTCTAATAGGATTTCTGATTTGGTCAGAAGATCCAAGAAATTTTTTATAGTAACTTTTCTGACTTTGGTCTGAAAAGCCCATGGGCTATCCAGAGAGCTTTTACAATTTTTACTAGCAGAGAGAGCTGTCTCGAGCAGAGCAGAGCAGAACACACACACACACACACACACACACACACACACACACACACACACACGCACACACACACACACACACACAGAGAGAGAGAGAGAGAGAGAGAGAGAGAGAGAGAGAGAGTAATAACAGAACAGCCAAGGCTCTTGCTTGACATAGTGACTTGTTTCTCTAATCTGAGCACTTCAGGGTGCAAAAGCCGGCAATCACCCTAAGTTCAAGTCTGGTCTACATAGGGAGTTACAAGGTACTATGAGCTAAGAGAAAGGACTTGTCTTAAAAAAGAAAAGAAAGAAATTAAAGAAAGTGAAAAGATGAATAATAAATCAAGAAACTTGTGGAGCAGAAACATATATTTGGAACTGTTTATGGTGCCCAGATAATTCATAACTGTTCAAACAAAGGCAGGAGTGATGTGGTATTTTTTTACTTTTGCAGTGCCTTGGAGTCAGTCTGGAATCTGGCACCTGTTCGATATGTGCTATGAATGGGCTACTCCAGATCCAAGGCAGAGAAAATTTGGTATCCATTTGACTATATATAACAACAGTTTTTAGTGGTATCATGTAAGAATTAGTAAGAGTCACTTTCTTGATCTCATAGTGAATTGGAAAACAAAATTTTGAATGAATACACTTTTTTTTCTTTTTTCTTTTTTAGTTTTTCAAGACAGGGTTTCTCTGTGTAGCCCTGGCTGTCCTGGAACTCACTGTGTAGACCAGGCTGGCCTTGAACTCAGAAATCCACCTGCCTCTGCCTCACAAGTGCTGGGATTAAAGGCGTGCACCACCACTGCCCGGAATGAATACACTTAACACTTCAATTCTATAATGTCTGATCTCAGTAAAGTACTTTGTATATCAACTCGTTCACTTTTCAAAAAAAAACATGACTTCTTTCAGCTTGCGCTGTGTGAGTTGTTTCCCACCGTACAATGAGGCAAGAAGGTTGCAAATTCCAGGACAACTGGGACTATAAAGCGAGACTCTGACTCAAAACCAACAAAACTCCACAATCCATTGTTAAAATATAAGAAGAAGATCAGGACGGTACTGGCATATGCCTTTAATCCCATCACCCAGCAAGCAGATCTCTGTGAGTTTGAGGCCAGCCTGGTCTATGGAAGGAATTCCAGGACAGCCAGGGCTACACAGAAAGACCCTGTCTCAGAAAACAACCAAATCAAACCAAATAAAACAAAACCCAAAATCTACCATCACATCTCTCATATTAGTATATAACAGAGTGGCCACTGACTACAGTCAAGCATGGTGATGGTCCTGGACAGATACTAATGGAGATACCAGCAGTAGCATTAGGGCAAGCAATGGCTGGCTGCTTTTGAAAGTAAATAGAGGATGATTTTGTTTTCTGATTCCACATTGGATAGTCAGCTGCCTGTAATCCCAGTATTTAGGGGATGGAGACAAGAGGAACAGGGGTTCCAGGCCATACTCAGTAACATAGTAAGTTTGTGGCCAGCCTGGGCTATAGGCGGACCTGTCTCAAAAACAGACTATCTGATAAACAAAATATAAAACATATTCCATGCAAGAGAAAAAACAGCCACAGTTCCCATATATTGTGTACTTTATAGTGTGTCCCATATGTATGCTTGCTCAAAAGCATGTATGCAATCCTTTAATTCCTCATAAAGATTTTCATCAAGTACTGTTAATATGCTCCCGTTACCTATTTGTTTATTTATTCTTTTTTTGTTGTATAAGATTGAACCTAGAGCCTCTTAGAGCCCAAATGTACTACTGCTATGCTGTATTCCTGGCTTGTATTTTTTCAAACATTAGTTAGTCCGTTCATTCGTTCATTCGTTCCTTAGTTGTTTTTCAGCCAGGGTCTCACTTTGTAACTCAGGCTCGGCTGGAATTCACAGTTGCAATTCTCCTACCACTACCTCTGTAGTGCTGTGATTACAAGTATGTGTTGCCACACCTGACTAAAATCAACATGTAAGAAATGGCGTCTTATTTGGTAATATAGGAATCTCTATCAGCATTTCTTGTGTGTGTGTGTGTGTGTGTGTGTGTGTGTGTGTGTGTGTGTCTATGTGTGTTGCAGTCATGTGCAAGTGTGCTAACCTGTGCAGGTACTTGAGGAGGCCACAGGTTGATGGCAAGATGTCTTCTCAATCCCTATTCCACCTTGTCAGATTTTATTTTGACGCAAGATCTTAATTGTCTGGGTAGGTCGAATAAGCACGAGATCCTCTTTTCTTGGTAGCTGAGCCTATAAGCCTTTTCCACCATACCTGGCTTAAAATACCCATTGTATGTAAAGGCAAAAAGCAGTTTAGGGTCTAATTCTCATCAGGTTACCAAGCAGTTTATTTTTCCTTTTGGATTTGTAACCGGATATGGCTCTTCTAGGGCTGTGGATCTCAATTCTTACTACTAGGTAAGAGTTTTTGAAAGAACTGGGCCTAAATCACGAGGAATCACGTCATGAGTGGAACCCTAAGAGCTGTTTAGACTCATGAGGAGGGAGAAAAAATGCGGAATCAGGTAGGTGTGATTATTTGGAAGTCCTCTGGGGAACTACAGAGGGCTTGGGGGCTGTGGTACAGCCAATACCATTTTCTGCTGCAAGAAAATTCCCAAGTCCATCTAGCTAGAACAGAATCCAGGAACTGCCTGTGGAGGCGCGCGGGAGAATGCCCGGCAGAGCCTCTGGGGGCGGAGCCTGGGCGGTCCTAGGGCGGTCCTGGGGGCGGAGCCTGGTCGGCGCTGTCTCGCAGCCGTTGCTGAGGCGCTGAAGAAGAGTGTTGAGCTTACCTCACTGCTTTCCGGAGCCTTAGCGCCTCCTCTGCCGGCTTCCTCCTCAGACCGCTTTTCCCGCGAGCTGACCGGTTCCGTCATGGCGACCCGCAGTCCCAGCGTCGTGGTGAGCCATGGGAATTCCAGCAGAGCCCTACAGCCAGGCCCACGCGGCCGGTGGCACATTGAGGCCGGCCGGGGCCCTGAGGCTTCTGAGGCCGGCTCTGGGCGCTGGGGCGGAGGGGACTCTGGGGGTCGGGGGCGGTCACAGATTCCTGGAGTCGGGCTGGTTGCCCCACGAGGGCGGCGGGCAGGACGGAATGGCGGGGTTCGGGGTTGGGGGTGCCCCCCGGTGAGCCCCGAGAGAGATAGATGGCTGCGTGTGGGCCGGGAAGGTGGAAATGGCTTTGGACTTGACATGTGCGGCCAGCCGGAGCGCGCGGCGGGCGGCGAGGTGCTTCGGGAATGATCGGGCGCGGGGAGGGCGGGGGAGCTCTCTCGGGAGAGGCCCAGCTCTACTTGGGGCTTGGCCTCCAGGGAGCACCTCTAGAAGGAGCTTCGGTACCCAAGACGACAGCACGGGAGGGCATGTTCAGGCCTGGGCTTTGCCTCTAATTCTGCAGATGCCATAATTCATATTTGTGGGAATGCGCAATAGCTCCGTTGAATCAGCGCTGCGGCCCGGGCAGTGAAAATCACGCCTATTTTCCACCTGAAGAGTGGAAAGGCGGCTCATTTTTTCCCATGGCCCAGAATAATGAGCTTTGACTTCAGATACACTTGACTAGGGGACCATGCCCTTGGATGCTGTGGGGAATTAAAAAAAGTATTGATTTGGTTGTTATGTTAAATTGACTTTTTTTCCACACTCATCTTCAGATATCTTGCCTCTTCCCCCATTGGCTGTATTTTTTGTAACCTGCCAAGCTCCTGGCCCCCCATCTACCCCCAACCCACAGCCTTGCTGATCAAGCTTGCTAAAACATCCCAAAGCTTCTGCTTCTGATTACCTACATTAGCCTGCTTCATTCTTACTGCCTCTGGTACTACTTAAATGTCATTATGCTTTTTATACTACAGATTTAGCAGTTATCTGGTTACTTGTTGATTGACTCACCCATACTTCCTTTTGTTGTTTTCAGGCAGGGTCTTACTGTGTACCTCTGGCTGGTCTGTAATTGGTGATGTAGACCACCAGGCTGGCCTTGAACTTGTGACAGTCATCCTGACTCTTGCCTCCCAAATGCTGCATCACCATGCCCTGATGGTTTTGTTTTTTTTTTTTTTTAAATCCATTTTAGGGAATGAACCCTTGTTCTACTAGGTAAGCAAGCTCTCTACTCTACTGGGCCAAAAGCCAGGCCTCTAAACAAGCCTTAAAAAGGCAGGACTCACAGCTTTAGCATATCGCACAATGTCCGGTTTGTGGGAAATTTTCACTAATACTTTGCTGGGTGAATTAATAACCATTTGAGCCCTAAAGAAGTCTTGTCTCATATTTTATTAGACATTGTGGCTTAAGGCAAAACCACTGTGTGGCCTTCCGTATCTTCACCTAGGCTCAAGATTTCTTCGTAGACAATTTCTTCCTGTGTAGCCTTTGCCCTAAGTAGACCAGGCCTTGCTTCTACCTCAGTGTGGGAATTACAAGCAAGCATATGCTACCATCTGGTTTTAAATCTTTCTTACAACTGAGATGCTGGCTGCTGGTGTTTTTGAAAGGACTGTAAGATAATAAACAACACTTACATAGTCCCTGAGTGGGAAGAGTAATAATAGCCATCGTTGTGTTTACATATATCTATCCTAATTAGTTTCCAAAATAACTCTGTAACAATGACATGTTCACATTATCAGACACAAGTTATTTATTTATTTATTTATTTATTTATTTGGTTTTTTTCGAGACAGGGTTTCTCTGTGTAGCCCTAGCTGTCCTGGAACTCACTCTGTAGACCAGGCTGGCCTTGAACTCAGAAATCCACCTGCCTCTGCCTCCCAAGTGCTGGGATTAAAGGCGTGCGCCACTACTGCCTGGCCAGACACAAGTTATTAAGAGGGAAGAGAGCCCCCCATAATGTACTAAACCCTGGTTTAGATCACCAGCACCAGAAGCAAGGATGAAAGTGGACTCTGTCTCAAATCTTGGTCTGTGTCTGGGATCTATGCAAGTAAACACTATGGTAGGATACAGGAGATACTGTAGTGGGTGTTACTTTTATTTGGATATGGCTGCTTTTAAGCTTTGAAATATAATTGTTCAGTGTAGAGTTAATTGCTTCTTAGTGCTAGAAGTGGTTATTCTTAGTTTTGTTTGAACATCAAGAAATTCACTGTATTTTTAGTTTGCAAATTCCCGTTTCTTCTTCTTCTTTTTTTTTTTTTTTTTTTTTTGCTTCCTTCCCCTAAATTGTCTGCATGCTAGGAATAACAAACACTTAGAAAGTGCTTACTACATGCTGGTTGCTCTTCTAACCCCATTAGCTGATTTGACTTTTTTTTATTTCTAATTATTTCCTGTATATGGCTGTTTGGCCTGTATGTGTGTATGTAGGTATGTGTACCAAGTGCCTGCTTTGTTCCTGTGGAGTCTAGAAGAGCTGTCATAGGGGTGCTGGGAATCGAACCCGGGTCCTCTGGAAGAACAATAAGTACTCTGAGTCATCCTCCAACCCCTACCTGACTTCATCTATAAAAAACTTACACAGAGGAGCTACATCATTCAGTGCTACTACATTTGAACTTGTTGATCTGGCCCCAGGTTCTGCCCTTAACCAGTAAACTTATGTTAGGAGCTGCAGTGGATGTTTATTAAATACTTGCTCTGTCTTCAGCATTGATAAATGTTTTGTGGACTTTATCTAATGTCAATACCCTAATGTTACATAATAAGTACCCCTTGTGTAGATGAACATTAATATGACTGGGTGATGCAAAGTAGAAGAAGTAAATATAGGCTATGTTACTTTCATGAAATTGACCCCTAGATGTGCCTGATAGATAAAAAACATGCTGCTTATAACTATCAGTCTAGAAAAGGCTTCTGGCTTCTTACAAACGAATGTGAAACATCAGATGTGTTTTATATGGCATATACTTGAATTTCAAAATGGTCCAGATAAAAGTATAATATACTAACTGAACTTAAACCTTGTTAAATGACTTTTTTATTTATAATGTCTTGAGACAAAGATGCACTCTGAAAATTAATGTGGCTTGCTGGCCTTAAATTAACATAATCTTTCTGCCTTAGTCTTTCATGTGCTAGAATTACAATCATGGCTTAGATGATTTTTCTGAGATACTTTCTCTGTAGTTCTAGGCTGGTCTCCCAACTCACTTTATCTGCGGAGTGTGGGAATTAGAGATAGACAGACATATTCTACCATGCGTGGTATGCTAATGAGAGTGAATCTGTTTTAGTGATGTAACTGGAGGTCTTACTTGTGCTAAGAAGCCTGTTTTACCATTGAGCTATATACCTTTATCCATCTGCTAATTTTTTTCAGTTTTTAAAGATTTATTTCTCTGTTACATATATGAGTGTTTTGCCTGCATTGTGTGTGTGTGAGTGTGTGTGTGTGTGTGTGTGTGTGTGTATGTGTATGTGTGTACACATACGTACCATTAGGATGCCTGTGGAGGTCAGAAGAGGGCATTTCATCTCCTGGAACTGGAGTTAGAGTGTTGTGAGCTTCCACGTGGGTGTTCGGTACTAAATCTAGATCTTCTGCAAGAGCAAGTACTTTTTAAAATTTAATTTATTTTTAATTCGCTTTATGTCCTGATCACAGCCCCCTCCCTCCTTTCTTCCCAGTCCTAGCCTCCCACCCTTACAAATCCCTCCCCCCATTGATCCCTCAGAGAAGGAGATTCCCCCCCCACCTACCCTGGGGCATCTAGTCTCAGCAGGTCTCCACAGAGGCCTAACCAGGCAGTCCAAGTACTCCTAATCATTGCGCAATCTTTCTAGCCCATGTTTTTTTCTCTCAGAATTGGTTAAACATTGTAGTTTTTGCCTAACACTATTTTATTAATGTCAGTGGCATCTAAAATAACATCCATTTACAAATAAGACCAAAATGAACTATTTTGATCACCAAAAAATGGGAATAATTCCTCTTAGAGATTTCTATATGTAAATTTTGTACTCTTTTTTTTTTGATTTTATTTATTTATTTTTATGAGTACAGTGTCGCTGTCTTCATACACACCAGTAGAAGATCCCATTACAGATGGTTGTGAGCCACCATGTGGTTGCTGGGAATTGAACTCAGGACCTGTTCAAGAGCAGTCAGTGCTCTAACCCGCTGAGCCATCTCTCCAGTCCCTAAATTTTGTACTCTTGTTACCTATGTTATATATCTATCTTAATTATTTGGATAAAAATAATCTGGATTATTGCAGCAGGTGGGAAAAAGAATTATATCAGAAAAAAGATGCCTTACAGTTTTATTGTTGTTTTGGGTGGAGTTCTTTTTATGAGGGATTAGTTTACTTTAGTTTGGGATAGATTTTCTTTATATAGGCCAGGCTGGTCTCAGACTGGGAATCCGTCTTAGTCTCTTAAGTGTTGGGATTATAAGCATGTACTGCCATGCCCAGTCTTGTAGTTTTTATTTTTCCCTTTGTACATTTTTAAATGAAAGAAGAAACAGCTAATTTGTTTTATTATTACAATGAATGACTATCATGAATTAAATTTTCACTTTTTTATTTTTGTGCAGTTGGTAGTTCAGAGACCTTTACAGTTTTTTTTAAATTTCATTAATTTTTTAAAAAAGTTTTTCACTTTTTATTTTATTTTATTTTTTTGAGACAGGGTCTCTGTCTATATAGCCCTAGCTGTCTTAGAACTTACTATGACTAGGCTGCTGGCCTTGAACTCAGGGATCTGCCTGCCTCTGCCTCCCAAGTGCTAGGATTAAAGGTGCGCCATGTGTCAAAACACTTGACAAATTAAATAGAATTATATCACTTTCCCCTTCCCTGTTCTCCCTCCAGCTCTTTCCATTTGCCCACCCTAGAATCCCTTTTTCTTTGATTATTATTGTTGCATACATATATGTATGTATGTATATTCGCACTTATACTTCTTTGTGTGTAAATGGTTTCAAGGTTGATCACTCTGCAATGGATAGCCAAAAAGGGAGCTCTTCCTGGGAGTGGCTAATTCTTCTCACAGTTGTCATTGGTTGCCTGTAGTTCTTTGTCTAGGGGTGGGACCAAGAGAAATTTCTCAAACTTGGAATCCTCCTGCCTTAGTCTCCTGAGTGCTGGGATTATAGGTATGTACCAGCATGCATAGCTCTTGTAGGTTTTTGGGTTTTTTTTTGAGCTAGCATGTCATTATATAGTGCTGGCTGTTCAGGAATTCTCTTTTGCTACTGCGTGTAGAGGTCAGAGGGCAACTTGCCATAGCTGATTCGTTAGTTCCATGATGTGGATCCTGAGGATCCACAAACGCAGATTAAGTTTGGCAGCAAGTTCTTTTACCCACCATACCATCTCAGCAGCCTTGATGGGATCTGACTGTGTTGCCCAGGCTAGCTCTGCCTTAATTTTCCAGGTAGTTAGGACTACAGGCACATCACCCTATACCCGGTGAAATGTGCTTTATTCTTCCGTAATTAACTAGATAAACAGTGGTCCATGTCATTTTTCTCCCCTATAGTAAAGGGGTACTGAAATTGTGTTTGTTTGGTCTTTCTGTAATTATATGTTATGTGGATTCATTAACATTGATCGATCACATAAAGTGTTAATTACTATCAATAATAGTAATATTGAGACTCAGTTATTATTTTCCTGTTGAGGACTGCCAAAATAACTAACATTTAAATAATCTGTTTTTAATAGAAATTCAGACACTTCAAATTGCTTTGAAACTACCTTCAGGTTTTTGTTGCTGTTCAGTGTCAACATATCTATTATTTTGCTATGCATATTACTAAAGAGAAAGATTGTTTTTCTTTTAATTCATGTCCTTACAGGGCCTACTTTCCTAGAGTGGTTATAATTTATTCCTGGGCTGAATAGTCTATTACCTTATTTTAATTTTTCCTACAGCTTTAATTCTTAGAAAGGAAACAAACACTCTATATAACTTATTTGTAGGACTGATAAAAAGTTAGAAGATGAACATAGTACTTTTTAAATTTGTTTTCACATTTAGGAGTATGTATTAATAAATTATAATTTTTGTTAAATCATATCCAGACATATATAAATTATCTCGAGGATAGCATATCATCTGCTTTAATGCTTTTAGAGAATTTTTAAAAAAAAATTTTGTTCGTTTGTTTTTGGAGAATGTTAATATATTTGAATTAAGCTAGTGTCTCACTATGTAGTCAAGGGACCTTGGACTTGGTAGTTTTCTGTCTCAGACTTCTGAATGCTGAGAATAATTATAGATATGTGCCACCATGCCCAGCACAAATCCCTATTATAAAATGTGCACATTTGTAATAATAGCAGTCACATGAAAATTCTTGTTGTTTACACATAAAATTTCTTGTTACACAAGTACATTATCAGAAATAATATAAAAAAAGGGAAATGAACCTAAGCTAATGCGATGTTTGGAACATCAGTTCATCATCTGCAATTTGGATTGTTTCAGTCTCTTTGTAGTAAAATATAGCATTGTTCACGAGCCCAAACAAGACTCCATTAAATGGAAGTGAGTCCTAAAATGACTCACTTGGGATGCAGAGGGAGGAGAAGTTGGCTTCAGTCATTCTCAGCTACATAAGTGAGTTCAAAGCCAGCCTGAGCTCATGGGACTGTCTCAGAAAAGAAAACTATTGTGAATTAAGACTAATATAATAAGCCAGTTGTAGTGGAACATACTTCTAATCCTAGAAAGGACAGGAAGAGTTCCAAGCCAGTCTGGGCTACATAGTGATGAGACAGGAAAGGGTGTGTGTGAGAGAATAATAGATAGTAGAAAATTGCTTTTAATTTTATGAATAGTAATCAGTAATCATGTCGAAAGTTCTAGAATGGACAGAAATTGCTAGGTGTGACCTTCACATATGTGCACATGCATACCCGCATAAATACACACACACACACACACACACACACACACACACACACATCTCAAGTGAAGAGTTGTAAGACTTTATTTTTGCCTTTTGCGGAAGAATTGTATCAGTGTGGCTTTAATAAACTGGACATGATGGTTCATACCTGTAAACCCCATCATATGGGAAGCTGAGGCAGGAAGATTGCCCCAGGTTTGAGGATAGCTTGGACCATGTCATGAGATTAAGGTTAGGGTGGACTACAGAGCCAAGTCCATCTGAAATCAGAAACAAAATTTTTACTGTTAAAATAACAAAATATAAATATTTCAGAAGAACAAAACACATTCTTAGGCATGAATCTGTTTTAATTAGAAATCGAGACTTTTGCATTGGTGAATAGTTTGGTGTGTTGACAGAAATAGAATCCCTATTTTCGAGTAATTCCTGATGATCTGTTTGTATTCTTAGACTACATGACTGACTTGAGAGTTGGGTGCACATCGTAATCCCAGTACTCAAGAAGCAGAGGGAGGAAGGTCATAGCAAGGTTGAGGCCATCCTAGTCTGTATATCTAGTTCCAGCACAACTAGAGTTACATAGTAAGACCCTGCCTCAAACACACATAAAAAGACTGGGATGAACTTGGCAGAGTTCACATTGGATTTGTCTTTAATTGAAACAATCTTTGAAGTCCTTAGGTAGGTTACCTGTAGAACCTGTGGCCAGGCACTGAGCCATTTTAGTAGGTGCAGTAGTCTGATGAAACCTGGGTGTGATATGCTTATGCCAGAAACAGTGAGTGGGTGGAGGGAGGGAGTATGCCTCAGGAAAGTCATCGTGGGATTCTAATCTTGATTCTAAGGTACTTTGAAATGATCCAACTTTTTGTCAGATTATAGTACATACATTCTCATGAGCCTGGCATGAATGTTTATTGTTGTTATCTTACAAAATTGAGCAGTCTGTTGTCTTTTTCCTTTTTTTTTTGTTGTCTTTTTCCAAAACATGAACTAAAATTTGCTTTATAAAACTTACAAAAACGTGTTTTTGTTAAATACTCTTTGAATGTTCCTTTATATGATACAAATGTCTAATTTCTACTTTTGTTAGTAAATGTGTTTTAATATAAATATTAAGTGAATGTTATGCAGGATTTTAGCCCTCTATTTTTTTAGTAATTGCCATAATGTTTCACAAATTTTTCTGATTATGAAAAAAATACATGTGTATTTAAGAATAAATCTGTATTTACTTCTGCATGCTGCAGGGTCTTGTGAACAGACCCAAAAATAAAATTCTACCAAATGCTGAACTCAAAATAGACCTTTTGGGACTAAACAAAGACACAGACTATACAACCATTAATTTTTTTTCTCTTGGAGAAACCTCAAAATATATTTGAATTCTGAGCTGGGTGTTCATAGTCCCAGTACTTGGAAAGTAGAAAGGTTGTGAGTTTGAAACCAGCATGAGCTATACAATGCTATTCCATCTCAAAAACAACAGCAAGTGAATTCTGCAAAGAACAATTGGCAAGTGAATTCTACAAAGAATGTAACTTTTTATGTATTTTTAATTGTTTTCAAAGTCAAACCACTTGTCACCAAAATACCTAACACATTTACTGAAAGAAAGAACTCTGTATAACTAACCAATACGATGAGATTTAGTTATGATTTGACCAATATTCCTTGAAAACTGCCAGAGCTTATACTACCAGGTCTTGGTTTAGAGGATTTTTGGGGTTGGGGATAGGAGCTCACTATGTAGGCTCCCTTGGCCTCTAACTCATGATTACTCCTGCCTTTGTACCCGAGTGCTGGCATTAGAGATGTGTGGCGCCTTGCGCAGCTTGATTCTCTAGTTCCTAGGACACTGTTCCAGGTACTGCCGCTTCTTAGGCGGGGCTTAAAAGTCCTGAAGATCATGTAAGATTGAGTAGTATTCTTCCTGGCTTATTTCTCTCAATAAGTTTTGTTTAATAGAGTAACTTATGATCTTTAAAGTTTTCTTGTAGTTTTTTGTTTTGTTTTTAGTGTAAGGAGCACTGGAGATTAGCTTGGTTGGTGGAGTGCTTGCCCGATGTACATGAAACCCTGGGTGTGACACTGACACCACATAAACTGGCTGTGACAGCCCATGCTCGTAAGAGTGCTCAGGAGGGGGCAGCAGAAGGTTCCGAAGTTGAAGGCTGGCTGCAGTTTGCGGCCGGTTTGGAATCCATGGGACCCCCCCATCTCACTGTAATACTCACTGTCAAAGATAATGGCTTTGATAATTTAGAGTTTGGGGATATTTTTTTAAAGGTTTATTTATTTATTATATATGTAAGTACACTGTAACTGTCTTCAGACACCCCAGAAGAGGGCATCAGCTCTCATTACAGATGGTTGTAGCCACCATGTGGTTGCTGGGATTTGAACTCATGACCTTTGGAAGAGCAGCCAGCGCCCTTAACCACTGAGCCATTTCTCCAGCCTGTTTGGGGATATTTTTAAAGACAGGGTCCTTGCAGCCCCTAACTGGCCTGGGATTCACTTTAGTAACCCCTGCTGGCCTCAAATTCAGGAACTTCTACCTCAGTTTCTCAAGTACTGGGTTAACAGTAATGTCCAGCAGATTTAGCTTGCTTTAATGATTTTGCTGTACTTTTTTCTGTGTGTACAGGTACATGTATATTTATTTATTTATTATTATTTATTTATTTATTCTTGTTTTTTTTTTCGAGACAGGGTTTCTCTGTGTAGCCCTGGCTGTCCTGGAACTCACTCTGTAGACCAGGCTGGCCTTGAACTCAGAAATCCACCTGCCTATGCCTCCAAAGTGCTGGGATTAAAGGCGTGCGCCACCACTGCCTGGCGATTTATTTATTATATATAAGTACACTCTAGCTGTCTTCTTGCTCTGGCCCCGCTCTCTCTGGTCTTGGCTCACTCTGGTCTTTGCTCGCTGTAGCTGTCTTCAGACACCCCAGAAGAGGGCATCAGATCTCATTACGGATAGTTGTGAGCCACCATGTGGTTGCTGGGATTTGAACTCAGGACCTTCGGAAGAGCAGTCAGTGCCCTTAACTGCTGAGCCATCTCTCCAGCCCTACATGTATATTTATAAAACTATCATAATATATTTTGCCACCAAAGTACCATATCATTAATGCTATTAAATGTTTTGTATGCTGGGCTCTGGGCATACTAATATAACCAATATGATACAGTACGAAACAATTTTGGAGTATCTTCTGTGAAATTATCTTATTAGTAGATAGTAACAACCATCTCAGACTTCTAAGTTTGGGTTTTTAAAGGATCAGTTTTTTGGTGACCACACACACACACACACACACACACACACACACACACACACACACACACACACACACACACAGAGAGAGAGAGAGAGAGAGAGAGAGAGAGAGATTGATTTTCTTAGAATTTAGATGGTTAACACCAATTTTCATTTTTATTCTGTGTGATATTTTATTTAACTTACTAGAATATGCTGTGTTAAGACATATTTTAGGGGATCGGGGAGATGGCTCAGACCATAAAGTGCCTGCCATGACATCTTCAGGCCATGAGTTTGGAACCCCAGCATGGAGAAGGCAGAGACAGGGAGATCCCTGGGCTTCCTGGCCAGCTAGACTAGCGAAATTGGTTAACTAGGTTCAATGAGAGACCCAGTCTCAAAACATAAGAAATTTTTTAGACCCAATTTCAATCTCTGAGCTCCATACATGTGCACATGTACCTGCATAAAAAATATATATATATATTCCCACCCACAAACACATGCACACACAAAAATGGTTCAAAAGTTCTTAAAATGTATAGAGTAGAAAGTGCATATACTAGTCTTTAATGCCTAAAATATTTTTGCCACGTTTGTCATATCTCTTTAATTTTTTCTCTTTTTCTCTTTGTGACCCAAAGGAAATTCTGTGTCATGTTTTACTTCTCATTCTTGACCCTTTTGAGCAATAAGACACATGATTTTCTTAGAGAAGTATAATTTTTTACAAAAACGGTAAAATGTAACTGCTCTTCATACCCTCTCATACCTAAATACCTTAGGTAAAGTAAGACTTATGAAAATTGAATTAAATGTGGATATCTTATAATGCTCTGTTTTGAAACAGCTATCTTTCTTTTGCAGATTAGCGATGATGAACCAGGTTATGACCTAGATTTATTTTGTATACCTAATCATTATGCAGAGGATTTGGAAAAGGTGTTTATTCCTCATGGACTGATTATGGACAGGTAAGACCTTGATTAAAGTTATTTTTAGAGGTGTGTGTGTGTGTGTGTGTGTGTGTGTGTGTGTGTGTGTGTTTGTGTGTGTGTGTAAGAGAGAGAGGCGTATGTGATATATATGTGAAGTATATGCGTGTACATGGAACCCAGAGGACATTAGCTGCCCCCCTACTCTGTTGCTCTCTTATTCCCTTGAATCAGTGTCTCTCACTGAACTTGTGGTATACATACTGATTTCGCCAGGCTGCCTGGCTAGCAACACCCAGGTATCTGCTTGTCTTTGCTCCCCAGAGCTGAGGTTACAAGTAGGTACAACCCCACCTGGTTTTTATATGGGTACTGGGGGATCTGAACTTAGGACCTGATGCTTGCACAAGGGCTCTCACCCGCCAAGCCATCTCTTCAGGCAAAAGGGTTGTTTTCTTGTATTAATTCTAACTTAGGAACTGTTGATAGTTATTTGAATATTAGCTAAGCCAACTTATTAATGAATAAATGTTTTCTATTTTTAATTTGTATGTGTGAGTGCCTCATGTATGTATGTAAAACATAGGCATTCTGGGATGCCAGAAGTGTGGTGGACTCCCTGGGTCTGGAGGTAAAGGCCATTGTAAACCACTGTATGGGTGCTGGGAACCGAACATAGGTCCTCTGCGAAAACAGCAAGCTCTCTTAACTGATGAACTATCTTTACAGATCCAATGTTTTCTATTTTTAACGTCCGTTTTTCTCTCTCTCTTTCTCTTTCTCTCTCTGTCACACACACACACACAGCAGGAAGATTTACTAATTAATTACTCAGTTTTAGACATAAATAGTGGGAATCATAGTATTTTGAAGAGAGGTTGGAAGAACTGCCTCTAGTCTATTCATCGAGACTAAATGAGATTATTATTCTGTTTTCTCAGCTTATATACATATTTTCTACCTAGACATTACCAATTCACATACACTTAAGTATACGCACATGCACACACAAGCATGTATGCAAGTTACATATATGTACTAAAATTTATGGACTTTTTAATATTAGTACATCTAGAGCTATCATGTATTTTATCTTTTAAATGTTACTTTACAATCAAGGTGTGCGTGAGTGTGTGTGTGTGTGTGTGTGTGTGTGTGTGAAGTATTTGCTCTTTGAGGGTCTCACTGTTTAGCTCAGTCTGGCTTGGAACTTTCTGTATAGCCCAGACTGTTTTCAGCTCAGCAGTCCTCCTGGACAGCCTTTCATATGTGGAGATTACAGGTATGTGCTACTGTGCCCAGCCCTACATGTTACTTTGTTTTTGAAATAGGGTCTCAAATAGCTTAGACTGGCTTCTAAGTCAATGTGTAGCTAAGGATGGTCTGAACTTGATCCTACTGCCTCAACTCCTGGTGTGCCATCATGCCCAGTTTGCACAGTTGTGAGAGTAGAACTCAGGACCCCCTGTGTATAGTAGGTATGCACTCTACCAGAGGAGCTACACCCCAGCTCTCCTACATTTATTTTAACGATTATAAGCTATTCTATTCACAGATGTGCCATAACTGATTTAACCTCTGTGCTGATGGACACTTAAGATCTCCATTATTTTGCACTTAGTAGAGTATATTAGTGGGAATAGCTTAAATACATATTTTGACACTTGCTCAGCTTTAGGCAAGTAAAAATTACTGGTCAAGGAAATGGATGCTTCCATACTGTCAAATCATCCTCCAGAAAGTTACATCATTTCATACTTCCAGTGGTATGTGATAGTTCATTTTTCTTTAGGCTCTTATAATATTTTATATTAGAGAAATACAATTTTACCAAAATTTGCTAATCTAGTAAGCTTTGAAAATTATATTTTGTTTTTATTTGTATCTTTAAATTTTATGATAAATGTTATAGTGTACCTGTCTTGTTTTCTCTTTTCTCTCTTCTCTCACCTCTTCCCTTCCCTCCCCTCCCCTCCAACTCATGGCATATACATCATGAGAAACAGCTTAGCATGTTTCTCATTTTTAAAGGTATCCGGTTTTAATTTTCGTTGAGCTGGTGTATTGGTGTATATCTATAATCTCAGCACAGGGAAATAGAGAAAAGGATTATGATTTACAGTCCAGCCTGGGCTATTTAGAGGGAGTCTCTTTAACCTTCCCCCATGCTCCAAAAATCTTACCTTTGTTATATGTAAAGTCAAGTCTCCACTTTTGCAAAAAATTGCTTTATGAAGTAAGAATCCCCTTCATGGAGACAAAGAATGTGTCTTGTAGAAGTTTAATGTGTAAGAGATATTTGTTATAAAACATAAATATTCAGAATCTTCTTTTTAATTCCTGATTTTATTTCTGCAGGACTGAAAGACTTGCTCGAGATGTCATGAAGGAGATGGGAGGCCATCACATTGTGGCCCTCTGTGTGCTCAAGGGGGGCTATAAATTCTTTGCTGACCTGCTGGATTACATTAAAGCACTGAATAGAAATAGTGATAGGTCCATTCCTATGACTGTAGATTTTATCAGACTGAAGAGCTACTGTGTAAGTATAATTGACTTATAATTTAAAACAACAGGGCCATTCCAGTTTTATCTATATTTTCTTTGAAGTTCTGCAAACTATACTATGTAATCCTCTTACTTGGTGATGGTGGATTACTATTATTATATATTTATTTTTCTGTGCTGGGGTGGAACCCAGGGCCTGACTAAGTACTATAAAACTGAGCTGCATCCCAGTCATTTTTTAAAATTTTAATTTGATGCCCTTTCTCACAGACTATCCTTGAACTCATTACATAGGCTGATCTAGAAATTTTATTCATCTTGCCTCAGCTTCTCAAGTAGCTGGGATTACAGGCAGGTGCTACCACTTCTGGCCGTTATCGTTGTTGTTGTTGCTATTATTATTATCATCATCATTAATTCATTGATACTTTACATCACAATACAGAATACTAACCACTGTAGTTCATGACCAACATAAAAGTTGTACAGTTTTTCTGTTGTCTTATTTTGATCTGGATTTTTATTTGTTTCATGATACTGCTCAGGCTAATCTCAAACTGCATTGCTCAAATAGTCCTTCTGTCTTAGTCTTAACCACATTTTCGTATTTTTCAAAAAAAAAAAATCCCTAAGAATTGCTATTGAGTGGAGCAGAGAGATGGCTCAGCAATCACAAGCACTTGTAGAGGACTAGGATTTGATTACTAGCACCCCAAAGACGTCTTACAATTATCTGTAGCTCCAATTTCAGAGGATCTGTGAGGTAAAGCTGCATGCATATGGGCATGCAGGTAAAACTGCTAAACATATAAAATAAAAAAGGTCAGTCTTAAGAGAATTATAGGCCTGGTGAGATGGCTCAGTAGTCAAAAGCACTGGCTGCTCTTCAGAGGACCCAGATTCAATTCCTAATGCCCATATAGTGGCTCACAATGGTCTATACCTCTACTCCCAGGGATCTGACCCCTCTTCTGGCCTCTGAGGGCACCAGACACTCACATGGGAAACAAACATGCAGCACAAACACCCATATACATAAAATTAGAAAAAAAAGAATTGCTATTGAGACGTGGTGTTTCTCAACTGTATATGCTGGTAGCAAATATTCTCACTGGAGATAAATTGCTTTGAGAGGAATCCTAAGTTATTTGAAGCAAAGTCTTATTATTAAGGTTAGTAATTATTTCTCGGAAAACAGAAAATACTTTTGACTTGGGACCACTTTACCTTTGCCAGAGTTTGAAATGATTTAGAATATTGACAGTATGATGAAACAAAGTAAATGTCATCTTATATGTAAAAGTTTCACCATTCACAATTTTTATGGTGTAGTTTGTTTCTTCCTTTTCCTTTTCCTTTTCCTTTTCCTTTTCCTTTTCCTTTCCCTTTCCCTTTCCCTTTCCCTTTCCCTTTCCCTTTCCCTTTCCCTTTTCTTTTTCTTTTTCTTTTTCTTTTTCTTTTTCTTTTTCTTTTTTCTTTCCTTTCTTTGACTCTCTATGTAGTCCCAGCTGTCCTGGAACTCACTATGTAGACCAGGGTGGCCTTGAACTCAGTGATTCCCCCCCCCCCCCATTGCTGGGATTAAAGGAGTGCACCGTCACTGCCTGACTAAAATATGTATTTATTTTTAAAGTAAAAGTGCAGAAAGTAATAGAGAAAAAGTTTGTCATTCCACAGTCTACTTTTTAAAAAATAGATGTATTTTTATTTAATGTTTCTGAGCGTTTTTTCATACATGTGAGTATGTGGACCATGTGAGTGCCTCATGTCTGCAGAGACCAGAAGAAGACATGGGATCCCCTGGAAATGGAGTTTCAGATGTTTGTGAGTCACCTTGTGGGTGCTGGGAACTGAGCCTGGGTAGTCTACAAGAATAGTACATACTTTTAACTGTTAGACCATCTTTCTACCTCCTGTTAATTATCACTTTTTATTTTGAATATTTAAAGAGTTTTCTCTATATATACATGTACCCACATACTACTATAGCTCACATAATCAGTGTTAGCCCAGAGGATATTTAACTACCTAGGTGCAAAAGAGCCCAGGTGTCTTAGTCAGGGTTTCTATTCCTGCACAAACATCATGACCAAGAAGCAAGTTGGGGAGGGAAGGGTTTATTTGGCTTACACTTGCACGTTGCTGTTCGTCACCAGAGGAAATCGGGACTGGAACTCAAGCATGTCAGGAAGCAGGAGCTGATGCAGAGGCCATGGAGGGATGTTTCTTACTGGCTTGCTTCCCCTGGCTTGCTCAGCCTGCTTTCTTATAGAGCCCAAGACTACCAGCCCACAGATGGCACCACCCACAAGGGGCACGCCCCCCTTGATCACTAATTGAGAAAATGCCTTACAGCTGGATCTCATGGAGGCATTTCCTCAACTGAAGCTCCTTTCTCTGTGATAACTCCAGCTGGTGTCAAGTTGACACACAAAAGCAGCCAGTACACTAGGGATTCCAATATTTATTTTATTAAATGAAAAAGTCCATTAATTAAAACCACTGTATTCGTGTGCTTTTAAGAAAGAAACTACCTCCAGTTATAGTTGTATGGTGCCATGAATTATGTTTTCAGAGGTAGTGAAGTATGAATGTGCATCTTCAAACAGTGCAATACAGTGTTATATGTTTGGTGACATTTTTCTGTTTCCAGTGCTCTGTAACCTTCAGGAAAAGGAAATATTTGACAAGTACACAAATATGTTCTATTTTGAGTTTTATTTTGGTTTTATAAAATTCTACTAAAATAGTTGAAGAAAATAATTACACCTTTTGAGAAAGGGTTGTTAGTAAGCAAATAATGTTTTCAGTTTTATTTTTAAACTTGTAAATATTTTGAGTGTCAGATGAATCTAAGGTCTTAAGTATGCTAAGCAAATATGCGCTAAAACCTGAGCTCTTGTTGCTATTTAGAGATTGTCAGAAATCCTAGTGATGGAAAAATAGGAATACAACTTCTTTCCTGTCACCCCAGTTTTCATCTAGTCTCTAAGAGGTAGACAGAGTAGAAACAAATATTAAGGCTGTATTTATAGGAACCTGAGCTTCTGGGGGGGAAATATATAAAATGAGTGTTTTGCCTGTATACATGTCTGTGTACCACATGTGTGTGGGCAGTCCACAGAGGCCAGAATAGGGTGTCTGGCCCCCCAGAATATAGTTATAGACAGTTGAGAACTGCTATATAGATGCTGGGAATTGACCCTGGGTCTTCTGGAAAACCATTGCTCTGAGCCACCTCTTCAGCCTCCTCTGGGAATTTTTGGTAACTGACAATAGTGACACCTGAATGAAGGAGACCTTGGATACTTCTGCCTAATGAAGTGAATTGAAGAAAGAGAAAGACAGAAGAGCAAATCTGGAGAGGGAGGACTGTTCTTTCATTCATTCTAGTCCTGGCTTCATAGAGTTTACTGTAATAAAGATGAGGCCTCTGAGAGACACCAAGTTAAGAAGTGGCATTTGTGTTTCAGACAGGGACGTTGCTAGAGTTTTCTGGCCACTTGGGTTAGGTAATAGTTTATGGATAACATTTGTAAACAATGTAGGCACTTATATAACAACTATTGAATGAAACTTTTCATTAGCTTCCATTTAAAAGGAAGCTGTTTCCTTGGAAAAAGCTTCAGGGAAACATAAGCTGAAACACTGAGGCTAATGGGACTGTGGAACTTTTGAGCCAGTGTTCTGTGCGCTTTGGAATTCTGTTGCCTCGGACCCTATAGCAATAGCTTTGGGATCACAGTTGCATTCTTAGATATTTATTCCTTTTCTCTGTCCTTCCTTTGAAAAAGGAAGTAATTGCCATAGGACTGTAATACCACCTTCCTACAGCAGATGGCAGTATTTACCAGGGTTCGTTAGTGCTGTGTAGAACTCAGCATGATTCCCTCTTAAGTAGCTTCAGGTTTTGTACAGTTCTTTTTCTTTGTGTCATTCATCAGCTGTGTGTGTTTGAAATTCTGAGTTTCAGGCTAGACTAATACAAGAAATAATATGCAAAAATTAAGTTAAAAGCCAACATTTTGTTTACAGATTGGACTAGTAGTATATTTTTGCTTATTTTGTTCCTCTCCACCTCCCTTACACATACTAGGTAAACATTCTACCAACTGAGCTATCATTTCTTTAAAAAAATATTTTGAGAATAGGGTTTTGTGAGGTAGCCCACAGTAATCTCAAACTGAATCCTGCCTCATCTTCTATAGTACTGTGATTACCGGTATGTATAATGAATACCTGCCCCAACATACTTTGAAGTACAGAATAAAAATAGTTTTATAGGTAGCATATTGGTCTGCTACTTGGTGTTATTAATTAGTATCGATCCATATAAGAATATATTAGGGCTAGAGAGATGGCTCATCCGTTAAAGGCTAGGCTCATAACCAAAAATATAAGAATATGTTAGATTGTGTGATTCTTTGTGATAGTTCCATAGTATTACTTTTGTGTGTATTAACTTCATTAGTTAGGTAATTCCCTTTTAAAGGCATGTTGACTTTTTTTTTTTTTTTTTTGATGAGTAGCTGATATAGTGAACATTCTTGAATGTTCCCTTGCATGTTTGTGACTATTTTTGTAACATTGATTCTTGGAAATGGGATTGTTAGACCAAAATGATTTGCATGTTTATAATTTTAATAGGCATTACTGTATTTTCTCAAAAGAGGTCATATTGCTTGCTTTAATCTAACCAGCAACTTGAGTATTTGTTTCTCCTCAGTGTTTTATCAGGCTTAAGTGCTGTAATGTGGATGAGTGAGCAGTAGAATCACATGTAGGGTTTGTCATATAGCCATCATTTTATGTTATGGACTTCTATAAATTGTCTGTGTTCTCCATTTTCTAGTAGTTCTTTTTAAAAAAGATTTATCTTGCTTTATGTGTATGTGTGAATGCCAGCATATATGTATGTACACCATGTGACTGCCTGATGCATTTGAGGTCAAGAGAGGGGATCAGATCACCTGAAACTGGGGGAATAGGCTGTTGTGAAATGCCATGTGGGTGATGGAAACTGAACCCAGGTCCTTTGCAAGATCAGCAAGTGCTATTAATTGTTGATCTCTCTCCAGTCCCATCTGATAGGTTCTTATTTTGAAGCGTAATGCACATTAGGAATGGTGGGTACAGAACTTTTTAGTTGGAGTTTATGACTAGTTTTTTTCCCTTTCCAAGAATGCAGGGGAAAACCATATATTCCTAGGGGCTGGAGAGATGGCTCAGTGGTTAAGAGCACTGACTGCTTTTCCAGAGGTCCTGAGTTCAATTCCCAGCAACCACATGGTGGCTCATAACCATCTGTAATGGGATCTGATGCCCTCTTCTGGTGTGTCTGAGGACAGCAATAGTGTGTTCATATACATAAAATAAATCAAATAAATCTTTAAAATAAAATATTCCTACATTTTCTTCTAATCCACTTATAGTTCTATTTTTTACATTTAGATTTTAGTCCATCTGGAATTTATTTTTGTGCATGGTGTGAGGTAGGAACCATGCTTTATTTTTTTCCAAAATGGATAAGTAATTGACCAAATACCATTTGTTGAATAATTCATCTCCTAATTACTGACTCAAAATATCATCTTTGTCATATACTAAATTCTCATATGTTTTTGGGTCTGTTTCTGGATTTTACTTGGTTCCTTGAACTTTTTGTCAATCACTGTGCTGGTTCTCTACCAAGGTAATTGCTCTAGCTTTTGGTATGCTTTCCTGTCCCAGGAGAGTAAGGCCAAGCTCTTTTAATCACCGGTTTTCAATTCAATTTTTTGTCTTAATTCCAGCACATCCAAATTATAGCTATTCCCACCAACTATAGTGAATGCTAATCACTCTTCTTTGAAACCCCTGTAAGGTTTTCTGCTAATTTCTCTGCGAGCTGAAAGTGAGAACCTAAGAAGCATGTTCTAATAGACTAGTAATCAGACCTGGTTTCTCAGGCAGTTCTGAAGATGACCTGGATATGGGCATATCTAGGATATGGACATATTTTAAGGGTATATCTTCAGGGTTGAATGTGATACAGACCAGCTCCTACAACTTCTATGACTCACAGGAATGGTACAGGGCCAGAAGCAGACACCTGTCATGCTAATAAATTGTCCTTTGTGGTTGAGAAGCACCTGATTGATGAGTTGCTATAATATGCCCACTCAGAAATGGATGTACTCTATTTTTAGGATTCTTCAGAGCATCAAATACTAGTAACGACCAATTAAGATTTTTAATTTTTTACTAATATCTATGTGAAATTTATCTAGTCATTCATTTCTAGAAGCCTAATTCTTATAATTTATATAATTTAGAATAGCATAATGTTGTGTCCATTAGATAGCTTAACTTCTTAAATCTCATCGCTTACATCTAATTTGAGAAGCTTGTATATATACAAGAATATGCATATAAATGATGTTCTTTTTTAAAAACTAGAATGATCAGTCAACAGGGGACATAAAAGTTATTGGTGGAGATGATCTGTCAACTTTAACTGGAAAGGTATGTATCTTGAAGAGGAAAGAAAGAACATTTTTATACCAAGAAACAATTAGTAACTGCTTTCAACCACTTACTCAGAGGTACTTTATTAGTAAAAATAAGCAGGCATTGAAGTACTTGATATAGATTAATATTATCTCCTGGACTTTATAGCCAAATGACAGCAGAATATAACATTAACCCTCAAAGTCCATATTGCTAATTACTGCTTTCTATAGTACCACTTTGAAAATCTAATTTTGGATCCTTCAGAAAAAACAGCTGGAGAGGGGCAGTCTTTTTTTTTTTTTTTTTAAGTAGATTCAAATGTAGTTTCATTTTAAGGTGTGTATTTGTGTGTGTATGTGTGTGTGTGTATGTGTGTGTATGTGTGTGTGTATGAGTGTGTATGTGTGTGCACACACTTCTTTATGTGTATGCCAGTATGCAAGCCTGTGTGTCCACACAGTGGCCAGAAGAGGTGTTAAATTCATCAGAGCTGAAGTTGCAGGCATTGCAGGATACACTGCTTGTTATATGAGTTCTGGGATCTTAACTCTAGACCTTATGATTCTTATCCATGAGCCCTGACTCTACCCCATCTGATTGTGGCTGGAAACATGAGTTATGGAATCTGACAGCATTGATCAAAAACCTGGCTCAGCATTTCCTAACTCTATGACATTTGGGAGGCACCCTCTGTGCCCCAGAGGTAGGTAGACCTAAGATGGTAGTGGTAGCTACCCCAGAGTTAAGAGGATTAAGTGATTTAATATTAGTAGAGTTCTTATTAGAGTTTATATTAGAGTTTCTGGTAAATAACTATATACTACTATGAGAGAAATCTGTACAGTCGTCTTGCTTTATTTCATTTTTTTATTTTGTTACTTTTTAACATTGGCTTATTTCTGTGTGCATGTGCCTGTGTGTGCATGTGTGCGCGTGTGCGTGCATGTGTAAGGGGCATGCATGAGTGTGTGGAGGTCAGAGGACAACTTACAGGAGTCAATTCTCTCTTTCTACCACACAGGTTCAGGGGATTGTGTTTGCATCATCTGACTTGGCACTGAGTGCCTTTAGCCCCTGAGCCATCTCACCAGCACTTGTTTGTTTTTCTTTCTTTCTTTCTTTCTTTTGGTTTTTTGAGACAAGGTTTCTCTGTGTAGCCCTGGCTGTCCTGGAACTCACTCTGTAGACCAGGCTGACCTCGAACTCAGAAATCCGCTTGCCTCTGCCTCCCGAGTGCTGGGATTAAAGGCGTGCGCCACCACTGCCCGGCTTTGTTTGTTTTTCTGAGACAGTCTTACTTTGTAGTTCACACCACCCTTGAACATCTCATATGTAAGTCAGGTTGGCCTTGACATGGCCCTGCTTCCCACCAATGCTAGGATTGCAAGCATGAGCCACCATACTAGACTGTCTATGTTTTCTAAGCTGCTAGTTATTTGTAGGCACTATGCCATATATAAATGTATTAATCTGGTAAATTTCACAGTAATCTGGTGAGGGCAGTTATATTTCCATTTTGCAGATCAGGAAATTAAGCAATACACTTACAGTTTCAAAAACTGCATGGGGTTATGAGATGCAGACAATCTCAAAGTCTCGCAACCAGGAAGTAGAAGAGCTTGCATGCTGACACCAAATTCTTTCTCCAGTTTTTAGATTTCTCTCCTCTAGCTTTTACATTTTAGTGCTCATTACTTACTTAAACTGCTTACTCCTACTCACTTACTACTTACTTCACTGAAAATCTGTAGGGGAACTTTAACATAAAACACTTGTGAAATGCTGTAGGCCTGTAGCAGGGTCATGCCAAACTAATGTTGTTATCAGCAGTGTTCAGCAACTTCAGGGGAGAATTTGTAATCTGTTGGTTCTTTCTCTCTGCTGTCCATTTGGTGTACAACTGCCAGACCTCCTTCCCTTTTAGCCTGCTTTGTCCATATTTAGAAGCTATTCGAAACCTGCACTTCTGTAATCAGTGTTCAGGGTTGGAAGGGGCCTAGCCTTCAAGGCCTGCTGGGATTTTAGGTTAACCTTGTCTTTTTCACCTAATGGCTCTGTCCCACTACACAGCTCTGTGATCTTAAACAGATCTCTGCTCCTAAAATAGCTTTTCATGACAGCCACAGTAGATTCCTTTTATTGTGGAAAACATCAAGGAATAAAAATTTAGTGAAGTTAAATCTTCGTGATGAGATTATGGGTTTATTTTAAACTTTCTTATTATTTTTGTGGAAATATATCTTATGTGTGTGCAAGTGCAGACATAATGCACACATTTTCCCATTAATACTTGAGAATGTAGTCTTCAGATCCAAAATTCACCTTTATTCATATGTTTACTACTTTAGATAGGTCATTTGACTACTAAGCCTCATTGTTTTCATTATTAAGTAGACAGGCACCTACTTGACAAACTCTTGATAGTAGCAATTCTCTGTCTCTGTATTAGAACAATAGTCTAGGACAGTCTTGCATTGTAAAAGTAATTTAATCTCTCTGGACCCTGTTGATTTGTATAAACTGGCTTATGCTAATAAAATCTATAGTGATGGGCTAGCAAGATGGGTTAATGCAAGAAGAAACTTGCCATGTTTCTACATGTGAGCTCTACATGTGAGCTATTATACAACCTCCCTAATGAAACATAAAATAAATGTAAAGAATTAAAATATATACCTATGGAAGCAACCAAGTTTATTTAATGTTAGACACATGATTAGAATTCAGTAATTCAGGCAGTCAGTGGTGGCGCATGCCTTTAATTCCAGCATTTGGGAGGCAGAGACAGGCAGATTTCTGAGTTCGAGGCCAGCCTGGTCTACAGAGTGAGTTCCAGGACAGCCAGGGCTATACAGAGAAACCCTCTCTCGAAAAACCAAAAGAAAAAAAGCAAAAAAAAAGCAAAAAGAATTCAGTAATTCAGTTTGTGTCCTAGAAGCCCATGCTGTTTACCAATCTATAATTTTGGGCTGGAAAGATGGCTCAGTGGTTAAGAGCACTGACTGCTCTTCCAGAGATCCTAAGTTCAATTCCCAGCAACGACATGGTGGCTCACAACCATCTGTAATGGGATCTGATGCCCTCTTCTGGTGTGTCTGAAGACAGCTACAGTGTACTCATATACATAAAATAAATCTTAGAAAGAAAGAAAAACCAATTTATAATTTTATAATATTGCAGCAATTATAACTGCTGCTGTGAGCCACTTATTGATGGGGCTATGTTATCTTTTAGATGTTCAAGGCAGGGGACAAAGTGTTGAGAAAATTACATAGTGGATAAGGAAACAATTACTGATTCATGAGTTAATTATATTCACTTTTGCTAAAGATTTACATTGTAGTATCTTATGTTTATTATTTCATGTAGTCCTCATAGTTGTCCTGTAGGGGAGTCATTATCCCCTTTCCATATAGAAGGATGTTGAAATTCCGTCATTCCACTATTAGATGACAGAACCACAGTTGGAGTAAATAAATGTCTTAGTCCAGTGTCTGTATTTCTTATACTATACTAGGATTCATTTGAGTAGCTACATTGCTTTTTTTCTCAGTATATTAATGCATTTTCAGTTTACTTAGAATTTATATAGACCTCATAATTAAACATAGTCATGTTATCCATTTGTTCTATACTCTGCGCCTTTAAAAATGTCCCAAATTTTTATATCCTTTTTTTCCTATGCATATCCTGAGCTTTACTTTAAAGTGACTTTTTTCTTTCTATAGAATGGGCTGTAGTTGTAGCTTGTTTGCTAGAAGTTCTGGGCTTAACCTTGCTTGAATTCTATTCTTAGACCTGTGTAGTACTACAAGATACTATCTTCTATGATAAACTGCTTTGAAACATGGGCATGTTAGATGTTTTCCTTGATTATAATTTACTTTTAATGGATAAACTTTGATTTTCCAAATATTTTCGTGAGCAGTCACTAAACAGATTTACCCACAGCATATGTATTTGTAAATTACATATAAGTTTTGGTAGCAATTTATCTTGTAAAGTACTTAAAACTATAGGTTAAACAAGATGAATTATGTCTTTAGTTACTTTGAATACACACAATACCAAGGCAACTTATAAAAGAAAGCATGTAATTGGGAGCTTGCTTACAGTTGCAGAGGGTAAGTCTGTAACCATCCTGGAGGGCAGCCTGGTGGCAGGCAGGCAAGCTGACACTGGAGCAGTAGCTGAGAGCTTACATGTTCTATGCATATTGGATGCAGAGAGTACTAGAGACTGCACCCGGGGTGGGCTTTTGAAAGGTCACTTTTGAAGCCCACTCCCAGCACATGCCTCCTCCAACAAGACCACACCTATGAATCCTTCTCAAAACAGTTCCACTAACAAGGGACCAAGCATTCCAATGTAAGAGCCTATGGGGGAAACTTTTCATTGAAACTACACGGTGAGAAAGAATTTTGAATTTTCGTGGACTCCAATGGATGCTATATACTCTAAATCACTAGCTTAGAGTAATAAAAAAGACATTGCAATTCTGATGTTATGGTTGTTTGACAGAGTGAATTGAGAACTATAGACTAACAGTATAGAATAAATCTGTTCAGTGAGTATTGTGGGCATGTGAAATGCCGCCTTGTTCCTCTAACTGGTGTAAACGCAGAAGGTGGGTGAATGAGGAACCAGGCATGGTAAATCACAGCTGTAATCTTAGTGTTCCGTAGATTGAGGCAGGGATGGTGCTGCCAGTTTGATGGCAGCTTTGGCTACATTATGAGTTCTAGGCCAACCTGGGCTACAGAGTAAAAGTAAAGAGAAAAGTGAGTTGGGATGGGTTTAGGGTTTATGGTGGGAGTATTGGTATCTTTTCACAGTTCCCCAAATAGGTGCACAACCATACTATTAGCTTGATGGGAAAATAAAAATTTTGCGTTCTATATTATGTTAAATACATTATTTTTGAAGACATTTGTACAAATTACATTTCTTGGAATATTAGAGTCAAAATACATAGAAGGCTAGCTGGTTCAAGTTTCTCAGTTCACATATGAGTCACTGAGATTCAGAGAAATTTCACAAGTTGCCTAAGATCCTGCATTAAGGATTAAGAGCTTTTTATGAAAAATGAACATATGAGTCAAATATTCTGTATGAAGGATTTAATATTAAGGACTTCTGCGTTCTAATAGCCCACTTGTTTCAGGAAGAATTCAGTATAGTAAAGTACTTATAAGTATGAATTTGAGTAATTTCTTAGACTTTGTTTTATAATTTCACTGATAATTTTAGAAATGCTCTCTCACTTCATGTACTAATTTTCATTTCTCTGTTTTCTTCTAGAATGTCTTGATTGTTGAAGTAAGTTCTACATTTACTTTTAATATACTGTTTAAAGTTTTCTAACTTAGTGTGTAGAGTAATAAAGGCAAGCCAGGAGGACTTGTGTTTTCTAACTGTAAGAGAAGCCAAGTACAGTAGGGCATGCTGAAATCCCAGACACTCATGAATTCCTGGGTTAGCCTGGGTTACATAGTGAGTTTAAAGCCAGAGAGAATCCTTATTTTAAAAACAAAACAAAAAGACACAAACAAAAAAATGTATTTTGTAAGTGATGTGTTTTGCTGCTCATGAAAAAAGTTACACACTTCCTTTTTCAGTTTTGATTTTTTTTCTTTTAAAACTAGCTATAACTATATATAAAAATGTGTGTGTGTGTGTGCGTGTGTTTAGTGTGTTAAATTTTATTTTATGGAATGTTATAAGATTTTTAACATTTCATCTAAATAATATAGAAATAAGTATCAAATATTCTTGGGAAGTGAGTGGAGTACAGGCTCAAATCATCACTGTCTGTAGCCTATTGCTTTTCAGTGTGATCCCTAAAACCCAAAAGCATCAGCCAGGAGCCTACTGACTCCGATCTTTGTGATAAAAACCATCAATCTTGTTTTGAGCAAACCTTGAGCTGATTCTGATACATGCTAAGATTTAAGAACCATTGATTTACACAGAAGTCACTATTTCATTAAGGCCTTCTTTGGTGTCCTTCATAAAAGCTTACATTTCCTTCAACTTCCTATTCCCTTCAGTACTTTTTTTAAGTCACTGTTTAACTGCCTACACACAAACTTTAATTTTTGTCTGTAGCTTCCCTATTTCACATCTGTCTGCCTTACTGAACTCTGTACATACACCTCTACACTATAGATTGTAATCATTGTCCTACCTTGACTCTTACTCAGTTCTTCAGTTTACAGTTTTTAAAAGATTTATTTATTTTATGTATATGAGAACACTGTAGCTGTCTTCAGACACACCAGAAGAGGGCATTGGATCCCATTACAGATGGTTGTAAGCCACCATGTGGTTGCTGGGAATTGAACTCAGGAGCTCTGGAAGTGTAGTCAGTGCTCTTAACCACTGAGCCATTTCTTCAGCTCTTCAGTATACATTTTAATATATTTTCAGTGTGGCTTCGGGATATATATCATCCTCATTCTCCATCATTTTTCATTCTTTATACTTTCTGCATTTCCCAGAGCATCATTTTTCAATCATCATTTTCTGCCCCTAGTAGTTGCTTTTCATTTTTATAATCTTTTGTTTCCTTTCTGCTCTTCTCCCCCCCCCCTTGTTCCAGCCCTGTTCGCTCCAGCCCCGCTTGCTCCAGCCTTCCTTTCTGATTTTTGTAATATTTATTTTTGTGCATTGTTTTGTGTGTCTGAGTATATATGCACGTGTGTGCAAGTGTGCATTCCTATGCATAAGAACAGTGGCCAGGAGAGGATGCATGCCTTCCTCTTGCGCTGTCTATTCTATGAGACAGGGCTTCTCCCTGAACCCGGGGCTCACATTTTCTTACATAGGCTAGAAGCTAGCAAACCCCAGCAATCCTCCTGCCTCTTGCCTTCTCAGACCTGGATTGTGATGGGAGCAAGATGTCTGGATTTTGTGGGAGTGCTAAGATACAAACTCCAGCTACTATAGTTAACCATTAAGCCACCTCTCCAGCCCCTATCTATGCCCCCCTTCTTTAACAAAACAATTTTTTTAATTCTTTGTTTTTAATGTGTGATGCTAGGATCAAACCCAGAGCATGCTAAACAAGTGCACTACTACCAAGCTTCACCCTCAGTTCTTTGGTTTTTGTTTTTTTGTTTGTTTTGAGAAAGAGGTAGATAAATATCTCAGGCTAGACTCTTAACTCCATCCCACCTGCCTGTACCTCCCAAGTCAACTGCTGGGATTGTAGGTATCGATCATCACCCATGTCCTTTCTTTCCTCCCACTCTTCCCCCTTTTCCATCCCTGCTGTCTTCTTTCTCATCCTCCCTCCCTCCCTCCCTCCCTCCTTTCTAATTTTCTTCTTTCAGCAGGATCTTGTCATACAGCTCAGGATGAGTTTTTTCCCTTCTATAAGACCTGGTCTTAGTGTGGCCTCATCTGTCCTGGGTCTCACTCTGTGGACCAGGTGTCTCTACTCTCTGAATGCTACCAGTACAGTTGGGTGCCACCATACCTGCCCTCCAAGCTAGCTTTGAACCTACTGCGTAACCTGTACTGGCTTTGAACTCAGAACCTTCTGCCTCAGCTTATCACATGATGGAGTTACAGGTGTGTACCACCATTGGTAAATTTGTATTTCTTTTTAAGATTCTTTTCTCTTTTTTAAATCAGTTCTTTGAGAATTTAGTGCACTGCAGTTTGATTATGTTCACCTCTACCACTCCCAAATCTGTCCTTTCTTTCCTACCTACCCAACTTTGTGTTTCTTTTTTTTTTAACCCATCAAAGCAACTTGTGCTGACCATATACTCTTGGATGTGTGACTATCACTAGAGAGTGGTCAGCCCACCAGGAGACACATCCTTAAAGAAAGCTGACTCCTCTAGTCACAACTATCAACGAATAGCGCCCTCACTATGGGTGGGACATCATGTCCACCTTCCCTGCTCCACTCTGGGAATTTTGTCTGTCCTTACCCTGCACAGGTTTTGTGCATGCATTCTCAATTGATAAGTGCAACTTCTATACTGTGTCAGAAAACATGTTTCTTTATAGTTGTCCACCACCTTTGGCTCTTTTTCTTTAATTAAGACTTTAGTGTGCTTGCATGAGTGAGCACAACACAGAATGCACATGGAGGTCAGAAGACAACTTTGTATAATTGCTTCTCTCCTTTGCCTTTTACATGGAATCTAAGGGTTGAACTTAGGTCACTCACTAGGCTTGCATGGTAAACAACTTTACGCATGAAGCCATCTATCTGGTAGCCGTTCTTTTAAGTAACACTACAAAACATCTTCATTTCCCTACAGAGAAATCCAGTCTCCTTAGCCATCATTTCTTATTTCTTCCTTTCCCTTCTCCACTTTCTAAGATTTGCTTTTTGAGGACACATATGAATGGGATTACTCAATTGCCCGTTGCATCTGGCTTCTTTCACTTCTATTTTTTTGAAGATAGGGCCTCTCTATTTATCTCTGGCTGTCCTGGAACTTGCTATGTAAACCAGGCTAAACTTGTCTACCCTTCCCGAGGTCTTGAGTTCAATTCCCAGGAACCACATGGTGGCTCACACCCATCTATAGTGATATCTGGTGCCCTCTTCTGGCCTGCAGGCATAATGCAGACAGATTATTGTATACATAATAAATAAATCTTCCACATATGTGGTCCGAACCATGGGCCCATAGATGTGTATTCTTTGGTTGGTGGTCCAAACTCCAGAGGATGACCTCGATGGCCATCAGGGAGAGAGGAGAGGCCCTTGGGCCTGAGGGTGTTAAAGGCCCCAGTAAAGGGGAATGTCAAGGTGGGAAT
>CM052722.1:98220029-98231981 GCA_028551405.1 Uromys caudimaculatus
GTTCAAAGCAAAAAAAAAAAAAAAATAAGAAAGTGAAGTAGGGCAATGACCTTGTAGGACTGGTTCTAAAAGGAAGCTAGAATAGCTTAGTCAACATCATCTGAGAGCTGGTTACAGGTGCAAACCCAGAGCTCCTGTCTGGACTTACTGATCTGGAGAATGTGCTAATGAGCCTCTGAGTCTGTGTGTCAAGAAGTCCTCTGTGTGTTTGTCACACCTGCTCTTGGTATAGTATTGGAGATAACAGGAAGATCAGAGACCAGGAGAAAGCTCTGGTGACAAGGGTGTTAAACTTACTTCAATTCTTTGAGGGCATTCTTCTGTGGAATATAACCAACATTCGAGTAGTAGTTTTGGTTTTCATTCATGTAAAAGAAAACTAGAAATTAAAATTGGACAGCCATGGGACCAAAATAAAAAGCTGTATTTTCACAGTTAGCATTACAACTGCACGTGACTCATGCAGATTTTAGTCATATTTTCTGTACACTCATGCACTGTGGTTAGTATGTATTCTTAGTGAATCCTTAGTGGATTTCCATGCTTGTGTGTTCAAAACATTGCTTCCAGCCCCAGTTGATAAAAGAGGAATGATTTACCTATTCACTGTTATTTTTTTAGTATGGAAATTTAATAATTTTGATTTGGGTAGGCACTCTAAAAAAATCTTTATTTAAAAAGATTATACAAAGCAATGTTTCTTAGAGTATCAGAGTTTGGGATGTAAGAGTCCCTATCTTTAATTTACAAAGAAAAATCTAATATACCTTTTACAGAATTAAACATGGTAGTTTATGCCGGCAACCCTACCTCTTAGGAGTCTTAAGTAGGAAGATCTTGAGTTTAAGGCACCAGCCTGAGTTACATAGCTAGACCCTGTGTGAAATACAACAAAAAGATTTGCATTTGTGTGCAGTGCTTACATGTACACATTTCTGTTTACTGGTTTTGACCTTGCCACACCTAAGCAATCTAGTTCTGGGAATTGATATTCCCTCTGTTTGCTTAGAGCCAGATAGGTTACAAGTTCCAGACTATCTCTGTGTGAATTGTGAGGGTTTGTGCATGCTAAAAATTAATGACATTGTGTCATAGAATACTAGAATATTGGATTTGGTATTTTAGGTTTGTAATAATAACTGATTTTTAAATTGTGCTAGTTTCATTTACCAATAAATGTCCCTTTTCTTTTTTAAAAGGATATAATTGACACTGGTAAAACAATGCAAACTTTGCTTTCCTTGGTTAAGCAGTACAGCCCCAAAATGGTTAAGGTTGCAAGGTATGTATGCCATTTTAAAGTAGAATGTTTTCTTTATTTAGAGCATTAAGCGATTGCTTCTTTGTAAGGAGAAATGCTTTCAGCTTTCGTTTAATCATTACAGAGTAATGTAATCTTAAAAATCAAGACAGGATCCTTTGTAATTTTATTGTGTGTTAATAAAGCCATTATAGTCAATTCCTTGTCTAATATAGTATATATAGGGCCTTGGATTCAGAACTACTTCAGATGCTAAACTCCCTAGATGTTCAAGTCCTTCATAAAGAATGCAGAAGGGCTGGTGAGATGGCTCAGTGGGTAAAGTCATCTGCTGCCAAGCCTGACAACCCGAGTTCAATCTCTGGGACCCATGTGGTAGAGAACTGACTCTGTCTGACCTCCATGTGTACCACAACACATGCCCCTATCCCACACACAAATAAAATAAGTGCTTTTTTTTAATAGCAAGAGTGTTTGCGCAGAACCCATCCATATTCTCCCATATACTGTAATACCTATCACAGTGTTAATACATATAATTATGCTAAATCATTTACGAAAATACGTATATTTATAGTATAGTTTCTTCGAATATTGTTTATTTATGTATATAGTATATGTATTATGTGCAGGTGAGTACACACTCACGTGCAGATATGCAAAGACCAGGGCAGGACTGAATATCTTCCTCTACTGCCCTTTACTCTGTTGCCTGAAACAAGGTCTCTAACTGAGCTGTAAGCTCAAAGTTTTTAACCCATCTCCAAGCCCAGCACTGGGGTCACAAGCACATACAGCCATGGCCAACTTTTTAATGTGAATATTGGGAGTCAAACTCAGGTGCTTGTGCTTGCAGACCAAATACTCTTACAGTTGGTATTGCAGCATGTTACTTATATCAAACTTGTCCTGAGTAGCATGGCAGATGATTTAAGATCTCCTTGTGAAATTGAAATAAATCATACCAAAGTTGTGACAAGTGGTGGACCCTGAACATCTGGATCTCCTGTATTTGAGTGGTGACATAAGACATCCTATTTTGTGTCGTCACTGAAATCTTACCATGCTTGCTTCCTTTTTCTGAAGTCTCACATCTTGCTATATCTGGATGTTTAGCTTTTGCTTTCATAGTTCTTTCTAGTTTTATCCTTAGTTATAGTTTGATTCTATAACAGTTGCTATCTCCATCTTATAGATGAGGATACTGAAGCCTAGGGAATTGTCCACAGACACAGAGCTAATAAGCTATAGAGAGAAGATTTTAACACAGAACCTGGCCCAATTGTTGCTTCTGCTATTTTAAGTTGGGTTTTGTTGTTAAAAGTAACATCTTTTTTTTTTTTTATTTTGTTGTTGCTGTTGCTTTTTGCTTTATTTTTACTTTTATAGTTTCATTTTTATTTTAAAATCTTTGACTAATCTGTGTTTTTTGTGTAGAGGAAAAGTCAGGTCTTTTATTTTTGTCTTTTCCAGAATGAGTAATTGGTTCTTAACTTTTTAAAAAAAAATTATGCTTATTTATTGTGGCAGGAATATAGGCATGTGTCACTTGCACTTGTGTTGGTCTGAGGAAAGCCTAAGGGTGTTAGTTCTCTCTACCATGTTGGTCCTGGGTGGGGGTAGAGCACAGGTTGGCAGTCTTGGCAGCAGTAGCCTTATACGCTGAGCTATCTCTGCTGACCAATTAAGCTAGCTTTATAAAATCTTCTGAAAAGATCAAAGTATCTATAAAGTCTTTGAATCTCTATAATTTTAATAAAGCTTATTTCAGCAATTTATCCTCATGGACTTTTTGGATAGATGGTGCAAATATACCTCAGTGAGTGTTTTGTCATGCTGGAGGTAAGATGTGCTCAGAGAATACTGGGGTAATTTTTGATGGTGTAGTTGTCCTACACAAATGTGTTTTGGTCTTTCTCATACTAAAAATTAAAAAGTCTTATTTGGTAGTAATATAAGATAGTGTGGCCACTCTAGACAGCAGTTTCTTTAAAAACTGCACAGGGAACTACCAGAAGACCTCAGAAGTTGTACTGAGTACTTATCCCTGAGAAGTGAAAATATATGTTGATATAAAAATCTGTACTGGTTGATAGTCAGGTATGGTGGTTCACTCCTGTGATCTCAGCTTTTGGAAAATGAAGGCAGGAGATCACATTGAATGTGAGACAAGCAGCCTGAGCTATATAGTGAGAACCTGTCTTCTATCTCCTACTCAAATCTGAGTATGTATGTTCACATCATTTGTCATAGCCCAGAATTAAGAAGAACAAAATTTGAACAAAACTGGAGCACACTTATACCATCAAAGCAGCAGTAAATATGACCGACCATCAATATGCAGTAGTTGAGCTGAGTATTACTGGAACTGTACAGTACACTTTCAGGAGTACATAAAGCAAGTGTTTAAACTGCTTACCTGTCCCCCAGTTTTGATATGCCCATGAGTTCTTAATTTTTTTCTTTTTTTTTTTTAAAGATTTATTTATTTATTATATGTAAGTACACTGTAGCTGTGTTCAGACACACCAGAAGAGGGCATCAGATCTCATTATGGATGGTTGTGAGCCACCATGTGGGTGCTGGGAATTGAACTCAGGACCTGTTGGAAGAGCAGTCAGTGCTCTTAACAGCTGAGCCATCTCTCTAGCCCTTAATTTTTTTCAAGGCTGTTATTATAGAGGGACACCAAAGGCAAAGCAATAAAACTATATGATTCTACTTATGTAACCCAGCTTGAAATGACAAAATTATACAAATGAGAATGGATTGGGGCTTGCCAGGGGTTAAGAGAATACAGGAGGGAGCCTTGCATGAGTCAAAGTATCTTGATTGTGGTAGTGATTAGACTAGTCTCTATGTTAAAATTAGTGAAATCTGTACAAGGTCACTTAGTTCACCAATGCCCATGTTCTGGTTCTGATAATTTGCTGAAATACAACACTAGAGACCTTTATGATTTTTTTCTTTTCAAATTCATGATTTCTATAAATACTCAATAAGAGTATAATTTAAAAAATAAAACTGCTTAAAACATATGTTTTTAGCAAGAGTCAAATAGTTGAAAATGTAATTAAACTAAAAAATGGAGTGGTCAAGTACATTGTTAATGTGGATCAAGGCTCTGGGTTCAGTATCCACTGCAAAAAATTCACATTCGTGAGCCAGTTATTAGAAGTCTTGGGTTTTCGAGACGGGGTTTCTCTGTGTAGCCCTGGCTGTCCTGGAACTCACTCTGTAGACCAGGCTGGCCTTGAACTCAGAAATCCGCCTGCCTCTGCCTCCCAAGTGCTGGGATTAAAGGCATGCGCCACCACCGCCCGGCTTATTAGAAGTCTTGAAAGAGCATTTCTTACCTCCTTCACAAACAGGGCTTGTATTTCAAGGAGTCTGGGTTCAGATCCCTTATCTTTTCATCTTTGCTTACTGGCACTCCCTACCCACTCATCCTCTCAGTAGCTGCCTTTCAATAGACATGTAGGTAGTTAGGATTCTGTTCTCAGAAGCATCTTACCAGGTTCCAGGTGGTGATCAGTCTGGGGCCTTGACCTTTATGTGAACTCTAAGAAGATTTAGCTCTTCTCCCTTTCAGTGTTCCTATGGGTATGCAAAGCCAACCGTCTAAATGCAGATGATAATACTACTTAAGAATACTGATGTTTTTCTTTGTAATGCTCTGTGGTCTTTCCATATGCCACATGTAATTTTTTGTAATTAACAGCTTGCTGGTGAAAAGGACCTCTCGAAGTGTTGGATACAGGCCAGACTGTAAGTAGATGCCCTTTGACCAATCATTTATCCATCTTATAACTGAAAAAGTTAACTCTGAAATGGCTTAAAGAGTTTAGAGAACATTTGTAAGGAAAGTACATTTGCAAGTATTAGATTTGAAAGTATTCTTTTCTCTGAAGAATAAATTGTGATTATTTATTTACAGTTGTTGGATTTGAAATTCCAGACAAGTTTGTTGTTGGATATGCCCTTGACTATAATGAGTACTTCAGGGATTTGAATGTAAGTAATGCTTCTTTTTTTTCTTGCTCTCATTTTTCAAAAACCCACATAAAAATTTAGGAAAGGGAAGAATTGTTTTCTCCTTCCAGCACCTCGTAATTTGACCAGACTGATGGTTCCCATTAGTCACATAAAGCTGTAGTCAAGTACAGACGTCCTTAGAACTGGAACTTGGCCAGGCTAGGGTGACACTTCTTGCTGGCTGAAATAGTTGAACAGCTTTAATATATAATAACTGTCTTATTGTTACTTCACATGATAAATATAGTCATAAGTAAGAAATAAATGATTCAGTTTAAATTTTGTAATGGACTCTGCTTCAGATAGCTGCCTCCCACTCCGAAGGCAGGAGTCCCCTGGGTGAGTTTATGAGCATAGTCCAGGAGCAGTTAGAAAGACTATACAGACAGTATTATCTAAAGCATGGTTATTTCACTTACTGGGGCTCCTATGTTGATTCCAGCTTCATGTTTATCAAAGCTATTTACTAAGACAAAGAAAAAGTAAACTTGGACTATAGGTCTGTATTGTTTTCAAAATATGTTCTCTTCAAGTTGCTGGTCCAAAATACCTTGTTTGGTAGGAACCCAGACAACGTAGGAGGACTCTCTAATGCTGTTATTGCCTCTTCAGAATCCGTTTTTCTGATGTGAATGTCTTTTATTTTATAGCATGTTTGTGTCATTAGTGAAACCGGAAAAGCCAAATACAAAGCCTAAGAGGAGCACAAGTTGAATCTGCAAACATGAGGAGTCCTGTTGATGTTGCCAGTAAAATTTGCAGGTGTTCTAGTCCTGTGGCCATCTGCTTAGTAAAGCTTTTTGCATGAACCTTCTATGAATTTTATGGTTTTTATTTTTAGACATGTCAGTTGCTGAGTCCCTAAACTTTTGATTTGCACTATGAGCCTATAGGCAGCCTATCAGTTCCCTCTGGTAGATTGTGGCTTACCTTGTGAGAAAAACAAATCTCTTAAATTACCACTGTTAAATAATAATACTGAGATTGTATCTGTAAGAAGGATTTAAAGAGAAGCTATATTAGTTTTTTAATTGGTATTTTAATTTTTATATATTCAGGAGAGAAAGATGTGATTGGTATTGTTAATTTAGAACAGTGTGAATGAAGCTCTCAGTTTCCTATCAGTAACAGCATCTAGGAGGTTTTGCTCAGTGGAATAAACATGTTTCAGCAGTGTTGGCTGTGTTTTCCCAGTTTCAGTGAATCGTTGTCAACAGTTTCTTTTAAATGCAAATAAATAAATTCTAAAAATTTACCACTTTTTGAGTTCTTTCATGCAAAAGTCCTTAAAACTAAGGACTGTCTCTTTAAAGGAATTCTCCATGTCTATCATTTCTCTACAGATTAATTTAGTACAATTTTCCATGGGTTCCCTTTTGCTTAAGTTTTGGTGCTAATTTAATTGTAATCCTCAGCAAGTGATGCTAGTAGTGCTTATCTGGTAGAATGGTTTGGTAGAGCTAGGGAAGCTCCTACCTACTTGAAACAATAACACTCAGCACTATTTACTTTCTTATATGAAAAAGAACATGGCTTTCCCTTGGTTTTCTGTGAGGTTGTTCAGAGTACAGTCTGCCCTATAGTTTGTCTTCAGATATGTCCTGTTACCTTTTTGGTGTGGATAAAAAAGCTTTATTGACCAAAGAACAGTAACAGTGAAATATTGTTTTGTCTTTTAGGAGTAAGAGAAATATTTTGAACCAAAAGTCCTACGTTAACCCAAAGTTAATGTGAGTTATGAACTAGCAACCTTGTGGCACAGTGAATATTTTTATTCCTTTCAGACTGTGTTCTTATTTCTAACAGTGAAGTAGGGAACTTTAAATGAAAGCAAGTAAGAACTTGCTGTAGTTGAGCTGATGAGATAGGCCAGTAGTCAAAGGTTTGGTGCCATCCTTAGGAAAACCCCATGGTGAAAGGACTCCAGAAGCTGTCCCCTCGACTTCACACACAGGCACACATGTGCACACGTACTAAGCTGGTAAATGTAATTAAATAAAAAGGTTTCCACACTCCTCTAACTTCCTAGTTTATAAAATATTTCCCTTCTGTTTTCTCATTTCTTCTTCATAGCCTGGTGGTGTTACATGTGAATACAGTATCAAGAGTAACGCCTGAGTCCTCTCCTCCCATAAAATGTCACCTACTGAGGTCCATCTGGATCCTCTAGTTAACACCGCTCGACTCCCACTGTGGAGTCTTCTTACTTCTTTCCTTCCATTGCACCATCACCTCTGCTGGGTTGAGCCATGTGATATAACTGTTTTTGTAGGTAAAACAATTCCCTTCTTGGCTATTGGCAGTTTGAAGTGATTAAATCAATAGCATGCCATGTAGTTTACATTTGCATTCATTTTTTTTACTATCTGCCCAACCTCCTGCTAGAATATAAGTTCCATAGGAGGCAAGCCACTTTGTTACAAGGTCTGTCTATTACATAGTTCCAGTTGTCCTGGAACTCACCATGCTGGCCTCGAACTCACAGACAGCCATCTGCCTCTGCTTCCCTAGTGCTCGAATTAAGGGGTGTGCCACCATGTTCATCAGGCAAAACACGTTTGATCTATCTTTTTATCTGCCTGTGTATACTAAGGCAGGGCTCTCTTATCCAGACTGGCTTCAAACTCACATTTGTGCCTCTGCCTGCCATGAATGTGGATTATAGCTGAGTTGCCATCTGTCATTCACCGGTGTCATTAGGTGAGTTGATCAGTGCCTAGGAAATAGGAGCTTACACGATGGTGGTTGACTGAGTAGGTAGCTTGGCCTTGCTCTGGGCTAGATTGTCTACTCTACTTAATAGTGATTTGGCATCCAATTACTGACATTTAGAGCGTGGTAGTGGGAGTGGTGTTGTCTTTTTCTCATTTTACATTTTTTGGGGGGGGTGCACTCATTCCATAGAGGGTGTGTGGAGGTCAGAGGACAACTTTTGAGAATAGGTTCTCTTCCTTCCACCTTGTAGGTGTCAGCACTCGAATTCAGCTCCTCGGGCTTGGCAGTAAGTACCTTTACCTGCCGAGCTATCTCACCAGCCCAGTGCTGTTTTCTTCATGGGCTTATCTGAAGCATTCCTTAGCTACAATAGGGCAGGGGAGATAGGACAGTAACCTGACACATGGCAAATGCTCCCACGGCATTAGTTATTACTGGAAAAAATAAATGCGTCGAAAAGTTATTGTTAAACCATGACAGAGCCCAGATTTAACCCAATCTGCCAGATACTTGCTGCAGTTTATCATGGAGGATTTTTCTGTTTTTAGTATAATGTTTTAGCTGGTTGCCTAACCCAACCAGAGTATGGCTAACAGCTGGGAAAGAAGGCCTCGGCATTTGAGGGTATGTAATGCTGATAATTTTGTTGAGAGTTCTCGATAGGCCTAAGCTGGCCTTGAACTGAATTCTGTTGCTGAGTGACCTTGTGCTTTTGATTCTCCTGCCTCCATCTCCCAAATTCTGGAATTAAACCCAGTTTATGTAGTGTTAGAGATTATACCGAGGGCTTTGTGCATGTTAGACAGTCTACTTCCTGAGCTATATATTACCAACCCCCTGATGATGTCATTTTTAAAAACCAGCTTGCCACAGATCAAATATAGTTAGTATGTAGGACAGGGAAAGGGAGACACTGAGAGGTAGCAGTCATTTTCAGGATAACAGTCTAAGATACAGGAGGAGTAAAGTCTGCAAGGAAGCTGTACTTTACTCTGACTGTAATATAGCAGCAGATGGCTACAACTATCTGACCCCCTTCCTCCAGGGCTTCATTTCCATTACAGTCCTGAAAAATGGATGCTGACAAAGAAAACTGCGGTAAAGTTGTTTAGAGAGATAGGAAAGCATATATCTGTTTTAGGAATTGTAACTGGAGGTTTTATGGGGGGAAGGGAGCAGAAGCCCAGGTACAAACATCTCCAACAAGCTAGACTCAGCCACCCATCCCCAATATGCACTAAAAAAAAATAAGTCATTATGAAAACATTTATTTAGGGGCTGGAGAGATGGCTCAGCGGTTAAGAGCACTGACTGCTCTTCCAGAGGTCCTGAGTTCAATTCCCAGCAACCACATGGTGGCTCACAACCATCTGTAATGGAATCTGATGCCGTCTTCTGGTGTGTCTGAAGACAGTACAGTGTACTCACATACATTAAATAAATAAATCTTTAGAAAAAAAGAAAAGATTTATTTAATGTTGCAATGTTGAGAGGGATAGATAAAGGGGTCCAGTGACTCCAAGATAATCCAGAGTACCAGCATGAGGTTTAGGTTGAGATAGAAGAGCTGGGAAAAGAATGTAAGAGAGGCATAATTCAGGAGTCCTGACCAAGGCACCATCTGCTTGATAGTTATCTCAGGTTTGGTTTTGCAAGATGAGCCCAGGAAACCCTTAGCCCTGTAGTCGTTTCTCCCTTGAGGGAGTTATCTTGGTTTCTGCAGATCACTCTGCTGCAGGGTATGCCCTCGTGGATAATTGCTCCCACCTGTCCTACAAGATTCTGCTGTCCCATGATTCCTAGGTAACTCGGCCAAAGGTTAAGGATGACTTACCTCTTTCCTTTCAACCAGACAAAATGCAGGCAGAAATGGCAGGCTTTTATACTGCTTTTAGTTACCTTGGTTGGGTCTAAGCAAGGAGTCAGTGTGCTTTAACAGAAACATCTAAGCAATTATTTCAGGAATATTGCTGCCCAAGAACGCATTGGTGGTTTGTTACATAAAAGCTTTTGCAGTTCTCCTTTACAGATGCTTAGAATCATATCTGTAAATATTGGTAGGTCCCTATTTTAATTCTCTATGTAGAGGATTTATAGGTATTAACTGTGTTACCATTAGGCTTCTGAGGTTAACCAATTGGTGTCCTTCCTTGCATTTGAGATTCTAGAAACAGTTTTCTCTGTCCCGTGTGCTGGGGAACACAAGCTAGATTCATTCTAGTTAGAGAGAGAAGCAGTACACAAGACATTTTTATTTCATTAATATTATTTTGTTTTGTTTTTGCAACAGTGTCTCTTCTGGTCAGACTGATATTACAGGTGTGTATCCGCTGTCAATACCAGGCTTAAAAATGAGACTGAAGCCAAGGCCTTTCATATGCTAGCCTAGTTCTCTGCCACTGAGCTACCCCAGCTCTAAGACAAACCTGTGCTGGGAAGGAACCATGAGAGGCGGGTCTTGTTCTTAGAGTGATTAGGGAAGGTGATGACTGAGCTGAAACAGTATAAAGCCACCACAGAGAAAATCTAATGAGAGAAAGTAGAAGCTGAGATGGTGACAAGCCATCTGAGTTGCTTAGGGGAAGAGTGGTCGGACCTAAGACTAGAAAAGAAGGTCAGAGTTGCACCCTGAATGACCTTAAAGGCTAGGGCAAGAACTATGAATTTTTTGCATTCCACAGTCGGAAAGCCCTTGAGAGTTTTAAGCCAGAAATGAGGAGATTTCATTTGCATTTTTTGGAGAAATGCTACTTTTATTTGATTAGATAATGAGTTTAAAAACATTTGATACTTAGAACACATACATCTGTTCCCTTACCCATCTCTTACCAGGAGCAAAGGCACAAAGGCTCCCTAATACATGACTGATGATCTTACTGAGGTAGCTGTGGCAGATTACTGTATCCTTTAATAAGTAAAGAATATGATTCTTACTTTGAATGCTTGTACTTTTCCCTTACTGACTGTCGGGGATGCTGTGGTGCTTTGAGGTAGGTCTGGGGAAGGTCCCCGAGACAAGGCTTAAGACATTCTAGGGTATATCCAGTCTGTTGTACCAATGACTCTGGCCAACTTTGTCCTGTGACTGTAGAGAGCTACGTGAAAGGCAGCTCCAGCAATAAGTGAAGGCAAATACTTGAGGGATGGGTCAGCATCTATCAAACTTAATTCTCCCAAAACCATTGCTAAGCTTTCAACCTTGCAGTTTGTAGCTGCAGGTGCAGAAAGTACTGGGTAAGGAACTGATTTACTGGTAGTGCAGCCTAGTCAAAAGCAAGGACTTTCAATACTAGGTGCTCCGTTCTCAGAACCTGCTTCTTGGCATAGGTATCGTCTGTAATATGCACAAACTCCACTACTTCGGGGGGGTATATTTCTTCAAACTTCGAAGGTAGCAGTATGGCTGCCATGCCCACAGCTGAAGCTTCCCTCTTAACACAGACATGGAAGAGAGGAATCTATCCATGTAGTTCACAGCCAAATGCAGGGTCTCATTCTGTAGTTTATATTTTTCTCTCACTTCAACTAGCCAGTCTGCAAGGATGGCCCGCATACTGTTAGTGATGTCTGGCTGCCTCTTCATATAACCCACTATAGGCCGGGCAGTGGTGGCGCACGCCTTTAATCCCAGCACTTGGGAGGCAGAGGCAGGTGGATTTCTGAGTTCGAGGCCATCCTGGTCTACAGAGTTAGTTCCAGGACAGCCAGGGCTACACAGAGAAACCCTGTCTCGAAAAACCAAAAAAAAAAAAAAAAAAAAAAGTTTCCATATAACCCACTTTAGGTTTACATTTAACCTCCATTTCCCTAAGGTATGTGTGAATATCTTCTTCTTCTTCTTCTTCTTCTTCTTCTTCTTCTTCTTCTTCTTCTTCTTCTTCTTCTTCTTCTTCTTCTTCTTCTTCTTCTTCTTCTTCTTCTTCTTCTTCTTCTTCTTCTTC
>CM052722.1:98232081-98256596 GCA_028551405.1 Uromys caudimaculatus
GGCTTTTCGTCTTCTAAGACAATAGATATATCCATAGCATGTGGTGATTCAAAACTACCGTCCAGAGGTGTCAGTGGTTTTCTTGCTCCGGATAAAGAGACAGCTACACTAAAAGCCAGGGCATCTTCATACTCTGTTTCTTTAAGCTCAGCTGGCTTCTTCTGAGTCTCTTCTGCTTCATCCATATGAGTGGTGAAGGCAGGCTGTTTTACTGACTGCTTTCCCTGAAGGAACAGCAGCGACATGCTCATCGTTTACAGGAAGGTCCTTAAGAGGCGCAACCCAATGGTGGCGCATGCCTTTAATCCCAGCACTTGGGAGACAGAGGCAGGTGGATTTCTGAGTTCGAGGCCAGCCTGGTCTACAGAGTGAGTTCCAGGACAGCCAGGGCTACACAGAGAAACCCTATCTCGAAAAAAAAAAATGCAAACGAAGTAGGCACCAGGGTTCTGTGCTCCTCCTGCCTGCAGCGCCAGCTCCTCGGGTAAGGTCCCGCACAGCATGCTCTGCCGCCGACGGATCCAGACCCAGACCGGAGCCGCGATGCTGGGCACCTCGAGACATAGTCGGGTCGCGAGGCGGCTCAGGCCTGCTCTCGCTGCATCAGGAAGACCAAGAGAATGTCAACCCCAAAAGAGTGGCGCCAGCCTAGAAGCCGCGGGAGCAGGTGGTGCTGAAGGCCGGAACGTGCGGGGACCGCGCTGCAGACGCTCAAGACTCGGCGGTTTGGGCCTAATTTTTTTTTGGTTTTTTTTTGGAGACAGGGTTTCTCTGTGTAGCCCTGGCTGTCCTGGAACTCACTCTGTAGACCAGGCTGGCCACGAACTCAGAAATCCACCTGCCTCTGCCTCCCAAGTGCTGGGATTAAAGGCGTGTGCCACCACTGGCCAGCCTTCATTTGCATTTTTAAGAGCACAAGAACCTCTGAGTCTTCTGAAAAGCAGGTCCCTGGGCATCAGGAGTGATAGTGACAATGGCGGCTAACTACTGTTTGCTGTAGTCAGATCCTATGCTAAGTGCTTTGTACACATTATTTTCATTCACAGCACTTTTCACAGAAGGAAGGCCATCTCAGGTGTTTTGTGGCCAAATTAGACAAGTCTGCTATGGAAAACTGGCCATGATTTCTTGTCTGGACTGTTGTAGTTGCCTATGTCCTAATCTGCTTCCACCTTGGCCCAACTTCCCTCATCCATCTCTCTTTTTTGTAAAGCTCCACATAAAAACTAGCACATTCCAAAATAAATAAATCTAAAAATAAATACAGGGCTGGAATGATGGCTCAGCAGTTAAGAGTACATGTTACCCTTGCTGGAGACCTGGATTTAGTTCCCATCACCAACATGGTGATTCACAAACATCCATAATTCCAGTTTCAGGGAATCTGCCACTTTCTGGCCTCTGTGCACCAGGCATGCATGTGGCATACAGACATATATGTAAGCAAAACACTAACAAAGATGCCTGAAAAAAAAAAAAAACCCAACACCCTCTTGTAATGAATCGGAGCACTGGAAAGGTGGAGAAAGGAGGACCAGAAATTCAAAAGTTATCCTTAGCTACATAGGGAGTTCCAGATCAGGCTGTTCTATGTGAAACCAGATCTCAAGAAACCAAGGAAACAAGAAAAATCCTTTAGTTGGAGCTAGGAGTGATGGTGAGTACTGTTTATTTAGCTACTCAGGAGGCAAGGGCAGGAGGATTATGACCCCAAAAGTTCGAAGCCAGCCTGGGCAATGTAGCAAGGAACCATCTCAAAGATACGAACTAAAAGAAAAGGCAAAAAATATAAGCTTTAGTTAAAGTGAGTTTCTCTTCTGCTGGAATCCTTTGTGGGACTCAGTTTTACCACCACCGCCACCACCAACAACAAAAGCCAAGTCTTTTAGTGATGGAGAAACTATTCCCCATCATGACAACCTGGTCATTTCCAAGCAGGCTCTGGGATCTCTGAGCTGTCCCCCAACTTAGGTCAAGCACTGGGACTGACATAAATGCCTCCCAGCTGACCTCTAGCTCCTCTTTTCAGCCCATTAACTCTTCGCCTTGCACTTGCAGTCATCTCTGATTTATTTCCTATTAAAAGTGTGTATGTGTACCTTATTCATATAGAAGTCAGAGGACAGCCTGTGACAGTTCTCTTCTACCATGAGGGTCCTAGAATGGGACCCAGGTTGTTGGGCTTGGTGGCAAGTATCCTTGACTACTCAGCCAACTCCTCAGTCCTATTTTTGTTTATCTTACTATTTCTAAAAATTTTTTATTCATTTATTTTACTCCTTTGCCTCCACCATAGCACCATTCTACCAGTCCTCAAAGCTGTCTCCTTCTTGTCTCAGGATTCTGGCGACCCCTGCCCCTTCTCCCTAACATTCATTCCTCCCTGCCACTCAGCAGAATGGCTGCTTCATAGGTCAGCTTGGTTAACCCTGCCCTGACTACTGTAACTACCTCAACATCACGTTCCATTGGTAACTTCAGTTATTTTCCTCATAGTTCTCAGCATTATCAGAGCCAAGCCATCCTTACATAGCAACACCTACAAAGGCTAGATTGGGCTCATCAATCTGGCATAGATTTGACTGAGGAAGAAAAAAGCCCAAGTGCGTATAGAGGTTTTGTTTTGCTTTTGTTTGTTTGTTTGTTATTTCCTTAGACCATGGAAACCAGCATGGTATCAGTTCCCCAGATCCCTGGTCCCACAGGATTGCTCAAACAATGGGTTGCTCAGGCATGGGAGGTCAGTTCCAGACTCCAGCCTAATGGTTTTATGACCTGGAGCTGTATCCTTATTGGGGAGGCAAGGTCAAAAGCCCCATGCCTTTCCAGAACCCAGGAGGCAGCCTCCCCAAGATAGGTGGGTGAAAAAGGGCCTTGGGACAACTCATAAGACTGTTCAGGGGAGGCTCTGGGAGCATTTCTTCAAGACAGGGTAAGCTGAAGTTAACCTTGTCTATATGTGTAAAGATGTTCGTGACACCACTTCCTATATACTTTAAATCATCTTTATATTACCAGTAATATATAACACTATATGAAAACTATGTAAATAATTGTTAGACTGTATTGTTGAAGGAATGAGACCCAAAATCCTGTTAAATGCGGATCTGATCTTGTCAAAAATTTACAATCTGAGTCTGGTTGATTCCAAATATACAGAACCCACGGGTACAGAGAGAAAACATTTTTGGGGGAGTCGAGGATGAAAGAAACCCTAATTATTGGTTACTGAGAATAGCTAACATTTTTTACCATTATTATATGTTTGTTAGGCAATAGAACTGCTCTGATAAGAACGTTTGCTTTTATTTTCTTTCATCTCAACTTTACAGATAACGAAATGCAGGTCCAGAGAGAGTTGAGGATTTTCCCAGCTCACACAGCTAGTAAATATCGGATAAGGAATTTAAACAGAGGCAATTTTATTCCAGAACCTTCCTGAGTAATGCACTGTCACTTAAGCCAGATTTTCTGTAGAGATGAATACACTAACAATAGAGAAAAATGCATTAAGCTGATTGCAGGTAATAATCAGAAATTACTTGAACATCACATATGGCTTTTGGAGGTCCTAGCTGAACTTTAAGCATGCCATTTGACTTCTTATGGCATTAGCCAGTATTTTCAAAGGCTTGTAGATCGACCTCCTTACCAATATGCTCTTTGCATTTTTCTTCTGGCCTATTTTACAATCTTGTGGGCAGCTTTAGACAAAATAACTTTCTCGTATGAAGGATTATGGGTGCTCTTTGCCATTTGTAAATGTGAATTTTATAGGCACTCCCAGCCACTTGAAAGAGCAATGCTTTTAAAATTTTTATGATGATTTGTAACCTCAAGTGTTTCTGATAAACTGTCAAATTAAATTTCAAGTTTTTGCTTTATATTGTATGAATGCACTTTGTAATGGGCTTCCTCGTTCTGATTTATTACCAAAGCGACTTTCAAACTTGGTAGCTTTTCAGCAGCGCTTCCTTTCCTGACACCCCCGCCCCCGGGCCATCCCCCTATTCAAAGGTTTGGTTGTAACATACATGGCTTCCTTTGTCTAGAACTTTTACTTTGCATCTATACATAGTGTATGTCGTGTGTGTATGTGTGTGCACATGTATGTGTGCGCGTGTGTGTGTGTGTGTGTGTGTGTGTGTGTGTGTATGTGTGCATGTGGATGCCAGAAGTTGTCATTAGATGTTTTCCTCAATCTTTCTTGGTTTTACTTACTGAATTGGAATTTCTTACTGAATCCGGAGCTTGCTGATGATTTAGCTAGTCTAGCTCTGCCCAGCTTGTCCTTGAGCCCGTCTGACAGCCCTGATGCTACCAGTTTTTCTTTCTTTCTTTTTAAAAGCTAAGATCTAGGGATCCTAACTCTGGTCTTCACATTTCTTCTTTCTCCACAGAGCCATCTTCTTGGCCCTCGCTGGAACTTACTGCTCTCCATTTTCCCACCGCCCCTTGTGCTCTCGTGTCACCTGCCTCACTCTTTTTGGAGCACAAGACATCACAGACACACATGTATTGTCCTTTCCCTGGTCCAGACTCAGGCATTGTCTGAGGAGCCCTGGCTCTTTTGATGGGAAATGGAATTAGAATTGAGGATCTGGGCACTGGCGACGCTCACTGCTGTTGTCATTGGTGTAGGGTCTCTCAGGAGACAGTGCCAGGGGAAACAAGCAGTCATGCTAATCCATTCTGTCATATGTCAGAAGCTGTTTCTGTGTCTGTCTATATATACAAGCTAAAGTAAATACGTATCTACTCTGCTCCACGCTACAGGTTTCATTCTAGTCTCCCCTCTTCTCTAAAAACTATATAATTCCTTTAAACAAGTTGTATTTGTGTGTATGTTGTGTGCAGGGTATATTTGCGCCACAGCATGTGTGTGGAAGTCAGGGGAGCACTGTGGAGCTGATCCTCTCCCACTGTTACGTGGGTATCTAGGATTGAACTCAGGTCGTCAGGGTTCACAGCTAGCTCTTTACCCACTGAGAATCTTGGCAGCTCCTCTCTTCTTATTTTCAATTTGTTTCTTTAACAGTGAGAGCTATAGATCTTGTTATATACTCTATTCCCTCATTCACTTTGCCTTAGTATCATGAACTTACACATACTGCTAACAAGGTCATAGACAGTTATGTATGTATAGATTTTTAAATCCTAAATGTTTTGGTACCCAATCAGAGCTTCGTGTTTTCCATAACCACTTAGTTATTTTCTTCTTCTCCAATTTGGATATCACTGTGTTATTTGTAGCAGTTTGCTTGGTTGGAGTTTATATTCCCATTACACCCTCGTTTACCATACTATAGTTTTAATTCCTATTACAACAGAACCAAACAAGTCAGAACCACACAGAAAGGTCTAGTCAAAGGAGCTTTGTTCCCCCCCCGTCCTCCCTGTCTTCTTCAACTTCTAGTTTCCATCTGTTCCTACTCGTTACCATATGAGCAGCAGCATCCTTGTTTTACTGAGCATTACTGCAGGTAGGCGCTTTGTGTGTATTGCTTCAGCCCGTGTTCACTTTGACCCTGCACAGTAGCTACAAATCTTCTAGATGAAGCCACTGATTCTCAGCATAAACAACGTGTTCACAGTGACATCTGGTGCACAATTCAAACTGGGATCTTTCTAACGTTGATACCAGTGTGTGAACCTATGCTGGTCTCGATCTCTCTCTCCCTCCCTTCCTGTCTTTCTTCTCCTTTTCCTTCCCCCTCCTTATCCATCCATTTCCTTCTTTTTCTTCTGCCTTCCCTTTCTTTCATTTGCTGGGGATGGAGCCCAGGTTCTTTTTTTTTTTTGGTTTTTCGAGACAGGGTTTCTCTGTGTAGCCCTGGCTGTCCTGGAACTCACTCTGTAGACCAGGCTGGCCTCGAACTCAGAAATCCGCCTGCCTCTGCCTCCCGAGTGCTGGGATTAAAGGCGTGCGCCACCACTGCCCGGTAAGCCCAGGTTCTTATGCATACTAAATTCACTTTACCACTGGATCACACCTCTAGTTACCTGGGTTTTTTTCTTCAAGTTTTCTAGGTCTTTCTAAACCTCAACATTTCTAAAGTCACCTTTCTGCAGGCATGTTGAAAGTTCATTTGAATACTCAGGTAGTCTTTGGCTGGTACTTGGGAATAAGTGTTCTCTTCTGTTAGCCCTATCTCCATTTCTTAAGTGTGGAGTCACTACACCTTCAAAGAAAGCACTTGTCTAAGGCTACAAAAGCAAAAGAGCAGCCAGATTCAATAGATAACTTGGCAGTAGTTGAACTTGGGGCTTGAAAGGAGTATACTCTCCCTGCCTTTGATAGACTTAAGGTCAAGTATTCATGGTGACACATGCCATATTAATCCAAGAATTCTAGAAGCGGAGACAGGTAGAGCTGTGATTTTGAGGCCAGCTTGGTCTACATGATGAGTTTCAGACCAGCCAAAACTACAAAGTAAGACCCTGTCTCAAAGAAAAGGGGTGCTATTCAAAGGAAGAAACAGCTAGAGTTGGAATTTAAGTCCCAACTTGGAGGAAAGAGAGACTAAGGGGACTTGGAGGAAGAGTTGGCCAGGTAGACAGGAGGAAAGCAGCGGGCAGGCTTTTGCCATAGGACCTGCCTTAGCAAGGGGTTAGGTTAAAAAAAAATCACAGGTTGTCTGAGAAAATGTTGACTTTCCAAATTTGGTTGTGACGATAAAGAGGAGGGTAAAGATGAACGAACAGGAAACTCTGAGTGATAGATTGTCAGCTTGTAGCGATCTCTGTACCAGTCAGGATGTTTTAGGCTTTCTGGTCACACTGTGCAGCTCAAGTCTACTTTCATAACGGGAGCTTATTGGCTACCTAAGTGGGAAGTCCAGAGATACCCACACTATTTCTATCCCTTGACACTGCTGCTCAGAGGGTGCGCCTGGGCTGAGAGTGTAGCTCAGTTGTAGAGCATGTGCTAGCTCAAGGTCCTTTGAAGGGAAGGGAGAAGAAGGAGAAAGGAAAGTGGGAAGGAGGGAGAAAGGAAAAGAGAAAAGAACAGCAACAGCTGTCCTTCCTTGTGGTCACTTGAGGGCTGAATATAAGTGTCCTCAAAATTGACTTCTATGTCAACTGTCTTCAAAGGACTCAATACTCTCCTCAGGTCTCATTTGCCAGAATGGATGCTCAAGCCTATATTTTAAAAATATGTACCCTATCTCTCTATCTATCTATCTATCTATCTATCTATCTATCTATCTATCTATCTATCTATCTATTTTTAGACACAGTCTTAATCTGTAATCCTGGCTAGCCTGGAACTTGTAGCTTGGAACTGGCTATGTAGACCAGGCTGGCCTCACACACCTAGAGATCCATCTTCCTCTGCCTCCTGAGTTCTGGGATTAAAGGTGTGTGTCACCACGACAAGCCTTAAAATTACCTTTTAACTTTTATTGTTGGACAGATCCATACGTGTATCTAATGAACTTTAGAGTTTCTTATCTCCTAGTGCTCTATTTTTATCCTCCTGCCTTCTCCTGAGAGCCTTCTTGTTGGTCTGATGAGATGCTCAGTAGATAGAGGCACTTGTTGCCAAGACTGAGGACTTGAATTCAGTCCCTGGGACTGACGTGGTCACACTCAAACACACACACACACACACACACACACACACACACACACACACACACACACACACCAAACAATGAATGAATAAATAAAATCAAAAGGACTCTTCTTTGTTCTAACAAATCCTCCTTGTAATTCTTATATGGATTTTTAAAGCTCTCTTCTGAGTTCATCTCCCTCAGAACACATTAAACCTTCCAGGATTTGATATGGCTAGGAGACGTGGAGAATGGGGTGAGAAACATCTAGGAATACATGCTGTGGTCTCTAGTGTTGAAAAACTAGAGTTTTGTGCTTGTTGAGACAAAAATAGGGATCATGAAGACAGTTTTAGGTGGGGTTTTTTAGGGGCTAGTGTAGCTTAGGATTGTCTCCAAAGCTTCACATACTTGAGTGTGACCTGGAAATCCTGATCCTCTTACCTCAAAAGTTCTGGGAAGTACTTGGGGAGTAGCTCAGTCAGGAGAATTCCTTCCTTAAATTCAGTCCCCAGAACCCACAGAGAGAAGCCAGGCTTGCGTGACTCAGTTAGTGGAATGCTGGCCTATAGTGCACAAGGCCCTGGGTTCAGTCACGAGGCCCCACATGCTGAAAGGCAAAAACCAACACCTGCAAGCTGTGCTCTGACCTTCAAAACACTCACTATTAAGTGGGCACTGCTCCCACCCAGTAAACAGATAGAAGGACATTGTTGTTTTCAATATAACAGTTTCACAATTGAATCCTACGTGAAATCTTAAACATTTAACCTGCATTCAGAAAAACAGAGCACTGATGAGTCAGAGCTCTGGGAATTGTGACGTGTGTGTTCCTGTCACCTGTTTCTGCAGGGTGGCTTCTGCCTTAGAGCCAGTTGCTTCTGGCCGTCCATCTGCTCAGACTCCAAGACAGCTATTACCATTTTTGTTTCGTATAACATTTTCCCTGATTTTAAGTAGTTTGAATTTTTGAGCTGGGCATGTTGAGTTTGAGACTCTGTCTCCAAAAATCAAGTTATGCATCTCTATACAGAGAGTCTGGATAAATAAAAGAACTTTTAAAATTAGAAAAAGACAAACTATAGATAAGCTACAACTATCAAGTCTTTCTGTGCTTTATGTAGTACTAGGAATGTTTGTTTAGTTGTTGTTGTTTGGTTTAGTTTGGTTTTTGGTTTTTGGTTTTCAAGACAGGGTTTCTCTGTGTAGCCCTGGCTGTCCTGGAACTCACTCTGTAGACCAGGCTGGCCTCAAACTCAGAGGGATCTGCCTGCCCCTGCCTCCTATGTGTAAACTATACCTTTGCTCACTTGCTGCCTCCTCACACATCTTGCTCTGTCCCCCACACCCTTCGTGCTCCAGACAGTTCCCCTATCTCTAGGTTTCCACCTTCCTTTCTGTTCAAAGTTCTTGGAAACAGAGAGAGGGGAAAAAAAGAACTCAATTAATCCAATATAGAAGGAGCACAGTGTGTGGATATACTTTTTTGGAAAACAAACAAACAAAAAGGTTTAGTGTACTTAAAAAGAAAAATCAAGTTTTCTAAATAAAATACAGCCATCCAAAATCATATTTACGCTCGGTGGGGGTTGTGTACTCCTTTAATCCCAGCACTCTGGAGGCAGAGGCAGGCGCATCTCTCTTAGTTCAAGGCCAGGCCTGTCTACAGAGTTCCACGATGGCCAGAGCTACACCTCGAAATCCTTTCTTGAATACCAAAAAGAAAAGAAAATAGGAAAAAGGAAAGGAAAGGAAGGGAGGGAGGGAGGGAGGAAGGAAGAAAAAGAAAAGAAATATTTGTGGGGCTGGGAACATGGCTCATCTTACCACTAAGCCGGCCCACCTGAGTTGGATCCCTGGAAGGAAGGAGAGAATCAAGTCTAGCAGTTTGTCTTCTTAACTCCATACTTACCACACAGACCCACAGAATAAATAAGCAAATAAAATTATGTTTCTGAAGACTATGTAGTAATCATTTTATAACTCCTCTCTAATCCAAAGACTTCATGTATACCAACCTGAAGTCTGACAATAGGCCTGTGTAGGCTGTAACATTAGGGGAACTGAACTTCCTCCAGCTGTGTGCCCTCTGAAGCAGCCAGCCTTCATGTCTCTATGCATCCCACTTGTGAGAACAAGGCTCCAACTAGCAATCCTCTCCCCAGGGCCTCTACCTCCCATTGGCACAGGACCCGGTAGAAGGGCACAATAAGCACATAGTACCACTAGAAAACTGAGTGTCCTGAAAGTTTCAAAACAACAAAGTAAGATCAACTTACGACAGTACCAAAGAAAGTTCTGGGGAACACTTTTTGTCATTCTGGATTAAGACTTTTTTTGTTGTTATTTTCTGATAGGATCTCACGTCGTACATAGTAGAAGATGGCCCTGAATTTCTGGTCCTCTTGACTGCCTTCCAAGTGCTGGGCTTACAGGTGTGTGCTACTATACTCACTTTAGATAATGCTGTGGAATCAAGCCTAGGACTTCAAGCATGCTAGGCCAGCTTTTACCAATTTAGCTACATCCCCAGTCTTAGGGAGACCTTTCTAAGCATGATAGCCATGGCAGAAACAAAGGCACAGCTCCAAAAGATTTGACCATACAACAAAAACCACTTCTAAATAATAGAAAAGACAAAGTTAGGGCTGGAGAGATGGATTAGCAGTTAAGAGCACTGGCTGCTCTTGCAAGGGACTCAGTTTCAGTTCCAAGAACCCAGTGGTGGCTTACATCTGTTCTAGGGAATCGCACTCCCTTTTTTGGCCTCCATGGGCACCAGGCATACTTGTAAGCACAGTACTCCTACACATAAAAATAAATAAATAAAATCTTGAAAATTGGATCACCCAAGAGAAAGATTTCTACAAGTATAAATAAAAATAAAAAACAAACAATGGGAAGATGAGAACAAGCAGAGAGAAAGATGAAATATTTTATAGAGATTTTTTTTAATACACAAAAAATTGAAAATATGCATTTAAAGGAATTTTCCTAGATAAAAATAGGCAAAGAACATAAATAGTAAAGCAAGTCATTTTGATGTGGCCAAGTTATTCATGGGGACAGAGCCCTTTTGACCTAGCTACTATCTACCAGCCACTGTGGAACAGCTGCCCTGCTAAAAACGTGTGGATTTTGGCTTTCTCGCTCCTTCACCTCTAGTCCACATGATTTGGGCTTCCTAGCACACAGTATTCTTTTTTCCTTTTTAATGGCCTTTTGTAAATATCTTACTTTTAATCAGGAACAAAGAGAGAAAAAAATCTTGTTAAACAGCCTCTGCTGATGGTTTGTCAACTTGATACAAATTTAGACTCACTCACTAAGCAAGTGTTGATGAGTGATTGGTCTGTGGGCATGTCTTATGCGTGATTGTCTTGATTGCTTTGATTGACATGGAAGTCCCAGTCTGAAAGCACCTGACGTCATTTGATGGTTTGGAGTCTTGGATATGTGACAATAGAGAAAACTACAGGGCTAACAAATGACTGAAAGGTTAAGAGCACTTTCGGCCCTTCTGAAAAACCCAAGTTCAGTTCCCAGCAGCCGCATCAGGTTCACAACCACCCATAACTGTAAGCTTCGGGGAAAATCAATGGCTCTAGCCTATGTAGGCAGCTGCACTCACGTGCACACACCCACATAAAGATACACACACATACACATAATTGAAAATAATTTAAAAACCCTTTAAAAAGAGAAGAGAGCCAAGTGTGGTGGTGCACACCTTTAATCCTAGCGCGCAGGAGGCTGAGACAGGCAGGACTCTGTGAGCAAGAGTTCTGCCTAGTCTACATATTAAGTTCTAGGCCAGTCAGAGAACACACACAGTAAGACTCTGTCTAAAACCCAAAACCAATCCAAACAAGAACAAGAAGAGTGGAGAAAGTTAGCTGAGCACTAAAGATGCATGTATTTGTTTATCTCTGCTCTTGGCTGTGGATGGTGCGTGAAAACGGTGCTCTATGACTTTCCTGCGATGATAGACTGGAGTTAGAACAATGCAGTTCTCCCCTACGTTGTATTTTGACAGGGTATTTTACCACATCAACAGAAATGAAACTAAAACACCTTTTTTCCCATGTGTTACCTTGGCTGTCCTGGAACTTGCTCTGTAGACCAGGCTGGCTCAGAGATCTGCCTATTTCTGTCTCCCGAGTGCTGGGATTAAAAATGTGCACGACCACCACCCAGCTTTAAAACACTTCTTAAGAGGGAACCACAATCACCTTTACAAAGGTTTAAGGACAATCTACTAGATTTGATAAAATTCCATTATATTGATATATAAAATTCTTGCAATAGAAATGTTTAATGACAGAGCAAAGAATGTAGTTTAGTTGGAAGATACTTGCCAAAGAGGCACAAAAATATTAGTAAAATATTAATTAACAAAAATATTAGTGGTATTAAATATAACATTTGCATACTCAATTTCTAAAAAAAATAGATGAATAAATAAACTATTTAGTAAGACATCCTCCAAAGTCTGCAGCTAACAGTTAGGAGACATGCTTTTTTGAGACAAGATCTCGTGGAGCCAAGGCTGGCCTCAAAAATCACTATGTAGCTGAGAGTGACTTTGAACTTGTGATCCTCCTGCCTCCACCTCCCAAGCACTGGGATTTTAGGTATGTTCTGCCATGTCCAATTCATATGGCACTGGAAATGAATCCAGGGCTTTATGAATGCTAGGCAAAACTAGTCTTCCAACTAGGCCATATCTCCAGGCAGACTCTTTTTGGCTGTGGTTCCCAGGGTTAACTCTGGATCCTCCCATCTCCACCTCCTGAGTGATGGGGAGTGCTGGGATTGAGTGTGTGCCACCAAGGCAGCCTGCTCAAAGAAGGAATCATTCTCTTCTCCAGGTACCTTCCCTCTCTTCCTCGGCACTATATATCTGGTTCATCTATTCATTCCTTGTGTGTAGCAGACAGTAAGGGAAATGGACTAGCAAGGGGGTTGGTAGGAGAACAAGAGTAAAGGAAGGCAATATTCAGATAAAGGAAGGCAATATGCAGGTAAAGGAAGGCAGTAGTCATGTGATGCATACATTGTCAGGTGTGAAGAGATGAAATGTGGGGAAGTGCATGGAATGGCAGGGGCTGCTGTTTTGGATAACCGTGGTTGGGAAACTGTCAGAGACAATAGTTGGGCATAGACAGCCTTGGGAAGGTTTGGGAGCAGGCTGTCAATTACTGAGAATACTTCGGACAGGGACACCTCTCCAACTACATCAAGGAATGGGGAGCAAGCATGGCCCTGGGTTGTTGGGGAACCTTGAGAATCAGCTGGGACAGAGAAGAAAGAGAAGAGAGAAAGTATAGGAGGTAGGTCAGAGAGAGAAGATGAAGAGAAAGATGAATAAGGCTCTGAACACTGCAAAGACATTGGGTTATATTTATTCTAAGAGGTGATGGGCCTGGGTTCAGTCCCTAGCACCACCACGTAAATGGGGTTTGGTGACGCATTCCTATAAACTCAGCATTTGGAAAATAGAAGCAGGAGGCTCCAGAATTCAAGGCCATCCACAGCTCTATAACAAACTTGAAGCCAGCTTGAGCTACATGAAACACTGTCTCAAAAAATAAAGATCAAAATATTCTCGGGCTGGAGAGGGATGGCTCAGTGGTTAAGAGTACTGGATGCTTCTTCCACATGGCCCAGGTTCAGTTTCCAGCAGACACATGGTGTCTCACAAACATCCATAACTCCAGTTCCAGGGGGTCTGATGCACTTTTCTGGCCTTGGGCACTACCCTCATAGGGTGTACAGACACACATGCAGGGAAAACCCCACATACATAAAATGAAAATTTAAAAGCCAAGAAAAATAAAAAAAAAATCTATAGCTAAGAAGATTGATGTAGGAAACCAGTCTACAAGAAGATATGTCCTTTATGTGAATGAAATGAAAAGAACCCATTAAACAAGGAAGTCCCATGGACAGGTGACATGTAGTCCCAAATGGTTCCCGACTCCTAATTACCATCTGATTTACTCACTCCCTCATCCAACCTGTCCCTCAGTGTGGCATTAGTGACCTAGAAATCTTACACTTGGATTGCCGTGAGGTACAGTTAGCTCAGCAGGTTTGGTGGCTTCTTTCTTGCTCATCTCCATGGAGCTTTTAATCCTTGGGAACTTGGCTTCCAGAGCACTCATGCCACTGATAGATTGAGGATTTCACTGTGCACACTTGGACTACCAGAGCATGCTGTGCCATCTTGGTAGGGCCTGCCAAGTCGGCACGAAGACTGATGTGTGTGTGTGTGTGTGTGTGTGTGTGTGTGTGTGTGTGTGTGTGTATGTGTGTGTGTGCGCTTGCTACTTGCTTTTACTGTTGGAACCCTGAGTTTCCATTGCCATGGAAAGCCACTATCAGAGGAATTTATGTAACCAGCACCCATATGGGACCCAGACCTTGAGATTTCAAGCAGGCTTCCCTGGGCAGACTCATTGAGTCCATGTCTGCAGTTTGTTGCTATAAAGAAAACGTGTTGTATGTGCTTTCACCTCACAAGAAGAACAGTGGATACCTGGCCTAGGTTTTTCTGAGCCTCCTGACATGTGCCTTTTCCCTGCTGCAATAATTTTTAGCTGTTTGTATGAACTGCTATCAAGCTGAGTAAACCTTCTGACTCACTGTTATGGCATAAACAGTTCCTTACGTTGCCATCCTAACTCACAGTACCTCACAAGCTGTATTTGAATAGAGAGTCTTTTATTCTCTTACACTTCCTTTGATTTTTTTTAAAAAAATCTGTATTTATGTGGTTGTTTGGGTGCTCACTTGTGGATGTCAGAAGCAACCTCAGGAGTCAGACCAACTTCTACTTTGTTTGAAACAGGGTCTTTCATTTGCATACTCCAGGGTACCTGGCCTGAGAGCTTCCAAGGATTCTCCTACACAAGAGCTTGATTTCCACACCAGGCTGTCTGCAGATTCACAAACATCCACCCGTTTCTGCCTTCTGAGTGTTGGGTTTAAAAGACACACTCCAACATGAATGTGTGGCTTGTTGCCTTCCTTCATTCTTTCCTTCCTTCCTTCATTCGTTCCTTCCTTCCTTCTGTCTGTTTTTTTTGTTTTTGTTGTTGTTCTTGTTGAGACAGAGTCTATTATGTAGCTCTGGTTGTCCTGGAATCCACTATGTAGACCAGGCAGGCCTCAAATTCAGAGCTCCACCTCCGTCTGCCTCTGGAGCACTGGTATTAAAGACAGGTACTCCCACAGCTGGCTGTCTTTTTTTTTTTTTTTTTTTAAGATAGGCTCTCATGTGTCTTAGGCTGGCTTTAAACTTGCTATGTAGAGGAGGATGGCCTTGAAATTCCGAACCCCCTGCCTCCACCTCACAAGCTCTTGGATTGCAGGGATATAGCACTATATCTGCTGTATGCTGACGATAGAACCTTGGGCTTTGTGTGTGCTAGGCAAATATTTGACCCACTGAGCTCCAGCCCCTATGTCTCACACATGCTGTAAACATACGACACATAGATAACTTTATGCAGTATTTTAGCGCACCTCAATTTTGATTATAATATATTACATGGAATAAGATGTGTCATTTCCCACTTGGACATCATGTCAGGGCTCAGAGACTTTGCGATTTTGGTGCATGTTGGGTTTGGGGTTTTCAGATTGGGGATACTCAACCAGAACAGGTTATGACATAGCTCATACAGTCACTGCATGAACAAGTTGGTGAAGAGTCCTTTGTACTACTTTTGTAACTTTTCCATGAAGTTTGAGCTCACATCTAAGTTAAAAGTTAACAAATGAAATAAGACAGCCACACTATTAAAAATGTAAAGGGATTCCGGAGAGATGGATCGGAAGATCAGAGCACTTCAAAGTGTGCCCCCAAACCCCTACAGAAGCCCTCATTTTATTGTGGCAGTTACTTTTGTCATCTGTGAGCTTAAATGTATCCAGTCACTGAACTACATCTCCCAAACTTCAGCTATGGGTTCTAGGTAGTGGAGATAATGTCAGTGAGCAGGGTCAGCAAGAAAACTGCATTAGTTCCTCACTATGGTGCTTATGAGGCAAGATAAGTAGAAATATGCATTTAACCAATGTAGCAGGAGAAGAGAGGGCAAGGGGAAAATGAAGCAGGAGAGAGGAGACTGCAAGGCAGAAAGCAAAGCAAGCTTGGAGCTTGAAATATGATACGCAAGGTCTGCACTGTGACCCTGAAACATTCTTTCCCACTGCTAGCAACCGGGCTCCTCAGACAAATGGCTAATTCAAGGTCGGGGTCAAGAAGCATGTAAGAAGAACCTGGAACATTTTGTTGCACCAGAAGGATAAGCTAAAAACAACACTCGGCTCATTAGTCACTGTTGGAGGTTGGAAAAGCAATTTCCATCTTGACGTGGTGGTATAGGCCTGGAATTCCATGACTGAGGAGGCTGAGACAAGAGGACTGTGAATGTGAGACCTGCCTCGGCCAAGGGGCAAGAGCCCATCTAGAGGAAAGGAAAAAGAGAGCGAGAAAGATCGCTTGGTTGGAAGCATAAATGAGTGGTAGGGCATTGGCTCGTCACACGTGAAAGAGCCTGGGTTTTTGAACCAAAAAAAAAAAAAAAAAAAGGTAGCAAATCTAGGGGCTCAGGGATGCTATGAAATTTTGTATGCTAAAAAGGTTTTGGAAAAAAATAATTATAATAACAAATTATTATTGTTGTGTGTCTATGTGTACAGCTGTGCACATGACATGAAAAGAATGTGGAGGGGATAGGGGGATGCTAGAGGGGTGAGGCTGGAGTAGGGGAGTGGGTGGGTGGAGGGGCACCCTCATAGATACAAGGGGGAGGGGGAGAAGGGGAGGGGAGGGGAGGTTGGGGAAAGGTAACTGGGAAGGGGGATATCATTTGAGATGGAAAGAAATAAAATAATTAATAGAAATTAATAGAAAAAAAGAATGTGGAGGGTAAAGGACAGCTTGAAGGAGTGAGTTCTCTTCTGTCCTTTCACTGTGTGAGTCCCCAGGTCAAGTCCAGTTCACCAGGCTTGGCAGCAAATGCCTTTACTCACTGGCTCATCTCACTAGCTTGCCATACCTTTCCTTTCCTTCTTTCTTTCTTTCTTTCTTTCTTTTTTTCTTTCTCTCTTTCTTTCTTCTGGAGATAAAGTCTTGCTCTGCAAACCGAGGTCTGGAACTCACAATGTAGCTCAGGCTTTTCTAGAACTTGTGGAAATCCTCCTGTCTCAGCCTCACAAATGCTGGGATTTTAGGTGTAAGCCTCCACAGAGCTGCTCCCTTCAACTTTAGTGATGATTATCTCTGGAAGATTTTGAATTTTAAAATTATAAGAATAGATACATAGCATAACATTTGCCATCGTAAACATTCAAAATATACATCCCAGCATATTTGATTGGTGTACTACCAACGTCCACTCTCCAGTTCCAGAAGGTCTCTATCCTCCCTCAACTAGACTTGAGACTCATTAGTCATTAATGTTCTTCTTTCTACTGCTCCACTGGCAATGCAAGCACCATTGTGTGTGTGTGTGTGTGTGTGTGTGTGTGTGTGTGTGTGTGTGTATGTGTGTGTGTTTGTGTGTGTGCGCATGCGTGGGTGTGCTTCCTTTTATTTTGACAGGGACTCATTGCATAGTTTAAATTAGCCTGGAGCCCAGTCTTCTAGTCTTGGCCTCATGGATGCATGCATCATCAGTTCTGGCTTAAGTCATAGCTGTCTGGCGGAGGGGGGGGGGTTGATACATGTGTATACATTCATATGAGTGCACACGTGTGTAAGGACAGAGGCCAACATAAGATGTCTTCCTCACCAACTCTCCACCTTAATATTTGGAATAAGTTCTCTCGTTGAACATGGAGCTCAGCTAGTCAGCTAGATTGGTTGACCAGCCAGTCCTGGGCTTTTCCTGTCTGTCTCCCCGGTGCTGGAATGACAGACACACATATTAGCATCCAGCCTTTTACACAGGCTCTCTCTTGACCACTTATGCTTGCATAGCAAACGCTTTACCCACTGCGTCATGTCCCCAGCTCTCTTAGGAATTTTGAAGGCTGAATAATTTTCCATTGTAGAGCTATTTTGTTTCTTCACCCATCAATGAACCTTTGGGCAGCTGTGAATAGTCCTACTGAAGACAGAGGGCGAATTTGAAAACATTTGCATACCCTCGGCACGTGATTGGCCATGACATGTGGCAGGAGCTCAGAGGAGATCCAGTGTAGGTCCAGGTGGATGAACCGGTGCTCAGTAGAAGGTAGTACTTGACTGGGTCCTTGACTATGAATGGACAAGTTTCCTTCAGCTCATGTTTTACTGTTAGTGTCCTGTCTTAGGGTTTTACTGCTGTGAACAGACACTATGACCAAGGCAAGTCTTATAAGAACAACATTTAATTGGGGCTGGCTTACAGGTTCAGAGGTTCAGTCTATTATCATCAAGGCAGGAACATGGCAGCAACTAGGCAGGCACGGTGCAGGCAGAGCTGAGAGTTCTACATCTTCATTTGAAGGCTGTTAGCAGAATACTGGCTTCCAGGCAGCTAGGACTAGGGTATTAAAGCCCACACCCACAGTGACACACGTACTTCAACAAGGCCACACCTCTGAATATTGCCACTCCCTGGGTCGAGCATATAAAAACCATCACAGTGGCATAAGACTTCACATGCAGGTAGAGATGGGTGGAGGTGTCCAGAGTGAACTCAATCATTGCATCACTCAAGCCAAGAGCAAGAAGACGGAGCAGGAGGATGGAAGACTGAACTAAGGGACACAATGAACTGACAAGAAACAGCAAGAAGACTGGGTATGAACTATTCCTGGAAGGATCTTATTTCCTTCACAACCAGTTTTCACTGAAGGGATCTTAGTTTGTCTATGCCATCCTCCTCATGAGGCATTGCAAAGGCTGAAGCAATTGGGGCCAGGCTTGGGGCAAACAGAAATGCAGTCCAACATTTAGGACGCTGAAGTGGAAGGGTCACATGCTTAAGGCTGACGTAGGTTGCAAAGTGAGACTCCATTTCAGAGGAAAAGACAAAACCAAACAAAAACAAAAACAAGAAACCCAAAAGGTACAAAAAAAATTCAAAAAACAAAACCTAAGATTTGGGACAGTGTGCATGTAACCCCAGCACTAGGGATGCTGAGGCAGAGGTTGGGTTGGGTGGAAGCCTGGGCTACACCAACAGTTCAAAGCTAGCCCGAATTATATATCAAGACCCTGTCTTTAAAATAAAAACAAAAAAGAGGGGCTGGAGTGACATCTCAGGCTTAAGCACAGTCTGTTCTAGCAGAAGACTAGAAGTCGATTCTAAAGTCTACCTAGAGTGGCTCACAACGCCTGTAACTCCAGCTTCTGGGGGGATCTGCTGCCTCTAGCCTCTGCAGACACCTGCATTCATATGCACACACCACACAAAGACATACACAAGTACATGATTAAAAATGAAATTCAATCTGAAAACAAAACCAAGATATTGAGCAAATCAAAGTACCCCAAACTCCAGTCTTTTAGGGGCAGTGGGTAAGGGTCCCTGCTACCAAGCCTGAGGAGCTGAGTTCAATCTCCTGATACAATGATGGAGGGAGAAAAGAGAACTCCCAGATTTCTTCTGTGGCCTCCACAAGTGCCATATGAACACTCACGCACTTGCACACACAACACAAACAAAATGTAATAAAAAGTATAATTTACAAAACAAACAAACCAGGGGCTGGAGAGATGGCTCAATGGTTAAGAGCCCTTGTTGCTCTTCCAGAGGTCCTGAATTTTGTTTCCAACTCCCACATGGTGGCTCACAACCATCAGCAACTCCAGTTCCAGGGGATTCAACATCTTCTGACCTCAGCAGGAACCAGGCACGTATGCGATGCGCATACATATATGTGGGCAAAACAGCCATGAAATAAAATAATTCCTTTTAAAAAAATTGAAAAGCCTCCAAAACCCCAAACAAAACTCTTTGGGTTTTTTGATTATTACTGACAACAAACAGGGATGGTTTCAAATCTGGTCATTTAAGCCAGGCAGTGGTGGCGCACGCCTTTAATCCCAGCACTTGGGAGGCAGAGGCAGGTGGATTTCTGAGTTCGAGACCAGCCTGGTCTACAGAGTGAGTTCCAGGACAGCCAGGGCTACACAGAGAAACCCTGTCTCCAACCCCCAAACAAACAAACAAACAAACAAATCTGGTCATTTAGAAGAAATGTATGATTCTTCTGGGCAATCTTCAGCCAGAGATTGTTTTCTAGTCGTGCTTATAGCATATCTTTCACAGTTTGACCGGCAATGCTGTCATGTAGCTCTTATGCAGCAGGAAAGCAGGTCTGGACAGAAGACTTGGTTCCATTCCATATTTGGAGCCTGACACTCAGAAAGTGCTAGATGGTCTACACTACAACTAGACATCCCTGAACTTTCCTGACCTCAGAAATTAAGCAAGACCAGCCAGCTTAGTCCTTGGATAGGACAGCATGGCAGTCATGTCTGTTGAATGAACAACTAACGTAGTTTTAGAAAGAAGTCTAAAACACCTTGACAGAGACAGTGGAGTTGACGACAGAGCAGCTTCTGTCTGGGGACTCAGTTTCTCCCTGTCCCCCATTTTCTCTCTTTCCTAACCCTTCTCTCTGCTTTCTCTCCCTCCTTCTCAGATCTCTACCCTCTCTCACTCCTGTCCTCTGTGTCATCTGTCTTTCTGGGTGTACTATGGTAGTGAGCGAGATAGATCACTTTGTCAAATCCTCTTTATATAAAAGGAAACTGGGGCAAGAATTCAGAGATGTGAAGGAGGACTCTGCTACATACAATTCTACAGTTAAAAACTGCCAAAGAAAAAGAGACTCTCTGGTTTAGTATTCAGTTGACAGATACAAATCCAAAGACAGGCATGGTGATTTGGACCTTTAATGCCAGCACTGGGAAGCAGAGGCAGGAGGATCTCTGAATTCGAAGCCAGCCTGGTCTAAATAGCAAGTTCAAGACCAGCCAGAGCTACATTGTGAGATCCTGTTTCTTTTTTCTTTCTTTCTTCCTTTCTTTCTTTCTTTTCTTTTAAAATATTTATTTATTATATGTAAGTACACTGTAGCTTTCTTCATACACTTTTTCTTCTTGTTTGGGTCCCACTCTGGCCCCACTCGCTGTAGTTGTCCTTAGACACTCCAGAAGAGGGCATCAGATCTCACTATGGATGGTTTTGAGCCATCATGTGGTTGCTGGGATTTGAACTCAAGACCTTCAGACGAGCAGTGGGTGCTCTTAACTGCTGAGTGGTCTCTCCAGCCCCCGAGATTCTGTTTCAAAATCTTCAAAACACCACCACCACCACCAACACCACCACCAACACCAACAACAATTCCAAGCATCTACTCTGACTAGCTAGGCTAGGGTCACATGAACTGGTTCTAGGCCAAACAGTAGATAAAGGAAAAGGTGCTAGGATTGTCTGCTGGAGTCTTGTGGGAGAGGCTTGACTATTTACTACGATTGACAGTTCTTCCAGAGTCTCATGCTTTTAATGGGGGAGGGCTATCTCACGAAGGCAAAGAGCCCCCCTCCCAAACTGTTAGAAGACCCAGAGGCTAGAGTCTTGGCATCAGTAACAGATGGAAAGCCAAATGTCTGGAGTCAGGTGCCTGTATTCTCCCCTGGGGATGAGGCTGGCCTGGGAGGAGCCCAGAGGATCCCAAGACAAATAGAAAAGTTAGAAATGGTCTTTGAGATCCTAGGTTTTTTTTTTTTTTTTAAATCTGTCCCCCTTTGAATAGAGAAGCTGTTGTAAATTTCTCACTACTGAATCAAGTCTGCATCTTGGGAATTCATGCCATCCGTTTTCTGGGGGCATTTTGCTCTCCCCACTCCCCAAGACACAGTTCCACCCTCAGGGTATATAGCCCAGCCCGAATTTGGAAGCTGGATTTGTCCTTGACAGGTTCTTCCAGACGCTCCTGACTGTTCTGTGACAGAAGCCATCTGTTCCTGCCTCTGCCTGTGCCCCTGTCATTTTCCTCTGCTTGAAATTCACTCCCTCATTCTCTCTGCCCCTTCCAGCCCCACCCACCGTTGAAGGTGTTCTTCAAGTCCCACATGCTGCTTCCCAGTGTCTTCTAAAGTGACCCCTTTGTCCTCCAGGCCCAGTGTATTATAGTGGAAAGAGGCCTGAAGATCAAGACTCAAGTTGGCCACCAGTTCTTTGCACGACCTCGCTGGGAGCTATTTCCTCTCCTTGCAACTGCATTTCCTCTTCTGAGCACCGAGGGAGGCTGGGTTGTTAGAAAGGGAAGCCTTCCCTCCTTCTGCACCACCCCCACCCCGGAGCCATTTGGCATCCTCCCAAGTAGGAGGCATGCTGTCTCCATCGCCAAATTCTAGGATATTCTGTGATTCAGAAATGCGAGTCTCCACTTTAGTCCGCTGCTAACTGAGAGGGCCTGAAGCTCACGGCTTCCATTGATGGAGTTCTTACTTTCTCCGCCCTAGAGGTGAGACTTCCCACTTCAGGAAGGGTCCCACCTTGGCTCTTCTCCCTTTCCATAATCCTTGCCTAGCAAGGACCAGGTCTATGTGGGAGGAGGTTGCTTTGATCATTCAGGGGAGAAGGACGTTTTCAGTGAGATTAGGCCTGACATAGAAGAAGGTCACAAGACCCTGCCGATTTCCGCTTTCTATCATACAGAGCAAGGGGGTTGGCGCATCCAAGGTCTCTCTGGCTCAGCTTCCCTTCAATTCCCATTTCTCTACCATCCTCCCTTCCCTGTACAGAGCGAGGGGCCCAGGCAAAATGTTCTAACTAAATGTGGCAGCGTCAAATGTTTATGAAAAACCCATTGCCAAGGATACGTCTGGCGGGGCGGTTCTAAAGCAGACGGGCGGGGCGTGAGGCACTGTGGGATGAATGATCTTCCAGTACCTTTGTGAATGACTGCTTCTCCCCCGCAGCACTAGGTCTCCTTGAAGGAATGTATGGACTTTGCTACAGTGCTTTACCTCTTGGGGGAGAGTTTTCCTGGAGTGCTTATAAATGGCTCAGAGGGGGACTCTAGCTCCTCTTCTAATGTGTCAAATTTGAGAAACATTAATAAAGCCTCTGGGAGATGCCTCCGTGGGTAATGGGGCTTGCCCTTAAACCAGGAGATCTGAGTTCAATCCCAGGAATCCACATGGTGGAAGGAGGGAACTGACTCCCACATGTCCTGTGATGTCCACAAGCGGGTCAGAGCACATATACACCCTCCACCTCACAGACCCACAAATGTAAATAAAATGGTGTGACAGTAACAAAATCCCAAGAAACCAAAAATACTCCTGAGAGGGACCAGTCAAAAGCATGGGTGTACTAAGTCACCATGTATAGTTCCATCTCTCTTACTAGGAAGGAAGAGGGAAACCTAAACTGGGAAGTCTCATGTGCTCAGCATCCAGGGATTTAGATGGAGGGCAGTAGGTGGAGAATGCCAGCCAGTTGCTGGCATCTGTAGTCCATGAAAGTGGGCTTTCTGGAAGGGCTTCCCCTGGCTCAGGCATTTCCCAAACCAGCCAGTGTGTCTTGAGGCCAGGAGCAATGATCCAAGTGCCACCTTCCTGAATTGCTCCTGGAGAAAATTAGCCCCTTTCAACTCTGTGTTTCTAGAGTGTTTGATTAGATAAGAGTCATCTCTCTGCTTAGCAGTCACTAGTATTACTGGGTGTGGATCCCGAGGTTTGAGAGAGGGTCTCACTCTAGTCTAGGCTCAGCTCAGTCTTCCCAGCAAACACCCATCCCCAGGCTCCTGAAGCTCTGATTACAAGGCTTGAGCTACCATACCTGGCCATTATAGTTGTATTTTTATTTCATTTCTTTCTTTTAGTGTGTGATATATGTTTGTGTGTGTGTACATGTGTTATACCTGTACATGTGTGTCAATGTATAGAGGTCAGGAGTCAACCTCAGGTATTATTTCTCAAGAGTTTCTCACCTTGTTTTTTGAGACAAGGACTCTTATTGGGACCTAAGGCTTCCCAGTTCAGTTAGACCCCTAGGGATCTACCTCTCCAGAACTCAAATACAATTATCTTTTTGTTTTTGAAAAAAGTGTATTTGAGTCTTTTGTGCACATGTATGTATGCAGTGCAGATCCTATGGTAGTCCTGTAGGCTTTTCCTAGACAGGTTTGAAAATGTCTAGGCCCACCACTGCCTGCATAGAAATCTTCCCCGGTACATGGGCCAGGGGTTCACGATTTTAACAAAAAAAAGTCAGTGTAAAGCCAAGGGTAGTGGCACTTGCCTTTTTTTTTTTTTTTTAATTTTTATTTTTTGATACTTTATTTACATTTCAAATGTTTCCCCCTTTCCAGGTCTCCACTTTGGAAACCTCTTATCCCCTCCCCCCCCCCCCCCGCCTCTATGTGGGTATTCCCCGACCCACCCACTCCTGTCTTCCCACCTTGGCATTCCCTTATACTGGGGCCTCTAATACCCTCAGGCCAAAGGGCCTCTCCTCCCCCTGATGACCAATGAGGCCCTCCTCTGCCACATATGTGGTCAGCATTACGGGTCCCTCATGTGTTTTCTTTGGTTGGTGGTCCAGTCTCCAGGAGCACCAGGAGGTTAGGCCAGTTGACACTGTTGCTCATTCCTTGGGGCTGCAAATTCCCTCAGCTCCTTCAGTCCCTTCTCCAACTCCTCCATCTGGGACCTCAGACTCATTCCAACGGTTACTGTGAAGTGAAATTTGGGTATTCTGAACTTTTGGGCTAATATCCACTTATCAGTGAGTATTGCTGGTGGGATTGCAAGCTGGTACAACCACTCTGGAAATCAGTTTGGCGGACCCTCAGAAAAATGGACATAATACTACCTGAGGACCCAGCTATACCTCTCCTGGGCATATACCCAGAAGATGCTCCAACATGTAATAAAGACACATGCTCCACTATGTTCATAGCAGCCATATTTATAATAGCCAGAAGCTGGAA